>JANXHW010000004.1:48052500-49252500 GCA_026170595.1 Plestiodon gilberti rubricaudatus | reverse complement strand
AGAACATTTAACTACTGAGACAAGCTGATGACTAAAACTATTCAAACTGAACTTAGACAAGACTGAAATAATGATGATGGTCTTGTGACTTGGGGGGGGGGGAGAGAGAGAGAGAGAGAGAGAGAGAGAGAGAGAGAGAGAGAGAGAGATGCTTGTCATGATGGGGTTCAGCTTTCTCAAGTCACTCAGGTTCACACCTATGGAAGAACTTTGGCCTGGCACAGTCAATGGCAATCTTCTCTACATGTGTGTGTGTGTTTGCGTATGTGTGTGTGTGTGCATGCGCGCACGCGCGCGCAAACAACATATGTGTATTCAAACAACCTAGTGTTATACACACTACCCTCTTCTCTGAGCATGAAAGCTTTTTGTTGTTGTTGGGGGGAGGCATTTTCGTAATAATTGGGGTGGCTGTTGGTTGTTGGGAAGTTGGGTTTTCTGCTGCTAGGAACTGTGTTTTCTGCTGCTGCCTTTTTGAAATTTTGAAATCTTTTGAAGTTTTTGATGATTGATTTTATTGTTGGTGATTTGTATTTCATGCTGCTGCATTCTGATGATTTTAATAACTGGTTTTATTCACTAGTGGACTGTGTTTTGTGCCCTGTTTTTGTCCTTTTAATATGTTATTGCACACTGCTATTATAGATATGTGTTATTGTATTTTATTGTTGTTTATGTTTTATGTTATTTATGCTAATTGTAAGCCGCCTTGGCTGCCCCATTCTGGAGAGAAAGGAAGGATAAAAATTGAATGAATATTTCACTGACTTCAATATACCTCCATATGGAAACCTCCATTTCCCTGATGTGTATTGTTTCTATAGAGAGAGAGGTTTTGACATGATTTTGACAGAACATTTATATAAGAGGGTGGAATGTGTGTTCCACCAGTGCTGACTGCCATACAGCATTTGCAAACATCACTCCGGCAGCGCGCAGAAGCATGCACTGCCAGAGCGCCAGCGGAAAGGCCAGAGCCTTCCCACATGCGCTGGTGGATCCCCCTAGACCCGCTGAGGCAGTTAAGTTGGCAGGAGAGGCAAGACAGGTGGGGGAGGGTGGAACAAGATGGCAATAAGGGAGGGAGAAGGGCAGAACCAGGAAGCAACAGAGGTGGGGGATGGGCGGATCAGTTCTAGGAAGGGGGCAGATTTGACGGCAGTGGCAGTCACCAAATTCTAGCCCCTTCCCAGACCCCATCCCATGGTGCAGGTCCACATGGACCTGCACCAGCGAATTCGCTAACACAGGTCCAAGTGGACTCCTCTGCACTGCGGAGGCTTACCCCTCAGGTAAGGGAAAGAATGTTCCCTTACCCAGAAGAGACCTCTTCAACTGCCCTCTCACAGGACGCAGCGATCGCCATTTCGACGTTGCTACATCCGGGGGGGGGGGGAATAAGATTGGGCTGTGAGAGTCCTTTACTATGTAAGCACCTTCATATTAGTTGCAAGGTGTGACCCACCGAGATGCTGCCACTAGTGGCCACAGCCATGCACCAGTGGCTACCTGAACAACCCCAGTGCTGGTAAGTTGGTGCAGGGTGTGGGCAGAATGGGGAAGGGAGGGGGAAGAACAGGTCAGAGACCGGGGCAGTAAGGGTGTTTGAGACCGGAAAGGGGGCAGTATCAGCAGGAACAGCTCTGTCAATATCCTATCCTCTGGCCTTGATCCACCTTCCTGGGTCCACTCTGACTTGCTCCAGCAAAATCGCTGGCGCAGGTCTGAGTAGACTCATCACAGTAGACATGGTCTCTTACCTAGAGGAGACCTCTGGGACTCCCCCCCCCCCAGGATGCAGCATGCAGTCCGGTGGCATGGCTGCATCGGGGGGGGGGGGGTAGATAGGATTGGACTGTGAGTGTGGCAAAGGCTAAGAATTCCACAGTGCTCCCTGATTGGCCTGACTATTGTTATTTCATCTCCCTGTTTCCATTTCTTAATAGAAGGACTTCTCTTTTCACAGCTGACACCCAATGACTTCTCTGCTACAAGACTGCTTGGGTCCTTATTTACATTTGTCAACCACTGTTTCTCCTTCACCACCCACATGCTTACTTTCATCTGCAAAATGGGACTCCTTCAAATCCCACAGCTTGCTTTTCACTTTCGTTCCATTAACAAATAGTAGCCTATTATTGTCATTGTAAATGGTCTCTTTTCTAAAATGTTTCTTACTTCTTGCAGGCATCACTAAGCACAGACTGCCTATGAGTCACGTGAACGCTTTATTTAAAAGTACTGCAGATTAAGTAAGTTTACAAGGCAGAAGCTATAGAGTTCCGAGGAAACTGGGGCCCTTTTCATACCAGAGATGGTTGTGAAGTGGGAGTGAACAGGGCATTTCCTGGATGTTCTGTGTTTTAATTTACAAGGAAATGATGCTCCAGTGTTTATAACACCGTCAACCTAATTCTGTGTAACTCTTGCACCAGTGTAACAGTAGATCCACCAGTGTAAGTGCACTTATGCCAGTGTAACTTGCCGTACGCCGACAGACGCAGGATGGTCACTGACATAAACCCCCTCGAATGCCGCGCATGCGCAGTTCGGATGCAGGACGGACTCCAGCACAACTCTGCCGGCGCAGGGGGCATTCCAAACACCCCCAGAATACCCCCCCCTTTCAAAACTACTATTTTTAATGTGAGCCTTTTTCAGTCACCTCAACATTAGGTGCTGGGAAAGTGGAAAAAACTGCCACTTTTTTCTGCACAGATTTTATTGAAGAGAAGAAGGGAAATCTCATAAGTGTTTTAACGTGTATGTTAAAAGCAAGCAATTGGGCTGCGAGAAGATTTCTTTGGTTACATTTAAAATGCAACAATCTTCAAAAAAATGTTCATATGTTCTTTCTTGCATGAATAAAAATGCAACCAGGGAATGAACTCCTACTCATTTGTTCTTCTGAGATTATTTTTTGTAGATGTGTATGCTAAGTGAATCAAAAGCTCTACTGTATTCTCTGGTCATTCAGTGATATCAGGGATACACAGACATGGACAATATTATTTCTAATGTATTAATTGGTAGCCTGAGTCAAAGAATGGCTGAAGTTGCATCCAAAATATATCCCAGAATGTTTGCAACTGCTTGTATCAACCTCCTTGAGAAAGTATCTCGAGCCAGATGGCTGTAGCTAATGTTGTTCGTTTAATGTACTGCTAATTAAGAGAATGTGTACACAAGTTGCGTGGATATGGCTCTCTAAGCCTGTACCTGGTGGACAGGTTATATAACTGCTGTGAGTCCCTCAAACAGAGCACTTCCTTTTCAGGGAAAATTCTGGTCTTGCTGGAAAAGTGAGCAATCCTATCACTGTCCTAGTTTTCTACCCATTGGGATAAACAGGACCCTGGTACTGGTAGTTACCAATATTTCAAAACCATAAGACTGTTCCTCAGTCATTAGAAGAGCTGAGAAATAATACAGGGCACGGTCTCCAGCTGAAGTCCAGCACATTTTACTCCCACTGGGGCAGATAAGCATGTGCAACTCCCACTGGAATCAAAGCACCTTAACAATATTTAACACATTGTGGATTGTGTCCACAATGAAAACAGTGAATAACAGCCCAATCCTATGCATATCTACGCAGATCTACGCAGTCCCATTATGGTCAATAGGGCTTAGTTTCAGGTAATCCCCTGCTAACTGGGCAAGAGGCACTTTTTCAATTGGTGCTCCTCTTATATTTAGCAGGGGGAGAGTAACTGCTCCCCTTTCACCCCAGCACAGTGTCCTTCTGGTGGCTGTTTGCTGGTGGTGTTCTGCATCTTTTTTTAGATTGTGAGCCCTTTGGGGACAGGGAGCCATTTAATCATTTGATTTTGTCTGTAAACCGCTTTGAGAACTTTTTGTTGAAAAGCGGTATATAAATACTGTTAATAATAATAATAATAATAACAACAAGGATGGATAGGATTGCAGCCTAATTTGCTGTCATTGACATGTAATCAAACGAAACCATTGCCACAGACCATTGCCACAGTTAAAAGCTATGTGTGTAACTGATTAATTATTGTAAATACTAGCAATCAGCAGTTTTGTGTGGAGAAGTGTGAGTGTGTGTGCGTGTGCGCACCCTATGCTCCATCCCCTGTGCTCCATCCCAAGCAACACTATTTAGAGTATCTCGATTTAGACTGTCGACCTCTTAGGAATGGGGGCCTGTCTTTATGTTACTTTATAAAGGAGCATGGCACTATAGAAAATAATAATAATAATAATAATAATAATAATAATAATGGTATTACTACTATTATCTAATGATAACACACAACAAATAGAAGTTATGGTTCCACTGTGGCTTATGAAAGTATACATTGGATTAGGGTGAACAGGCATCCTGGTTTTCCTGGAACAATATCAGTTTTCTTGGTTGTGTCTAGTGTCCTAGAGAGTTTCTATAAATTTGCTCATGATACAGTGAGGCTACACCTAGGTGCTGATGAACAGGCTGTCACACTCACAGATACTTTCAAATTGCTGCAAGATTGCTGCTCATAGCATTATTGGTTCTGACCTCGAGAAGGCGGCAAGATTGTCTGCTTCTCTTTCAGGGAAGCAGTGTGGTTGGGAAGAGCTAGGTAGAATGCGGACCGTGGGGCAGCAAAGAGAGAGGGGCATGGGGGGCGTTGGCGTGGGCAGCCTTCTTGTTACCTCTCCTGAGCACGCTGCAGAAAGGTTTGCTGTTCTTTTGCTGGAGATAGAGGGAGGATAGTCTGGTCCCCACAGGGAGAACTGATTGTTATGGAGAACTCTGATTATTTAACTTTAAAAACTGTGGGTTATAAACCCGAACAGTGATTCTTCTCGTTTTATGGATAATTCTGGCCACGCAATCCTGAGTATGTATGTCACTCTGGTTATTATCGCACCATGGGGGCTTCTCTTTCATGTTGAACTCTGCTGAGCAAGGAGTTGGAGGAGACTGGGGAAGGGAGAGGGTTGGTCATCTGGCTCTACAATGGGATTCTCCCAACGCCCTACCCCCATGCCCCCACCTATATTAACTGAATATTTATACTGTAATCATGTTGTGTCCTGAAGGACACTGCACTTGTTTGGCAGTTACCTGAGAGTAGTTCCCTAATAATGCAATGGGATTTGCTTCTGAGTGGACCATCCATCCCTTTTGAGCATCCCTCCCTTCTGAATAACCGATGGGCTCCTTCCTCTTTTTATCAGGGGAGGCTGCAATTCTACATGCAGTTTCCTGAGAGTAAGCTGCATTGAACTCCATGAGAGCAGAGCATCAGAAGAAGCTGCCTTGCCAAGAGTCAGATGTTTGGTCCATCGGGCTCAATGTTGCTGCACTGACTGGCTGTGACTCTCTAGGGGGCCAAGCAGGCATCGTCCCCAGACCTACCTGCAGGAGGTACTGTCAAGGATTGGAACTGGGATCTTATGTTATGTAAAGCAGATGCTCCACCACTGAAAGTGTCTTATAGGTTGTTGCTCCATTCTAGCTCACTTTTGTCTACATTATCCTTCAGCATTTTCATAGAAGAAACTGTGCCGGTTCTGGCAGCAACCTTGCCCTTGTTGTTGTTCAGTCGTTAAGTCGTGTCTGACCCTTCGTGATCCCATGAACCATATAAAAGGGGAAGGAGGAAGAAGAAAGAGAGAAGTCACAGTGCTTTCTATATGCTGCTTTTTAAAATTGATTATACGTATTTACGTAAGCCAGTGTTCCTTGTGTTTCAGCCAGTGTTTCTTTGGCAGAATATTTTTGCTAACCAGCTACCCTCCAAAATACCTGAAGTGTTTGTTCAGTTAGGAACTACAAAGAACCTTCCCATTTTGGGTCAGGTTTGGGGAGAGTCAAAATAATGGGTACTGCAAGCAGTGCAAATCAACATTCTCAGTTAGTCACAGTGGAAAGGCAGCTCGGCAAAACTCAATGTCTCCACTGGTTGAAGTTACCATTGCTCCACACCCTCTGTCCCAGTTTTTAAGTTTTGAAAATCTGGTTGTTCCGTATGGGGTGGATATGAGAGAGAGAGAGAGAGAGAGAGAGAGAGGTTTCTTCCTCTCTTGCAATTCATCATAACCAGGGGTCATCCAATTAAACTGGTTGACAAGAGATTTAGGGCAGACAAAAGGAAGCAGTTTTTCTACACGGTGCACGATTAATCTATATGGAATTTGCTACTGCAAGGTGTGATGATGACTTGTAGCTCAGTTGGCTTTAAAAGGAGATCAGACAGATTCATAGAGGACAAGTTTATCACCGTTACTGGTCATGAGGAGTATATGCTACCTCCAGGTGAAAATTTTGAATGCTAGTTGCAGGGGAGCAATAGCAGGGGTGGGCAGGCCTTCAACTCCTGTTTGTGGACTTCTCAGAAGCCGCTGATAGGCTACTGTGGAAAACAGGGGGTGTTGGACGAGAAAGATGAACCTTTGGCCTGATCTGGCAGGGCTTTTCTTGTGTTCTTATGTTCATTCACACACATACAACACACACACACACACACACACACACTCATGCACACATAGAGCAGCACAATAGCCACTTCCGTGTGATGCAATCCCCTGCCACTGCTGTATGTGTGTTAAAACCATAACAATTTGGCCAGGGGGCAGTTGTGTGTTCCTTTTTCTATCCATTACTGTCCACCTTCCAATCTGGGCAGGAACTGGGTGAGAAAGACCAATTTGATTGTCTTTGCTGTGGGTGGGTGTAAAGAGGGAGACACCAGTGTTTTTCAGTTGAGAAGAGACAACATTCCTGCATTTGGAGATAGAATGATGAAGCAGGTGTGAAGCATGTTAGGGAGGAAGTTGTTGGAGAAAGTGGAGCAGGAAAGTACAGTGAAAGAGCAGCTCAAAAATGGTAAGTTCAACCTGCACATCATTGGGTTAATAAATCTCCAAAGCCACTCAGAAAAATAACAAAAAGAAAGCTCCAAATGGGGGGAGTGCTGTAGAATTTCAGAGGATTTTCTTTTTTAAAGAGAACATTTCAAAAGAGTACTGGGGGTGGGTGGGGGGAGCAATGAGACAAGCAGAACTTATGCTAGTGCCAAATCGCACAGGTGACCTGCCACAATCAGATGTCTTGTTGGTGCTCTTGAAAGGTCAAATAAAATTGCATTAAAAGCCACATGGGGATAATTTAAAGTAGTGATTTGAGATAGTGGGGTGCCTTTTGGAGGTAGTGCCTGACAATGTTTCACTGTGGTTTTTTAATCAGACTTAATTTGTTTAATGCTAGTATTTGGAGTGACTCTGCTTGGAAGCTTTAATAGTAAAATGTTCAGCTATTCATAGTTTTTGTAAGCCCTCATTCCTTACTAGTGAAGCTTATAAAAGAGAAGTCTTTACAATTAATTGTAGGTGCATCTTGTTGCAACGTCTTCTACCTTCTTGCTATGGAAAAGAGGTCAAAGGACTCTGAGGATGGAGAACTTTTCTTACAGCGCAATCCGACTTAACTTTCGTGCCAGTTTAACCAGTGGCTCAGCGAGAACGGGAGGCCCCAGAACGGAAAAGGGATTCAAATCCCCTTTGAATTCCTCTTTTGGAGGGGATTTGAATCCCTTTTCCATTCTGGGGCCTCCCATTCTTGCTGCGCCGCTGGTTAAACCAGCACAAAAGTTAAGTCGGATTGCGCTGTAAGTGTTCACAGGACCTGATTCAACCACAGTAAATATCCACATGGTAAGATGGGTTTAGATTAACAGGTGACCCATGGCTAGGTCCTAAGGTTGGAAGACTGCTACATGTGGGTTGGCCATGTAACTTCACGTATGTACTGATAGGGTCCGTCTGAGCTCTTGGTGAAGAACCAGAAGACAGACTTGGGGGGTTGTGGTGGATACTTCAGTGAAAACATTGACCTAGTGTGCAGCAGCTGTGAAGAAAGCAAATTCTGTGCTGTGTGAAATTAGCAAAGAGGTTGCAGGGCCATTTACAACAGTGGAAAAATAGATCTGGGCCATAGGATTGGGCCATCTGACTCCCAACTGTAGGCTAAGAGAACAGACCAATCACAGCAGCTAATCAACACTGTGCAGCTATTGCCAATCCAATAAAATGGTCTGCTATAGCCAGCAGCAGTTCATTATTTCCCAGCCAATAGCTCATTTGCTCTCAGACAGGAAATGAATCTGTCCCCTGCGAAGTGTTGGAAGTGGGGAAAAAGTGCAACAACCCTGCACAAGCGAAGCATCCTGCACTTAAAGGGGGCAATATAGCCAGTTAGCTGGTTGCAGGGACCAGCGGGGTATAAGCCCTATATTATTATTATTATTATTATTATTATTATTATTATTGCATGAGGGTAATGTTGATAAAGCCTAGACCAGATGAGAGGAACCCATACTGCCCTTCCTCCCCGTGCCACTATTAACCCAGTTTTCCAAGGGTTCACACTGATTTGGGGAGGCAAGGGCTCCTCCTACGAACTGGGGCTTTGCCCATTCCAGAGGAAAAGGGGGAGCAGAAGGAGCTGTATGCCTGCACTACTAGGAAAAAAACAAAGCTTATGGGATTGGAATTTTTTCCCCAAGGAATATAAACAACTTCAGAAAACTTTCAACTGAACCTAAAACAGCAGAATGTCAAGAAAATCCTCACCCCACATTGGAGACATTGTTTGCGGTTCTTTTGAATGTTTTCTTGGAATTTTTTTTTTGAATGTTTTTGATATTCTCTTGGGAAAAAGTGTCCCCAATCGAAATGCACCAGGCGTGAAAGCAAATGCCAATCCCCTACCTGGTGGTTCTCAATTTGCTTTGGGGTTTCACATAGTGTGCCAAGGATCAGCACTACCTCAGCTCCTGTGCCAGCAGGGCAAAGTGAATAATGGGCCTAAATATTGACATTTTGCAATCTATTATATGACTCTCGTTCCAGTATGAATGAGTGACTATTCACCCCGTGTCGCTGAGGCTCAGTTTAGATGGCCTTAAACAGATGTTGTGCGGTGGTTGAATTAGACAAAGGTGCTCAGTATCCTTTGATTAGCTACCTGCAGATAAAAGTCACAATGTTAAAGGCTCAGATTAGAAGCTTGACTACCCTTAAAGGAACAATTGATTTTTTTTCCCACAAAAAAAAACAAAAAAAAACCGTATGTCCTTTAGGGGGAACATTCTAATCTGTTCTGCAGAGTATTCAGAATGTTCTTTGGCTTTCACAAAGCAATATTTCATGGGTACTGTTATTAGCTGGGAAATTTAATTTATTCTGTGAAACAAGTTTATTTCTCTTTTTGCCCAGAATTGTTTGTAGTCTTTGAGTAAGTGCCCTGCAATTCAGCACCAGGCGATGATTATGTTCTGCTTGATGACGTCCCTATTAGAACTATGATGATGATGATTTTTAAAACACAAGAACTTGGGTGTTAAAAAGGAAAAATGACATAATCTCAGTAAGAGCTTTGAAGAAAGTGCTGGAAACATAGTTCCACATCATTTAAGGTTATCAACAGTACCCATAAAGATTCAAAGCTCTTTTGCTGATATTTTATTCAGTGCTGCTTATCTTGATTCTACACATTCAGTTTTCTTTATCAATATTTAAAAACTAATGGATGCTACCATTGCAGGCTGTACATGGCTTTGCTGAGATCCTTTTGCAAGTACAGATGCCAGTATAGAATGTCTCGTGCCAATCCCTGGCTCCTTCAGACATTATCATTGGTTTGAGTTGGAAATTGGGCTCAGGGTTGAATACTTTCCGAGGGGCGCGCCAGCCAGGCTCCGGTGCCGCGCCGCGTTGCGCAGTCCCGAGCCCAGCTGCCGCACCCCCCCACAAGCTCGGCGCCTGGGGTGGAGCACACCAGCTCCCCCCATGATAGGACGCCACTTATAACTACCAGTCCTGAAGATTCAGGGATCAGCCTGGTCAGGTGTATCCTTGGCTAGTGTGCAACTTGCAGCTCAATTCTATGTGGGCATACTGCCAGAACTAGCATTCCGGTGGCATAAGGTACTTTGCAGCTGTTGCAAAACACAACATACCATTCAGAGCAGCAGGCTGCCACCACAAGCAACCAGCTGCGGCAGCCTGCCAGCAGATTCTCCACATCCCCCAGCCTGTAAGTCCGGGGAGGGGACAGGAGGGAGTCGGGGAACGGATTAAATGTGGTGGGGAGGAGGAAGAAATGGGGGACAGTTCACAGCCTGGAAAGGAGCGGTATCGGAGGCAGCAGTGCCACCGATATCCTGTCCCCATCCAGGCCTTGATCCACCTTACCGGGTCCACCCGGACTTGTGTCTGCAAAATTGCTGGTGCAGGCCCAAGTAGACCTGTTCCGGCACAGATGCTTACTCCTAGGTAAGTGAACAAATGTTACCCGGAGGAGACTTCCAGGACTTCCCCTCCCCCCCAGGACACAGCGCACACTCTGGCGGTATGACTGCATCGGTGGGGGAGGAAAAGGATAGAATTGAGGCCTTGGCTGACCCCCGACACCATTGCTGCTCATGGTATAGTGAAAACATTGAAAACAAATGGGTTTCCCCCCTCCATTACCATGTAAGTATGTGTACACTCTTGTGTACACACACACACACACACACACACACACACACACACACACACACACACACACACACACACACCCCTGCATACAGAGTATACTCTACTGCTGCTCCCTGCTCCCCCCCACCTCCTCATAGCCTTATTAGGCCCTGCCGCACTGGGCAGTGGTGGGAGCAGCCTCAGCAGAGGATCACAGGGGTTTGGCTGGACACATACACAGGCCCTTTTGTGGGTATGGGCCCCTCACATATGGTTGGCAAGGCCCCCAGTGCAGCTCTGCCCCTGACTGGTCGGTATTTGACCCCCAAATAGCAAATTAGCAAAGTGCTTAAAGCGGAAGGTTGACATTTGCACAAGAGAAGTGTCCGGTGGAAGAGCAGGATGAAATGAAGCTGAGAAAGAGCCTCATTTGTGAATGACTGCCAAGAATGCCCTAAAAGTGAGAAAGATCCCTGTCAACATGCACCATTGCCATGCTCTTATCATACCAACTTGCAAACCCTTGATCGCTTTCCATAACATTAATAGATGTTGCTGTTGGGAAGTAAACACATGAAGTATGGGGAAAGCACCATCAGACAGCTCTGTAGACAGTGTTAGAACAGATCTTGGAATCGTTGGCCCCAGAAGTATATTTGCTTCTTTCTCAGTGATCCATAGCAGGGCCTTTTAGTAGCCAAATCTTCGTAACCTAAGGCCAGGTGGCAAGTTTTATATTTTGGTACCAACTGAAATATGGGTCTGATTACATTAGACTCTCCCCTTCTCCATATTACCCACCTTTTCTGAGTGATCTTCTATCTTCCTTTGTTAGTTTATGGTGATTGATTTCTGCTGTAAACTAGTTTGTGATGCTCTGTATGAAGGACATAGTACAAAAAAAGAATGTATTGTATTCTATCCAAGCATCATTTGCCTTGAAATTGCACATCAGCTTAAGAAAAAGCCTCCCAATGTTTAGTGCTGTGAATGGCAAATCAAATGACCTATTTGTTATCATAAAGGCTAACTGAAAGGGCAAGGAACTCATTGCCGTCCTGAATAAAATGGATGTGCTTCTTTCAGAACATAATTTGCTTTCTTAGCCTACTGTTTGCATGCAATCGCGCTTGGGTGGATGTTTTTGCATAATACACAGACTGCAGAAATGGTTTCATTTCTAAATATGGACTCAATTTGTGTTGCTTCTGGTAGGCATCGTCACAGGGGAAAACACAGAAAGAGAGACAAAAGACTCTAGAAAATTAGCGTTCACTTAAAATATTGAGGATGGTGACTAGAAGTGGGCTCTTGCCATTATACAGAGAGTATTACTTTACTCCTTGTAACTCTCAGGATACCCAATTAAAGTAAACTTCCAGCATGCAAAGAGTCATCCTGCTAAATTTGCCCAAGATAAGGTGCCACATCTTCAGCCAATGTAACATTGCACTGGGCTGCATAAGACTGTGACAAAACCTCTAATTATCTGATTAGGCTGCAAGAAACTGCGCTCTTTTGCCGTATTGAATTTTGCATAGAGCAGATGGATTGCCTGGAATATTGGCTGGCCTGTATTCCTCCCTCACTCTCATAAATGGGAGAGGGAAAGCAGGCTGGTAGGATATTGGTTTCTCAATTATTAACTTGTTGGTTTTTGCAAATAATATTTATGCTCTCATTACGTTACTCTAAATAAAAACAGGGCTTTGTGAATGGCTATTCCAGGTGACAAACCAACCAGATATCTTCCATTGCCCTGGCCTTTCAACGTGCTTTGAAGTCTCGTGCTTTGTGAGAGCAGGACGGTGAGCAGTACAGGGGAATTCTTCATTGAATCACATGATTGCAAATCTGGAAAGTCCCTGAGGTTTTCTTCCTTCTGTGAAGAAGAGAACTCTGCCAACGAAAGGCTATCTAAGTAGATGAAGACACAACGGTGTACCTGGACACTATGTGGTTTTGAGTAATCAGGAGGGAATGGGGAGTTATTCTACCAAAGATTAGCTTACATTGTAGATATGTTTACACTCCATTATCACTGGCTTACAGCACAATCCTGCCTAACCATACATGGCCTACCTAAAGGGCCGACCGCTGTATCCTAAGCCTATTGTGGCCTGCCCCGGCGCAGCCCGGGTGCACCTCATCCCCTTTCCCCAGTGTAAGCGGCACGGTCCGCAATGGGCCTCCTCATACACACGCCAGCTCTGAAGCTGGCGTGCTTTTGGGGAGGTCGTGTAAGGCCAGCCTGGGCTGCAACGGCCGGGCTCAGGATATTGACACATCTCGGCACTGATATTCCTGCCCCTTCCCAGCCGGGGCCAGCCAGTGCCCCCCTCCCTCGCCACCCCTGCCTGCCCTCCCCAAGCCCTCTGCACCATTAGGCACAGCACTCACCTGGATCAGCTGACTTGGGTTTGGGATGGCAGCGGAGTGAGCGGTGCCGGCCTCCATGCCGGCGCCACTTACTCTCTGGGTTTATGACACCCTAGACCAGCGGAGTGCTAGCTCCATCTGCCTATAGTTGCGCAGGAGTGTGCTGTTATTGTGGGTTACTGACGGCCCAATCCTAAGTGGGCTTTATGAATGCTAAACAGAGGTTCCGCTGTCATAAATGGTCATACAGCAGTGCACTGTGTGCACCACCAGCAGCAACCAGAGGACAGGTGACTCTGGATTTGATATTGTGTGGCACTCAAGATCTGGTCAGGGAGGTAAATGTTACCGAACCGTTGGGGAACAGTGACCATGCTGCGATCTGTTTCGCCATGCATGTCGGAGGGAGAGTGCCGAGCAAATCTGACACGAAAACCCTTGACTTCCGAAGGGCAGACTTCCCAAAATGAGGAGACTAGTTAAAAAAAAGCTGAAAGGGAAGGTAAAAAGAGTCCAATCGCTCCAGAGTGCATGGAGGCTGTTTAAAACAACAGTCATAGAGGCCCAGCAGGAGTGTATCCCACAAAGGAGGAAGGGCTCGACTAAGTCCAGGAGGGTGCCGGCATGGCTAACAAGCACAGTTAAAGAGGCTATAAAAGGCAAGGAAGCTTCCTTCCGTAAATGGAAGACTTGCCCTAATGAGGAAAATAAACAGGAGCACAAACTGTGGCAAAAGAAATGTAAAAAGATGATACGGGAGGCCAAGAAAGACTTTGAGGAACGTATGGCAGGCAACATAAAAGGGAATAATAAAAGCTTCTTCAAATATGTTAGAAGCAGGAAACCTGCCAGGGAAACGGTGGGTCCGCTGGATGGTGAGGGAGAGAAAGGGGTGATAAAAGGGGACATGGAGACTGCAGAGAAATTAAATGAGTTCTTTGCATCTGTCTTCACGGCAGAAGACCTCGGGCAAATACCGCTGCCGGAACGGTCTCCCCTGACTAAAGAATTAAGTCAAATAGAGGTTAAAAGAGAAGACGTCTCAGACTTAATTGACAAAATAAAGATCAATAAATCACCAGGCCCGGATGGCATCCACCCAAGAGTTCTGAAGGAACTCAAGAATGAAGTTGCTGACCTCTTGACCCAAATATGCAACTTGTCCCTTAAAACGGCCACTGTGCCAGAGGATTGGAGGATAGCTAATGTCACGCCAATCTTTAAAAAAGGAAGGAGGGGGGACCCGGGAAACTACAGGCTGGTCAGCCTAACATCTGTTCCAGGGAAGATGGTGGAAAGTCTCATTAAGGATGGCAGATGCGCTTCAATGTAAGTGCAAAGTGATGCACATTGGGGCAAGAAACCAAAATTTCACATATACACTAATGGGTTCTGAGTTGTCTGTGACGGATCAAAAGAGAGATCTTGGGGTGCTGGTGGACAGGTCGATGAAAGTGTCGACCCAGTGTGCGGCGGCTGTAAAGAAGGCCAATTCTATGCTCGGGATTATTAAAAAAGGGATTGAGAATAAAACGGCCAATATCATTCTGCCTTTGTACAAATCGATGGTAAGGCCACATCTGGAGTATTGTGTCCAGTTCTGGTCACCACACCTCAAAAAGGATATAGTTGAATTAGAAAAGGTGCAGAAAAGAGCGACCAGAATGATTCGTGGGCTGGAGCATCTCCCTTATGAGGAAAGGCTACAGCATTTGGGGCTTTTCAGCCTAGAAAAAAGGCGCCTGAGGGGGGACATGATTGAGACGTATAAAATTATGCATGGGATGGAGATTGTGGATAGAGGGAAATTCTTCTCCCTCTCACACAACACCAGAACCAGGGGACATGCACTAAAATTGAGTGGAGGGAGAGTTAGAACAGACAAAAGAAAATATTTCTTTACCCAGTGTGTAATTCATCTGTGGAACTCCTTGCCACAGGATGTGGTGATGGCACCTGGCCTAGATGCCTTTAAAAGGGGTTTGGACAGATTCATGGAGGAAAAGACCATCACAGGTTACAAGCCATAAGCAACCTCTTGGTTTTAGAAGTGGGTTTTCTCTGTGCCAGGTGCAGGGGAGTGTCAACGGGAAACAGGTTATCTTGTTGTCTTGTGCTCCCTGAGGCATCTGGTGGGGCCACTGTGTGAAACAGGAAGCTGGACTAGATGGGCTTTTGGCCTGATCCAGCAGGGCTCTTCTTATGTTCTTATGTTCATTTCTGAACTACCACTGCGAGTAACCAGGTGCAGGGGGTGGGTGCTGGGAGGAACAGGGCGGGGAAGGGAGGTACGGGGGGCTGTCTCTGTATAGAGAGGGGGCAGGCGGGAGACAGAACAGGGGAGGGAGTGAATTCCGCATAGTAAACTGCTGCCACTGCCAAACGGTGACCAGAAGAAGTATGTGTATGTAGGATGGCACATCCTTCCTGCCATCCTTTGCTGGAAGGCTGCAGAGTCTGGAGGCACTGTTGGTTGCACTGTGCAAGCACGTTAGTGGTGAATAGTCAATAGTACGTTGCATGGGAATAGCTCAGTAACATTTTTAACATGCTGGGCATTGTTGGACATTCATCATACTTGCATGTTGATGCTGTCTCCTAAAGAAGCCTAGCAGTAAGGATGCGCCGGCCCCACTTCTTTCTTTGGTCACTACATGGTTCTTGAATTGCTCATAATGGAGTTTCTCGGAAGCCATGTCTGCCCTATCATCCTAGAACTGGAGGGACATGAGCGTCTCTAGAAGCTCCAAGGTTGGAAGGTTGCCACCACCAAGAAGCACACTGTCTAGTTAGGAGATCTCATCTTGCTATCCCCTTCCCCAGGACTTTGTGGAGCAGAGAGGGAAGAACTGCAGGTATAAAGATGTATAAAATCTTAGATTTAGCATCAATGATGCATGTGTAATTCTGCACATCCAACTTGCAACCCTTGTGTGTGTGTGTGTGTGTGTGTGTGTGTGTGTGTGTGTGTGTGTGTGTGTGTGTGTGTGTGTGTGTGTTCACAAGAGGGTAGGAAGCATTTATCAGAACTGAAAAATACAATAAATAAATAAATAAATCCTGACAGCCTAGTTTTCCTTCTTCACTTACTGAAGTTAGAAAAAAAGACTAGTCAATAATGTTGCCAGTCCATCTGGTACTGTGCATGCAAAAGGCAATAATGGAAAAGCACTCTCTTTCTTGCCACAAAGTGTAATAAAGGGAACAAATGGAGACTTTCTCAATGGCCATTTCAGTGAGAGCTTTCCCTGATTGGGTCACTATAGTACCATGTTTTCATCTCCGCTGTAGCAACAGCAGAGTCAAGGTTCAGTGCAAATTCCCTTGCAGCACGAGGTGCCCCATCATTAAGCAGAAATCTGGCCCTGAAGGGACCATCTCTTCCAGAAGGGAGAGGCAATTTAGTGTCAATAATATATCAGTCTCCAATTAGTGGAGCAGCCATCAATTGTGTTGAATTATGTATCGTATCGATGCAAAATGTTGACCATCAGGGAACAGGATGACATTAACAATCTCATTTCGCCAAGGGCCTCAGGCCCAACTCCTTCATAAACAGACGACACCGAAGCTTCTGGTTCCAAACCATCTGCTTCCAAAATTATCCATTACATACTGTGGCTGTCATGTGTATATCTTTTTGGCAAATTGTATTACTAAATGGAAACAACACTCTCTTCATGCAGTTCTTCAGATATTTGTCAGCTTAAAAACAAAGGAGTGGGGAGTTAGTGTGTGCAGCTTCCAAATCTTCAGTAATGGAAGTTCCTTCGAGAGGGGAAACAATCCTGGGTACACATCTAAGATGTTTCCAGGCAACCATGTCAGTATGTATATTTTACATTATTTATTATCCACATTTTTACAGAATCATTATTGCCTTCTGATAGGCAGCAAAGAATCCTACAGCATCCCTTGATCCAGGTTCAAATCCCCGCTCAGCCACGAAGCTTCCTGGGTGACCTTGGGCCAGTCACTATCTCTCAGCCCCACCTACCTCACAGGGTTGTTGTGAGGACAAAAAAGGAGGGGAGGAAATATGTAAACCGCTCTGAGCTCCTTGGAGGAAGGGCGGTATAAAAATGTGAAATAAATAAAAATAAAATGTGAAATAAGATGTGAAATCAGTTTTTCATACTATCAAAGCATGGTTCCTAGGGAGGGAGCCAGTTTGGACAATACCAGCAGTTGGCCCTGCCACCACATGATGAAGGGCAGGGGGCACGATGCATCTCCCACTCCCCGCCGTGGCACACTGCTCCTTTCTGCTAAGTCACATGGGGGATAAATTGTCCAAACTGGCCCTTACACACAATTCAAATACTGTATCTGTTTTATGTGGCATTTAAACTGTGTGAGTTTAGATGATTCACACTACACACAATCATGTGGTGCTTGCTGGGTAGCCATATGGCCTGCTGGGTAGAGAGGAGACATGTGCCCCCCCCCCTGTGATTCAGTAGGGCAGTTGGATATATTCGAGTCCAGGGTGCCACCCTCACCTAATGAGGGTAGAGGTCTTGCTTGTGCAGAACAGCTGTTTCCAGAAAGTAGACCTGCCTTCTATTCCTCTGTGGGGAACAAAAAGCCTCTCCACCATACACACATAGCTTGTGGCTGGATCGTTCTGCTTGTGACTACTCCAAGTGACGTCTGTGAAAATCAAAGTAGATCCCACTAGGAAGTTTTGGGTTACCATGGCAGCCTGATGCCTAGAATTTGTCAAGCCCTGTGATATGATATGTGGAGATAATTAATGATATGAAGTACATCTGTATGGTATGTGCCTTATGAAGTCTCTCTTTTGCATACCCCTTTCTTTTGTGGACAGGTTGTTTGCACTTCAATATTTTAAATGCAAGAAGTTGTTCTTGGTGAAACACATTATTTTAGTGATTCTAGGCAACAGGGGCAGCACGATTTGGATCACTACCCCATGCTGATGCCACGGCTGATGCCTCTGCCAAAGCCTGTAGTAGAAGGGAAAAGCTCCTTATCATGCTCTTTTGTGCAGTTTTATCAAACCCAGAAGCGCAAGATTTCTGGTTTTATTTAAAGAGATGGTGCATGCTGTCCCTGTAAATAAAGCCAGAAGGCTTGAACTTCCGGCTTTAAGGAAACTACACAGGGAGCAAGGAAAGGAGGCAGATGATCCGGTTCTTCCTCGGGCGAGTGGGAAGTGGATCAAAGGAAGGCTGGAAGGAGGCAGCGGCAGACTCAGGGTGACGTTCACCCCAAATCGGCCACCCTGTGAGCTATGGCTAGTGGAGGCACCACGGCTCACCATGACAGAATGGTCTTGCATGGATTTGCAAAAAACGAAGCCTCATGTGAGCAAGCCAGCCATGCACCTGACTGAAATGGTGGGGACCAGGAAAGGAGGGTGGGAGACTTAAAAGCAGGAGATGGTAGGGCAGATGGGGAGAGAGGAGGAGGAAGGGGACAAAAGGGAGCCACGGAGGTTAGAGAAGGAGAATGGAACACCAAAGGGGTGGAGAAAAGGAAGAGGGGTGCAAGGGAGGGATGAAAGTCAGAGACAACAGAGATGGGGGAAGCAGGGTGAGTGGAGAGCAGGAGGGGAAGGTGGAAGGGGAGGGGCAACCCAATGAGGGGAGAGATGAAGGAGTGAAGTGGGAGGAGGAGATAAGTGGTGACAGGTCTAAAGTAGGCTGGGGACAGGGAAGTCTGGGGCTTGGAAGACAGTGAAGGCAGGTGGAGATTGGAAGACTGGAGGGAAAGGGCTAAGGAGCTGGTGACCATGAAAGGCACCCATGGATCAAAAAGGGGGCACCTGCTACCCAGGCAGGCCCACAGGTGTATGCCAGGAATAGCCCTCTGTATGACACACATGAATTTACGACCGCCCCTCCCCCCAGCACCGGAAGTGATGTCACTGCTACCGGCGGTTTTCCATCGAACAGAGGCGCAGGGCGGGTGTGAGGGCAAAACCCATCGCTCCCCACTT
This sequence comes from Plestiodon gilberti rubricaudatus, assembly GCA_026170595.1. Classification (NCBI taxonomy): domain Eukaryota; kingdom Metazoa; phylum Chordata; class Lepidosauria; order Squamata; family Scincidae; genus Plestiodon; species Plestiodon gilberti. The sequence continues at coordinate 49,233,680 of JANXHW010000004.1, read as the reverse complement.
GCACCACCGAAACGGCCTGATTCTCACCCTGCCGCTGGCCGCTTTAACACCCGCCCGCCTGCCACCCGGGGCCCAACACACTCCGCGTGCCACTGGAGGCCACTGCTCCCCTGCCCCATCCTCCATCACTGTGCAGTGGACTGTAACATGTGTCTTGGTTTGGAGGCGGAAACCCCCCTAAATAACCCCCCCCTCAGTAGCATCCGATTAACTTTGTCTTCCTTCCCGCCATACCTGGCCCTACCCATGTCTTACCTCCCCCCTTTGACATGGAACTACCTCCATGAGATAGTGTGCGGGTGGAGGGAAAGCCCACACGCCCCCTCAAACCCCTCGTAGTTTGCCACGATGCAATCCACTTCACCATTCTTCATAGTTGGGCTGGCAGTGCTACGCCAAATTCTTTGGGAATTTAAGCTATGCTGTAAGGAATGGGAATTGTGCAAGAACTCGACTTGTACAGGAGAACTTCTTGCTTGTTTATTTGTGGCTAGAATATTTTCAATGAATGTCTACCTACATAACCATTCTAGTACTGTTTGTTTTCCTCTCGCTCCTTTCCCCTAACCTCCTCCATCCCAAATAATGAATGTTCTTGAACCAGAATGTATTTTTTGTTGTTATCTGACCATTACTTTTGATTTATAGAGCAAGGAGACAGGGGATTTTTATAAGCTTACCCTGCAGTACTGAAGATAACAAATGTAATATAATAATCTAACTTCTCTAAGATAGCATACTGAAGGTTTTAGACTCCTATAGATTTCTCTATCTAGAGCCACACATTGCACATTAAGGAATTTTATCTTCTGATGCAGGCAGAGCTACAAGAATAATTTTCAAAATTCTACCATTCATTAATCATACTCAGAGCAGCAACAACAACAACAAAAGTAGGGTTATTTGTCCTAAATACAGTATGTGAGCTCTATATTCACAGGTGGAATACTATTGTTTAGTGACTTGAAAGCACCTTCATTCAATCATTCTAAGTTGTATATTTTTTTTTAAAAAACCCTTGAGTTTATTATGGCATCACTTCATAAAAATACAGTCTTGGCAAGAAGATTCAATTTCAAGAAATCAAATTTGAAGTAATTAAAAACATCCAAGTGAGCAAGTGCTGTGTGGGGGGGAAAAGTGCTTAATTGACACATGAATAAATTTCAACATCCTGAAAGAGTGAACCCATACATCAGTTGTATTAAAACACTGCCACTCTTACGTTTATATAAAAAAATACAAGATCTGAGCCCTATAAAGTATATCTTTAGAACCATATAGTCAGAAAGTAGAGAAAACGAAAACATAGCCAGGCTTGCTGAGAAAAGTAACATAAGTAACATAAAAAGCACAATATGAAAATGAATATATTTACTGAGAAAGATGGTGTTTGCTTTTTCAAATGCAAGCATTAATTTTTCTGAATTTCTCATGACTGAAAACATATGGATATATTATCCATATACATATATAAAACATATACATGTATTATAGCCACAATTGATTTGTGTTATGAACAAGCCGAGATGTCAGGAGTGTATCTGGATCAGAGGAAATGAAGTGAGTTTGGACAGAATTATGAGCAGGAGAACAAGCAGACAGGCCTGAATAGGATTCAAGGTCAATAAAATAAAATAAAAACAGACTGGTTCAGAAATAGAGGCACAACCAAGGAATCCCAGATGCAAGCGGTTGACTGGTCTGATAGCATGATAGAGCAGGGGTGGCCAAACTTGCTTAACGTTAAGAGCCAGATATGATAAACTTCAGATGTTTGAAAGCCGCAATATTTAAGAAGTATTTAAATTCTAAAATATATTTACTCACCATGAACATTAAACTTATGTTTTAATCCAGTGGACTCTCAGTTTTTATCTAGTAAATAATTATAAAGCTTGAACATTTCTTATTTAGCTTTTATATTAATTGTATGCAAAAAGGAGCTCAGACAACATATTTCCAAGAGACAACATATTTCCATTATACGTCAGAGATACAGGAACCACAGTTTGGCCACCCCTGCTATAGAGGAACCTCTGGAAAGGTTGGAGACAAACAAAGCCATGAGATTCTATGAGAATGAGATTCAGCGTTCCTCTATGCTGAGCTCTCAAAACTTCCCAAGTTGTATCATTGTCCCAAAGGACTTTGCTCATCTTTCTGCCATGTCAGCTCAAGTGAAAGAGAATCAGCGAGGGCTTCTTATTGGTAAAGAAGATGGATGGGAATGAAATTAGTACCTCACCTAGGTAAGAGAAAGTAAACCCAGCAGTTGTCATTAACTACTTTTGAAGAAGCAACTTCTGGCAAGAGAAAACAGAAGATAATGAAGTCTTTGGCCGATAATTTATTTATTTCTGTATTTATATACCGCCTTTCTTATCCTCAGATTGCTCTTCAGATGTTATTCAAGGCGGTTTACATAGGCAGGCTTATCTAGATCCGATAAGGATCTTTACAATATTGTTCTGTATAGAACACTACAATTCCAGCTGGTTTCCTCCATGGTGTAGTCATCTTCACTAGCTGCTGAACACAAGCCTCGGGCTCTCTGCAGGACGCCACAGATCCTGCTGAACGTTATGACCCTGTTCAGATAAAATATTTAGAATCAATTCACATTGGTACTGGCAAATCTGGTAGGAAGTTACAGACCAGTAAGCTACATCCTGCACAGCTCCTCCCTTTTTGCAAGTCTTGAGCACCCGAGAGGCCATTAGGAATGTTTGGTCAGAGTGCACAGGCAGCCCCCAGATGACAGTTACTCCTTCTCGAAAGGCTTTGGCAAGTGAATGAAACTTATGGCTTAAATTAATGGTGTTCTTAACAGCATCATAAATGTCCTTTGTGACACAATGCAGGAATAAAGAAACCTTAATATGGTCCCTGAGATCATGGGACTTAGTTGATCACTAAACTAATGTTAGCTGAAATCACACACACAAAGATATGGGAGAAATGAAAGGGACCTGAATATGAGATTGGAGAGAAGAAAGGAATAATTGCCACTACCAACCTTTGAGAATGGATAAAATTAGTCCTGACAATAATTATCTTCTGAAACTATCCACCATCTTCAACAAGGCAATAGAAAAACTCAACGTTTAAGCGTTGATTTATCAACATGAAGAACAAAAAGCATTTTCTTAAAATTTCAGTAGAATTTGACACATTCATTTGGTTCCTAGCTGTACTGACGCTTAAAAAAATGAAGAGATCAAAAATGAAATTCACCTGATTGAAGCTCTCCTCACTTATTAATGGCCCAACCCTATCCTCAGCCTATGGCAGCGGATTGTGAGATCCACTGCCATAAGTCCAGTTACAGTAGCGCAAACATCACACCACCATCGGGTGTTCTGGCGCTACCAGCGCAAACAGCCAGAAGCTCTGTGCCCCTGCCAATAGCCCACCCAGGCCGCACCAGAGCAGGTAAGGTAGCAGTGGGGGCGGGTTGCGGGCAGTTTGGGGAAGGAAGTGAGGAAAGTTTGGCGGTGGGAGAGGGTGGATCCTGGCAGAAGCAGTATGCACTATATCCTATCCCCCTTTTCCAGCCTGGACCTGCTTCCAACTCTCCTTGGACTTACACCAGCAGAAAAGCTGGTATGGGTCCAAGGAAACCCATTGATGGCAAGGTGGCCTATGGAGAGGTATAAAATATTTCTACTTACCTCTCTCAGGCCATCTGGTCCCCCACACCATAGCATACAGCACACACTCCGTTGGCAGCGCTGCATGATAAGGACTGATGGGGGAATAGGATTGGGCTGCCCGCCATTGACTAAGACCACCAACAAAGACCAAAGATAACCAGTATTGTTGAGCCATTAGCCTAAATGGATAACAAACAATATTTTAGGCTGTATAAACATGGAGCTGTGGATGGCAAGGCGGTGTGCACAGAATGAAGGAAATGTTTCGGGAACTTGCATAGGTTAGGGTCCTCCCATTTGCCCCCAAGAATGCCCATGGGTCAACTATTATCATGATTTGGATACAATGGCATCTCATAAGTCCACTGAGCATGCAGTACTCACTTGTTACTATGTGCAGGGATGTGCGGTGTGGGCGCGGCTGGTGAGGCAACCCATCTCCCTTATAGTTCTCAGTAAAGCACCGCAACCTAACCAGGGGATTGCGCATGCACACTACTTGCATGCACTCGAGTAAGAGGATAGCATGCATGTGCAATCCCCTGGTTAGGCTGCGGCTCTTTACCAGGAACTACGAGGGGCAGGGTTGCCTCACCTGCCGCGCCCGCACTGCACATTCCTGACTATGTGTTAACTGAAATTTCACATCTACTCTAAAGAACCCAAGTGTCTTACATTCTAATAGAAGAGCAAGCAACCAAGAAATCCAGAATGAACACACCAGATGACCTCCCAACCAAAGCCCGGTGAACATAGCCATGAGAAAGCTGCCAAAATGAATTCATGAAACAAGATTAAACCCTCACCTTGATTCTATTAATCTTAGTAATCTGCAATTGCTGCAGTGCTGGAGGCCGTCACTTGTTTCTCTACTGCTATGGCACTGCCAGCACTGCAGTGCCACAACGCAATGTGGTGCCAGCATTTCACTGCCACCACCCAATGAAACAAAGCACCATGTCATCAGATAACACCAGTAGGGAAAGTGACAGAAACTAGAGGTTTCAGAGATACATGATGAATAATTGGGTAGTTATGCAATTTTGATAAGCATTATGGGATGACTCAGTGTTGGAGTTATTCTTTGCACACATTCTGTCCTCATCAGTTCCAGCTGTGAAGGGTCTTAGAAACTATGTGGAAAAGACCTCTTTCTTAAGATCTTGGAAAACTGCTGCCTGTCCAAGGACTAAGGGAGCATTTTTCTGACTTAGTAAATGGCACATGCATGTGTTCATCAGATCAGGGTGTTTATGTTTAAACAGGTAGTTGGTGCAATAAAAGCAACCAGGTCCCAAAATCTAAATATTATAGCAAAAATATTGAAACAGGCCATGAAAAAATAAACATTCAAATCAAGAAAGTATCAGATACAGTAGTGGCGACTACTGCATGTGTGTCACGTCAGGGGGCGGCACGATGGCACCACCGGAAGCAATGTCACCCACCCCGGCTCCGATTTCATCGCCGCCGGCATAAAACAGTAAGTGGAGCACGGGTGGGGACTTTCCCATGCTGCTTTTTTGCACCGTTTTTGCTGGGATTTTGCCCCCCCCCCGCTTGCCACCCAGGGTTGAACCCCCCCCCACACACACTCCAGGCATTCCGATGCCACTGAAATACAGCATTAGGTTTCATGAACCGTAACAGAGTAGCCCTAGGCAGGTGTTTGCCTGCTGTGTACAGTGTTGGGAAAAACTCCAGTTGGGAAAAAACTGGAGAGCACTAGCTGGCCGTGTTCCTTGGGTGTTCCTTGGGCGTGTTCCTTGGGCGTTCCTAGCGATGCCCTTGGGTGTCCCAAGTTCAGTGCTTTCCTCTGCAGCAAAGTGCTGGATGTGGTATGCACCTGAGGTACGTGGCCAGGAAAATGTCAGCTCAGAGGTGAGGCTAGCTGGTGTGCTCATGTTCCCACTGCACAAGTGCACACTGTACATGGCAGGCATGATGTCTGCTATAGGCAAATGACCCACACCAGTGGTTCTCAAAGTGCCTAAAAACAGTTTTTTTTTTAACTTACCATGGTCTCCAGGGGGTGCGGGGAGGCCTACTGAGGGGTTTGCACGCCTCCCCTCACCCCCGGAGGTCGCAGTAATAACCCATTTTCAGGCGCTTTTTCCCTGGCAGCTGGGATCCCCAGGATCGCCGCCCCCACAAGCACTCAAAGTTGGGAGAACTTTGAGAACCACTGACCTACAGCAATCATACCTGAAAGTTGATTTTGATTTGATATTTGATTATTATTTTTGCTGGAGGATCAATACTTGACCAAGTGCCTCTAGGAAGTGAGGTTTCCTAAAGTGATGCAAAACTGCTAAAGCTTATTATGTCTTTGCTCATCAGAGTGTCTGAAGGATTATGAACCCCATCCTGCACTGGTGACTTTAGCCTGCACTCGTAGTCTAGTTTGTGCACCTGCACATTAGTGACAGAGTCAATGCCAGGAACAGCTCTAGCTGTCCAATCGACATGGCAAGAATCATACTTGCAGCCTGGGAGGTTGCCTCATTTGTCAAGATTGCTACTTGCTCTCGTTCTCCACATTTCCGATGTAGCGCGATAGCACCCGTAGGAGGCAGACTAGCGGTGTATCGTTACTTGTCTGAACTGCTCATCAGTTATCTTGCTCACCTGAATGGTTTGACAATCAAGAAAGAAAATCAGCAACACATTCTCGCAGGAGGTGCTGCTGCATAGGGCTTTTCATGTTCTAAAAAGAGGAAGCCTTTGGATCCTCGGTGATAAACAGACAAGCCTCCTGTGCTATCATAGGATAGATTTCAGAATGTCTTTAATCAAAATGCAACATTGAAACCCTGGAACAGAAACAAGAAAATAATAACCTGAAGCAGCTGTCTAAAGTACTTTCATTCACAATTAGAGCAGCTTGTCCTCCTCCCAAACTGGTGCAATTTCAACTTTAAATTAAACATATTTTCATTAAAAAATTTAAAGGAAACCATAAACGTTTTATAAAGCAGGCTCCAAATAAAGACAAACGAACTGAGCATCTCTCTTTGCAGGAAGCACAGTTAGGATCAGGGATGGACTAACTCAAGAGGTAGACCAAGTAAAGCCTTTAGGTCTAGGGAGTGCAACATGTGCATGCATGCAACATATGCATGCATGCATGCATGCAGCAGGCGTGGGTCCTAGAATGTACAAGCATTCTCATGCAAAACTGCATGAGAATTCTGGAAGTTAATGAAATACTTGATATTTACTGTTCTTCTAAAGAAGAGAGACATTAATAGGTGGAGGCACACACAAACACCAAAACATCTTTCCCTCGCCAGTGAATGATTTGCTTGGCTACTCTTCATCAAAGTGTGCAGATGGCCAATTCAGAAATCTGACCCAACACTTGACAACAAGTCGTGACTCTTCACAGGCCATTACTCCATGTTAAGCACCTAGGCCAAGAGGTAAACCAAATAAACATCTGACAAGAAATTTTAGGCATCCTGGAGCCTGCTGTAGTCTTTTTAATGGGGTGTGTGTGTTTGTGTGTGTGTGTGTACATACAATGCAATAAACACAAATACAACACGTCACACACACACACACACACACACACACACACACACTCACACATATACAAACAACTTCAGGTGTTTGAGAGCCCGCAATATTTATGAAACATTTAAATTCTCAAATATATTTACTCATCATGAACATTAAATTTATGTTTTAATCCAGAGGACTCTCAGTTTATACCTGGTCAATAATTATAAAGCTTATAAATTATAAAGCATTTCTTATTTACGGTACCTTTTATATTAATTGTGATGCAAAAAGGAGCTCAGCCAACATATTTCCAAGATCCACACATTATATGTCAAAGAGATGCTTTGATTAAAAAAATTAAAAATCCTGAAATTTAATTTTCCAAATATTTCTCTTGTGGCCTATTGGTCTATCCCTATTCTCTAGAAATAGCCTTGAAGGCCCCTTTCATTCTACTAATCTAACATAAGTAAAAAGTTGAATACTGAAATTCCAAGATAATAGCTAGGTCAGCTGGGCTCAAACTTTCAAAAAATTAGTTAGGCTGGGCTTATCAAAGCCCAGCCTGAGTTCTATTCCTGGTTAGGTTCAAAGTTAAGCCTGAATTGGCACAGACTTTGCATCTCTCAATTGGTTCACTCCCAGTAGCATCACTACGACGCGCGTCACCCTGGGGCAGGGGACGCGCGTCACCCTAGTGACTCTACGATGGCGCGGGGGGGGGACCCGGCCCCCCTGTGTCGCCCTCCGGACGCTCCGAGGCCGGCCCGGGAGCCGGCCTCGGAGCGTCCGAACTCGTCGGCGCTCCAGGGCCTTCTGAAAGAAGGCCCATGTAGCGCGTCAATCCGGGTATTTCCCGAATGTTTGCGCATGCGCAGACGGAGGTGACGTGCACGGGGTGCGCGCGTCACGCCTCCCTCGCCTCGCAGCAGTGACGCCAATGTTCACTCCTCTCCCTCTCTCCGCCATTCATTTAGAAGTTCTAGCTATTGTGCTCTGAAGCAATTCACAAGGTAACAGTGAGGTTGGAGAAGATTGGTACCTGACAATACAACATCCCCCGTCCCCAAAATCTGGGAACAAGGGAGTTAATTCTGAGAAAGATACAGACAAAGGGAATTCCTTCAGTCAAGACTCTGGATGTCCCCACTTCACCTGATCTCTTTGCATAAGGGGAAGTCAGTCCAATGCAGTCAGGAAAACAGACTGTAGCATTGCATACTGATTCGTGCCTCCTATTTTGTGAGATAGACCAGAAAGGGTCAGTACAGGGAAATCAAGTGAAATGCATGCATGTGTGAATCTCGGTGAATGGTAAGAGAGGAACTCTAAATGGAACTCCCTTGACTGATGCTTTACACAATGGGTATACAAGTGACAGCGTAATCCTGTGTAACCTTCACCGGTGTAACAGCAGATGCACTGGTGTATGTGCACTTACACTGGCATAAGTGCACTTACACCGGTGCATCTACTGTTACACCGGTGAAGGTTACACAGGATTGCGCTGTGAAGCAACTAGCACTTTACTCTGTAACTGTGGCAGGCAGGATATTTTCCATTCCTGCTGTATCATGGGCTGGTCATTCACCATCCATTTCTCCTATTATTATGGTAAGGAACTATCACACAGCGCAATCCTATCCAACTTACATCACTGGTGTAACCAGCGGTGCAGCGAGAACGGGAGGCTCCAGGACGGAAAGGGGATTTAAATCTCCCCTCCCCTCCAAAGCCTCCCGCCCTGCTGGTGGTGTAAGTTGGATAGGATTGCACTGACAGGCCGCTAAACAATACAAATATACCAACAGAAACTAAAATCTGCCGTAGTTCAAATTGTCCTTGTTTTCTAAATCAACAGTTATCCTCTCAGTGAATAGTATGCAACCTCCATACTTCTACACACAAAATATGGCAATCAACAAAGTGAATAAATATGCCTGAGATCAATACTATTCCATTGTATTGATCTCATAGGCATAATTCCATTGGCATGATCTTTAAAGGACCGCATGTGTTTTTATGATTCTCTCCCCTCTCCAAACGCAGATTCTGTTGTCTGACATTTTCATTCTGTTGCTATTTAGAAAAGCAGAAATAAAAGGAACCATTACTAGAAAATACATTTCTGCATAAATTTACGCATTCCGGAAATGCTCCACACATTCACAAAATTTACACAGAGATCTGTCATCAGTCAGTATAATTTGCATTTATAAATCCAGCTTCCTTCCCCACCTCAGCTCTGCTCGTCTGTGTGCAATTCTGTTTTCAGTCTCTCACTGTAAACTGTGCCTCCACCTTACCACACATCTCATTTAAATAAGTACAGCTTTTTTTGGGTCAAAGCCAAAACAGTTTGGGCTGTAATGCTCAGCATAGATACTGTACTTGAGTAAGTCTTACTGACATCAGTTGAAGTTACTTCTGAGTACGTGTTTTTCGGATTGAGTTGTTTAGACGTGATTACAAACAAGGTTATAACAAACAAGGAAATGGAAGGCTTGGTACATCACAGCCATGTTGCAGGCACTACTATTGCCACTGGTACTGAGGGTTTAGGGGTCGGCCCGGCAAAGTGAGCCCTTTGATGGGCATGGGCCCTTAGTTAGGCCCCTACCTGGCCACCCCTGCACCATGGACACAAGTGTGGATTCAGACTTGCACGAGCAGAATGAAGCTTGCACAAAGGATCTTACCAGCTCTCCTCCCCACTACAGATCACTGAACCCCCAAAAAGTCACTCATGGGGGTCAGGTGACCCGAAATTGGGCAGAGGCATGTGCGCAAGCATCTTTTGCAGAAGGTGCCTCTGGCCAATTTGCAAGAATCCCCCCTCTCACTGCAACCCCCCTGCACCACATCCTGCACTGTTCCCAAGGGCCCTGCAACCCTCATGAGCAGCTTTTCAGGGGAGCAGGAGTGGTTGCAGTGAGGGGGAGGGGTGGAAAAAGTTTGTTCTGCTCATGCAAGGCTGGATTCAACTCCTTATGATTGCTAAAAATACAAATGAATGAGGATCTTGATGGATCTTATTTAGCCAACCTAGCAGTTCCAAAGCATGTTAATGTGAGTAGATAAATAGGTACCGCTTGCGGGAAGGTAAACAGCGCTCCGTGTTCCAGCCGCATGCTACGCGCTGCGGCAAGGAGAGTCATGCCAGCCACATGACCATCGAGGCGTCTTCGGACAACGCTGGCTCTTCGGCTTTGAAATGGGGATGAGCACCACACCCTAGAGTCGGACACGACTGGACTTAATTGTCAGGGGTTACCTTTACCTTTATAACAAGGTAATAAAGAACCCTACTAAGAAAAACACATTTTCTCTTCCAATTCTGAAGTAAATTCTACAAGCTCTGTTATATTAACTGAAAGATTTGAGAGTGGACGAGAATGATCCTTGAATAATCACAATAATGCAAAATGAAGTCATACTATTCCCAGATTTTCTACTCAGAGGACCTTCCAACTGACATACTCATCATCCTTGTTCCTCAAAGTTATTCCACTTTCTGACTTTCACTGCTGTTATCCAAAAGAATTTCAGAATTCTGTGCTAAAGTATAAGGTATCCCTTGAGATTTAAGTCCAGTTGTGTCCAACTCTAGGGTGCGGCGCTCATCCCCATTATGAAACCGAAGAGCCAGCGGTGTCCGAAGATGCTTCCGTGGTCAAGTGGCCAACATGACTCTCCTTGCCGCAGCGTGTAGCATGTGGCTGGACACGGAACACTGTTACCTTCCTGCCAGCGGTACCTATTTATCTACTCACATTGACATGCTTTAGAACTGCTAGGTTGGCAGGAGCTGGGCCAAGCAGCGAGAGCTCACCCCGTCACGCGGATTAGAACTGCCAACCTTTTGATAGACAGCTCATGGTTCAGTGGTTTAACCCACTGCGCCACCCTGCGGCCCGTTCTAAGGTATACCAACTGGGTAATCCTTCCCAATTTTTTTTTCTTTCTGTTGAACCCTCTCTTTGAGGATCTCGAAGCATGCTTCATGCTTAAATTTTAATGCTTACCATTTAATCCAGTGCTATTCAAATTGTGGTCCATGGACCAGTTGCCGGTCTGCGAGCCTTGGCTGCCAGTCCATGGTATGTCTCCTCGGGCTTCCTTCTTCCGGCTTCTCAGAGTCTCCTGAGGCTCATGGGATGTGGATGCGCACCAAGCCTTGCGAGAGGCTCTGAGAAGCAGAAAAGGAAGAAGGAAAGACCAGGTAAGCCAATGTGCTGAGTGCCTGCCTCTCTCACCCCCCCCCCCACACACAGTGCCGGTCCCTGGCAGATCGGAAAAAATTGCTGATCTGCGCCAGCAGACACTTTGAGAAGTGTGGGTTTAATCTACCCGTTTTTCTTTCCCCATCTCCAACGCATTCCAATGGGTTTTATGCAAGAGATGTGGCCTGATTTTCCTATAATTGTAACCTCCAGTTTAGTGCTCTGGTGCAGTGCCCCATGTGCTCTGAGATGTACACATAACATCCCCAAGTGTGTACGCTTACTTTCCCACTCATTTCAATGATAGGGACCAGCCCTGTGCCTGCAAAGAATTGTGTGTAAATTGGAATTAATCTCTATAGGAAAACACTTGCTGTTATGGAATCTCTGTGGATCATCAGAATCCTCACACCAACAACGAATTTGCTGGACAAAGGAGCACAAATGCCAGAATGTTTTGTTTTTTTGTTTTTGAATGTAATGTTAACATCTTTGTGCTTGTGGTTGTTGTTTTAATTCCAATTCAGTGTGCTCAAATGGAAAGAAGTTAAATCCAGTCACAAGATCCAAAATTAGCATTTTATTCAGAACATTGGGGTCAAGGGTGTATCATTTATATTCTGGTACATAATACAGAGGCAAAGCTGTTGTCAGACGTCTCTCTGGTTTAAAAGCTCTTTTTAACATACTGTGTAATTACTTGAGTCATCAGTATCAGGCCACCTCTTGAGTTTTCTCTCTCACTCCATTTTTTTGTTTGTTTTTGGTACAAATTATGTAAAACATTTGTGCTAAGAACTTTTGTCCCACCCCAAAGAAAAACAAAATAAAAAATTAATTAAAAATAAAAAAACCAAACCTTGAGTACTCTAACTACAGCTCAACAATTGAATCAATGTCACTTGTTTGCAACCTGTTTGTAAATACTTTATCAATAACGAAAGATATAAACATGCAAAAACCTGAATCCATAGTCCAAATAATACATACACATGTTCGGAAGTCTCTGCACTTCTCCATAGACTATGCCAATAAAACATTATGTACACATACCATTTTTTACAGTGAAGTGGGAAAAAAAGTAATGAAAAATGTTTCTTTTAAAAAAAATGTGTATATGGAGTAAGACCAAAAATGTGTCTAACATTCTATCATAAGAAAAGAAAATCAGTTCTGCTACAAACTGGTGATATGAAAACTCCCTTTATTTGCAACCAGCTGCATAAGTTTTAGAATTTTAGTGAAAAACCCTAACATCTAAAACTAGAAGTATTGTACATTTTTTTCTTTTCATGGCCTTCTTTCCCACCCACCCCCATCCCGCCCCAATAACAAAATTTCCCCAGGAGGTTTTTTTTTTTCTTTCAGTTTCCTTATTTTAATAAAAGCAATGCAATGTAACAAAAGCATGTTGAAGCATATTGGTGATTGAACTTTCTCCCCACCCCAATGTGGTCTGTCTCATTGTTTCATAAATCAGTACCATTTAAAGCCTTAAACATAAAACTAATTCCAATCTGAAAAAGGTACAAAAAGGCACATAAAATCCCAGTGCTTCTGTACTGTAAAATTCAAGTGTAACTGAGCTCAATTGTTTGTTTTCTTTTCCAAACAGCATTGGATGACTGATATTCCCAGTGAGCCCATATTGGTTTGCAGCCTATGCCAAAGCCTTCAGCAAGCACTTGTGCTAGTAGACTACAAAGTTAAAGCCTAGCTTCTGTATGCTTGTTGGGAATACCAGTGGAAAGGTTTGTACTTGTCCAAAAGCAACATCGACCGCTTTGGCGTTCAGTCATCGCCTCCGCCATACATGTCAGCAAGTTTCTTGAAACGTGGGCCCCAGTCGTTTAGGTAGTCATAGTCTTGCTCGCCACCACTACTTGAGGAGTTGAGGGAACTCAAAGATCCAGCAGTGGAACCACTCCCCTCATAGTCAAAGACTAGGAGGGAGTCATAAGGAGGGGCTGTAGGGTCATTGTCTGCTGCTTTAAGTCCCTGGAAGAAGAGGAAGAGAGAGGTAAAAATAATGAAGAGGGAATTGGGAAAATAAACTACTGCAACTGATTTTGGGGACAAGCAGAACTATAAAATGTGTATGAGCAGTACAGACAAAAAGAACAACAATTACCCAAAATGTATAAATGCTTGTGCGAACATAGACACAAACATACCGCTTACACTAGTATTAAAACTACAAAGTTCACATCTCTCAAGTTAAGCCGATTTGAACAGTCAACCTCTAGAGATCAAGTTGTATCAGACTGCAGGCTCTGCACATGAAGCAACCACAGTGAATGTGAACCACGGAATTCCTGAAATGACACACCAAATGATGTTATTGTGTGGATTCAGCAGCAGGTGTGTGTGGATGAACAAGCCTGGGCTACATGATAACTAAAGAGTAGGAAGAGCTGCAGTAATCTGCCCCCTCCCTTTAATAATTTGTATCTATGCAAAGAAAATGTGCATAGGGTGGAAGACAATCTCCATTTATACCGGTAGGATTAGGCATCCACTTTGCATGAGTCTAAATCCATTTATTTGCCATGGCAAACAGATACTATGATAGCGCTATGTTTTTTCTAATGTAATATGAATGGCAGAAATTGGAAAGGTTTCCTGGTTCTAATTCATTAGCTCAAGTAGTTTAACATGGATCCAATTAATAGCAGGCATGAAAATCCACATTGTTCAATTAAATGGTAGGAGGGTGTTTCGTTTTGTTTTTGGTATATTTCCCTCCTGAATTTTCCTGACAGCTAAAATAAGGTCGGACAAGTGAACTCAATCTGCAAGACATGTGCTTAGTAGGGGGAGGCTTCATCCAGCCAACTTCAACCAACCAATCAACAAAACCAAATCAAGCTCCTCACACACATCTGTTTTTGAAACCAAGGCACAAATTCATCTACTGGATTTGGTGTGATGAGTAAAAAAAGGAAGCATTATATTTAAGGCTTTTTTCAAGAATTCATTCTTCCTGCTAAGACGTGACCTGCAAGAATTCTGGCAAGCTTGATAGTAGCCTTGTAACTGTGCACTGCAGTGTTGGGCTGGAGTGCAAGCTGTCATTTCTTTCCCGTCATCATGACTGTCAGTAATGCCAGCTTGTGTACCTAGCCCTAGGATGGTAGTTTAATAGGCTTCAGCAAACAAATGTATATTTTCTAGGGTTGTTGTGCGTCAACCTTATACATCAGAAATGGATCAAGCAATCTTCTTAAGTCTTTTCAAGCTGGGAGTTAGATTCTCTTAGTTCAGCATCCACTGCTGGCAGTGGATAATATAAAACTGCTGGTGCTATTGAGTTCATAGGATAAAACTGCAATGAAAAATTCAATGTTCCAGAGGCTGCACTTAATGTGCAAACTGTTTGCTGGAGAAGAGGCCCTGAAAGGCAGTTTTACAGAGGCACGATGCCACAGCTAAAGTTGCCTCAGCATTTGCATTTACAGCAACACTCATATTCTAAACAACTGAGTTTGGTATCCAAATCAAACACTAGAGACTGCAACAGATTAATTTATAGCATTTGACTGATCAAATTTATAACAACTCTCAAAGAGGACATATCTTCAAACTAAGCTCTTTTACTTTGCTTTGACCAACACAACCTTTGACACACAACGTTAAAGATGTTTACGGTTTATGCTTAAATGCAAATTTATATTCTGGAAATGAAGAACAATTTCACTGATGTGATTTGAACTATCTAGTGCTATTGCTGTGACTGACTGATACTCTTGGCCTGCAGAGCCAGACAGATTGGATTTCTAATTTACAGTTTGGCAGGTAAAGGAGCATGCAATTCATATCCTACCCACTCCTAAAATTCAGCTGAACTACTTTGGATCATATCAAGCCAATTGCTTTGAAAACATCTCCCTGCTTGTAGTCTCCTTTGATCTCTGGAGAACCTCTGGATGGTTCTACCTTGTGGGCAATAGGTGTATTGGCTGTTGGGCGGGCTTGCCTCTACTTTCATTTTAAAACACTGGTGGGAAAACGCAAGCCAAGGAGAGAAGACAGGTAGGCGGGAATGGAGGTTCGGTGAATGAGAGACAGAAGAGGTCAACTCATTTCATTCTTTTCAAAGCCTGTGGGATGCGACCGGATGAGTCTAAATCACCTGGTATAATCTACAATGCAAACACTTCAGCAATAAAATGTCCTGTCCCCAGCAAGGTCAATCCGTGCCCAGCCTCGAGTGAAGACTAGGGATGAGTGGCCCTGTGAACAGGAGTAACCTGTATGCTTTGACTAGACCCAGGCAGATACCCTATTGGTACGTGCAGAGTGCCCCTCCCCCCCCCGGCATGGCACAACCAGCTGTGCAATACATGTTTATCAGAGCCATGGTACAGTGTAGGGAAAGGGGAACGGTCACATGCACACAGCTCCCTGTAACTGGATTCTAGTGTCAACAGGATGACGTATCGCCCCATGCTAGCCATTTCGGTTGGTGGAGGCGCCGGGCACATGGGCCAGACTGTGCCCTTGTTTTCCTAAGCATGTGACAAGTAATGTTGACTCTAGTTTTGTGCAGTTGTTTGTACAGATTTGCTTCCACTTGCTTTAAACTTCTTGCTCAAAGTAGACTGCCTATTCATTTTATTAAATAAACGAGGAAAGCAGAGCACAAACTACCACCACCTCACATTTTATGTTTTAATTTATATTCCTAGTTCTTTTTCTGTTCAATATTATTATAGTTTCCAAAGCGGGATGTACAAAGAGAAGATCAAAGCCTAGGTCTTTAAATTCTACTAAAGTAGTCATTTTCACACACCATAAAACTTGGTCAATGGCAAAAGTAACATAAAGAGCGAGAGGAACACTGTAAGCCGATGCAGTGTTGCCCGTAGAGATGTATATCTTCGGCATGTTTAAATGCACAAAGGCACTTAATGCTCTACAGCAAAGACAAGTATTTAATGCACTTATATAACATTAATTTTGCTCCCCTCTCACTAATCTTATTCAATTGGAGCTCTTTTGGTCTATATAGAGGTACTGAATTTCTACTATTCCTGGAATTCAAATGGTGATGTGTGAGGAAAATCAAAATGAACTATCTCTATTATGAACTGGAATTAATACATGAATTTAGGCTAAATTATCATTTTGTTAGTCTATTTGTTATGTGGAACCCAGTGAATAATCCCTCTTGGAGATATTGTGGCTAAGACTGATAACATATTATGGAAGTAATTAATTCCAATGCACAAAAGTTAATTGATGCATTTTCCTTTTTCAGTTTGAATAATTTAATTAAAATTTCCTGTGCTTAAAAAAGCTATATTTATGTCTATCATTCTAGATAATTTTAACTGTATAAGCAACTTAAAAAAAATTATGGTTCTTTGGATGTAAAAGCTATTCATTATCTGGGCAGATAGTGTCTAATAACTGCTAAAACTAATATCTTTTTTCTTCTCCTCCCGTTTTACCTCGTTAATGAAGTCCCCAATGTCCCCAGGATGAGGAGCTGCTGATCTGACCGGATATTGAGGTTCCGCGTGGATAGGTCTTTCATCAAGTCTTCTTATTCCAACAGGTTTGATGGCATCTGGTTCGATAGTGTCAGGCTGCTGGAGCTGGCTTAAGTCATAGTCCTGTAAAGGAACACATAATAAAAAGGCATTGGAGGGAACAGGTCTGATTCCTATAACAGAAGATGTATATGGATAACTATAAAACCAATTCAGAATGCTTCTTGAGTAATCATCATTCTTACATAACATTAATGGCCCAATCCTAAAGAGGGCCGCCTGCGCTGGCACAACACACTCTCTGCCAGCACGCATTGTCACCAAAGCACGATAAAGCACTTTGTGACAGTGCAAGGCTCAGGCAGAATGACAGAGGCCCACCAGAGCAGGTAATTTCAGTGCAGGGGCAGGGGTTGAATGGGGTGGGGAAGGGGTTGAACGAGGAGAGGGGGAGGGCAGCAGGGGAGGGCGGCGGGATCAGTGGCACCAGCACGCACCATATCCAACCGCCCTTCCCGGTTCTGATCCACCTGCATGGATCAACATAGACTTGCACCAGCTATATAACTGGCACAGGTCCAGGTTGACCTGTTGTGGCTGCTGGGGCTTACCCACGGCAGGGCTAGGAGACAAATATCCCCTTACCCTGGGGAGACCTCCAGCAGTGAAAAATCCCCCGTGGGATGCACGCCGGCACTGCTGCATCACCGCATGGGGATTTAATCAGGATTAGGCTATAAGATTGAAACAGAATGTTTTATTGTTTGCATAGTGTCTCTGTCTCCATTGACTATGTTCTTCGTATTGGCTGTGTTGTAAAGCAGCCCTCATCCATTTTTTTCACCGTGAAACAGATTCAGAAGTGGCATTCATCTTAGACTAAACAATTTTCCTAGTAAAATACAGATTGACAGCGCAATCCTGCCTAAGTATCCGGCGGGCGGCCTCAAATAACTGGGCTGTCCATAGTGGGCCCCCTCTGAGCAGCTGCTTTGCAGATTGGTATGCCCCACCAATTAAATGCCCCACTGCAAATGAGCGATGTGATTTCCCAGCCTGCTGACAGACTCAATCCTTGCCTGTAGCCCATGATTCAGGCAACAGAGAACCATAGTTCAGTCACGGCCTGAACGTCAGGGACACCTTTTTTCCCTTTGCTCCCCGATCTATCCTCTCCACCTCTTCCTTCCCTGCTATGCTAAAAACCCCAGTTCTCCAGTACCAGGTCCACCCTGGGTAGCTAGACAAAGTATTTACCTTTCTTACATGTCAACCTAGAGTAAGGATGAGGAAAAATATCACCTTCTTGTTATCCATACATCAATTGACTTTGTTAGCTGACATCAAGAATGACAGGATGATGAGAACTCACACTTCACTAGATCTAAAGGATATTTACTAATTGCCGCTTCTTTCTCAGTTCTCAAAAGTTCTTCTCAATTCTCAAAAGAGAAAAGGGAGGATAGACTACTGGGCATGCACCTGGTGGAAAGTTATGTCAGCATATTGGCAGCCCAATCCTGTGTAACTCTTGCACCGGTGTAACAGTAGACCCCCCGGTGTAAGAGCACTTATTCTAGTGTAACTTGCTGTATGCTGTCGGACACTGACGCAACTTCGCCAGCGCAGGGGGCATTCCGGGGACATCCGAACGCCCCCGGAATGGATGCCCCCGGAATGCCCTCTGCGCCAGCAGAGTTGCGTCGGCGTCTGTCCTGCATCTGAACTGCGCATGCATGGCTTCTGAGGGTGTTTACACCAGTGTCCGTCCTGCGTCTGTCGGCATACAGCAAGTTACATTGGCATAAGTGCTCTTACACCGGTGGATCTACTGTTACACCAGTGCAAGAGTTACACAGGATTGGGCTGCCAGTTTTGTATAGCTTACTGGTCCTTTTACCAATATGCTAACTGACAAAGATTTCACATTGTTGTTCAAGTCAAGTCTGTCATCCTAGCTTAATTCATATACATGGGTTTTTTTGTTTACTTTGTGTGTGTGTTTTTGGCTGTATTAAAAGTAACTGGAGCTACAGATGTCGAAGTGGCAATATTTTCATCAGATGTGATGGTGTAAACATATGGGACACACATTTTCCATGGAAAATAATACCCATGTAAGAAATGCAGTATGTGAAATGTGGCCCGAAAGTTGGGATTGGAACCAATGTTACCCTGTTCCAGATCCCCAACTATAGAAGATGTGAAACATGTACAATTGTTAATATTCCATTTACGTCAGTCCGATCCTGCTCTGCTGAGTGCATCCCCTAAGGCTTGCTTTATACTTTACATTGGTGGTGGACTGCTATTGGAAACAGGCTGGAACCTGTTTTATATCATGTTTGTTGCTGCAACACTTTAGTTCTTTGCTGCCTCTGGCAATATGGACTGCGTGATTTCAGAGAAGAGGCGCACAGGATATGAAGGCAGTTTGGACAGACCTGCCTTTCTGTTCATTTATGAATGTACACTATTCTGGAGCGCGACTGAGAAAATGTACTTTTCAGTGTACTGAAGTTGAACAAAAGCTGAAGGAGATGAAAGTGTAATACACGATGCTTTGAAGGCAAAGGAAGAGACTATTACCCAGGGTACTCTCTGCTGAGCTTATACTTGGCAGGCTGAAATCTAATACAGTGTAATTTGGTTAAGGTTCCAAGAGAGGGGTAGATCCTTTGGAAATGAAACTGTGGCAGTTAACTGCTTAAGGAGGAGATCATTCTCAAGTGATCAGGTGCTGATGTACTGCCACTGTCTAATTTACTTCAACAGAAAGTCAGGACATATGGATTCTAAAAGATTATTTGGGGTGGAAGGAACCCCTAGCGGTGACCTTTTCAGTACGTACGGGAGACGTTTTTCCCACTTGGCTCTCTAGGAGGTACTTGCATACTCCAGGCCTCAAGACAATGAGTCTTCCCCAGTATATCCTACAGAACGCAGGGGTGGAGGCGATTGGCTGGCCAGACCAGGGGGGGCGGGGATATCGGCACCGCACTGCACCGATATCCCAACCCCCTTCAAGAGCCTGGCCGGCCTTACACAGTCCCCCTGGTTGTTCCCCAGCTAAATAGCTAGCGCACATTCGAGGAAGTCCATTGGGGCCACTGGGGCCTAGAATGGGGGAAGGGGACGAATGTCCCCTTCCTCTGAGGTGAGCCCCGGCCCCACTGGCACGGGCTGCATCCTGCATAGGATGCAGCGGCTGGCCATTTAGGCTGGCCAGTGCATCTTGCGCAGGATTGGTCGGTGTGGCTTTTGGGGTTCCTTTTGGTACTTTGGCTTCTGAAGTGTTAAACGACTCAGTCTCTACCAATGCTTGATGACATTGCTGAGGCTGTGTGGCTCTCCATGCAGATATCACAACAGATCAATCTTGGCTTCTCAGCTGCAGCAAGAGCTTTCTCCCGGAGGGAAGCCTGCGTCTTCAGCAATGGGCCTTTTGTGTCCAACCCTGACAGACAGGAACTTCCTTTCTACGCTGCTGGCACCTCTTGAAAGCAACCTGCTGCGTCACATGTATAAAGGTAAAACAAAACAAGGGTTTCCAGTCAACCCTACATCTAAAAACTAAAGACAAAATACTAATTAAACTTTCAGACAAAGGGAAAACAATGCTTTCCTAGCAGGAAAAGAACTCTTGCCACAAAGATGATGAAGGCAGCTAGAAGAGACCTGAACGGGAAGTCCGCTAAGCAACATGAGTGGGCTAATCCCTGTCAAAAGTGGCTGCATGCTGTGGTTTATGCAGGCCCATATATGCTACTGCACTGAACCCACAAAAAAACAGTGTGTACTCCTACTAATCATGTGTGTTCATTTTTTTTAAATTCATGAGAACAATTTGTGGCAGCACTGCTGTGTCTTTAATTACCGTAGATTGTCGGAAATGCCCCTAATTAGGGTGCTTTATCTTAGCCAAGCTGTGGGTCAAGCTGTCTGCTTTCAGTCTGGGAATCACTTTTGTCAGCGTATTGCCACTGACTTCAAGCTTATTTCTATGAACCAAAGTGGAAGATGCAAGACAGCTGCATTTGCTTCTCTAAATTTAAGTGTGCTTAAAAACCCAAAAGTTTCTTTAGTTTGGCCATCATCTCCTGCCACTCTAAGTAAACATGAGAAACAGAAATGAACAGATTTGAAATGAAAATCTATGGATCACTGGACAGAGAAAAAACAAGCCATCTGTGAAAATGAGCACTTGCTGGGTTTTATCCCCTTGGCTGCAATTCGGGGACCCTAATGTACGTAATTATCTGAGAGTGCCTCTATAATGCTCTCCTGATCCTTCTTTAAAAATTTTCACAGCTCAGAATGCAGTGGTAGGTCCTCTTCACATGAAATGTCTCTCCATTTCGAATCTTTCCAACTCTGAGTCATTATGACTGCCTCTGTGGAAGTGAAAGTGGAAGAAAAAGTGAAGCACTTGGGTGAAGCCCCTAGATGAGATCCCCAGTGTCATTAATCCAATCTTGCTCACTGGTTATAGGGGAGACAGTGACATTGTAAATCCATTCAAATCTGTCAAGTACTAAACACAGTAAAGGGAGTCCTGCAATATAGCAATTTCCAGTTGCAGAAGTGCTCCCAGGGTCACTCCAATGATTCAAAATTGTTAATATGTTGGAAACATCTGAAGTAATGAGCTGCAAGACCCTTCTTATCTGCAGAAGCATTTTTGTTCATTCAGGTGTAACTGAAAAGTCCATATTAAGCAACACCTCATACTGAAAAGCAAATTCAGTGTTGGCTGCAATTCTATACACATTTTCCTGGGAGTAAACCCCATTGAACCCAAGTATACATGCATAGGATTACACCCTTGGATGCCTTCTGAAGAAGAATCTGAACCTATGATCGTTACTATTTGCATAGCACTTCCAAGCATTCAAAGCACTTCACAAATGTTATCTTGATGTAGCCTCATAACAATGTTGTTAGCTTGGTAAGTATTATTATCCCTATACTGCAGCTGGGGAGATCAAGCTGAGAAGGAATGGCTTGCTTATGGCCACCTAATAAGTTCATAGCAGAAGCAAGATTTGAATTGAGGAAATCCAGAGCCACAGCTCAGTCTCTTAAGGCCCAATCTTATCCTAGAGATACTCTGGTGTACCACCATGTACGCATGTCCGTCACCAATGACAGCCCACCTCCCACCGATGGACTCAACATGGAACTGGCATAACCTAGGTGTCACTTGGAAAGGCCAAAATGAGGAAGAGATGGGGACATGACATGAGAGGGACGAGGAGCAGTTGGTGTACACCAATATTCTAACCCTCCTTCAGATGACGGATATGCCCCCAACCCTGAAAAAATGCTATGCCAACGACAGAGATGGCCTAGGTAGGAGGAACATCATAGGGAACCATGGGAAAAGGAAAAACAGCAGAAAAGTGCACCTCTTGCCACCCCTGTGCCTTGTCCCCTTACCCATAATAGTACAGGATTCAGTCTATATTTGGCAGCTGAACACAGCACACCAATCTCAGTACTGAAGCCCCTGCCAGGAAGACTACAGCTCAGATTATTAGACATGCGGTATAGGGCTGTGCCTCTCTGGTCTCACAAAGGGGAACTTTGGTGATGGTGAAAGGGCATTTGGCGCACAAAGAGGGGGCACTCTGAACTCTTGAAGACCTTAAGAGACACCTATAGCCTGCCTGCAGTGACCAGTGTAAGCCCAGCTGTTCCTCAGCGAGGTTGCTGACCTACTCCTTCTAGTCAGGCCTCTGTGGCTTTGCAGACTCCATGACAGACAGTGAACCGACTGGTGCAGCCAGACCTCAATGGCATCTGTTACCTGGCTGGCTCCTTTGATATCACACCAACAAAGCATGGACATAACATGGATGACACATGGATACTGAGCCATCAGAACGCTGCTCTATGGGTGACAGGCTGTGTCAGGGTTTCCATGGACGCTGTTGGCGTTGCTGAGAAGGGCTGTGTCAGTGTTACTGGGAAGGATGCTCTGGTATGGTCCTGCCTGGACGTGCTTAGGATATGACGGACGTCATGCTAGTATTCATGTGAAGTTGGCAAGACGTCCCAATAGGATTGGGCCTTTAGCCACTATGCTACACTAGCTCTTATAGATGTGAAATGTGAAACTTCATACTCATCTCTCAGAAAACGAACATATTGTAATATTTCACATAATAAATTTATAAGACATATTTGTGACTGTATTACTGCACATTTCACTACAACCGCTGTTTAGTTCATTATTTGCACTCTTCTGATAAGTGAGCCGAGATTTATTACTACATGCTATTCATGTATCTCATACCTTTGAGAATAAAAATCAGTAACACTAACAGCCCGGTCCAGCCCAAGGCAACTGCGGTACAATTCAGGCACAATTGCAGCCCAAGTGCTTTAGGCCCGAGTTGTGCCTGAATTGTGCCTGAGTTGGGCTGCAATTGTGACTGAATTGCAGCCCGGTCCAGCCCAAGGCAACTGCGGTACAATTCAGGCACAATTGCACAATTCAGGCACAATTGCAGCCTAAAAGTGGGTGTGTTGGGGGCGTGTCGGGGGTGTGACGGGGGCGGTTACGAATTTTGGTCCGGTTCCAGACACTGGAGAGCCACTGACACGCCCCCTCGAGCCCAACTCAGGCCCAAAATTTGGGCCAGCAAAAAGGGTGGACCCAAATGTGAGGAGACCCATAGGAGCCATTTTACCTTACCCACACCAGCCCTCTCCTGAAAAGTTCTAACACCCTGGGCCCGAGTTGGGCCTGAGTTAGGACCGAACAGGTGTGGCCTAACTCTGGACATGGACCCAAATAGTTACCCTATCAGCACCCAGCCCCACCCAGCCTCTTTCCCACAAAAGCCCAGCCCCAGCCCTCCACTCTCTCTCTCTCTCTCTGAGCACGTGGCGTGGGGTTCTGTCCCCCAGCAGCCACAAAGTGGGACTTTGAAAACTTTTCTAACACCCCACTTCTCTCTTCTCCTCTCTGCCCCCCTCTAGGGCAGAGAGGGCTGTTCTGCCTGTGGCCAAACTGTTTACTGCTGTGCCTGGGCAGCTGTCTCCATGCACGTGTTTGCTAACCCATGTCTTTCTCCCAGCCCCTTTCTCCCCCCCCCTCCCATACAGGCAACAACACCAGCAGGTAAGTGCAGGGTTTGTGCTGACATGTGGTCTGACGTCTGCCTCTTTGCATAGAGAAATATAGGTAGGATACATGCCTCTATACCAATGTCTTGTCTCATAGCTGCCTGCATAGCCTGCCATGATATGCCTCTATACCAATGTCTTGTCTCATAGCTGCCTGCATAGCCTGCCATGATATGCCTCTATACCAATGTCTTGTCTCATAGCTGCCTGCATAGCCTGCCATGATATGCCTATATACCAATGTCTTGTCTCATAGCTGCCTGCATAGCCTGCCATGATATGCCTCTTTACCAATGTCTTGTCTCATAGCTGCCTGTATTAATGTGAGCACACAATGCCATGAGTGTGGAACTGTAACCCATATGTAGACACCAGCTGTTCCCCCCCCCCTCTTTTCTCCACAGGGTCTACCGACAGGTCAGTATTGCTAGGATTGCCATGGTTGTGACCCCCCAAGTTGTGTTGTTGTCTCTCTCTTTGACCCCTTTCCCTTACAGGATCATGCTCACCGTACACCCAGGGAAGGAGCGCAGACCAGGCTATGTGTCTCACACCACTCAGCTGTGTTTGATTTCTCTCCCTGCAGACCTTTGCAACTGGCACACTGGCTCCTCTTCAATGGCGATTGCTACCACGCAGCAGCTGCCATGGAACACCCCCATGTTGTTTGTCCCCCCAGGAATGCCCACTACCACAAACCGTCCGGGGAGCACCCCTGGGCCTGCAGTCTGGTTGCCCCACGGTCACCTGCCTTGATGCTGCCAGAGAGGTCTGGGAGCCTGCCCTGCAACCCACCTCAGCTGCTGCTGCTGCCCCACCGCCCTGGCTGCCTACTTGCTGTCCCTCCCCTTTCTATGGAGCAGGCCGTGGTTCCACAGGGGAAGAGCCCGCATCTCCAGGTCCATGGGGCTCGCCTGCTGCTGCTGCTGTGGTCCTAGAGGCTGCTGTGCCTACCCCTGGCAGCCACGCCCGGCCATCTCTGCCACTGTTCCAGAACAATAAAGATGCCCCTGGAAACACATGTCCCCAATGTTGCACAAGCACTGCCCCACACACCCACACAGGCAGGCCCCAGCACACAAGCCTCTGCATGAATCCCAGCCAGGGTCCGCCACAGCCATCCCTGGGAGAACACAGCAGGGGGGCTGCCGGACCCTCTGGGACCAGAGGGGAGGGGGGAGTTGGGGGGCCTGTCAGGCAGGCAAACACTGACGGGCACTGTGGCGCACGTCCGCCACGTCCATGAAGAGCCCTTTCAGCAACCGGGGCTCTCACCCACCCTCGGTCCGCCCATCACCGGCGTCCGTGTCCGCCCGTCACCGGCGTCCGTTTCCGCCCTCTGTCCGCCCGTCACCGGCGTCCGTTTCCGCCCATCAACGGCGTCCGTGTCCGCCCTCGGTCCGTCTGCATGAGAGGCGCCCATTCCTGCATTGCCTCCATCTGCGAAGTGCCCCCTGTGCCCCTATCGGTCTCTGCAGACCCCTCTCCCTGTATCCCTCTCCCACCAGCTGTGTTGTCTGTCTGTTTCTGACCCACCCGTGCCCCTCCCCAGCACCCCCTGTCAGTGTGCCTGCCTCCCCTCCCACTCCCTGATGATGGACGCTGGCACCCCCCATGCCGCCAGAGCGCCTGCCGCAAGGTGCCGACGTTGCCCCATCTGGGGGTGTGATGAGCTGCGTGAACCCTTCCCGCTCGCAGCAGACAAGCCCACGGCATCTCTCGGTCTTGGCCGGGGCACGGAGCAGAAGGCATGCTGGGATGCCTTCTTTGTGGGCATTGCCACGGCCCTTGAGGCCCAGGGCTTCAGGCAGCGCACGGGCATGTCCTGGCGGAGGCGGTTCCAGACCTCATGAGACCCCCCCTTGTGCGTGCCGTTCCCACCCCCTCCTTCCCTTCTCTACCCCGCTCACCCCCCCATGACTCCCACGTGCAGCCTCACCGTGGCTTGGGGGTGGCATCGCAGTCTGCAGGAGGGAGGGCAGTCGCACTCCCCCCTGCGGCAGGTGGCTGATGCCCAGGGTGCCCTGGGGCAGCTGGCACTGGCACAACCTCTGCCCTTCAGCTGACTGTCAAACGCGCAGTGCCTGCAGGCCCACCTGTGGCTGCCCCTCTGCTGCGAACGCTGCAGCAGCTGTGGTAGGTGCACGCAGACGGGCTGAGGAGGGGGCTCTTCGCTTCCACAAGACTGACAGCTCCCCACAGGAGCCTGCCTGCCTCTGCGGTAAGTTTTGCCGCGATCCTGGCCCAATGCTCTTGCCTCCAGCCTAACTCAGGCACAGTTGCAGCCTAACTCGGTCCTAGTTTGGGCCACAATTGGGCCACAATTGGGCCTCAACTGTGCCTGAGTTAGGCTGGACTGAGCCCTAAAGCTGCAATCTGATGCACATTTATTTGGGAGTTAAATGCCACCATACTTACTTGAGTAAACATGCATAGGATCTAGCTGAAAACTGTAACCTAACACCTCAAGGAACCAGGAAATGTAAACAGATTTTAAAGGACTGACCTGCTTTAAAAGCAGAAAAAAGGTTTGGGATCACATTAAACTATTAAGAGCCAAATCTTAACCTTCCCCCCATGCCAAAAACAAACATGCCGTGCCAAAAACAAGCCGTGCAAAAAACAAACATGCTATAATCAGCGGGGGGAGGGGATTGGGAGGCTTCAGAAGGGAAAGGGGATTTAAATTCCCTTACCCCTCCATAAGCCTCCCACAATAGGTCTCCTTGGACCTGCGCCAGTGATTTTGCTGGCACAAGTCTAAGGCAAAAACGGGGATGGGGAGGCTACAAAAAGAAGGGATAGAACCTGGGGTGCGCTATCACAGCCATATCCAACCCCTCCTGCAGCCTCCCTGGGCCTCCTATTGTGCAGCGCATCCAAAATGGCCACCGACAGAGCGCTCCGTGCTTCATCAGCAGCCATTTTGTGACAGTAGAAGTGTCTTCCGCTGTTGCAAAGTGCTGTGTAGAACACATACTACACTTCAGGAACTTTGAAGACATAACCATATTCTGAAATGAAAGATACAGATCTTGTTTGATTGCTATGTGGGTTTTTTTATGCCACAATATGCTGTGTCTTTACTAAAGCTTCATGCTTGGTCAGTCCTGACATTTTTGGAAGAAATCACCAGTGAAGGTTCATATTGATAAAATGAATTTTCTCTAGCATTTCGACCAGGTTTATACATGCAGTGTTACATAGTGAGAAGTTGAATCACTGTAAATATAAATATCCCCGTTTAGTGTTCTGTGAATCCTTCTGTTGAAAAACTGGATATCTAAAATATTTCTTGTTAACCCTCAGAAAACAATAAGAAGAAATTGCAGCCCTAAAACCACATATTCTACATTATATTATCAAACGTCACCCTGGCAAGTCTTAGATTGCTCTTTCTGACAAACATTAATGAAGAGTTGCTATCAATTCAAATACCTTTGCTTTTGCAGGACTTGGTCTTGCAGGTGTTACTTCTATTTGCAGAGCAGTACAGCAAGTCCTCACTTAAAGTTGTTTTGTTATAAGTTGTTTTGTTTTAAAGTTGTTGAGAAAAACAAATCAATTCCCGGCTGGGACCACTGTCTGTGTGGAGTCTGAACATTCTCCCCAAGTCTGCGTGGGTTTTCTCTGGCCCAGAAAGCTCACATTTATTTCAGTGTTTAATATTAGAATTGTTTTGGGTCTTTATTTAGAAGTTTAGTGATGTTTTTGTGACCAGAAATATGCTGCACTCTTGTTTATGTGTATCAATTAGCCTACCGTAAAAACTGGTTTCGTTATAAGTCGTTTCGCTTAAAGCTGCAGTTTCCAAGAACCTATCAAGTGATGACTTGCTGTACAAATCTGATTTCTAGATATTAAAGTGTCTGGTTTTGAGAAGATATGGACTTCAGCACTAGGGCTGGTGCACTTCATCAAGCTAATCTGAATGCTTTCTTTCAACCTCGAATTCTACACGTGACTTGGAGAAGGTTGAGGCCAAATACCAAACATTTAGAGGACCATTGGCTTCTATTTACTACAGTTGTTTGCTGCAGACCTGTTATTTGGTACAGACGTTTAGTGGAAGACTAGGACAGAGGGAAAGGTTACTTCAGCTGCAATCCTATACTCACTTATCTGGGAGTGAGTCCTATTGAATTAAATGGGACTTACTTCTGAGTAGATGCGCATAGGATTGGGCTGTAACTCCCACTGCTATGTCTCATTTCCATGACTCTTCATTCAACACATGCATATGATGCTAAGTGCGGCTAGAAGGCTCAATTTAAAGGTAAAATGCATTATTCTCGTGATCATTTTCCCATGTGGCTTTCACGGCTTTGTACCATCCTTGAGAACAAGCACCTTTGCCTGTGATTATTCTGGTGAAGGGCAGGAGGTGGGGTGAACTTATTATCCCTTTTAGTACTCCCAAGGGTACCACAGTCAACTTTAATTGTTAGTTAATGATTATATCTGCCTCCAAAAGGATCAAACAGTGTTTGCAAGATGGCTGGAGAAACCTAGTGGAAGTAATCAATAGTTTTGTCGTTTTCCTTATTGAGGAAAGAATCAAGCTCTTTCAATGTCCTGAGTTGCAGCTTCCGAAAACATATAATTGATGCAAAATAGACACATGGTTTTAAGGCATACTAGTGTACTGTACATAACTTCTACAGAGTTTTTACTAAACCCATGAAGGAAAAAATACTTCATGGGTGAAGAAATCATGAAAGAACATCTGCAATTGCTTTAGTTACTAAATTTAAAATTAAATAAGTGTTCAGATAGGGGTTCAATGATCATGTCGGTCAGTTCTTAAAAGCATCAACGTCTTAATGTTTCACTCTGGAATTTGCATGGAACTTCTTCAGAAGTATGGATCAAAGGCATTTGCCACCCTTTCACAGCTTCTGACTGGAGAGTTCTTGTTTATATGCCCTAGCCATGACTGTATAGTAATTAGCCTGCAATTAGCCTGTAGGCTAATTACTATACGAGTCATGGCTAGGGCATATAAACAAGAACTCTCCAGCCACAAGCTGTGAAAGGGCAGCGAATGTCTTTGAGCCATACTTTGATGCTTTTAAGAACATGACTGACATGGTCATTAAATTTAAATTTAGTAAATATGGACTGTGAATCTCTAAGACAATATTGCTTTAGTTGTTAATAAGTCAGATGTTTCTAAACTTGGAGGCATTTTATTTATTTAAACATGTATACCCTGTCTTATCCCATGCCAAAGCAAATGCCCAAGGTGGCTTACAAAGATAAAAAAAAAAAATCACAATATATAAGATAGATTAAAAACAATAAAATCCACTGGGGACGACGACAACAACAACAATATAGAGCAGAGAAGCAGTGGAGCAAAACCCAATGAGAGAGACCCAGATGTCAGACACCAACCCATCACCCAAATGCTAGACGAAAGAAAAACATTTTGAGCCCTCAGCGAAAAGCCCTGAGGGAGGGGGAGGGAAGGTAGCACTTCTCTGAGAATGTTTTCCTGTTTTCAGCTGCTTGCTCAGGGAGTGTTATCATCAGTCATGAACATTGGATGCATTTCTCACCTGGTCTTCTTCTCCACCACCTTCTTCATCATATTTCAGGATATTGTCTCTGACATCATCTTCAGGGTCAATGAGCAACTGTTTGGCCTGACGTTCTTTATCACGCCGTTTCATCCACACCACAAACATCAGAACTAGAACTATATGAGATGGAGAGGAACAGAGGCAGAGGTTACTAGCTCCTTTTCACATTGCAGATTGGTTTAAAAGATAAATGAACTTAGCACACAGAATACCAAGCACTTGTTTGGGCACTACTTTCCCCTACTTAGTAAGTCTTATGAACTTCGGTTTCATAAGGAAAAGGAGAAGAAAACTGCTAGATATGAACAACTTTGCAATTTCCAAATGCACAGTTGAAAATCTAATCTAGAGATTAAAAATCTGGGTCTGGTCCACTTTGAAGATAAACAACATTCAAAGAAGCTGTGAACTGAAAGACTATTATGAGATGATCAAGTACACAGTATTGCTAAAATCATAACAGTTCCCCTACAGTGCCCTTAGAAACAGTTCAAGCTACAGCAGGCATGGAATGCTACAGTCTAGTTTAATCACTGCAGCTCATGGGGCATTTGCCAGAACTGTCTTAACTCACTTCCACTGGTTTTGTGTTTGCTTCCATACTATAAAACTCTGTATTTCCTGAGTCCAGCATATAGCAATGCCTTGACTTTCATCCACTTGACTTTCATTGCTCTGCTCTTTTGGCAGTTTTTAATTATGACCACATTTCAAATTTTGTCCACCTCTTTTTCCACCATCTCTTTCATCCAATTTCATCCAACCTTTCATGACGTTCGTCAACGTTCTTATGTTTATTTTTCTTTTATTTCTGTTTATTTAGGTATTGCATGCGATTGCTTGTGTTATATAGTTATCAGAGGCGTTTCTACGGTAGGGGTGGTACTGTAAGTTGCTTCCCGTCCTAGTCCCCGTTTACAACCCGGAACGAGGCAGCCCCGCCCCTTCGCCGGAGCCATTCCATGTGGTGAAGGCAATGGGCAGGAGACTCCCTGCCCGTTGCCTTCACTGCATGGAATAGCTCTGACGGTGAGGGGCGGGGCCTCCCTGGTTGTAAACGGGGACTAGGACGGGAAGCAACTTACAGTACCGCCCCTACCATAGAAACGCCTCTGTTAGTTATTTACGTTTTTCGTCGGCCAAAATAAATTTGCAAGGTAAATAAGGCTATGCTTTGACAGTCATCCATTTTTAACTTTTGTCTATGCTCTGCTCCCCAACCAGACAAAAATGCAAGGTATTGCTGTATCTTAAGAGACACCTGTTCCCATATGTGCCTCCTTGTTACAAGCTACCCTCTGGAAGCCTTGTTTACAATTCCACACTCATGGAAGATCCCATCTACTGCAGTGCTGAAACTCATTTCCCAACAAAGACTGCCTGGCTGTGCTGCCTTATGGTTTTAAGCACTTGGTTAAAAACTTCCTGTTTCACCAAGTTTTCTGTGACCACTAGGCTAGGCTGATGCTTATATTTGAAGACAGAAAGTAATGAGGCTACTATATAGGCACTTTAATGCTAGGTGTGTACCGTATGTAGTTTATTGTTGTAATTCTGCTTTACTTGTTCATCCTCTGAACATCCTTAATAAGTGGTATATTTTTTTATCAACAGCATACTCTCCTCCTCATGAAGCTGAACACAGACAATCTATCAGGCATGCTTTGAAACTCCCAGCTAGGAGTTTATTGGGAGGAAATAGGATCAAAGAAAAGAGGAAGGACAAACTCAGCAATATACCCTTAGGAAATGGGTTACAAGTTCTGGCATGTCAGTGGAGATCCTAGAATGCTTCATTGTTTTCAAACAATCTATTGTTAGCCTGTGTGCACTCACTCTCACTCTCACTCACACACACACACACACACACACACACACACACACATACACACAGCAAAAACATATATTTTGGATAGCTGAAGCATGTGTGTTTGAGGCGT
Source organism: Plestiodon gilberti rubricaudatus (assembly GCA_026170595.1). Taxonomy (NCBI): domain Eukaryota; kingdom Metazoa; phylum Chordata; class Lepidosauria; order Squamata; family Scincidae; genus Plestiodon; species Plestiodon gilberti. The sequence goes on along the minus strand of JANXHW010000004.1, from coordinate 49,202,143 downwards.
ATTTTAGGAGGCACAAGAAATAAAACTGCAAAAAAACTTACTGAGTAAGATGATGATGCAGAGGAGAATTGCAATTATGGCCCCTGTGCCCAGTCCTGCTCCTACAATTCTGTCTGCATCTGTACAGTCTCCGTTTAAATCACACTGGCAAACCTTCACCTTCAGGATAGAAGTGCTAGACTTGGGAGGATTTCCAGAATCTGTTATTATTATTGGAACATCGTAGATGCCAGCCTCCAGGAACTTGATCCTTAAAGCCAGCTGGGCACGATCACCTGAATGAGTAAATAAAATATGTGAATATGCTTTGCTTACGTGGGTATGAAACAAGTGCAAAAAGCATCTGTAAACGATCTGTTGGAATCATTTACAGAATAGTTGCTTGTATTGTAAGAAGCATGTGGGGAAGTGAACTTGCCTGCTGCCTCCTCAGCACAGCAGTCATCTGTGTCCAATGGAAATCTGCTCTGGGAAGTCGAGGAACCCCCCAGAATAGGGCTGAATAGGGCATCGAGGGCAAATAAATTAAGGAGAAATCAGCAAAAAAAAAAAAAAAAGCCCCCCCCCCCCCCGGATCAGAAGTGCCAGTATAAAAACTACACACCGGTGAAATTTTCTCATAACATGGGAAGTGGTCCTAAGCTTTCCACTAAATCATTAGCATGGAAGGGGCCTGGCAAATATTAATTCCAATCCCTTGCACTGACTTTCAGTCCTCCATATCTGATGCTGCAAAGAGATTAGCCCATACCATTCAAATTATAAACTGCCAAGAAGAAAGGATTAAGAAAGGAAGTATGAGGGAAGATAGAAAGAGGCCACTTGGGGAAAACTTCCTTCTCAGTAGGGCCAAGAACCCCAGAAGTCAGGGGCTCCTTAAAACCCAGCAGTGGAGTGTGACAGTCTGAGAGACATGGTAACTGGGACCAGGCAGGAAAAGCCACAGAAAGACAAGACTTTTATTTAAAAGGCAGTATAATCTGTCAAGAGAGTGGAAGACAAATTGCAAGGGTAAAAACAAGACAAGGATGACCTCAGAAAAAGGGACAAAAAAGGAAGATGGGTAGCAAAGGCTGAAAAGGATGCTAAACACAAGTGGAAAACCTGACACATCTTATCGGGTATGATCCCTACCCTACTTATTCATGCTTTTCCAGAGTTCTGGCCTTGACACCCACACTAGCAGCAAGGTAAGCAAGGTAAGCAAGTGAGTCATTGTCAGATGCTTCTGATGAAGAACTTGGGTGTTTGTGCACAGGGGAGTGCATGACCTTGCTTTTTATCATCTGTGAGTTTGAACAGGTTTCATCCGTGGGGTTGGGTACTGGGGAGGGGGTCACGCGAGCCTCTCTATTTCCCACTCCTGGAAATCAGGTGGGCTTCACAGTCTAATAAGCTGACACTCAAGTCAGGTCCTTTGTTTCCTGATCAGTTGGGGAAGAAGAAGAGGCTCAGACAATAAACACCAACAAAACAAGGCAAACATGGCTACTCCTTCAAATGACTCAGCAGCCCCTTCAGGATGCTGAAGTCTCTGAAGTGACAGAAAGCTCTAAAACACGTGAAAAATAGGCCAAAAATAGGAGGAAAATGGGGATTTTCACAACAGGAGGTACCATGCTCAAACAATACTCAACTCAACATACTATAGTCACGTTCAATCACACACTTTTATTTATAAAATAAATAAATAAATTACCGCTAATACGAATAATGGTCCAGTTTTTCCTAACGCTAGGAGGATTAATTGGCAGTTCAAAGGCAAATGGTCCAGCATTGGGATCAATATCATCATCTATTGCTGTGATGTTTGTTGCATTGGGCTGTAGAGTTTCACAGGTTGTAGCTTCTTGAGGATCCACTCGGGGAGCATTATCATTGATGTCGAGCAGATAGATCTGAAGCGTGCCTGTCCCACTCATCGGAGGGATTCCTTAAAGGACAAGGGAAAGTAACATAAGCCTGCTTCCTATTAAAAAGGGATTGCGGTACTTATTGCACGCATTCAAACACACTAATTATGAGTTAATATATTTTCAAGAAATATAAACTAAAGGGTACAAAAGTACAGTACTTTGCTGTGCAAAATTAGGGCTGAGCAAAAACAAGAAAAGGGGGGCTGTTTGTGAAGGACACTCTGTCGGAACCCACCTAGCTTTAAAAAGAGATCTAAAAGAAAGATTTTATTACATGAAACAGGTTGTATGGGTAAAGTAGCCATGTATTTTAAATTGTAAACATCCAAAACTCACTGATAAAAAGTTCTACGTGTTTTATCAGTGAGTTTTGGATGTTTACAATTTAAAATATATGGCTACTTTACCCATACAACCTGTTTCATGTAATATTGTAGCTGGCCATGATAGCTTCCATTTTAAAAAGAAATATTTTAGTTATTTATTTACAAGTTTATATTTATTTATTTATTTACTTATTTACAAAAAAAAACCCGATCAGGCAGCCTTAATGATTAACTTCAAGGCTTGAGTGCCGTAGTTATGTGACCCAGCCTTCCCTTGCTCCCACTATCTGTCATTGACAAACTTGGGAAAAACAGCACCAGAAAAAGACGCTCAAACATTTATCTCCCTATATTTACACAAGTTTGCAAACTGCAGGAGCTCAGCTCCTTGAAGGGCAATTAGCAGCTGTCTGATTTTTGAATAGTCTCAGGGCTTGAGGCAATTAGTTATCTGATCTTTCCATCACCTGTGTCTTCATTGGAGGCTCTGCTTGCGACCCACCAGAAATCGGGTCGCAACCCACCAGTGGGTCCCAACCCAGTTTGGGAAGCGCTGAACTATACTTTATTACAAGGGCCAAGAGCAGGATTGGAAAAGTTCCAGGCCTTTTGTTGTTCAGGCGCCTAAAACATTATTCCTAAGAACTTCTACAAAGATGGGAGGGAAGAAGGCACTTCAGATTGATGCTGAATGGGCTGCACTACAGGTTGTAATGGTGAAGTACAGGGAACCTGAACTTCTTAAGTGGGGCAAGAATGATTGGGTATGAATGAAAACACTTTGACATTAGGTACATACCATTGTCTGAGGCAAGGAAAGTAGCATTATACATGTTATGTTTCACATGTGGTGATTCTCTGTCCAGAACACTAATAGTAGTGATCTGACCATTAATAGGATCAATCTTCAACCAATTTGCAGGATCTGAGAGTTTTGAGTACCTGCAAAAAAGCAACATGCCTTTATTTCTACTGCGTTTTACAGAGGATCAACAGTAAGCAAGCCCTAAAATTTATGCACTAAATTCAAAATCTATGTAGTGATAAGATTTTTAGACAAGATTTTGCTGATCAGAATCTGTCTGCTCTGTATTCTTGGCTGGATGAGCACTGGCTGAATACTGTAGGTCAGGGGTTCTCAACCTTTGGAGGCCTGGGTACCCCCTATCACGGTCCAATTTTCTGAAGTACCCACTGCTAATTAACTGCTAATTAATTGGATCAATCAATTAATTAATTAGGTAATTAATCGTTAAATAAAAAGTACTAAAACAAATTTAAATGTGAAAAATGTCTTATTTAACTCTGTCTGTGAATGAGTGAGATGCAAGGATCTCTTTTTTCTCCAAGTCACACTTCCCAAAATCAGCTCCTCCCTCCCCCACCCCACCAAAGTACATTTTCCAAAGTACAAAAATAAGCCCAAAACCAAAATCAGAGAGAAAATAATTAAAATTTAAAATTCATGTTAATTAGCTGCTGATGGGACAGATAAAGGGCAGGGCTTGGCGTACCCCCAGCAAGAGGTCTGTGTACCCCTAGGGGTACCTGTACCACAGGTTGAGAACCTCTGCTGTGGGTGGTTTAAAAACCTTGCCACATAAACAGGATATTACTGCTTTACATAAATGTAAGTCCCATGAATTACTAAACTGCATGATTTTTTGTAGTCATGTACAGTATAACGTGACTACTACATGAATGCAGACGCCATGGTGCTTAAAATGTTGTACCCATTTGGGGTTGGATTATGGGGTCTCTAATCTACTAACTGTTTGTTTATTTGAAAGCCCCAAGTGCAGCTAACTCACCACATTCTTGCACCACTGAAATATATTCAGCCCAGACTGGACTCAGCTGAAAGCCAGTTTAATGTAAACTCAGTCTCTGTAACCCTGGTGGGAGGGGGGTGAGGAGTAGTGGGAGGTATAGGGGGCAACGGGACTCCTTCTGGACTTGGTGGTTGGTGAGAGCGCCTTTTGTCTGGTTGAATTCCTTGTTGTTTTTCCCTACCCCTTAAACTGCTATAGAAACACTGGAGGCACCGTTAGTGTTTTGTGTTGGGGTTATATTTGTCTAAGTGTGTGTTTGTGTTTGTGTGAGCCCTTTCCGGGAAGATGTGCTGGGATGTTCGAGGGAGTAGTGGTGCCACCATAAAAAGTGTAACGGGCCAAGGGCGATATGGCAATGGGGGCTGGCCTGGCCGTTCCAGGAGAAGGAGGGATGGTCACAGGCAGACCATCCCTCTTTCTAGGCCTTCCCCCAACCCCGGAGCCTGGGAAGTGCCTGGGAGAAACCCCTGTGGCCTTAAACTGCTGCTATTAAATGCCAGGTCGGTTAACAACAAGATCTCCCTAATCCGGGATTTAATCCTGGAGGAGGATGCCGACCTGGCTTGCATCACGGAGACCTGGTTGGATGCGGCTGGTGGTGTGGTTACAGGGGCGAGAGGGTGGTGTTGCTGTGGTCTATCGGGATTACATCTCCCTCACCGGATACCCTGTCCCGCAGTATGCCGGGTTTGAGTGTCTCTGCATTGTGCTACAGGGGCGAGACAGGATGGAGTTGCTGTTGGTGTACTGTCCACCTGGGTGCTCATCAGTGTCCCTACCTGAGCTGACCAGGGTGATCTCGGCGATGGCATTGGAGTCCCCACGCCTGTTAGTGCTGGGGGACTTCAATGTTCATGCCGAGGCCCCTGAGACAGCGGCGGCTCAGGAATTCATGGCCGCCATGGCGACCATGGGCCTGTCACAATGGATTACGGCCCCAACGCACGGTGCGGGGCACACATTGGACTTAGTGTTCACTGCTGGGTATGGGGATGGTGATTTGCCTATGAAGGAGGTTAAGATCCTTTGTTTTGGACAGATCACTATCTGGTGAGTTTTAGACTGGCAACGTTTAATCACCCCTGCAGAGCTGGGAAACCGAATTGTATGGTCCGCCCCCGGAGACTGATGGATCCGGATGGTTTCCTGAGGGCTCTGGGGGATTTCCCAGCTTCCCAGGTCAGTTACTCATCTGATGCTCTGGCTGCCCTGTGGTATGGGGAGGCAGCGAGAGCCTTGGATCAGATTGCTCCTGAATGGCCACGGCCTTGCCGTCGAGCCAAGGTGGCTCCTTGGTTTACTGAGGAGCTGCGGGCAATGAAACGACTGGGCCGACGGCTAGAGCGACGGTGGAGGAAAACCTGTGATGAATCTGACCGAACATGGGCTAGAGCCCATTTCAGGGCCTACTCCGTGGCGGTGATGGCAGCGAAGAAGGCGTTTTTCTCTGCCACCATTGCGTCTGCGAGTAGCCGGCCGGCGGAGCTCTTTCGAGTTGTCCGGGATCTGCTCCACTCGGCTCCTGTAGCGAGTGAGTTGGAGTGTTCAACGGACCGCTGTAATGAGATCGCAAGGCACTCCACAGATAAAATCGCTCAGATTCGCCACGACTTGGACTCTGGTTTAACAGTTCCAGAAGTTGTCCCTACGGCATCTGTCAATTCCATCATTATGGATTCTTTTCACCTTTTACAGCCTGAGGATGTGGATAGGGTCCTCTGTAGTTTGAGACCGTCTTCCTGCCCGCTTGACCCTTGCCCAGCTTGGCTAATACGATCTGCGCGGGTTGGTCTGGCCGATTGGGTGGAACCTATTGTGAACTCATCCTTGTGGGAGGGAGTGATGCCTAGCATCTTGAAGACCGCAATTGTGCGGGAGGGGTCAGGTGGAATCAGGCCATCTAGTTCATGACTACAGAACTGAAATGTGTTCACACAAAAAATCGCACTCATTCCAGATTAATAAATCTAGGATAAACTGCACTGCTATGTTCTAACTTATCTCAATTTACACTACCCCAACCTTCTGGATGTCTTTTCTAGATTACATAACACACATCAGCTAACCCTTAAAGCACTCTACCATGTAAACCATGGTATGTTACTGGTGTGCAAATTTCTCCCTACTCTTTCCAGGCAAATTTATGGAAGTATATACAAATGATCCTATGCTAATGTTCTATTACAATCTGATCCTATGAGCACTTCGTTGCTACAATAGCACATAAGATTGAAAGAATACCAGGAGCTATGCAAGGGAGCAACCAGTGTTGTTGTGCCATCCCTAGGCCCAGAGCAGCGATCTCCCAGACTTGCAAAGGATAACAGTGTCAAACAAGACCTATTTTGCTGGTAGGAATGTCAAGACGACAGCATTCCCTCTCACCTCCTTGTATGCTTTCTATGAACTGTACAGGTGTTCAGCTGCATCAGCTAAACAGATCTTAGGGATGGCTGGAGATAATCTGGACATGTATGTTTCTGTCCTAGAATCCCAGCCCAGCTAGCTGTTTGGATTTGCATAATCTAAAGCGCAAATCAGACTGATTAGCAGAATAGCTCACCTGTGTAAAGTTAATCCATTTTGAGGCTGACTATGTTACCAAGGCAGGAACCCCGAAAGTGAGCCAATGAAGATGACACTTCTGAGTACTGTAAAGTGTTGAGCCATCCCTTTCCCAATACCCACATCTTCTATATAGGGACTGCTGGGGTGGGAGTGGGAGGGTGAAGTATCAAGGATAACTAGACTGGGGCATTTTTTAAAAACCTCCTGATTTCTGTAGTGTTACAAGTCCAAGGTACCAGAACATTCTCATTTATTGACAAGAGGAGGAATAAGGCAGGTAAATGCGCTACGATACCTTAGAGTAGTCTGCTGCATGTATCGATCAGGGTCCTGAGCAGTGAAAGTTGTTAAGACGTTACCAGGAAGCAGCCCTTCCTCCTGACGCACAAGCTTCGTGACTGGGACAAAAACCGGGCTCTCGTTCACATCAATGACCGTAATCGACACGGTTGCTGTTGACTGAGGAGGATGCTGAATTCCTTTTGCCAAAGGCACTTGGTTTTCTGCAGCTACTGTGAGCACAAACACCCTATTGCTCTCAAAATCAATAGGCTGGCAAAAGCAAAATGGGAAATATGTTAGTAATTATGTTAGCCACTGGGCTTCTGAATGTTCTAGCATTAGAGTCCTCCTCTTATGCCAGTGATGTTGGGGTAAGCCTTCGCCCCCTTTTCTTCCTTGGTGTAGGAAATATAAACCTTATATACAGTTTCTAGAAATAACTGCAGTCTTTAGGGAACTGTATCTGAAAGTAGGTGCTATGTGCAATGGGGCATGAGCTTACCCTGAATATTAAGTGCTTCTTCTGCTGAGCCCTGTATATGGTCTTCACCTCCCTAGCTCTTACCTGGGAGTCCAGGATGCTGCTTCCTGGATAACCTCTCAGAGGCAGATCAATACTCAGGAATGGCTTTAATTGTGAAAACGTTCAAGAACTTAGACAACACCTCATTAGCGTCGCTGCAGGGGGGCGGAGCTCTAAGTTCCGCCCCGATCGGACCCTCCGTTACACGGGTACACGAAGCGGCCCCGCCCCCTCACCTTCGGAACCATTCAAGTCGGTGAAAGCAACGCGTAGGAGACTCCCTACGCGTTGCTTTCACCGACTTGAATGGTTCCGAAGGCGAGGGGGTGGGGCCGCTTCGTGCACCCGTGTAACGGAGGGTCGGACCGCGGCGGAACTAGCTCCGCCTCCCTGCAGTGACGCTGCTGCAACACCTCCAAATGTCCACCCCTTTTTGTTTACAGAATTCTGGAACAGTTATGCACAAGGCAAGAACATAAGACAAGGTATGCTGGGTCAGACCAAAGTTCCATCAGACCAAAGGTTCATCCAGATCCTATTTCCCACAATAAGCAACCAGATGCCTCCAGGATGTCCATGACTCCCACTGCTGGTCTCTGGCAACTTGTATTCAGAAGCAAAGTGCATCTCGACTTGCAAGTCACATGTAGCCATCCTGACTAGTAGCGAGTGATGGACATTTTCCTCCATGAATTTCTATAGTGTTACTTTAAGAACACAATTAAATAGTGGGTCCTTGACCTGAAGAACTGCTGAAAACATCCTCTTCCCCTGCTCTGCTTATGCTGCTAAAATCAGACACTTTTTCATGGAGACTGGTGAAGGATTGCTTACCAAATACAATACAACTCCTTCAGGAATCATTAAACTGGATTAGAGCTAATAAGGGCTTAGTGCTTCTCTGGGGAGCTTCCACCACATTTAATTTATTTACCTAGTTTTACCTTTTCTCCCTCTATTCTGACAGTTTTAAAATAAAGAATTTAATTTGAAACAAACTGAGCTGTTTCAAGTAGATTATACTCTAGAGGCTTTAATTTGCTTCTCTTTATAGAGGTGTATTTTTTTTAAATTTCAGCATCTCTGTTTTGTTTTCCATTCCAGAGCATTCTAGTTTGTAACCACAAGTAGATTGTTTGTGCATGAATACAAAGCACACAATCATGTGGTTCTTACTGGCAGAACTGAGTACAATTGGTACCTTTATAAAAGTGCAGCTACAGAATTTAGAAGCATGTAGAACAACTGCACTGCCTCTAATGGGGCATAATTCAAAATTTAATGCAACTCATGGCTTGATTTCTCCCTTATCTGAGTGGTTCAGGACTGCACATCCAAAGTGTGCAGCCAAGTGAACTGAAAGCATTAAGAATGCTCATAATCTCCCAACAGTTTATGACTTATCAAACGAGAATGCTGTTATCTCTGGGATGAGTATCCAATTTTAGGCTGCATTTTTTTTAGAAGAATGGCAATACGAAGGATTGGTGAGGACAACTTCCGTCCCTATCAAATCTAGATGTGCATGAAGTGCATCAACAATAAAAACACCCCATCGCAAAACCTCTGTGTGCTGAGTTTTGCCTATTTCTTTTTTAGTTTTTGATCCTGTATCCATGTAAATCACTGGCTAAATTCCTGCTGATGCAGTCATAAAGGATGACGCTCTGGCCTTTTAACTACAGGTTTCCAGAGACTCTAACTATAGCTCCACTATTGCATGACAGTAACAAACCCAGGTCTGCCCTAATCCAGGGTCGTACGGTGCAGGTGTGGCAGGTGACGCAGCCCCTTTTCTCTCCTTGGACGTATGCCACCAAAATGGATGGCATATATCTGAAGAGACCCATAGGTGATTGGGAGACTACCAGGAGGAAAGAGAAAAATATTTCAGAGGAGGAACAAGGTAGTGATGGCCACAAGCTTGGATGGCTTTAAAAGGGATTGGACAAATTTAATTTGTTCAGGTCCATCAATAATTACTAGACACGATGGCTGTCTGCTATCATCATATTCAATGGAAATATGCTTCTGAATACCAGTTGCAGGGGAGTAGTAACAGAAAAGTATACCTTTTCTCTAGCTTGTGGGCTTTCCCGAATCAGCTAGGGGGCCACTAAACAGGATGCTGGGCTAGATGGGCCCTCTGTTCTGATCCAGCAGGGCATTTCTTATATTCTTTTCCCCCAACTGTGCTCTGATAGTAGAAATGAGTTCAAATGAAAAAAAAGAATATGGAGAAGCAAACTGTGGAAGGGGAGAGGATTGAGCTCTCCTCACCCATGCACCATTTTTTCTCTTAAATCATGTCCCTGCCCTCTACTTTGTGTCACTGGGGAAGACTTGGGTTAAATACTCAAGTAGTATGCCTAAGCATGCAATTTACTTCACGTAAGTGCAAAATCCTGTCAAATTACAGTATCATGACCAGAAACCCATATACCCTATATCTCTTTCCTAAGACGAGATCCTACCCACATCAATCACTTACAAATGAATCGTATTTCACTGACACGGCTAGAAGGGGCGAGGCTGCCGGAAGGGGCGGGGTTGCGGGCCGGACAGGCCTGTCAATCATGCCCATCCAGCCTGTAGCCGGAAAACTTTGGAGACCCCTGTCCTACACCAACGAAAGCAGGTGTAGTAAGAGCATTTTACCTACTTTGTATCTCCACTTCTTTGGGACCAACATTGTAACCCCCATCTACTATATTACACTTTCCACATTGGAAATATAGACTGGAGCAGCTTTAAAAGTTTGAGCCCGCTGCAAATACAAAATGTATAATATGTCCCTTTGAACAATCTATCTTGGTTATTAAAAATGTATCATCTAGAATGGCATGTAGGGAAGCTTTCCAAAAGACGAATTTTTACCCTTCAAAACAGGCAGGATATACATATATTTTAATATATATCCCTAATCTGCCTTTCGGATTTAACAGCAGGAGCTATTTAATGCTCGGTTCTCTACTATTTATCTGCTTCTGCTTAATTCCATGAATTCTATCACTTACCTTCACAACAGTTACCAGCCCATCATTGCTGTTTGGATCAGTCAGAATGGTAAACCGGCCTGTGGGATCTCCACTAGTCATTCGGTACATGGCATTCCAGGCAGGAGTGTGTGGCTGATCCTTATCAGTTACAGTCAGATTAGCGACTATAACATCCACTCTATTTTCAGGGACTTCACCATAGAACTGCAATCAAAAATGCAGAAATTATTAGTCACACGTTCATCAGCATCATGCAACCAGCACCACGTCATGCAGATTGCCATTCAGCAACAGGTAGGTTCCCTAATGGCCGGCTTAACATGCTCTGACCCAAATCATTGGTTAAGTACTTTTGTGAAGAGCTGTCAATCCATGTGAAGAGAATGGCTGTTAGCTCTCTAGCAGTTGAGAGCTGACAACTGGGGCTGAGGAAGGAGAGCGCTAGTTTGCAAGAGAGTGAGTAAAGGAAGGCACCAGCCTCTCCCTGTTTTTTGCTTTTTATAATCGCACGCCTTATCCAACCCCCCTTCCTGGGCGAGATTCACCTGCACGGATCAACATGGACTTATGCCAGCAATATCACTACAGGTCCGAGTTGATCCATTGCGGCTGCTGGAGCTTAACCCGGGGCAAGGGGACAAATGTCCCCTTCCCCGAGGAGGCCTGCAGCAGCCAAAACTTCCCCGTAGGATTCAGCGCAGCCCGTGCCAGCGCCGCTGCATCGCCATGTGCGGATTTGTGCTGCAGTGTGTATAAGGTTGCAGCTTAATTGTGGCCAATACATCCAGGGATAGCACCAGGGGTTGGGCACTGGCTGAGTGTCCACACCTATCAGTGAGTCCACCTAGCAGGCCTGACTCAATAAACCAGCACCCCAGTACTGATGGAAGTGGTTCTGCAAGTCAGCCAAGGGACTTGTGCTGCTGCAATACTTGGTACTACAAATGGGGAGCATTCCCCAGAAGATAGTGTATCATCGTGGGGTCTCCAGGGGATGCTCCCATTGGGAAGTGGAGAGGAGGAGCTGCCACTAGCAAGCATGGGTGGGTGGGTGGGTGGGTGGGGGAAGCGCAGGGCTTTGCCCCAAGGCCAATGTTCTCTCTCTCTCTCCTTGTTGTTGAACTACACAGAGTGCTACGGTGGCTGTGCAGGGACGGCTGTCAGCATCCAGAGCACTTGGCGATTATGTCATCGACAAGCTCTGTGGCCATGGGGTTGCTGCACTGGGCTTCGATTCTAGCTGCACGGCCACACAGTTCACAGGGAAGGCTGCCCAGGGGCTCATGCATCCTGGAGCCAGCACTAAATGCATCAATATAGGTGGATGGGTGGGTGGGAAACCTGACAATCTGCTACTACTGAGCAATAATACGAGTTATCAGCCTCAAAAACTCATCTCAAGTCACAAAGGAAAACAAAGTTTCGTTCCTTGGCCAATGCTTTTGTTTCAGTGTTCTCTGGGAGGCAGATAAGGCCTCAGCTAAACCACTGCAATCCACTTGGATGATCTAATAAATCAGAACGTGATAAATCCATTTGGTCGAATCAGCAAAAATCTCTCTTAAGTAAGGGCCATTCACATACTTCATCCTCTTTCTTTACCGGAGACTTACAATCATGGCAGTGAACTCTGGAGGATTGTCATTGACATCTGTCACTGTGATGACAGCAGTTGCCGTGTTTGAAAGACCATATGTTGGATTTCCTTCCATGTCTGTAGCTTGAATTATTAATGTATACTGTTGTACTTTCTAAAAAACACAAAATGACACCAACAGGAGTTATAGACAGAGCCAACACTCCAAGAGGACAGCAGGTGTTCAGCAAATTGTGCTTTGCTATGCAATGAGCTTATCACGCTGCTCGTTCTAGTTAACATCACTTGAACTGAGGAATGCTCGATTTGCAACAATGGACTGCATCTATCAACATTGCACGTCATGATTTTTTTTTTTTTTTGGAATGGCTTATTATCACAGAGAACTGCATGCAACAGTATTAGTTTGAATGGCAAATGATCATTATCCAGTATCTATTTGGCAGACAAATTTTCTGAATCTGGACTCACGGTGAAAAAATACAAATGTTTTGCTGCAGTCCAAACTAAATCTGGGGATGGGCATTTAAAAAAAAAAAATGGTTCATGAGAGCTGAGCATGGGAGGGCACATTCTTAGCCAAGCGATTCAAACTGCCAAGGCTTTGTTGTGGGGGAGCTTCTCAGTATCACTATGGAAACTGGTGCAGGCTGGGCTAACAGAAGCTAGTTACGGTTAATGGAGGAGAAACCCAAACCCAAATTATTTCCACAAATGTTGAAAACCAGGAATGAGACAGTCCTTCCTTGCCAACAGAACTGCCAACGCCAGTTGATTTTTGGACTGTTAAACAAACTTTGTTACTAAGAATACATATCCTTAATCATTGTTGGAATTAAGCTGGGGCCTGAGGTTCACTCTCCTTCTTACATCTAGGGGGAGGAATTGCTGGACTTAGGGGAAAAAAAAAACGCTCTTAGTTTAGGGATTATACTCTCCATCCCCCCGTCTATTACTAGAACATTCATTTTTATACAGAGAGCATAAAAAATGTTACACTTGAGACACTTTGATTTGGCTGGCTTTGCTGACATTGTATACTGTCAATTGCAAATAGATATTACTTTCCCCTCTATTTCTGATTTGGGATTCAGTACTTTAATGCTTCTTAGATTGGTGGAGTGATATCATTGCAAAGAATTGACTTCATCCTCCAAGCAGAAAACTGGTAAAGATAAGCATTTTGTTATTACTCTGAAACGTTACCTCCTTGAGTGCTTTCCTGACACTGCAGAGACGTTTTTGGGTGAAAATGACTGTATTTGGAAGAAAAATGCCTTTGAAAAACAAATATTCTTCCTACTCGTTCCCAAAAAGTAAAATTTGATTTCTTGTTAGAATTATGTTTCTTCATGTGTCAACAACTTTTTTTCCTATGTAGGGATACAGATTTATAATCTATAAGGGATAATCAGTTACTTTAAACATTATTTTTGCTTTCAAGTTTTAGATTAATTATTCCTATGCTCTGAAATATATGCTCTTTGGATATGGTACTTGGAAGAGTATTTATTTGCAAATAAAAGAATTCAAAGTAAAATGGACGGAGATCTGACACATATGAAAGTCCATAAATGGTTAAGTAATAAATCTAACTAGAACAGGGGTTCTCAACCCCTTCCCAGCCAAGTACCACCTCTGGCGCCACTCTCCTGCTGTGTACCACCGGAAGTGACTTGCGATTACATCATTGCCAGTCACCTCCAGGTTTTCGGAGGCCAGAAAATGCAGGTAGGAGGCTCTTGGCGGATGGGAGGGCCCCTCTTACCGTTTGAGAGGCTCGGCCAAATGTAGGAGCCTCTCACCGCTGAAAGCGCGGCGTTGGAGCGGGGTTCCGGTGGTCCGAGTACCACCAGCAGTCGGCCGAAGTACCACTGGTGGTACTAGTACCACTGGTTGAGAACTCCTGAACTAGATAAAAAGTAATTACCGTACTAGATAAGTAATAAACCTAATTAGAAAAAGGAAGAAATTAATAGCTGGGGTTTCGTCTTGAAGGCTGCAGTTCTCTCCACACTGACATCTCTCCACACTGAGTAAATCACACAGAATGCAGCGAGATTTCCTTCTAAGATGACATGCATAGGCTTCTCTGTAAGTCCCACTTGATGCTATGGGATTTAAAGATGTGTCACCACGCTCCCCCCCCACCCCCGTGAACTGACCCTCCACCACCTTACCTGCACCAGTGGAACATTTGGGTGGTTCTGGCTCATGCACAGAGAATCCAGCCATTTCCACTGGTGGCTCTGTAGCACACAATGGTGGTGCGTTGTTTATGCCATTGCATGGAGGCTTACAGCAGCAGATTGCTAGATCCACTGCCATAAGTGGCCCATAGGATTGTGCCATTAGTGACATTTTAAGGGTGTATCTTCATGCAGCCCAATATCCTGTCCCTCCCTGTGCCAGTTCACAATGCTCCAGAGGAAGCAAAGAGGCTCCAAGGTGAAATGCAGAGGGGAGAAACTCTTCCTAACCTCAATGAAGGAGCATGGCAGAATCCTCTTTAACTCTGCTCCTGATTTCCCATTGGAGCTAATCCTGCACTCAACCTGAATACAATGCCGGAGGAATGAATTGTGCTGATCCTCCAGATCAACTGCAACTGTATATAACTCCAGCCTGTGGACAGCTGACAACGCAGATGTGGACTTTGTTGTTGTTATACCTAGTTTTGTTAAGGATCTTGGGGAAGCTTCAGTGGGACAGTTTGGGGTTGATACTGGCTTCTTTCTCAGATCACACAGAACACACAAAAAAATTGAGGGCTGCAGAATCCAGAAATAAACTAAATGAAGGCCTTTTTTTTTTAAAGGCAATGACGTGCACGCCAGTATTTATTCCAATCTCTTCCCAGCTAAGATCCTAAGAAGTTTAGCTTCAAAGCTAAATGTTTACCACTGACAATTTATAGAACTTTCAGTGATGTTTTAACCTCCATGTTGTGCCAAAGTATTAAGATTAAGAACATAAGAAGAGCTCTGCTGCATCAGGCCAAAGGCCCCTTTAGTCCAGCTTCCTGTATCTCACAGTGGCCCCACCAGATGCCTCAGGGAGCACACAGCCAACAAGATAACCTGTTTCCTGCTGCCACTCCCCTGCACCTGGCACAGAGAAAACCTACTTCTAAAACCAGGTCTTTTCCTCCACAAATCTATCCAAACCCCTTTTAATGGCATCTAGGCTAGGTGCCACCACCACATCCTATGGCCAGAAGTTCCACAGATGAATTACACGCTGGGCATCTAGGCCAGATGCCATCACCACATCCTGTGGCAAGGAGTTCCACAGATGAATTACACACTGGGTGAAGAAATATTTTCTTTTGTGCATTCTAACTCTCCCTCCACTCAATTTTAGTGCATGTCCCCTGGTTCTGGTGTTGTGCAAGATGGAGAAGAACTTCCCTCTATCCACTCTCTGCATCCCATGCATAATTTTATACGTCTCAATTAAAGCAGGATCCTTGTACAGAACCATACTCTTTCATGAATAAAATTACTATAGGTAGTGAGGAAACAAACTGATTAGCGGTAAGTAAATTTGATAATAATAAACGGCTTTCAGACTGAATAGCCTAAAATGAGGTCAACAACATAGGGAAGAAATTAGCACTCCAGAAGCTCTCAGCAAGACCATACAGAAGGAATCATAGGAAGGTGCAATTCTAGACATGACTTTGGTTCTCAAACGTTTTAGCACCGGGACCCACTTCTTAAAATGACACTCTTAATGGGACCCACCTAGCTTTACCTGACATAAAAAAGGTGATCTAGAAAGAAATAATATATCTATTTATTTACAAGTAATTTTTTATTTGCAAAAAAACTCAATCCATTTCTTGTCATGAGGCAGCCCTAATGAATAGCCTCAAGGCTTGAGGGGCTTAGTTATGTGACCCAGCCTTCACCTGCCCCCACTACCTGTAACTGACCAACTTGAAAAAAATCACACCAGAAAAAAAGAGACTCAAACATCTATCTCCCTATATTTTACACAGGCTTGCAAACTGCAGGAGCTCAGCTGTTTGAAGGGCAATTAGCAGCTATCTGATTTTTGAATAGCCTCAGGGCTTGAGGCAATTAGGGACCAGAAATCAGGTCGCGACCCACCAAGTGGGTCCTGACACACAGTTTGAGAAACACTGCTTTGGAGCATCCGAGTGACTTAACTCCAGCAAACTATGCAGTGGTGATCACTTTTCTAAGACGACCTGCTGGGGTTTCTACATGTGCGTATAACCTTAACGGACAAATGTATAAGACAAGTTTCCAACTTACCTCTCTGTCAAGTCCAGCAGCAACTGTGATAATATCACCAGTTTCATTGTTGATTGTAAACATATTCGGGGAGGGGGTGCTTGGCGCCTGAGACAAGATTCTGTATCTCAGCATTCCATTCAATGCATTCGGGTCATCAGCATCAATAGCAGTGACTGTCATCACATAGGTTCCTAACAACAGGATAAATAATCATTAGGGTTAAATAAACAGTTGACTCGGGTTACACGAGGTCACTCAGAGGCTATAAACTTGGCCTAAACATTTACTTCTGACAAAACACTTCACATTCCTTCTCTTATCCAAAGCACACAATTAATAAGAAGAGATGAAAGATAAAAACACATGTTTATAAAATATCCAAAGTCACTTACTGCTGAAAACATGATCCTGGCAATCAAACTTTTCAATTCCTAAACTCTTTTAATGAAGACATAAACTCTCTCAGTTAAATAGCTGCCTCCCTCCCTCCCTGAATAAACAGCATTGTGCATAAGCAAGTTTTACTTTCCAGTGTGGGATACATGTTGATTTTGTCAAAAAGATAATAACTGACTGTTCAGTATGAAAGCCAGCACAAATAAAGGGCATTTCTAGTTGCCATTTGATTTCCTTTGTAATGTTGACTTCTAAAGTGATGATGGGTGTTGGCAGGTGATAGTAGCACATTCTGTTCTGCAAGTGCCTGCCTGAATCCATGTCAGTGGGTTGCAATGGGAAATTAAACCTGCAATCCTATACAGCACACACTTTCCTGGGAGTAAGTCTCATTGAACACAACAGAACTTACTTCTCAGTTGACATGCATAGGATTGCGCTGTGAGAGAGGAAGCACATGCGCGAAAACGTTATCGCCGCATTGGGCCTTCGTTAGAAGGCCCTGGAGCGTCGGCCGGGGAGGTCGCTCCGAGGCCTTCTCCCGGCCTCGGAGCCTCTGGAGGGCGACGCGCGCAGCGGAGATGACGCGCGCGTGGGTGCGCACGTCACCCTCTGCTCACGTCACCCTCTGGCGGTCTGCCCCCCCGCGCCTCGCTCTAGCGACGCGCTTGGCTGCAACCCATCTTTTACAAACAAGATGTTTCTGCTCTAACTGAGCCCCTAAGAAGGAGATTACAGCTGGGAAGAACACAGCTATAACCTTATTAGGGTACTGAAAGTTCTGCAGATAGTAATTCAAAGGTATAGTTTAGTGGTAATATGTTTTTGACATATTTTAAAGCCCTAAAGCTAAAATAATAATAATAATAATAATAATAATAATAATAATAATAATAATAATAATAATAATAATAAAATGAATGTTGAAAAAGGGTCCAGTGTTTTACCTGGCTTTGATCCTTCAGGCACTGTCCCGTTCCAGACTTGATGCAAGAACTCTGGCCTATTGTCATTCATATCAATGACATTGATAACAATGTCAATGGGATTTTCCACCTGGTTTCCATTTACATCCACAGCGTGTGCCCTCAGCTGCAAAAGGCATCAGGAATTAAGATAACTGGCAAAACGTGTCATCGGGCATGGAAATTAGCGTTGCTGATAGGACATTTTAAACAGAACGCCATTAACTTGATTTATTTCAGCATCTTCTTTTGTTACCCTCTCTTGGTCATTTCACACACTTAACGCCAGCTTTAAAATGGTAGTGTCCTAAACTACCGTATCCTGGGGTCCTTTAAGAGTCGAACCACCAGCATGCCCAAGGTAGGAAAACAAGTCATCAACGCAGAACAAACCCTTTTTAATGATGCCAGTCAAACAATTACATACACATACACACACCATTTCCTCTACTACAAAGAATGTCACTCCCAGAGGCATCTAACAGTTTAATTTATAATGCCAATAAAATACTTAGATATGCTTCCTATGGAAGTCTTTTCCATTTCTCAAATGACAACTGTCACAACTTTATATTCTGATAAGCCAATTATATTCAAAATAAATTTCTGCTAAATTCACATTCTGATGGAATTTGTAACTAAGAGTGAGAAGTGAAAATTCAAAATACCACATCCTGGTTTCGTTTATTTCTTTTGTCTAACCCATTAAATCAAATTTATGTTGCTCAACTATGCCAGCAGCTCCCTTATTGTATATGAAAAGGAACAATGCGTAGCAATGCAAATCCAGTACAAATGCTTTAAATCCCAAACTGAGAAAACTATGCCAGATGTGCTCTACAAAGTCAAAACAGATGTTACGTTCTTTGATTTTAAAATGCGGTTAAGAGTAAATTAAGAACTTACGTGAAAAGAAGCTATTTGCTCCCGATCTAATGGTTTTGTCACTGACAGTTGACCTGAGATGGGATTGATGATAAAGATGCCTGTTGGGGGTTGGTCAGCTCCTGGCCCAGTCACGCTATATCTCAGCGAAAGGCTTTTATCACGATCAGATCTGATCTATGACCCAAGAAGAGAATGGTTTTGTTAAAACACATGAAAACTAAAAATAATACACTCTTTTAATTTCTAACCTCATTAGTTATTCATGACACCAATTATGCCAAGTAAGTTAACTCCTGGTTAAAAGGGAACTGTACTCAGCCACTTCTGAAATGGAAAATATGGAGCTGCCATTCAAAAAACGGACAGAGAGGCTAACACATATTTATCAAATATTATTGCATCAGTCCAGAGCTACATTGATTTAAACTGGGGGTGGCTAATGCTTCCAGATATAATATTTTGCAGGCCAAGAACACTCTAGCAAAGGGTTGCTTCAGGCACGTTTTAGATACTTGTAAACAGCTGCTTTCTTGTGCAGAGTGTAGCTGTGCACCTGGGCACTGAGCAGGTGGCTGAATTTCACCTCTGCACAAGTAAAGACTTGTGTTAATATTATAATTTAAATAGAGAATATATTTTAAGTGCTTAATAGCGCAATCCTGTGTAACCTTGCACCGGTGTAACAGTAGATGCACCAGTATAACAGCAGATGCACCAGTGTAAGTGCACTTACACTGGCATAAGTGCACTTACACCGGTGCAATCTACTGTTGCACTGGTGCAAGGTTACACAGGATTGCACTGCTATAGTAGTAGTCCCAATCCTATCCGGGCCTTACCGTAGTGGATCGTGCCAAAATGCAAAAGTCGCTTCGCCGTTCCGTGGGCCGGGTATGCCAATGCAAAAGGGCAGGAAGCTGCGCATGGGCACCACTGTCCCACAGAACCTCCTCTGTCCTCACCTGGAGGAGGTAGGTCAGCAGTGGGAAAGTTCAGAGGAGGATTGGGGTGGGGAATGGCCCAGGCTGGAAGGATATTGGCAGCAGCTGCGCATGCCAAGATCCTATCCCCCCGGTCATTCCCTGCCCTGAGTCTCCTCAGATTTATGCCAGCTAAATAGATGGCAGAGGCCCGAGGAGACCCACTGGAAGCCAGGAGGCCTGTGGGGAGGTATGTAATAAAGATTTTAACTTACCTCTCCTGGGCCATCTGGTAGACACCTCCCCATAGCATGCAGTGTGTGCTATGACAGCGGCACTGTGTGCTATAGGTTGGCAGGGATAGGATCAGGCTCTAAATTTGTAAATATATTTGTTATTATTGATAATTAATTAGAACTGCTTATTAGGATAAAATAATTAGGAAATAAATAGGAAAATAAATGTCAATCTTTTTCTAAATTTGACCAGTAATACGTCTAAAATGAATGTGAAAAAGATGGGGTGAAAAACGCTAAAGCATTTTAGACTGGGAGCTCATGCCACATTTACCCATAAATTGAATGCAATCCATTCCCAGTATCACAGGCAAAGTGAAGTTACACATGCATCTTAGAAGACAGGTGCATGTAGGTATCCATAGCATGAAAAGTGGCTTCAAAATGGGCTTAAAGTAGACCAGGGTGGCCAAACCGCAGCTCGTGAGCCACATGCGGTTCTTTGACATATAATGTGTGGCTCTCAGAAATATGTTGGCTGAGCTCCTTTTTGTATCACAATTAATATAAAAGGTAAATACGTTTTCAAGCATTATAGTTATTTACCGGGTATAAATTGAGAGCCTGATGGATTAAAATATAAGTTTAATGTTCATGGTGAGTAAATATATTCAAGAATTTAAATACTTCTTAAATACTGTGGCTCTCAAACATCTCTCTTACGGCCCTAAAACACTTGAAATTTATAGTATGAGGCTCTTGCAAGGGCAGACCAATCCTGCCTAACATGCGGTGGCCAGCCTAAAGGGCAGGCCACTGCATCCTAGGCCCATTGCGGCTTGCACCGGCGCAGCCCGGGCTCACCTCGGGGGAAGGGGACCCTTACACCAGTGTAAGTGGCACGGGCTGCAATGCGCCTCCTCAGATGTGCGCCAGATCTTTAGCTGGTGAACAACCGGGGAGGCCGTGTAAGGCTGGCCCAGGCTGCAACGAAGCATACCGGTAGGATATCGATGCAACTCAGCACCGAAATCCCTGCCCTCTCCCAGCCTGGCCTATGGACCCCCTCCCTTGCCTACCCTGCCTGCCCTCCCCCCGCCACTGTGGCGGCCGGCGCAGGTCCACAACGCTGGCAGTGTGAGCGGTGCCAGCCTCTGCGCCGGCGCCACTTACACATGAGGAGCCGCAAACGTTCTGACTCCTTAGGCCAGTGAAACACTTGCTCCGCCAGCCTAAAGTTATGGAGGATTGCACCGTATGCAAGTTTGGCCAGCCCTGGAGTAGACAGATGGTGATTTTCCTTGTCTATGCACAAGGGCCTTTCGGAGTACGTTGAAGAACACAAGCCTTATCTGTGAGCATCTGAAGTATGCACAACTTCTTTCTAAAGGCATGATCAGCTCAGGAGAGACTCTAGTCTCACCAGGATGGCTCCTTATTGAATCATCAGACAGGACGACTGCTCCTGCCGCCTCTCTCTAGCTAGTTGTTACTTTCCATGAATGGCCAGTCCCATCTTTCCCCTGACAGCCTTCCACCATTTCTTAAGGCGTGAGATCTCACAATATGTGATATTACAAGACTTCTAGTCATGTAAACACCAGCCCATGCACCACAGCTCTTATTACCACTCCTAATAACTATTGTGGTGTTCAGCCATGTAAGCATGCCAGACAGGTGGTTTACCAACAGTGATAATTACTTTGAAAAAATAGTTGTCTATATGAGACCTCTGACTTGCAGAGAACCATTTGGCTATACGTGCTCCGAGATATTCTGAACTCAAGAAGACAAACCATTTCAGTACACAGCTACAAAGAGTCTGCACAAATCCTACGTTTCCCCCTAGGATTAAAAAAAATTCAAAAGACATTAAGCACCTTATTTCCTCAATTTGCCTCACATAAGATGACTCTAACCCTATCTGTCAGCTCTTTATGATAAATGATTATATTTGCTTCAAACCCAAGCACACGAACAACATGGAAAAAGGAAAAATTAATGGGTTTTCAGTTCTATTTTGTTTCCACAAAAAAAGGAACTAATTTCACCTTGGAAACTGAAAAGGCTGTAATATCTATGGTGTTTCAGAACAAAATGGTATTAAAAAAATGGTTCTTCATCTTTAACAACCTTATTTGCACATTGAGGCAATAAACGAAACATGCGTAGCGAAAATAACCTCTGAAAAATAACTGAAAAATCAGTTTCTCCCTTACTTTCCTGGTCCCAGTAAATGATTCTGCACTTCTCTGAGACTACTTGATGATATTGTAAACACTGAGGTGCTCATCAACTACTGTAGGTGAATTACAGGGAGATAAACAACTAGATCTCAACAACTGCTGAGAAAACAACAGAACTCCTTGGCTGATGTATGAAGGAAAAAGTGATATTACAATGTTTAGGACCAACCTTGAAACATATTAGTTACAGAAGATGGAGGTCTCTTGAGGAGAGGGGACTATTCAGTGTCTGTAGGATGTATGGTCCTAATACCCTGCTCTAGGTTGGCTCACTGAAGAATCTGCTCACCAGCCAAGGAACTAGGCTACCAGGAATATCTCAATCTAAATTGTTCCAATAGTGCAAGAGACCAAAGGCGTCCTCCTCTTCCCTTCTACGGCTGTAGCAGCATGAGGGGTCTTGTTTGCCACAAATGAATTGGAGGACCATTCGGTATAGGGTTGAGTGCAATTTATGCCAAATGCATACCATTTGGCATAAATTGAAAATTATCTGTACAGTATTTGTCTATTGCATTTGTCTATGTTTATGTTGCATTTGTGTTGCAAAACAGTGGCGTCGCTCTAGGTGGGGCAGAACGCTAAGTTCCGCGCCACGCTGACCTCCATTACTCACCGGCACGAGGCAGCTCCGCCCCCTTCGGAACCATTCAGTGGGGCGAAGGCAACGCGCAGGAGACTACCTGCCCATTGCCTTCTCCGCACGGAATGGCTCCGAAGGCGAGGGGTTGGGGCTGCCTCGTGCCAGTGAGTAACGGAGGTCACCGCAGTGCGGAACTTAGCGTTCCGCCCCACCTACAGCGATGCCACTGTTGCAAAATAAAGAGAAATTATAGGTGTCAACAGTTGTTTCAATGATTAGTGATAACAATCCTACATAAAGAACATATTGTGTTGCCATCTCTCTTTTGCATTCAACCACAGTTCAGTAGACTCTCAATGAATAAAATCTGGTTGCTGATCAATATGGGGATCAGCATGGTATATCTGGACAAATGTAGACATGACCTCTACAATTTGATAACTTTTCTCTCCTTTCTATTCACATCCCTAGTTCTGCTTCTCTTGTTTATAGGAAGAACAATAGTAGGATTTTAAAAAGGATGTCTCTCCCAGATTTTCAATGGAAGGGATTACGATCCAGGAAAAAGGTTTCAGTGATAGCTTCTGGCTGTTTCATGCTCATTTTCTGCCATGCAAGCAGAACAAAGTGAAATTGGGTTGCCAAAGAACCTGGTCTCATACTTGTTGTACAGCTCTGAAAGTAAAAACATTATCTGAATTCTTCAGTGAATAGTAGTGCTTTTCTAAGCTTCAAAATACATTTTCAAACACCACTCCTCTCTCCTTGACCTTACCCTAACTAATTCCTGAGGAAAGGGCCCTCTGGAGTTTTCTGGCAAGTTGATTGGAGGGATGACCCAGTCTCTCTTCTGTCTTTGCAGATGGCCACTGTGCTTATTTTGCTGCCTTGGAAATACAATGTCTTCGATTCTCTTTTGCTCCTTTCCATTGTAAATAAAGAAATTAGGCAGACATTAGAACTAGAGTTGGTAATCAAAGTTCACACAATGAAAAACTGCGCCGTAAATTAAGCGCTTAAAAGACGCTGTGCACACCCCAAAGCTGTTTACAGTATTCACAGTAAAACAAGAAAAAAGCACCCAATATGTAACATTTTTACATATAATATATTATCAACCTCTTTGTTTTCTAACACGGTGCCTGTTGAAAGAAGATCGGAGTTTTAAGCAATTTACTGCATCTTGGTGCTGCGTAAACTACCTCATACTCTTTATATTCCAGCTGGAGAGTAGTTAATACTGTGCAGAATTTAAGAGCATGCCTTTAGATATTTCTTATTAGTTGGAGCTACAGTTCAGGTAATGTGTTACTGTACATTAAATTTAGATCTGGGTGTGCTAAAATATAATTTGAGTTCCAAGGGAAGTTTAATACATAGTAGTAAGGAATGTCTCAAATATTTATAACCCTATTAAATCCCATAGAATTAATGTTGTAATTATTTTAAACCTATGTCAGCCATGATGGATGCTGTAGATGACCCACTTTGCGCAGTGGGCATTAATCTCTGCAGTGTGTCAACAATTCTTCTCTGCATCTGCAAGCATTCTGGCTTTTAGCCCTTGTTGCCATAAGCAAGCTAGCATGCACACATGCTAGCTTCCTTATGTATATGGGGAAAACAAAGCAAAACCATCCTTCTTTGAACCTGTAGTGTAGAACAATATTGCACCTATTCAGTGAAATGTGCCTTAGGAAAAAGTAATGTATTTGGAACATTATGGCAGCCAGATGTTTTCAACCATGATGCATAAGTAGTCCTGATGACTCAGACAAACACCCTAATTAATAATGCTTAGGAATACTAAAAAGTTGAAATAGAAAGCTCATTTATTGTGAAGCAAGTCTCACTGAACTGACTTGTGAGTAAATAGGCCCAGTAGCTTGTTGTCAACTCAGGTTCTAGAAAGGGAGACACAGCCTAAATTTGTGCATATAGACAGTTGAAATCAAGCACAACTCTCTAACATTTCTGACTCAGAATCTCGATGCTTGGTTCTTCTGCGAAAACAGGAGGTTTCCTGAGCTCCTGATGGGCTGGCATGAATAGCTGGGGGAGCCATTGCATTTGGCTTGGATGTGCAAGTCTTTGTTACAGCTTGGGGCTGGATATGTTAGATAACATAGGATATCCTATCAGACAGCAGGTTCGATACTTATGTATATGACCACAAGTCTGAAAGTGTGATCGTCAACATCCCATAATATGGATGTAACTGTAAAGTCCTGTGGTTGACAAATCGGCTCAGTATCAGTCTCTTATGTAGCTCTTTCCTTCAGTAAGGGAACCCTGCAACAACGGAAGAAGATCTTGTAATGCAGAGGAACTTCTACTACAGTTTAAATATCATCAGTTTGGTAGGAGGCCAGAGACAACATTGGTGCAAGAAACTGATTCATCAACTGCTAGCATTAATATTTTTTTAATACCAGTATATGCCTACGTGCAGAAGCAGGCTGTTAGTTTCTTAAAGATGGGCAGCCCAATCCTATCCAGCACTGGTGGGGCTGCATGGCCCATGCTGTATCCAGCACCGAGATTGAGGAGGCTGGAGGTCTCCTTGCTGAGCCCAAGCCTGCTCAATGCCACAGCCCCAAGAACCCCTGTGTAGGGCTTCCAGACCAGGGAGGGAGGATAGGGTATGGCGGAGGCCTTCTCCGCTGGACCTTCCATGTCCCAGGCCCTCTCTGCCCCCGCCCTGTTACACCCCCTCCCCGCCCCTGAGCCCCATTCCCTCCCCCACGCCACTTGGCGTAGGGCTTACCTGCCCACCAATGCAGGTCTCTGTGCTGGAGCGGCAGCACAGGCTACTCCCAGGATGCCGCAAACATGTTTTATAGCATGTTTGCGACACCCAGTGCCGCCAGAGCGTGCACTCTGCCAGCGCTGCAGGAGAATACGATTTGGCCCTAATTCACATGCGGTTCCATGCTGCCACATGTAGATTAAAGGTTTGCTTGAATCAATCAAAGCAATCGGTTTTTAAGAAGATCTTTTCAGAAGATCTTATGTGTATATTTGTTAATTACATTATGGTCATGTCTGTCAACTTAAAATGTTCTGAATACCTTTTTATAACACAAGCAAGTAACTGACAGGAATAGGATAGTTAACATATGGTGGGTATATTAATTTCATACTGACAGCAAAGCTGAACAATATCTCCCCACACCTTGACCTACAGCAATGTCCACAAGAGGGAGACTTTCCTCCCTACAAGCAGCAATGAAGTCATGAATAATTTACGCACGCACACACACAAGCGCACACTCACTCACACAATTTTGATTATTGAAGGCCAAGGCAAAGCCACTATACCTTGCCAGAAAGGCTTTCCTGTTTCTGCTATAAATCTGCAGCTCCAACGTAATAAACTTGATAGATAAATCTGAGCAGAGAATTGTTTATTTTATGGTTGTATTTAACTGCTTGAATAAATATTATAATGCTTTCAAAGAGTTTAAAAAGAATGACCATTTCCAATTTAAATTATATAAAATTTTACAAAAGTCAAAGCTTAAATATAAATAACTAAATGCATAGGTAATTGGGAAGGTTAAAAATAACTTTCCTTAATCTTTTTTTTCTCATTGTCATCCTGAAGATTTGGAAACCATGGTCTGCTGTTAAGCAAAGCAAAGTTAACCAATAAAGCAGAATGTGTTTGGGTAAAACCTGAAGCCTGTTTATCCAATCCAACTCCAAAGACATAGTAGCAAGTTTTACCTTCATTGAGTCCTCTGGCTCAGGAGCCACTTTCACTGCCACTTCCCACCGTTCCTGGGTTTCTTTGTCTTTAGCATATAGTCGGAATTCAGTAGGTCCTGGAGAAAGTTGAAAGCTTCTGGCTGCATACACGACACCATCTTTGCCCACTCGAAAATCTGCTGGTGCGCTGCTTTCAAAATGGACTTCCCTGCTTCTTTCGCAGCTCCTAAACTGCACTGAAAACACACAAAACCAAGAAGCATAAAAAAATCACATTCTAGTTCAACCAGCTGCAGAAAGCTGCAATTAAGCAAATACCAACTTTCTCCAATGTTAAAAGGAGATTGTTTCCCAAGGACAAGGTATGACTTGCAACCTTTTATTGTAATTCAATTAACGGCGCAATCCTGTGTAAAGATGTGCGGCCGGCCTGAAGGACTGTATCTTAAGCCCATTCCGGGCTGCCCCGCCGCTGCTAGAGCTCACCTCAGGAGAAGGTGCCTTAGAGGGCCTATGGGCCTCCTTGGATGCATGCCAGCTCCAGAGCTGACGTACATCCGGAGAAGCCATGTAAGGCCAGCGCGGGCTGCGACGGGGTATGGGATATTGCCATTGATATCCCCACCCCCTCCCAGCCCGGGCCGCCAATGGCCCCCTCCCTTGCTGCCCTGGCCTGCCCTCCCGTCGGCCAGCGCAGGACGAGGTAGGCCATGGAGTGAGCGGCTCTGGCTTCTGTGCTGGCACCGCTTACTCTCCCATAGTTGCAAACCTGCTTTACGGCACATTTGTGACACTTTAAGCCTGCGCCAGTCTAAAGTAACACAGGATTGGGCTGTAAATGAATTAAAATGAAAACAAGTATCTTGCTGTAACTTAACATAGGTAACAGCCCAATCCTGTCTAGAAGGACATGGCAGTGCACATAAGGCACCCACAGTATCCTATACAGGATTGGGCCTGCCCCTGCGCAACCGACGGGCCTCCTCAGGGTAAAGGGATGTTTGTCCCTTTACCCGGAGTAACGCACCAACCACTCCAATGGCTACTCTGATGTGTACCAGCTATTTTGCTAGGCTTACCAGATTTCTGGCACCCCCAAGGGGGACGGGAGTGACATCACAAGAAGGCGGGTCAAAAACTGTGATGTCACTTCTGCCGGAAGTGGGCGTGTCCACCGGAAGTGGGCGTGTCCACTGTAAAATAAATACAGTATTTTACCTTTTTCCCGTGCCTCTGAGCACGTGCAGATTGCCGCCGCTGTTTTTGTCCCAGCCAGCCAGGTGCATTGTAATGGCCAGTGCTGGCCGTCACAACGCAGCCAGCTGGCTGGGACGAAAACAGCAGTGGCACTCTGCACGTGCTCAGAGGCACGGGGAAAAAGGTAAAATACTGTATTTTATTTTCTGAGACTTTTATTTTATTTGTGTATTTTAGTTTATTTGTGTATTTTATTTTATGTGCTGTTTGTGTATTTTATTTTATTTTATGTTTATTTATGTTATGTTTTATGTTTATTTAGTTTATTTTATATTTTAGTTTATTTTATTTTATGCTGCCACTTCGTCGTCCCCCTGTGTCCCCCCCCCGAACTGTCTCTTTTACTGCCCCGGCCCTGGTCCGCCGGCTGCATTGCGGCGGGCCGGAGCTCTTCCGAGACTGTGCGGCAGCTGCAACGCGTCTCTGTCTCTTGATCTCTGTAGTCTTGTGCGCCTGCGCGAGACTGGAATCGCTCGGAAGATGTCTGAGTGAACTCGGACAAATTCGGAGACGTCTCGGAAGATGTCTGAGTTCACTCGGACAAATTCACTCAGACATCTTCCGAGCGATTCCAGTCTCGCGCAAACGCGCGAGACTACAGAGATCAAGAGACAGAGACGTGCTGCAGCTGCAGCAGTCTCGGAAGAGCTCCGGCCCGCCGCAATGCAGCCAGCGGGCCGGGCCGGGACAAAGACACAGTTCGGGGGGGACGGGGGGACGAAGGGGCGATACCGGGACTTTCCCGGTCAAAAACGGGACTCTGGTAAGCCTATATTTTGCTGGCACAAGTCTGAGAGCCCCGTGTAATGGCAGCCAGGCCCAGGAAGGGGGAATAGGATATGGCAGAGGAGACTGCCAATGATCACTCCCCCTTCCCGGGCCTGGTCAACCAATCCTACCCCCTAGAATGCCCCATTCTGCCCTCCCCATGCCCCTCTGCCACATGGCGGGGACTCACCTTCCCGCCGTGGCGCTTCTCTGCTCTGTGGCGCTGGAGGAGTGGCACCGTTTACTCCCTGGGTGCTGCAAATGTGCCTTATGGTACATTTGCAACACTCTAGACCAGCGGGGTGGTTGATCCGTCAGTCTATTGTTTGGCAGGATTGCACTGTAAGAATAAGAAAGAAACTAAACCTCCCATCACACACTCCATTTTTCCAAATAAGGAGTATTACCTGAATTACAGTAAATATCCATGTGTACAATCCCCAGAAAAATCTGCTTTGCTGTCCTGCTGAATTAATGGATGTTGTAAAAGTACCCTTTGTATAGCAGTTGTAGTTTCTCATTCATTTCAATGGAGGTTCTTTATAAGAGCTGTTTCTGCTGAACTGGGTCCAATATAAATACTGATCATCCCACACTAATTAGTGAAACTCAAACAAGACCTCAGATAGCCCTTGAATAGGAGTTTACCCCTACACAACTTCAGGACAGACATCAGTTTAGAATGTTGCATCTGTGTGCACACACTTTGCAAATCACATAAGAATAAGCAAACAAATATAAATAAAAGGTGTCAAAAATACTGGCAACCATATAGTTTCTGGACTTAAAAACAGCAATATCAAGGGAAATCTACATGACTCTCATCATTTTGATGTGTGTTGGGTAATGATGGATTACAGGAAACACTCCTTCCCTTCAAAGAGTTCAGGGCCAGGTTCCCGAACAGTGACTTAAATTCACAAAAAGAGTTCCACTAGCTCAGTGGAATTTTCAACACTTTCTTTTCTTGAAACACTGACACCCCCCCCCCCATTACTATTTCACAAACTGCTTTTAAACATTACATTTTCTAAAGTAGGTTGCCATAAAACTTGGGACTGGGGGGCAGTTGTTCGAGAAAAGCAAACCTAAAGTTACTTTGGTCTCATGGAGGCTTTGCAGGATTGAGGCCTCAGGCACCTCAGGTTAACATGGTACTTCTTTCTAGTTTAACTGTAGAACGAATACTTGACCTTTTTACACGAACCAATAGAAACTAGGGCTAGGTTATCCACTACTGATATATGGATCACAAAGGAAAAGACACTTTGTATAGTATTTCACAAATTTGAGAGGAAGCACTGTCATCCGATGGCAAATCACCAAATAATTGATCCTTTTAAATGGAAATGTCAGGTATTGAACCGGGGACCTTCAGTATGCAAGGCATAAGCTCTGGCATTAATTAAGCAAGGGTCTCTTCATGGACAAAGTCAAAGTCCAGCAGATATATTAAAGTCAAAGTCATTACGAATGTGGAAGAATCTAATTCGAATGAATAACCTGTAGAGTTGTGTATTAAAGCTGGGCCAAAACAGTATTTTTAGTTTCATTTTAGTTCAGAAGCTCAGAAATTACACAGTTATCTTCCTCCCAAGTGTAAGGAACTTCGTACCTGTGGGCAAATACAGGGGGAGCAAAGTTCCCTTAAAAATCTGTAGCTTTACTGAAGCTCTGCCTGAGCTGTGATTAGTGTCCTGGCCTTGGATAAAAAGCAGAAAACACTTTCAATGTTCATGAGATCTGCTTGAGCTGTTCAACAAAACGTTCCCTTCCTTGAGCGGTTAAATTTCAATATGAAAACTGAAATTCGTGCAACTTCAGCTCAACTCTGTTCTATATGTTGTGTGAAGGTGGCTTCTTCCAGGGTCCCTTGTGAACATCTACATGCATAATGGAGGTTCGTAACACAAAATCAAACCCCATGAATGACAAGCAGCAGGAGCCATCAAGAGACATGATTCCATTACCGTAAAGAAGCAGACATAAATATGGAACTTTCATAGAGCCACAGTAATAGTAGCTTTTCCCTTCTCCGACTCTCCTTCCATAATGTGTGAAATAACCACTTTCGTGTAGGCTTGAGGGTAGGTCAGGGGGCCTCATAATATAGGATACATTTCAATACCCTCTAATTGGATGATACTGGTGTTACATATTGGACCTCAAAAGAAATGGATATTTTTTTTAACCAATCTCTCTCAATATAGCTGAATAACTAAAAGGGGAAGCTGGTGCCTTCCTCGTTGATATTCTTCCTTCAGGCAACTGAATGCTATGAAAATTCAATGAAAATGGCTCTCTTTTGACAGCCCCTTGCTGAAAATGTATAAAATTGTCAATGCCCTGGCAGAATTATTCTTCTCTGCTAAGAATACACATTAACAAATTAATATATATAACTACCCATGTCTACCATGTTTCAAGCTCAGTAAAGGAGAAATAATAATTATCACTGTCCAATTAGTTTTATTGATCACTTTTGAAAACACACTGAGAAAGCAGCTTTCCTAGGTGAAACATACATTATGAATGCTAATATTTGAATGAAATGCATTCAAAAGCATGGGTATGTTATTCACAGATATGAAACATTTATCTTAAGATATATTCTGCTTTACACAGATTCTTCAAAAGGTTTTTTTAATGAAAAACATTGGTAAACTTGGATTACCAAAGCATAAAAATCATCTCAGTTATGTTACTGATCTTTATAAACAGTATCCAAATACATTTCCAATTAGAAACTTTATGAGCTAATGAAAGCAGAACATAATTTAAGATAATTTTGTTTTTTTTAATGGGTGCATTTATCATCGCTTTGCTTTAGGTCATTATCTGGCAAGGTATCCTCTCTAAAGGTAACACTTTAAGAGTACTGCAGTTCATTTGGGAGCTCAAGCTTTGAGGAGATAATATAGCCCCCCCCCCCCCGGTATTTACGAAGATCATGTCAGCAACCCACCCTGTGGATACCGGGGAACGTGGGTAGGAGCAAACGCCCCCTCCGTGGCCCATGCACCCCCAGCCATTCTCTTACCTTCATTAGCTGCTCCAAGTCTTCCTTGCAACAGACGCTAAGCAGCAGCTGCTTATAGCACAGACGCTGGTTGAGTCCTAGAAAGGCTCAGCCAAAGAACAGGAAGTTCCTGCTTTCTGTTCTTTGGCTGAGCATGCTACTGCCTATAGCGTCTGTTGTAAGGAAGACACGGAGCAGCTAATGAAGGTAAGAGAATGGCTGGGGGTGCGCACAGGGGCCCATTATTTTACCTTCGTTACTTCATGTCTTCCTTTAAACAGATGGTATAAGCAGGATGTTTAAAGGAAGACACCGAGTCTTCGTGTAAGTTTTCGTGTAAGGTAAAATAATGCCCAGTAGGGCGCGCAGGGGGGCATCCACTATCTGCGGATAAGTGAATCCACGAATAGCGAGCCCCCCCCCCCCGTATATCAATCATAGTAATAGCATATGTATAGCCATTTCCTGTTCAAAATGCTTCAACTACATAACAATTACAAGAGCCGTGTAAGGCGGTCTGGTATTATTATCCCAATACGAACATAAGGTAGAAGTAGGGGAAAGAGGCTGACAGAACAGTGGTCTGAATAGGTTACTGAGGTGAAATCTAAATTAGGAACTTTCTGGCCCACAGTTCTCACTCCAACAGCCCAATCCAGCATAGCCTGACGCCGGCGGAGCTCCTGCTCCACACAGCATTGGGTGTTGTAAACGTGCCATAAGGCCAGCACCACTCACTCTGCCACTGGACGAGGACCATGCCACATGTAGGTCCTGCGCTGGGAGGGCGTGAGGAGGGCGAGCCCTTTCCCCCAAGGTTTGCTCCGACTCTGTCAGCGCAGCAGCCAGCCGTTTAGGCCGACCAGTGCATCTTACGCAGGATTGGGCTGTAATAATGGGAAGAATTACAAACTAATTTATTCAACTACACAAAGAAAACTATACTCCCGTGTCTTTGTGATATTATGCAAGATTCTTCTATTAATTCTTTCATGAAGTGAATGAAACCATATGTACTGAGCTGTTAGGTACAAAAACCAAAGTAGTAGGTATGCAATCTCATTTAGAGTACACTAGAGAACTAAACCATTTACACTCATACCTAGTGATATGAATAATTCATAACAGCTGTAAAATTAATCTCTAATCTCATGTACCTTACCAGTAATCTTCAATTAACCAGCTTCATTTATCAGGCAATTAAAGTATATGTTCAACAACTCTATTATCATGTTGTATCTCAAGCTTTTATTTTTTTTTCTCCCACACATTTTTTCCCCTTTCCTAGAAGCTCAGATGCCACATTGCATTACTGCCCTTGTTGGAGTGGGGTGAGGTGCGGAAGATTGCTATCTGAGGAGGCCAGAAGGACTGACTGTACATTTCTCTGTATTGTGTCCAATGGCTGTTAAACTAGGACAACATGAATGAATTCTGGTGTTCTGCTGGCAACACACAGTAATGGTGTTGGAAAAATAGCTAAGCTAGCTAGATATCAAAAAGCACTGACATGAAAACCTATTACAGAGTACTACATCAGGTAGAGAAAAGGTGGGAGCATAATGGACACAGGACTGGAGATAATTCGCCCATGTGCCATCCTCAAAATATCACTTACCATTAAGACAGTGACGGCCCAATCCTAGGCATGTCTACTCAGAAGTCCCATTGTGTTCAATGGGGCTTACTTACTCCCAGGAAAATGTGTATACGATTACAGCCTTAAAGCCCAATCCTAAGAAGGACTTGGCTTTTCTACCTAGGGCTTTGCGACATTGAAAGAGACTTCTGCTGTCGCAAAATGGCTGCCGACGGAGCACACAATCCCGCTGATTATAGGGCGGGAGGTTAATGCAGGAGTAAGGGGATTTAAATCCTCTTTCCCTGCTGTCGTCTCCTATTCTCCCCTCCCCCACTGGATACAGCACACCCATTTTTGGCACGGCTGCAGCAGCGGGGGGGGGAGGATAGGATTGGGCTCTTAGGTGGTTAGGTTGATAGTCTGGCGCATCCAATAATCCTGTACCACCTAGGCCCTGAAGGTGCCAGATAGCCACATACATTTATTGTATGTATTTGTACGTATGTATGAACATTTACTGATGTATTTTGTTATGTAAACTGCTTTGTGAACTACTTTCTGCTGAAAAGCAGTATATAAATTATAATAATAATGGAAGTCTACTGAATCTACATTTGAATAGGTGCTATGCATGTGCTTTCCGTGAAGCTTTTATAGATGCTAGACCAGGGGTTCTCAACCTGTGGTACGTGTACCCCTATGGGTACACAGACCATCAGGCGGGGTACGCGAGAGGCTTCCCCTTATCAGCTAAGAGCAGCTGGTTGTCGGGGACCAGAGGTTTTTTTGGGGGGGGGGCGGTGTATGCCAAGAGGCTGCTCCTTATCTCCCTGGATCAGCTGAGTGTAGGCAAGTCAAATATTTTTAAATTCAAACTGCTCTGCAGTTTCACTTTCATTTTCACTTCAGAGCAGCAGAAGTGAGCAGAGGGTTCCTTGCAACATGATGAAGATTGCCTGCTTCTGGAGTGTCTGCTTCTCAAACATATTTTAAAATTACAAAGGGTTCTGAATATTTTGCAGGCAAGAAACTGTTTATTGGCAAATATAGCTTAAGTGACATTTGAGAGAGGGGCTGTCTGAAGTATCTTGGTTACACAAACCTTAAGTTGCTTTGCAGAAACTGTTCTTTAGCTTAGAATTACTATATGTTCTAATGGGCTCCTGGAATCTTTGTCCCAGTTTTTGAAACTTGGAATGATTTCTTAAGGCAAAATTCTCATGCTGTGTTAAAGCAATTTCACAATTCATGATGCTACAATGTTGTGAAAATGTGCCAAGTAGATACACTAGAAAGATCAAATGTTTAAGGAATGGCATGGTAATTCAACACATGGTTTGAGTTTATTTTCAAATGTAAGTAAAATCTGTGCATAAGAAATAATGCATTGCTTAAACTTGCTTGTATATCGATGTATTTGAAAAGAGAAGGGAGAATTGAAGCGTATAGCTTTATTTTTCAAAAGTGCGTTTTCAGCTATTCACTTGTTGGGGGGGAAATGGTGAAATCTTGATGTTAAAGCATGCCTAACAGCCAATTTTTCGAAGCACATTTTATATTCTACGCTATTTTTCCAACTCCCTGAGCTAATTAAATCAACATAAATGGTCTATTTTTAAAGCTACCTGTAAAGGAAAATACTATCACAAGAATGTTCAATCCTCTATTTACAGTGAACAGATCTTTCCTAAAACATGCCACCTAGCTCCACTTCCCATAATCCTCTTTGCTTATTGAACAAAGTCATCATAGGCATGCCAGAAAGAAAACAGGGATAAAGTTCTTTCTGCTTGATAGAAATGCCTATGCAGCTTTTCAAAACAGGAATAGCGGCCGTCAGCAAAACTAAGATTTGGTATCTCAAACACAACCCAAATTACATCTGATTCACTGATCCTTTTCAATTCCTGCCCCTACCATTCATTGACACAAAATCTTCCTGAGCGGTGACATTTCTTTTGTCTTCATTTTAGCGGAAAAATGTAACAGAAAGGAGTAAGCATCTTAGGGGAAAGAGATAATGCTTGTATTTAGATGAGTTGTTTTTTTAATGCAGACACAGTACAGAGATCCCAGCATCCTTTGCACTGTTCAGTTTATTTAATAAACAGATGGCAAGTATAAGACTGTATATTCCTGCAGAACTCTGCTGGATCTTTTTTTAAAACCAGCAAAGCAGAAAGAAGACAAAAACCATCAATTTTTATTCACTGTAGATTTTTATTCTTGGAGGATGAAGGATAGTTAGCATTCTTCCGGAAACCCCTCCCATCTAACCAAGAGGGAGGCCAGAGTCCCAGTTACCTGGACTGAAATTGGGGCAAAAATTAAGTCTTCAAAAGGAAAAACACTGAAACAGCAACATATCAACATGGAAAAAACTGAAAACAGAAGGTAGATAGCGAGAAGGAAAGATGGAGAATATCCCAGAAACCGCTAATTACCACCCAACATGTGGCCAGTTGTCCAGAAAAAGTGAGCCAATCCCTCCAATATATTCAGAGAATGTCCTCTTGCATTTTCTGTCCTTTGGGAGCTAACACAGCAGTACTCAGAGTGGGCAGACATTTAAGATGTAAGAAACCCTTACTTGGGGAGAACTTGCTGAAGGACGCTTCCAGCCAGAGGCAATATCTATCGAAGCAGATGTATCACCTTAATAATGCTTCACAAATGTGTGGGTTGCCCATGTTGCCACCTGATGAATCTTGTCAATGACTGAGTTGCCTCTGAAAGCCACTGACACACAGCTCTTCTTAGAAAATGTGCCGTCATGCTCCGTGGCAGCATTATCTACAGTATGCTGACTCAGCAGACACCACCTGGAATGAACATTAGAAGACGCCTTCTGCCCCAAACTCTTATCAAAAATAAAGACAAAACTTTTGATGTTCTAGAACGTGCAGTCTTGTCCAGGTCGAAATGAGGGTTCTATCTACATCTTCAGCTCTTCTCCAGAGGATGAACTGGATTCAGGTGAACCTTTTAAGCAGAACTATGGCCATGGGTTTGAAAAGGCCATGGGTGCCATTAGGTCTTTAATCACCTCAAGGATCTTTAGGTCTTTAATCACCTCAATCACCTCAAGAAGTGATTAACTGTGCATAAGTTAAGAAGAATCACTCCCATTAAGACTCTACATACCTACAATGACATACTGCCCTTCTCCCAAAATCCAAGGATGCTGTAAAGGGCCACCACTTGTTTTTTCAGGGTTGGTGTTGAGCTCCTTAGAAAGCTCTTGCAAAACCTCAATATAGATGG
Organism: Plestiodon gilberti rubricaudatus; assembly: GCA_026170595.1. Taxonomy (NCBI): domain Eukaryota; kingdom Metazoa; phylum Chordata; class Lepidosauria; order Squamata; family Scincidae; genus Plestiodon; species Plestiodon gilberti. Next base: position 49,166,000 of record JANXHW010000004.1, on the reverse strand, counting down.
AACATACTTCTGACACAAATGCTGTTTCTGCTTCTAGTTTCAGGTCAGGAAGACCTTCCATGCAGAATCATTATATTCCATTAGTACATTTGCATCCAGCCGGTGCAGGGGCGGGAGGAGGGCGGGCGGGGCAGCGAGGGAGGGTGGCCATTGAGCGAACTGGGTGGGGATATCGACGATGAGCTCCGCCGATATCCCAAGCCCTCTCCCGGCCCGGTTCACCCTTACACCTCCGGCTCGAACGTATGTCAGGGGAAGGGGATGAGTGTCCCTTTCGCCTGAGGTGCTCCCGGGCTGCCCCGGATGGTCAGAGGATACTACAGCCAGCCTTTTAGGCTGGGTATCCTTACACAGGATTGGGCTGAAACTTCAATTTAAGGGATGCCTTCATCTCATATCTTGTAGTTTGAGGAACCAGTGGTTATGAAGCCAGCAAGGTCCATTGCAGATTACTTGTACTAAGCTCTTCTGACATCTAGCAAGGAAGAGGGAGGCAACTCCTTCACCTCCTTGCAAATAATCTATTCAAGGGGGTGACAGAGGAGAAGAAGAAGGAGAAATATTGACAATGTATAAAACAGGGCACATGTCAAATCAAATGCACAACATTGGTCTATTTTTTATTAGCAAAGTTTTTAATTTCACATTTGGATAAGAAATCTATGGTAACTGTAGCAATATGTAGCAGCATGAATAGCCTAGATATATTAAGAGCAGCATGCTGGGAAAGATATAAATGAAAAATAAATAAATTCTGAGCATTATTTTATCAGTCCATTGGCTGGTGTATAAAACTAGCTGAAGTGGCAGCTTCATGTTATCTAGACAACCTTTAGGGATTTTTTTCATTATATGCTCACCCAGATATCTGCCCTTGCAATCAAATATTGTCCAATAAATTCATGCACACAAGTGCAGTAGACTTCACACTGAAAAAAAACCTTCAAAGGTTTGCATTTCTTGATATGTTAATGTCTGACACTTGAAAATAAGGACAAAAGGACAAGCAACTTAGTGCAGTTCTTAAGAATGAAGCTAGATTTTTGGTCCAATCCTATGGGCGTGTTATGACGATGGAATGTGCGTTCCGCCAGCATAACACCCTGTATGGCAGTTGCAAATGCGACTATACCAGTGAGTGTGGCCTGGTCGTCACTGCAAGCGGCCAGATTCATGCTCCAATGGACCGAGGACACCCACCAGTGCAGGTAAGGCTGTGTAAGGGGTGGAACGGGGCGAGGGTTTGGTGGAACGGGGAGGAGATGGGGGCGGGGTGGAGAGCAGATAGGGCCTAGGAAGGGGGTGGGTTCAGTGTTAGCAGCAACCGCTGAATCCTAATCCCCTTCCCGGGCCCAATCTACCTTCACAGACCAACACGATATTGCTGGCGCAAGTTTGAGTTGACTCATGGTGGCTGCTGGGGCTTATCCTTGAGCAAGGAAACAAACATTCCCTCACCCCCAGGAAGTCTGAACATGCTGAAACTCCCCTGTGGGATACAATGGACACTGCGTTGGTGACACTATGTTAGGTAGGATTGGGCTGTCCAGCTGTCACTTGACTGAAGAAGGTACAGTAAATTATTCTATAACAGCATGTTGAATTGGTGACAGTCATTTACAGTATTACATGGGCAGCCCAATCTTGTATAATGTATAAGGATACACGGCCAGCCTAAAGAGCCAGCCGCTGTATCCTAAGCCCGTTCCCAGGTCGGTGCAGCGCGGCCGGGAACACCTCGGAGAAGGGGACGTTTGAGCTGCAAAAGGGTATGTGGGATTTCCAGTGACAAAAAGATAAAATAATTAACATACTGTCAGAGTAATGGATGATTCTGACAGTCACTCTTCTAATAATGCAACTCTTTGTACAAGATGTACTTGCAATGTGGGAGAAATGCAGGATATAAATTTCTAAAATAATAAATAAATAAATAATAGTTCTTTGCACCCACTTGTAAATACTATTAACCTTTACAGATGTTTGATTAACTCACTGGAGTTATTTATTCTGGAGGGGAAAGTTAAAATATTTAGCTGCAAGTCCCAATTTATTGAGTAAAGATTCAAAGAAATGATCTTGCTAATTCATTCCATGAAATGCCAACTAATAGCTTTGTCAGATGCAACAACAAAATAGGCCAATAGTAATTAACTTATGTTCTAAAATGCTGTCTTTTTCTCCTTTAATAAAAATGACAATGCATCTGCTGCTGGTGATTCTCTATCCAAATTATGAAGAAATATTAAGTGCACATAGAAAAAATGCCAGGGATAGCCTATAATAGCCAAAACAACAAGGAGTCTAGTGGCACCTTAAAGACTAACAAATTTATTGAAACATATGGTACTTTCGTAGACTACATAGACTACATTTGTAGAGAAACCATAAAAGCAGACTGCTTGTTGTGCTACTGGTAGCCTTTGAAAATGTTGGGGATAGAACCTAACAAAATGTTAGAAAATGACATGTCCTTTTAACTATCAGTCAGCTGACCCAGACAATGTTGTTTTTAATTCTGTAATTTGCACTGGCCATGAAAACCTAAAAACTTACATAAAAGCACGATTTGGGACTAAATGGAGCAGGGAAATTCAGTGCAGGTGTAAGTGACTCAGCATCACGATAAAATTATGGCATTGCCATTCCACTCAATGTGCTTGATATGAGTTGTAGAGTGACTTCTTGGAAGAGTAGAAGCCCTGACCCTGGAAAGTCAGCGCAGGGGCCGGGCAAAACAGGGTAGAGACCAGGGCAAGGAAGGAGGTGTGTCGAGGCTGCAAAGGGGGAGGTATTGGTGGCAGCAGTGCGCTGATATCCTATCCCCCTTCCTGGCCTCGATCTCCCTTCCTGGGTCCATTCAGACTTGTGCCAGGAAAATTGCAGCTGCAAGTCTGAGTAGACCCAGTGGGGCAGTGAGGACTTACCCCCTGGCCTGGAGCAGACCTCCAGGACTCCCCCCCCCCCCCCGCAGGATGCAGCATACTCCAGAGGTGTGGCTGCATCAGTGGGGGGGGATTAGATAGGATTGGGCTGCCCCACTAAAAAGGCGTTATGGTAATCAAAGTATCAAATAGAAATACTTGTTGAAATGCAGAGGAATACAACAGTACACAACACAAATACATATGATAATGCAAGAGGAGAGAAAAGATGTCTGGATGTGAAGTGTGATAAACGAGAAAAAATGCAAATGTTATAGCATTCAGCTAAGGAGTCTCTTATGTTACAATGTCAGCACAAATTTAGACATATTTTAAGACACGGTAGCAAAACAATGCTGTGCAAATTTATGCAATGTATTCCAGGTAGCACCTTACTTGGGAAACAAGCTTCTGTAGTTCTGGCTGAATCACTTCAATTCAATCATCAAAATTTAGTATCGGACTGAAGAAGAAAAAAGGAAATGAGCAGACAGTTTGATATATAGGTGTTTTTTTTTCCCCCTGTGATAAATCAAACAAGATTTTTACCTGGACTTTCCAGTAGCCCTACCTAAATGAAAAATACAAAATACCGCACTTGAGATTCAACCTGTACTGGATTGAGATAATGGGTGAAAGTGGCAAGAGGCTTGATTGATTATAGTAGAACTCAAATTCTACTTTTAGAAAAGCCTTAAGGGCAGCAGTAGAATATTACCTTTGAGGAATCCATTGCAGAGAGAACAAATTACATGAATTTGGAGATCACGGAATATATGAGCAGCAACGAGAGCCTTGAATATGATGTGGTGCATTAATGCATTCTGAAACAATACAGTTAACTTTACATGCCTCACAACATCAGAAAAGGATTTCTGCAAAATCTGTTCTAGACACAGAAAAAAATGAGAAATATGTTTGCATAGCACTTTATTTTATTATTGATATACTGGAGTGAGGGTTTACTACTGGTATTGGCAGTATATAGCAGTGTTATCCAACTTTTGATACCTGGGGAACAACCTTTTTTAAATGCATTATTGCCTAGCTGGTGTGTGTGTGTGTGTGTGTGTGTGTGTGTGTGTGTGTGTGTGTGTGTGTGTGTGTGTGTGTGTGCGCGCGCGCGCGCGCGCACTTTACAACAGCAGTGCAGGTCCCTGTTTTATATGTATTTAACCCTTTAATATTTGTTGCATTTATATCCCACCCTTCTCCAGGGAGCTCAGGGGGTGCACACTCTTCTTCACTCCTACCCTTTTTCTCCTCACAACCATCTCTGTGAGATAGGTGGTTAGGCTGAGAGAAAATGACTGGCCCAAGGTCATCTAGTGAATGCCATGACTAACGGCGCAATCCTGTGTAAAGATACACAGCCGGCCTAAAGAGCTGGCCGCTGTATCCTATGCCGTTCCCGGGCTGCCCCAGGGAAGCCCAGGAGCATCTCGGGAGAAGAGGGACTTCATGGGTGTCAGCAAGCCTAATGTCTATGGGCCTCCTTGGATGTATGCCAGCTCTGAAGTTGACGTATATCCGGGGAGACCGTGTAAGGCCGAACTGGGCTGGGAAGGGGCTTAGGATATTGGCGGAGCACGCAGCCAATATCCCCGCCCTCTCCCATCCTGGACTGGCCAATGGCCACCCCTCCTGGCTGCCGTTCCCTGCACCAACCGGTGCAGGACTTACCGTCGTCGCACGGTCTGGAGGGCAGCAGAGTGAGGGCTGCCAGCCTCTGTGCCGGCAGCCCTTACTCCCAAGTCGTTGCAAAGGTGCTTTACAGCAAGTTTGCGACGCTTTGGAGTGGTGGAGCACACACTCCGCCGCTCCAAACGTAGAGAGGATTGCGCTGTTAACAGGGAACTAAACTCAGGCCCCCAAGTTACTAGTCCAACACCACCACTGACTGCGTTGTTGGCATTCTGAAAACTCTTCCCTCCCCTGGCTCGGATGCTGTTATGGGTCACGGAAAGTGCCATTCCAGCAAACACCACTTTTGATGGCCCACAGAAGGTTAAGGGAGGGAGTGGGGTGGGGTGAGGAAAAAGATACATAAGTAAAGGATTAAACCAGTGGGATTCTTCACTCCATGGGTCGCAACTCCCCTCATATGGGGGATTGCGGCCCATGGGTTTTATTTACCTAACTAGCACATTGGCATAGCACTTGCTATGCTGGAGCACCAGGACTCTGCGTACTGCAAATGTGTCGTAAAGTGCCTTGGCCTTCATGCGCACGCTGGCTCAGCAGAGGAGGCCCACCGGAACAGGTGAGTCTCCTGCCAGGCCGTGCAGGGGTGGGGGAGGGCGGCAACGGGAGGTTGCAGCAATGGGGGGTGTCACAGAGTGAAAAAGACTGAAGACCACTGGATTAAACATGTCCTACCTCTGCACCATAGTCCCATTCCAGACTAGACACAGAGTGGTGGATCCATCCGACTTGGTGGTTGCATTTTTAAAGGAAAGCTCCAGTAATTCTTGCATCACAGTAGCATGCCTAGGCACGCAGTCTGGAATTCACTGGCCTAACAAAACCCCTAACTGGGATACCTATATATTAAAATGTAAAAGAAAGACTTTTCCTGAAAAACAAAGATGGTCTAAAGTAGCATTCATATATTGGAAATACAAGAGTGCAGTGGTTTACAGGTTTACATTAAAGAAAATAATTGCCTTGCCTGTCCTACTACAGTAACTTCTAATTAACACCTCTCTCTCTTCCTCTCTCCGATGCATACAACTATTACGCGCATCCTGAACCCAATAATCTAAATACAGCATATCAAAAACGGGTCAGGAGCATCACGATCTAGCTTTGTAGCTTCTGAAAGCTATTCAGGTTAGCTTGTTCTTATCCAATGCATGATATGTTGTCCAAATTCTAACAAGGTACATTTTATATGCATACAGAACAGAGAACACTTTCAGCTAGACAGAACAAACTCAGTCACTAAAACAGTATACAGAATTGCAGTTTAGAACAAAACTGCAAAGCGTGAAATGACAACCTGCTATCAGCCACTAAGAGCCCAAAATTCAGCACTGGCAGCTAAAACAACTGAACTCTCCCACCACTATTTCAGCAAATTGATGATACCATCTGCATGGCAGTCAGAATAAAATTCTTGCCAAGCTACTTTCTAAAAACCAAAGCTATGTTTACAATGCGTGGTTCTGCCCTCACTTTCCCCCCCCCCCATTCTTTCAAAATGATACCATATTCTGATGCAGTGTTTTCAGACTTACATAATAATTTATTGTAAAACTAACACGGATGGAAAATCAGGCTCCATTCCTAGTGTTCAATAACCTTGAGTTGAAGGTTTAAGAACAATCCCAAAGAGTGTAAACTAAAGGCATGTGAGATACATCTATCTGATGAGCTACTTTGTCGTAGTACCTCTGCTTATTATTTTCCACTTTTTTGCTTCTCGCTTTTAACTTTGGTTAGCCCGTTACCAAAGAACAGTTTCTATGTATTCATGGAGACGTTTGAATTGTTGAACGTATGCAACATTAATGCGTAACCGTTAATCCTCTTATTGGCAGTTAACTGGAATAAATTATACTTTTATATAGTTTATTCCAGATAACTATATTTTTTTCCAAGATTTCCAACCAGCAGTCATACTATCTGTATATTTTGAAAAGGAAAGATGAATGTGAACATAAAAAGTACACTCAAATAACCACGGATGGGGACTCGAGTCAAATGACTTGACTCGCAAGTGCGACTGAGTCACTTTTTTCCCTGACTCGCACTCGGACTCGTGACACATGGGACTCGCACTTGACTCTTACTTGTCCAAAAGCAATTCACACTGATCTTCCAAGACTTTAGAATTACGGGTAAAGATGCCATGTAGTTTATTTCAAACAGACCAACGATTTAAAATAACTTCAAAACACTGTGTGGAGAACCAATATAAACAGAGCTCCAGACAGGCATAAAATACGTTAAAAATCAGAGGCTGTGGATGTTAAAGATACCAACGTTTCGCTCCGTAGCTCGGAGCTTTTTCTAGGTGCAATCACGAAGATTGAAGATGCTACAGGTCTGTAGCATGCAAAACTCCCCTGCAGGATGCAGCGCAGTCCATGCTGGCACCACTGCATCGCTGCACAGGAGTTTATTTAGAGATGGGCTGTAAGTTTTAATCCATTGCTTCTCTTTGCTTTTACCTTCCTGTGGGTAATTTATACCTGTGCTTATTTCAGACTAGGGCAGCACAATCCTCCGTAAGTCCTAGAGTGCCATAAAACATGTTTGTGATGAATTGGGAGTAAGGGCTGCCGGTGTAGAGGCTAGCAACCCTCACTCCGTCGCCCTCTGGATCCTGTGCTTCAGGTAAGTTCTGCACCAGTTAGTGCAGGGGTGGGGGGGAGGGTGGGCAGGGGCAGCCAGGGGGTGACCTTTGGCCGGCCCAGGCTGGGAGGTGGCGGGGATATCGGCGGCGCGTTCCCCCGATATCCTCTGTAGCATGCAAAACTCCCCTCGGGGTAAGGGGACACAAGTCTGCTTTGATCCCTGTAGGCTGATCTGGCCCAGGAAAGGGGGTTGGGTTCAGTGCATGTTGGTGCTGCTGATCCCAACCCCTCCCAGGCCCGAACCCCTGCCCCCGTCACCACCCTTTTCAGTTCGATCCCTGCCCTCCCCTCCCCATTCTGCCCCGAGTGGGCTTGCCTGGTCTGGCTGGTGACCCTACGACCACTGGCACCAGCGGAAAGGCTCCGCCTGGAACTAACGCTGTTGCAAAGTGCCTTCAGTTGTATTATTTATTCAGGCACACAAAGCCCCCAACACCTTTTAAGAAGACACCTTCTTAGCAGTTCACAGGTTCTCCCCCCCCCCCACTTCTCTCTCTGTGCCACAGTCCCTGCCTCACCTAAGAGCACTAGTTATAACAGAAGGCACAGTAAGCTGCCATACGTCTTCCAAGGATGAAAAAGTGAACAAGAAACAAAAGGGAAAACAAAACAAAACAGGACTCCCACACATCCACTATAACCCATCTCTAATTATTTCCCCCTTCACTCTCCGCCTTCCAAAGCTACAAAGGAAGGTGTATCAGAGGGCAGAAGGAGATTACGTGAAAACACTGAGCAAACACCATCTACACTGCGTGATGCAACAATACATAGACAGGGTTATGGAAGGAGTGGAAAAGGGGTCAGTGCAGCATTGTACAGCATCACACTGCCAAACACTTTTTTACACAACTTAAAATCCTTTCTATGCACAAATTATGAACAATAATCTGTTTTTCAGAGGGTTGTTAGTGTTTTTTCCAGACATAAGGTACAGTTTTGAATTATTATTATTATTATTATTATTATTATTATTATTACTATGATGATGATGATGATGATGATGATGTATACTGAGCTCCTGAATAAGCTATAAGCAGTAATTGTCCAATAATTATACAACAGCATGAAATTTCTGTTATCTCTGCCACTTCCCATTTTCTTGAAAATGAGACACCTAATGTCCAACCAAGTCCCTTACTAATTAGTGCAGATGATTACAGTAATTATATTAGATGACTGCATAAAACCCTAAAAAAAAAATCTGTTACCTCAATATTAAACATGTTATACTTTCTAAAATCTTGAATATACTCAAAGTACACATTTACAGTTGGCTGTGAAAGTACTATTAAGAGCAAACACATGGAATTTACAAATAACTGAAAATGGTTCAACCTATTGCAGGGCTCGTACCAGAAATGTAACTGAGAAGGTTATCTTAGGCAGCAAACTGTTTAGTGCTCGTTTTCCATATTTTAAATAAGGAAGCAGTAACATACTAAGGGCGTGCTAAGAGCAGTACTAATAACTAGTACTAGTAACATTTCCAGATGCATGTTCATGTTTAGCCAATAGCCATTATTTGGAGAAAGCATGGACTATCTGGCTGTTGATGGCACCTGTAAAGTCCTTCAGCCCTTTGTACAGTATTTTAATTCACTGTTCATATGATATAAAAGCATATGATGGAAAACACCGGTAAATCCCCTGTCATCTAAATGATAGATGATCCCTTTCCCAGATTCTTTCCCCCAAAGGAACTGCACGTTATTCCATATGTAAAAGAAAATGAAACAATATGTAGATTTAGACAAGAAAACCTGAATATTTATAAGTAAAGTTTAAAGTAGGTTGGAAAGTTATGAAGAATAATGTTTTAAAATTGAAAGGCTCATATTTCACACTGATTCCAAAGCAACATAATAAAGACTAGCTTTCTTTTGTTATTATTGTCAATTTAATTTATTTTTGAATCACAGTGATTCCTTATTGTCAAAATGAAAACATCACTGAACAGCTAATGACAAAGAAAAAATTTCAATACTGGCCTTGAGGTATCATTTCATCTTTCTTTTTTTCTCAATTCTCTGTAAGAAAGCTATTTTTACCCTAACTACTCAAATTACCATGTGTAAAGAGGCAAAAAGCAAACCACTGATATCTTTGAAGACTGAGAAGGTGACTGATAAATACACATATCTACTTAATAGGGAACGAGGAAAAATACCCAATTTTTCAAAACGAAATTTTTTCTTTCATCTCAAACAGAAACAGTACATTGCAAGTCATAAACCGTTAAAGCCTATCATACTAATGCAACAACATTGCTGTGAATAAGACAAAGTTGTGTCTTTGCCTATGAAAGAAAATGAAAATGAATGATAGACTCAAGGTCTTCACAACTTGACACATAACACATCCGATAAGCCACTAGAATCTGAGGATACCCATGAAACAAGTGATTTATTGTGCAATTGAACAGCTAATGCAGGGCAACCGCATTATTAGTGTGAAATTATGCAAAGACTGATAGAAAAGCTTATTCTAAACAGGATCAACAACTGCAGTTTGTTACTACATGCAACAGAAGTACGCTGTAAAAAGCCTCAAATCAAACTTTTCTCAAAAGCTTATCAGTCTATAAACTTCAACGTGTTCATTAAATCAAATATCCTGGGCAATAAACCCATTGTTTTAGTACAAAAAATGTTCATGATTATATTGTAATTAGCAAAGGGTATCTATTAAAAGTCTTCTTTGCAACTTAAAAAAAAATAGACATAGCTATACACAATAGTTTACAAGACTGATGACGCAAAACAAATGAAATTCTGGCCATCTCAACGGCATTGTTATTTTTGTTTCTACTTTGAATTCCAGCAAATGAAGCCTTGAAAAGCAATTGCAATAGTAGAGGTACTGTATTACAGCTGCAGATGTATGGCTGATGACCAAACTTCTGCCTTTAATCCAGAGCTGCACATGCTTTCCACATGTACTCAAAGTACCTGGACCCATTTTCTAACACTTGGCCAGGCACAGCTTCAAATGCGGGGTGGGAACTCTGTGAATGCACCAGAGCTCCTTCACCTTGAAAGAGCTGCTAGACTAGGGTGAATGTATCTGTGGTGGAGATGCTAAAAAGAGCAAGGGGAGATTACTGTCTGCAACCAACTCTATATTCATGGTTCAGTTGAAATCAGTAAGGTGTGCCCAAGTGAAGCAAATTTTGGAAGCAAAATTCTTAACATGTGGAACTACAATGGAGCTATTAGTAGAAAGCATATATTTCGCTCTTAAGCCTTTCCACCACTGGGTCTCTTTTCAGCAATTCTTTGCTCATATTAAGTCTATGCTTATATCCAATGTCATTTACCAGTGTTTCACTTCCTGTTATCACGATTGGTTGCCACAATTACTGCTACCACCGGTAGCTGTAGAGCAGCAGAAGTTCTTAAAAAACAATACAGAGTCAAGTCTTATAAAATGTAGTCAGAGATATTCATGGTCATGCTCACACCTACAAATATGATGATTATCTTATCCAAAGTCGTGAGCCCTACAGGTTCATTAGCACATGATAATAAAAAAAGCTTTTCAAAGGCACACAATTCTTTCATCTACTGTACATCAGTGGTTCTCAAACTGTTTAGCACCAGGACCCACTTTTTAAAATGATACTCCATTGGGGCCCACCTAGCTTTGTGAGACTTTTAAAAGGTTATCTAGAAAATAATAATATATTTATTTATTTACAAGTAAAATTTTATTTATTTATTTGCAAAAAAAAACACCTCAATCTATTTCTTGTAATGAGGCAGCCCTAATGAATAGCCTCAAGGCTTGGAGGGCTTAATTATGTGACTCAGCCTTCAACTGCCCCCCACTACCTGTCATTACAGATTGGGGGGGGGGGGAGAAAGACACTCAAATGTTTATCTCCCTATATTTACTCAAGCTTGCAAACTGCAGGAGCTCAGCTCTTTGCAAGGCAGCTATCTGATTTTTGAATAGCCTCAGGGCTTGTGGCGATTACTTATCTCATCTTTCCATCACCTGGGACCCGCCAGAAATCTGGTTGCAACCCACGAAGTGGGTCCCGACTCACAGTTTGAGAAACACTGATCTACATGTAAAACTGAAAGTCAGCAGGAGCTCTGATACTTCATGAAAGTAGACTGACATTTTCACATATTAATGATCGGTACCATAGTGTAGATAAATGTGTTCAAACAGATTTCAGAGCAAATTTCACCACGGAGCAGTCTAAAAGTCACACAGGTAAGTATCCTCACATCTACATTGCAGAGACAGCTCATTTGTCTGGACACATCCCACTGCATGAGGACTTCGTAGTGAGCAGAGAAAATGCATAGGATGTAGGAGCAAGGAAAAAGAGAAAACGAGAGAAATCAAATATGCTGTTATCTGCACAGATCAAAAACATGCAACATATTATCAGGTTATCTGGGGTAGAGGGAGAGACTTCAAGTGTTTTGAAACTTGGGGCCAGCCTGCAACATGAGGCAGTTTTCAGTTTTTTGACTGTAATTAACTGTAATTTAATTGAAGAGTTTTTAAACATTTTTAACTGAAACTGAAGATATAATGACCATTATATCTTCAGTTACAGTTACATGCATCATCAAAACGTGGCCATGTTCTGTGGCTGCAAAAAAGCAGCCATGGAGCACCAAACTCCCACCACGGCTCCTCCTCACGAGGGGACCGCGGTTGTCACTCGGGGGCATTGCATCCCCCCACCCTGGTCCTGCTACACCTCTGTCTCAGTAATCCCATTAGTCAACACTTTTTCTCTATGCTCTCCATAGCACTCTTCTCTCTCTCTGCATCACTACAAGTCCTTCTGCATCCAGAGGCTTCGCTGTTGCGCGGCGAGCGGGGGCCCCCCAGGTGACGCGCGCACACGCGCGCAGAAAGGTGACACGTGCGTCGCCTGGGGGTCTCCCGCCCGCCTCGCCAGGCCGGGAGAGCCAGCTCGGGGACGTCTTCCCTGGCTGTCTGCCCGGGGCCTTCTGAGGAAGGCCCACTGCGCGAACGTTATTTATAACGTTCTTTTGCACAAGCGCAGACCGTTCCTGAGGGAAAAGGGCTGCCCTTTTCCCTCAGGAACAGTCTGCGCATGCGCAAAAGAACGTTATAAATAATGTTCGCGCAGCGGGCCTTCATCAGAAGGCCCAGGACAGCCGGCCGGGGATGACATCCCCGAGCCGGCTGCAACGATTGAGGGGGCGCCATTGGGCGCTGCGGCCATAGGCCGCACCGAAGATTAGTAAAGGGTGTGTGTCCCGGGGCAGGGGTCACTAGGGTGACGCGCGAGCTCAGCCCTGGGGCAGCGCGCACCCTAGTGACGTCTCTGTCTGCATCCACATCTTTCAGATATTCTACTCTTTCCTTCACCACTCCCTGCAATTCCATCTCTCAGATACTTCCACCTTTGAGGGCCACAACACAGTTTGCATACTTGAATATGCCTTTGGACCACCCCATAAGGGAAAATTGCTTCGGGGGCAATTTGGAAGAGAGAAACAGTGTGCAAGTTCAGCAATCCAAAAGCCACTCCTAGTGGCCACCTCCTGAAGTAGCTCTTCCTGTAGAAAAAAAAGACTGTTGGGCTACCATTACTCATGTAATCTACAGTTTGGCCCTCAATTCTTCATTTTACTGCAGAGGGGTCCCCAGGCTCCCCACACACACCACCGGACATCCACTGCCCACAAATGCAGGTAAAATGTTTTCGGTTGCAGCGGTGGTGCGATCCCGGATGCATCGTCGTCACCGCGGGTTGCCACGCCCCTTAAGAGTGTAGCAAACCTTTGTTCCCGGCTGGGGCGTCGTGACACCCCAGTTCGGGAACCACTGCCTTAAGACATGGACCTTCCCTTTTGGATGGGGTGGAGGGAAAGGGGCACCCATAATGCCCAGAGTTGGTATTAAAGGGATTCAGAATGAGACTGATATAATTTAAATGCATTTTAATCATCCTGAGCATTTGAAATAAAGAGGGATGCAAATTTAAATAAAGAAGAAAATTAAGTACCATTTTAAAGACAAATATAACTCTACTGAAAGCAGGTTAAACTTAAAAAAAGCACAGAATGGTTCAAAATATTTGAATGCATATGATCAAAGTGGAGCACTACAAGAGAAACCCAATGGAAGCAAAAGAACTGTTAAAAAATTATACTGTGAATTATACTGTGCTTTTTCCTTGCATCATTCATGAACCTAAGCCAAATTGTTTAGAAAAAGTCAGCAAAGCTCTAATGTGTCTGCTATTAAAAAAAAAAATCTGGACAAATGTTGATTACTGGTTGCCTGCATAAGCAGACATCAACAATCTGAAAGGAGAAGCCATGAGAGATTGAAATCAGAAAGCCTTTTAGATGCTGTTGTCTAGGAGACACCAAGATCTACTGTATTGGTGACAAAAGAAAGAAAAGGCCGAGTGCAATTGCTAAGGCTTTCAGCCGGGCTCGCTTTCATGTTCAGTTTGTTGAGGAGGGGGATGGGTCTGTGTGACAAATGCTGAGAAGATGAATAACTGACTAAACAGAATTTTGTATTCATTTACAGGCTTCTTAGAGGGAATTCATGGTACCATCACATTCTGGGCGAATATAATAGACGTGGATCTTTCAACAGAAATGTTCTGTGATATAATGTATATATAATTACATAATATCATATTATATAATAATAAATAGAAGCTAGGTTATTTAGGCTGCAATCCTCTAAACATCTACCAGGGCGTAAGTCCAATTAAACGAATGGAGCTTACTTTTGAGTACGCATGCACAGAATTGCACTGCCAAGGTAGCATCCTATGTATGCTTTCCTGGAAGTCAGCCCCACTGAACACACTGGGATCTACTACTGAGTAAACTTGTACAAGATAATTCTGTAAGGGGCAGCCCAATTCTCGTTAACTTTGGAGTGGCTTAGCGTGCGCTAAGCTGCTCCAAATTGTCGCAAACGTGCCATAAGCACGTTTGCGACGACTCTAGAGTAAGGGCCACCGGCACGGAGGCTAGCAGTCCTTACCCCGCCACCCTCTGGACCCTGATACAAGCAGGTCATGCACCTGGGCCGGGAGAGGGCAGGGATATAGGCAATAAACTCCACCGATATCCTCGGCCCATTCCCAGCTCTGGCCAGCCTTAGACACCACCACCCCACCTCGGATGTACGTCATCTTCATAGTTGGCGTACATCTGAGGAGGCCGGGCCATAGGGCCCCGGCCAGCTTGCACCCGGGGAAGGGGACATTCTCCTGAGGTGCTCCCGGGATAGGATGCAGGATAGGATGTGGCAGCCAGCCCTTTAGGCCGGCTGCTGCAGCTTACATAGGATTGCGCCATGTTAAATTTCACAAACATGGAGTCTCAATGAATTGTCATCAACATTATTAAGGCATATTTGCAGTCGATCAGATGAGGAAGAACTCAAAACTAAACACTCACATTTACAAGTGATAAAGATATTGGCCCAAACTTAAGGTGATTGCAGTACACAAATGTGGGGATATTTTTACAGGAGAAAGACAAGCACTTTTGTAAACATAAAAAAGGACTCGAGAAGTTGTGCCAAATCAAATCTATGGCAGTTTAGTTATTCGTCTCAGAAAGGTCAGAATTACACCTTTAAGTTAGTGAACTGTTAGCTGTTGAAAACCACAGGAATACTTAAATCAAAGTACGGTAATTTAAAGAAATATTAAATTACAACCAAGCGAAGTCTGAGTGGGATGACTTCTGCAATTAAAACTACTGAGCTAAGACTACATTCCATAATCGGGTACCTCCCTCACCAAACTGTTCAATGAATGAGTATATTGTACCTTCAAAAACCTGATTGTGTGAGGGAGAGAGCTATGCAAACAATTATTGTGCACAATTTAACTGCCAGGAAACACTAAGGCAATAAACCAGCATTCAATTGGACTCGACTGCCTGGGTGTTCTGAGCTTTTGAATGATTTAACACAAGCATTTAGATTTAGAAAATCTTGTTTTAAACACCTTCAGAATTTGGCAAATTATTTCAAAATGGAATAAATCTGTTATCAAATTTGAGCAAGACTTCAGTTGGGGATTCAAATGTTCAGATACCTTCAGAAAGACTCACGGCACAATCCTGTGTAGAAACTGGGCTGGGGGGAGCGCGTGCTCCCCCGGCACAGGGTGTTGCGCAAGTAAAGCACTTACGTGACACCCGGCAAGCAAGCAGCGCCACGCTGCGGCCTGCGCTCCTCGCTCCACTGTCTCCCCGGCCCTGCAGCAGCCGGAGCAGGTAAGACCTACTCCGGTTGGGGCAAGGGCAGGGCGAACCGGGCTGTGAGGGAGGGCAGTCATTGGTCGCCCAGGGCCTGGAGGGGGTAGGAATAACGTGGGGCTGAGATCCCTTGTATTCGAAGCTCCCTCCAGGCCCCAGATATGCCGACACAGTCAGAGTTACTGTGCACAAGCTCTAGATCTCGCACACATGCGAGTAGGCCCATTGGGCCTACAGCCGCTGACACCAGGGGAAGGCGACGATCGTCCCCTTCTCCCGAGTTGTTCCCGGGCTGCCCCAGTGCAGGGTGCCCCAGGGTGTCCCGGCACAGGGTGCCCGGGAACTCGACAGGATATGGCGGTCAGCCCTTTAGGCCGGCCGCCGTATCCTACACAGGATTGGGCTGTCAGTGAAATTCTAAGCTTTAGCATGGGGACTGCAACTGGAAATTTCCCTCCAAGCTTCCTCCTATCAGTATTTATGCTTAGGAATCAGCCATTGGAGTTACCTTGATAATTCAACAGTCAAATGTGGATCCCCCTGCAAAGGATTTGATTAAATACACTACTTTTTCAGTTATTATATTGGACTGGGAATACCATGAACCATGGTATCCTATCACAGGCACAGCTGGTATTTATATACTCTTAGCAGTCATTAGAAATCAAGACTTGCAAACAATGCATTGCTCTTCACAAGGCCAGTTCAAAAGCTATCCCAACCTGTGGGTGTTTCCAGCATGTCATGGTCATAGTTGGTACTGGCAAGGAAATAGTCCATGTGTTATAGAAAGCATGTTGTAACTTATTACAAGCACTGCCTCCCTCCTACATGGTGTTCCAACACATGAAAGTGATTTGAGGTACCCTCTGCATGGACAATATAATGTCTGAATTGCAGACATTCTGCTAGCCTGCTTAAGGCATTTTTAACCAAGGGTGCATATACGCAACAGGGGTTAAATGTGTATACCTGTGAGCTGGGAGGAAAATTAAGCTACTATTTTTGAAAAGCTACAGAAGGGCCACAATTTGGCTAAAATGTGTGTGTGTGTGTGTGTGTGTGGGCGCGCGCGCGCTAATTCAGACTGCTCCTACCTCCCACCCACCCTCCAATAATCTAAGCACTGGTATGAACAGTCAATACCAGCCCTTTGAATGCAGCACCTTTAATTAAGAAATTACTGTTTTGACTGCCTTGGACAATCTGCCTCTAGAATCTAGAGTCTAGATGCTCTGCTTTCCCAAAGTGTGTGGCAATTTAAATTAAGACAGCAGTTAAAACATATTTTTCCAGCTCTGATTATAGTCAGATGCTCCTAAAATGTAGGTATTTATCAATGCTTCTTGAATTGTTCCCATTACTACTCAAGCTATGCTATGCTAAAGACTCTATAAAAACTAATTTCACTGTGGGCACAATCCTGTGTAACAGTAGATGCACTTATGCCAGTGTAAGTGCACTTACACCGGTGCATCTGTTGATACTCCGGTGCAAAGTTACACAGGATTGTGGTGTACAGCACAGTGTGAAAAGAGTAATCTTCAGGATATCTAAATATTCATCATTTCTGTTTTTCACAGTATGAAATCTAGAATGTCCCTATTTTATAGCATTTATTGGAGTGCTCAATTTCCAAAGACTTTTATTTGCAAAATTCCCTTCTGCATGTGGCAAAGCTGCACAAAATGCCTAATTTTGAAGTTATTACTAGGCCACCTACAAAGCTCCAGTAAAATCAAAACAAAACAATTTAAAGAAAACAAAAACAAAACATGCCATAATTATAACAACTGGAATCAGGAAAGTATTTTTCCTCTTTTCTTTCTCTTTGCACAGAAAAGAATGAAACTCTATGAGCAAATTAACATTTAGATTACAAGACTCTGTGTGCTTTCTGTAACAGCGGTAATCAGTCAGCCAATTTGCCAAATCTTCCAAAAAGTACAGTATTGAATAAAATAAATATTTACAAACTAGTGTCCTAGGACTTCTATTACACGGGCAGCACAATCCTGCCTAGGTATACGCGGCCGGCCTAAAGGGCTGGCCGCTGTATCCTAGGTCCTTTGTGGCCTGCCCCGGCACAGCACAGGTGCACCTTGGGAGAAGGGGACGTTCATTCCTTTCCCCCTGTTTAAGCTGCACAGGCTGCAATGGGCCTCCTCGGATGCACGCCAGCTCGAGATATTGGTGCATTTCAGTGCCGATATTCCTGCCCCCTCCCAGCCCAGCCAATAGCCCCCTCCATTGCCCACCTGCCCGCCCCCCCCACACCCCCTGCACCGTCTGGCGCAGCACTCACCTGCATCGCCTGGCGCGGGTTCGGGACGGCACTGGAGTGAGCGGTGCCGACCTCTGCGCCAGCACCTTACTCTCCGGATATCAAAAATGTGCCTTAAGGCACATTTATGACACCCTAGGCCGGCGGAGCACTAGGTTTCCGGGCCCAATTCAAAGTGCTGGTTTTGACCTTTAAAGCCCTGTACGGCTTGGGGCCAGGATATTTGAGAGACCGCCTACTTCTATATAGTCCGGCCCGTCTCCTTAGGTCATCAGAGAGGGCCCTCTTGCAGGTACCATCGCCCAGGGAGCTGCGAGGGGCTGCGGCCAGAAATAGGGTCTTCTCAGTAGTGGCACCAACCTTATGGAATTCCCTCCCTTTTGACTTACAAACTGCTCCCTCCTTGGACACTTTCCGGCGAGGCCTAAAAACCTTATTGTTCAAAGTAGCCTTCTAAGCCCTTGCCTTTTTAACATCCTGCTGGTACAGGTGGGGTGCTGCTGTTTTAATTGTAATCATCTTTTAAAATCAATTTTTAGATACTGTTTTTATTAATTTTCATTAACTGTTTTTTACTGTTTTAAAATGTACCGGTAACTATTTTTTTGTATTGTATTTTTTGTACGGTATTCTTTTTTGTTGTAAGTCGCCTTGGGTCCCTTTGGGGAGAAAGGCGGGGTAAAAATATTGTAAATAAATAAATAAATTTATATAGAAGGAAAAATTATTAGAAACATTTTTTTCCTTCCTTGAATATTCAAAGACAATCATAACATAACAGTGCTTTCTTTCACCTCTGTCTGCTGCACTTCTTGGAACGTGGAGATTTGGGTCATGCCAATTAAGGCCTACCATATATGGTCCCTCAGAGGGAGTCCCTTAAAGGAAGATGACTTTACTACTCTGGATATCAATTGCATGAATCAGTCCTTGGCCTGAAGTCCTTGCATAACTGGAGGGCAAGATGACTGCTTAGAATAGGTGATGTCCCTCTGTTCCTGTCTTGCATTTCTTAGCTGAAATGTGAAACTCCCAATATTGTTCTACATTTTAAAAAACACACCAGTCTTTAAACATAAAGGTCCACTTAGCTGCTTTGCATGCTGTTATAAACTGTGAGTGGTCAGTAAAGCATCCTTTTGCTTTGAAGTATATCTGTAGGAGGAGTACTAACAGCTTGATTCAAAAAAGAACTCTCTGCTCTACTCCTTTCACAATCTCACAGCACCGCTACTGAGAAGCTCTGAAAGTTTGCATTATAATATACAAACTTCAATCAGGAGATGGTTTGAGGGTTCCCAGTTAAACTAATTTTGATGGAAACTTGAGAAGGAAGGAGTCGTATGAGGGGAAGATTTTAGATTTGGCAGCGGACAATATAACAGAATCTATTTTTCTTCTTTTTCTTTCAAGCAACAGAAATGGTCAGAACTAGGAATGGGATATTGTATGATACAAACCTGAGTTAGAAGGCTCCGTGTTGCCAGTTTTCCCATAGCCTGAATTGATGGGTTAGATATCTTGAATTTTGAAAATTTTTCATCTCAAGTAATCAGTGTTTAAGTATACATTTACAAACAATTCATTAAGAACTGCAATCAATCAACTTAGAATTTCTCTAGGCATGAACATATGTTGCTTGAGGAAGTGAGCAAAGCTTGCTCCAACATCAACAGGCTTTCCTAAGCAGCAACATTTCTGGCTCTTCCATTTCAGAACAGCAGCTCTGCTTCAGCAGGTTTGACTAGCAAACTGCTGGTAAGATGTCGGTTGGTCAGCATTAAATAAATGGCCCATTTTCTAAAGATTATGCTCCTCTACTGCTTGTCAGTTCGCCACTGGTGACTGGCAAGGTGGGAAGGTCGGTTGCTGCTGACTGAGAATGGTCCCTCAACATAACTGGCAGAGAATCAAACTAAACCCAAACCACTGATCAGAGAAGTTCATTCACAGAACCAGAACTGAATCTGAGGTTCAGATCTGAAATCTCTTAAGGTTTCATGAACCGGAACCAAACCCCTAACCACAAAAAATGGTAACTGGTTCAAAGTTGGTGGTTCAATAACAGATACTCGGTTTGCAACTGTAGAAGTAATGTTTTATTTTCCTGTTTCATATTTTGTTGCATTTTGTTGGTTTATAATGTAAAATATCTTTTGAAAATTCAAAAAAGTAAAATATTTTTCTCAAGTTTTGTTATTATCTTTGTTACATAGTCACAGTTTTGCAAGCTAAAGAGTTTGATACTAATTTGCATGAAATGTGTCACACACACACACAAACACACACAAAAAAAATGCATGGAAGAATGCATTGTGTGCATATATTATTTTTGTGGAAATAAATGCATGTGCATATATTATTTTTGTGGAAAAACATCCAACCATTTTTCACCTTCAGCCTTAAGTACAGTCCACGAAAAGCTTTATTTTATTCAGGTGAGGTGTAAAATGAGGGACCTGAGCCAGAATGAGCCCTCAGGCTACTAGCTGCCTATCTCTAAAGTAAAGCTGCACATTTTCATTTTATATTTTCTGCTACCAATAGGCTAGCGCACATCACAATAAGTAATTTGTTATTGACTAGTATAGGTGAAGGAATTGCAAAACCATGTTCAGACTTCTGGTTTTTTAATTTTGTGAACTTAAACAAGACAAAAAAAAACCCCACTGATTGAAAGGCAAGGTCCTGTTTATGGATCTTCACATTATCAAGATCAAAAATGTTTGCAAACTTATATTTGCTGAGGTAACAGGAATTGGAGGGTGCGAGGGGGATATTTGTCAGGGAGAATTAGCAGTGGGTAGGAAGGGTGCTTAATCCCCTCGGTGTCAACCATTTTTTCCCTTTGCAAATACCCCCCCCCCCCAATTTTTTTGTCAAGCTGTTTACTTCTACGTTCACTGGGTACAGGGAAGGAGATCAAAAACTGTCTGATGAAACATCAGCATCAGAACATCTGTGGTGGGGCCAGGTTTAATCATCCCCTTCTGGTACCCTAATTCTCCCCTGAATGTCTCTCCCCAGCCCCTGTATTTGCCTTACAAAGCCCATGTTCTCATCATAGTACATATATTCATCCTAGATAACATTCATACATCCAGCAGATATGAGACAGTGAAAACAGGTTCTCAGACCTTCTGAAAAGTAGACCACAGAACCAATTCTATACAATTACTGTAATTTGTTCAAAGTTCAGGGTTATTTTATTTTTAATGCTTGGATCATAGCAATTAAATATTAAAGATTATACTTCCACATCATTTATATTAGGAACAACAAAATACCCAAGGTCATATCGAGCCACTTTTCATCAGATATTTTGCAACTCTGCTTGCCTGTTGCATGGAAAAATTGGTTCTTAGGATTTTAAAATCATTGATGATTTAAAATGAATTCATTTCTAAGACTCTGGTGAAGACACTACATAACAAATTACATGGCTATAATGAATAGTATTTAAAAAAAAAAACATATTCACATACTGAAGTATATTTACAGCCCAATCCTAACTGAGCTGTCTACTGGAGGAACGCGTGTTCCGCTGGCGGAAGTGCTGCTGCAGCGGCATGCATAATAATGTCGCCAACGCACATGGCTGGCAGTCATGTTCGCAGGCTAGCAAAGAGACCTCTGACCGCCAGCACCAGTAAGTTGGCAGTGGAGAGGGGCGGTAGGAGGAATGGTGTGGGGAGGAACAGGTGATTGTCTGAGCAGGAAGGGGCAGGAATGAGTCGGAATGAGGATGGGAGGGGATGGATCCCAGCGGCACCAACGTGCTCCAGGATTCTAATGCTGTTCCCTCTCCCTTATTGGTTCTGTGTCAGCAAAATGGATCCGAAGAGACCCACTGGGGCAGCGGAGGCTTGTCCTGGGGTAAGGAAACAAATGTTCCCACACCTTGAGGATGTCTCTGGGACTGACACCCCTCCCCTGCAGGATGCAGCACGCGCTCTGTGGGTACAGCTGCATCGGTGTAGGGCAGTGGTTCCCTAACTGGGGCGTCGCGACGCCCCAGCCGGGAAGAAAGGGTTGCTATGCCCTTAAGGGGCATGGCAACCCGCGGTGACGACAACGGCGCGCCTAGGATCGTGCCGCCGCCACCACCGCTGCGCCCGGGATCGCCGTTTTTACCTTCATTGGTGGGCAGTGGGTGTCCCTCGAGGGTTGTGGGGAGCCTGCGGACCCCTCCGCAGGCCTCCCCAAGCGTCGGAGCAGCGCTCCAACGCGATCGCAACTGACTTCCGGTTTCGCGTAAAACCGGAAGTCAGTTGCGATCGTGTTGGAGCGCTGCTCCGACGCTTGGGGAGGCCTGCGGAGGGGTCCGCAGGCTCCCCGCAACCCCCGAGGGACACCCACTGCCCACCAATGAAGGTAAAAACGGCGATCCCGGGCGCAGCGGTGGCGGCGGCGGCGCGATCCCAGGCGTGTCATCGCCACTCCTGGGAAGGCCCTGCTGCTACTTAGAGCAGCGTAAGGCCTTCCCAGGAGTTAGGGAACCTCTGGTGTAGGGGATTTAGTTAGGACTGGTCTGTTAATTTCATACAACTGCATATTAATAGGACAGAAAAAGGATGTGTGTGCATGTATACATATACCTTTATTTTACACATGACATATACCGGTATTTGCATCTTTTTGACTTTCCAGATTTTTTAAAAGTATATTGATGTTTTTGACACTAACAGACACAATTTGCATTTTAAAGCCCCAACAAAAAATGTACTTAGTGAAATGTACTTAGAGAAAGTAGAACAGAAAATGTACTTAATACAACTCCAGACAGATACCCACTGCTTATATATGTGATACTTGCTCAAGTTCAACCGTGCCTTGTAATCAGTTACATTGCTCCTGCCCACATTCTCATCTAATTAGAACTTCTGTGTTCTCTGAGCTTGCAGAATTCCAGCTACCTTCATTCCTTCTATTAAATATGCTAACGTACATCTAATTAACGGAATGTAGGTAAGTCATGATGAACACTTTTCTTTCCAATAATCTTTAAAATACTGAATGCCCCAAATAAACAATAATATGAGGTTTTTAGTCCTACTTCATTCTAACTTTTTACAACACAATCTCTTATTCAGGCTTCCTGCTTTGCATACAGTCAAAAGGTTGGAGGTTTTCCACACTGTGGGATTCTTAAGAGGGTGTGTACAAAGGATTTAGCAGCATGCCACCAGCTTTAATATTTCAGCAAAGGAGCCATGTTGAAACAGGCAGGCTCACTGACTCATCATCCCTTAGAATATGTCAATTCCCTCTCCACCTTTGAAATGGTAGCCTTTCACTGGTTACTGAAGTTGATAGCATTCTTTATGAGGCATCCATCTCCATGAAAAAAGAGACAAAGAGCAGGATGAAAGGTGCACAAAAGGACCATGTAAAGTGTGAAAGAAAAGCATGATAATGCAGTTCCCTCACTTATCCTTGGTGAGGAACTAAGATGTGACACTGTAAATACAAGATTGCCTATTTTCTTGATGGAGGTCTTGTGCTTTTTAAGCCTAAAATGCCAGCTACGTGGCAGGAGGAAATTCAACAGATGCAGCATTCCTCCATCACCACCTCTATCCTAGCAGCATGTTATAAAGTTGATAATGACAGCTTTTGGCAAGAAAATATTGCCAATCCGAATTGTACACATCAGTGGTCAGCAGGTGTCAGGCTTGTGGAACCTACTTTTGTTTTTTAACTAGTACCCAGAGATACACCAACCCAGAAAATAGCAGCCCAGGGTGGTACATCATAAAATACTTCATTTCAGCAGCCTAATTTGTGGGGGGGGGGGGGTGAGGAAGAGAGAAAACCTTTCTGTTGTTGCTTAAGATCAGCCTATAACCATGACTAAACCTGCAACCCTAAACACACTTACCTGGAAGTAAGTTCCATTAAGCCAGCGGTTCTCAAATAGTGGGGTGCGCCCCCCAGGGGGGGCGCGAGGCCCCACAAAGGGGGGCTCGACCACCACAGTCGCCCTCCGCACGCTCCGAGGCCGGCCCAGGAGCCGGCCTCGGAGCGTCCGGAACGGCCGGCACTCCAGGGCCTTCTGAAGGCCCAAGCGTCAATCCGGGTATTTTTGATGTTTTCGCTCATGCGCAGAGACGAAAACGGGTCTGCGCATGAGCGAAAACATCAAAAATACCCGGATTGACGCTTGTGTCTTCAGAAGGCCCTGGAGCGCCGGCCGTTCCGGACGCTCCGAGGCCGGCTCCCGGGCCGGCCTCGGAGCGTGCGGAGGGCGACGCGAAGGGGGGGGCGCCACCCCACAAAATCGGGTGACGGGGGGGCGCGGGGAAATTTTTTTGAGAACCATTGCATTAAGCACAGTGGAACGTACTTCTGAGTAAACATGCATAGCATTGTACTGTTAGCCCATTAGGGGAAGGGTGGGAGAAATATGAAAATCTGGATCTCCATATTATCTTGTAATCGGCTCCTGATCCACAGAAACCTAGAATGCTATGTTCGCATTGGCCTTTTTTGGGAAGCACACTGATATGTTAGCTTTTTAGAGTCAACTGGATAAACTCCTCCAATATCTTAGGCTGAAAGTTTCTTTTGCTCATG
Source organism: Plestiodon gilberti rubricaudatus (assembly GCA_026170595.1). Taxonomy (NCBI): domain Eukaryota; kingdom Metazoa; phylum Chordata; class Lepidosauria; order Squamata; family Scincidae; genus Plestiodon; species Plestiodon gilberti. The sequence goes on along the minus strand of JANXHW010000004.1, from coordinate 49,141,618 downwards.
CAATTCTTTTTGAAGTTGCAGAGTCTCATATTCACCTGAGGGAGGTTTCTCAGCTGAACAGAATTTTTCCAAAGGTGTTTTACTTTCTCCTTCAACTGACAACTATATTTTGAAAACTTGGCATCAAACAAATATGGCACCGTTCAAAAATGAGTAGTGGATTGCATTTTGATATAAATATATTTTAGGAAAAGGTTATAATTAAGACTATGTACAGTCGTAATCCAAATATTTTTAATTTTCATCTTGATATTCATTTTGATGCTGTGTGTTCCATTTCTGGTATTGAGGCAGGCTTTGATTAGGGTTGGCACTTTTCAAAACCGTTTTCCTTCTGCATTACTGATATAAGCTAGATAGAGAATAATAGTGATAACTAGGCTTACCATAGTCCCGGAATCGAACACCGCTGCGGCCTGCAAAAGACACGAGCCTCTCCCAGAAGTGCACCGCAGGGGGCCAATGCGGTCGTCTCGTTTACCAGAAGTGCCGGAAGCCGCAGCTTGCATTGGCCCGCTGCAGTGCACTTCTGGGAGAGGCTCGTGTCTTTTGCAGGCCGTGGCGGTGCTCGATTCCGGGACTATGGTAAGCCTAGTGATAACCATTATAACAACAGGATAAATACATTCCAACCTTTTTATCCGCTGGGGTTGTTCCTGGAACCACAGTGGATAAGAAAATCGGTGCCACATTACCTTTTTTCCAGCGTCTTTGCTACTTCCCTCCTCCTGAGTTTGTTTAAACTGACTGAAAAAACAAAAGCCACTACTGGAAGCAATGTGCAAATGGCGCCAGAGACTCCCAGCTGTATTTTTTCAGCGGTTTGGACACACGCAGGAGGTTGGACAACGCTGAAAAAAGAAGTAATGTAGTGCAGTTGGACTCAGTTTTGCTATCCGTGTTGAGACAAATCTGTGGATTAAAAAAATGTGGATAAAATGGTCCGACTGTACTAGTAAAAATCTTAACAATGATCAATCCAGGAGGATGCCTTTGCACATAGCAAAGCTTTTTACACGGTGTGTTTAATAGAACTGAGTGCTACATTCGCATGTGTCCAACATAGTTATTGCACAAATTATAGCTCAGCCATGAAGCTTGCTCGGGGGCTTAGAGCCAGCCACCATTGGGACACCATCTCTCAGACTAAGCTACCCCACAGGGTTGTTACAATGGTGAAATTGGGGCAGGACAAGTCATAGATGCTGCCCTATGTTGACTGTGTTTTCATTTTACAACAGAAATATTTAAGCAGTGGGTCTGAATGAATTCAACCTGAACATCCTTTGGGATGCAGGTTAAAACTGTTTCAAATTGGCATTTGGACTCAAGATCTAGGGTACAAGTAAGTGGTCTGAAATGATGCCAGTCTTCACAATGCTGATTTGTTGGTGTTGCGTTTTTAATTTTTCTTGTTTGTTTCATATGCTATGTGATGATTTGTTGTTATATTTGTAACGCTGTGTTGAGCTTTTGGAAAAAGCAATATAAAGACAATGGAAGTAAAAGGAATAGTATTAACAGGTAGCAGTAAACATGCCATAATATGAATATGTGCTAACAGTCTTTTTCGCTACTGAACACTGGATATGAACACATGGATTTGCCTGGTACTAAGTTCGACCCTTCTAGCAGTTCCAAAGCATGTTAATGCGAGTAGATAAATAGGTACCACTTGCGGGAAGGTAAACAGTGCTCCGTGTTCCAGCCGCATGCTACGCACTGCGGCAAGGAGAGTCATGCCGGCCACATGACCACGGAGGCGCCTTCGGACAACGCTGGCTCTTCGGCTTTGAAATGGGGATGAACACCACACCCTAGAGTCGGACACGACTGGACTTAATTGTCAGGGGTCACCTTAAGTTTGACCCTTGGTCCATCTAGGTCAGTATTGTATGCGCTGACTGACAGTAGCTCTCCAGGCTTTCAGTCGGGGTCTTTCCCATTCCTACCTGGAGATGCCAGGGATTGAACGCGGGGTATTCCTTAGACAAAGTTTATGCTCTACCACTGGGCTACAGCCCTAGCTCCAAACTGCAAAACATTAGACTCTTTTATAAGTTCTTGTATGAGTTTTTAAAAACCTGAAGCCTAACCCTTTATAACTGGATGCAGTGAAATGCATTGCAATTAGATTCTAGTTTGTTTACTAGTATGTCTGGCTTATAATTCAGATGGAATAATATGGGATCAATAATATGGGACAAAGAAAGGGGAGCAGTAAAGAAAATTAAATTGTCAAATAATAGACTGTGCCAAAATAGAAAGTTGTCAATTGCTGGCTCCAGGTCCTGAAGTATTAAGTATATTAGAAGTATATTTTGCACTTTTTATTTCCTCGATGCTTTACACCATATTTACTGGATATTTAAAACTGATGTTTTAAAATATATATATTTAAGTCTGAAGAGATAATATACTGTAATAGCTAAATGCAATTTTCAGGGCCCAAAGCTAACGTCTCCAAGTGCAGGTAGTTCTGGGAAGCAATGGCGTTGCTGGAGGTGGGGTGGAACACTATGTTCTGCACCACGCTGACCCTCCGTTACTCACCGGCACGAGGCAGCCCCGCCCCCTTGCCTTCAGTGCCATTCAGTGCGGCAAAGGCAATGTGCAGGAGACCTCCTACGCGTTGCCTTCGCCCCACTGAATGGCTCCAAAGGTGAAGGGGCAGGGCCGCCTTGTGCTGATAAGTAACAGAGGGTTAGCGCAGTGCGGAACTTAGCGTTCTGACCCACCTCCAGCAACGCCACTGCTGGGAAACACATTCTGGAACAGGGGACATATTAGTTTTACTGGGGGGGAGTCAGATTCAAACAATTCTCTTCACTCATAACAAAGGAAAGGGCAGAAAGAGCAGTTAGTTCCAGGCTAAAGGCATGCTCTTGAGTCTTGATCAATCTCCTTTTCAGAACTTATGTACTATAATTCTACCTTGCAGAATTTTTCTGTTTCATTTTTTTTATTTCTACCTCGAACTGAAGCAAGGGCAAGGGCAACAGGAGATTTAAAGATCACGTGACTGAACAGCATATGTGTAGACCGATGATCTTTTCATCAGTCTGTCAAAAGCAGCAATCCTGGAGCCAACACAATTCCTACTTTCTATAGAGACAACGGTGAAATTTCACATATGTATGCACAAAGTTTTTCTCCCATTGGTTCTTTGATTATTATTTATGTAGTCTTGTTAACTTGAGTATGCCTTAATTGCTTGTAATCCTCTTTTGGAACCAGCTGTCAATAGGACTCATTTTCCAGACTAGACTGATTTGCCTTCTCTATCCCTTTAGCTCCAGACTCCAGGGTTTTCCTAAATAACCTCATTTGTCTGACCTAAAACAACTGAAGGTACCATAAAGATACTGCTTACTCAATTCCATAAAATCCCTAAAATCTTCACTAGAGGTTCAGACTCTTGAGAAGCATAGTATTATGTGCTCAAAAATGCAGCTGCAGTTTCAAAACCAATTAATCTCTCTCTCTCTCTCTCTCTCTCTCTCTCTCTCTCTCTCTCTCTCTCTCTCTCTGTGCTCCATAAGCAACTAGGATGTAGTTGTAGGTTCAGTATCTCTTTCTCGATATAACAGTTACGGTATATAATACTGATATATCTCAGTATCTCTTTCCCAATATAATATGCTGGCAAGCAGACCAGGATTCAGAAACAAACTGTTCTCTAGAGATGATGAGGTTCCTTTTCACTGCAGTTTTAATTCTATCCAAGAAATTCTGCCATTGTTTGGGGGTCATCTATCAGTTCCAGCCCTTTACTTTCAAGAACTGCAACCACTTGTGCGTCATTTCCCTCAACGCCTGCAAACGGCAACCTGGTTCTTTCCAAGACTTGCTCAGCCCACTGGGAAATTTACGGTATATGTAGCAGTTTAGATTGTCTGCTATAATTTGTAGCACTGGTATTTATGCCAATCTCCAACGGTTTAAATATGTCCCGCTATATGTCTGCTTTGATTCTCACCAGAATGAACCAATCAGTGTAGGGTATGTATGCGCACATGTATATGTGTCTGTGTGATTAAGACTGGTCAGAAGCTTTTTTTCCCCACTTCTTACTGACTGCTCAAAACTGAAACAGTAATGTCAAAGGGTCAAAAGTTGTCCTCCCCTATTTCTTAACTGCTCCAATTAGCTAGTGCAGCACAGTGCTAATGTACTGGGATTCAGTATAGAAGATCCAAGTAACTTAGGCTGCAATCCAATACACCCTTATCTGGGAGTAAGTCCCACTGAAATAAATGGAACTTACTGCTGAATACACATGCATAGACGTGCGCTGTTAAAATCCCTATTCAGTAGTGAAGCAATCTTGATGAATCAGCATGCTTTCTGGTACTCAACTCCAGAAAACAAGATATGATAGAACGCAAGGATTAAAAGATGTTTTAAAAAAATCATGACTTTTAAAAAAAATGTTTAAAATAAGTTAAATGGGGAGAAAAATAGTGAATCAAGAACACATCAAGATGTGACATTTGGATTTTCCATATAGTGAATTTTGTTTTCGGAGTTAAATTATTTTTAACTGGTATTAAAATAATCACTCATTGGTAGGACTGCTATAGTTTCAATCATACGCATGTGTAAAATTTGGAAAAGAAAACAGCATTAAGGAAATTTAATAGTTCCAGTGAACCAGAAAGTATGTTTCAGTGTAAACCTGAAAACTTCAATTAACTGGTGCAGTGTAAGAACTAAGCAAGCAGGTGTTTGTGGGGATCAAGTATCTCTGTGTAAACAGGCTTACAAAAAACCATGAAAAACAGGAATAAGTAGAACTAACCAAGACATTTTCCTTTGAAAAGATTAAAGGCACTATCCTATCCAGCCACGCTAGGCTGGCATGTGACTTCTGTGCCGGCCTAGGACTGTCACAAAAGCTTCTGTAAAGCTGCTGCACCAACCCCTGCAGGCTGGATCTGGACAGCGTGTGGTCCAGGTAAGCTGCGGCTGGGCCAGGTGGCGAGGCGGATGGATCGGGCCCGGGAGGGGGCAGGATCAGTGGCAGTAGGTTGTGCCGTATCCTATTCCCCTCCCAGGCCCATTTTGCCCTACAAAGGACTCCTGGACGTACACCAGCTAAATAGCTGGCATGGATCCAAGGAGATCCGTTGGGGCGGCTGGGGCTTTACCTGGGGTAAGGGAATAAAAGTTCCCTTACCCCGATCTCCAACCCCACCTACTCTGCTCAGGATTTAACATTGCCGTGTTGCCCTAGCTGGATCGCAGAGCAGAGCTTAGGATGGGACAGGGCTGTAAGTGCAACATTTTTCATACATTTTAATTAGTGTTGGGGGGGGGGGGAATTAAGACTACCAATGAGCAGTTTCTGGAACAGTCTGTTGCCCAACAAAGAAAACCCCATCAACTTTAAGCCTTCATAGAAGGCTATAATGCCCTCAGCATCCTTCCTGTGAAGCTGCTGACAGACAAAATATATCTTAAAGGAATGGCTGGTTTACAATAGAAACTATTTTTCCATAGTACTTTAAATACAGTACTGTATAATCATTCTGCAACCTTTTTCCAAACAGAAAAGTAATGAAACAAAGAATTCTTGCTTTGTTGGCATCTCCCTAACTGTTCCTCTGCAGGACACTGACGGCGCAATCCTATCCAACTTACACCACCGTTGTAACCAGCGGTGCAGCGAGATTTGAATCCCCTTTGAAGGGGATTTGAATCCCCTTTCCGTTCTGGGGCCTCCCGTTCTCACTGCACCGCTGGTTACACTGGTGGTGTAAGTTGGGTAGGATTGCACTGTAAGAAGTGAAAATTAAAGGCACAAAACCTAGTCCGTTAGGAGTAAAAGTATAGATTCCTATGGCACAGGGAATGGTAACATAGAAATATATTGGCTCCTCTTCCCAACAGCAATGTATCCAACAAAACACAAGCCATACATTTAAACCTCTTCTCAAAATGCCTTCATTAACCTTTTCCTCTCATTGTAATCAGCCAGTGGAATTTTTAGCCACTGGAGGAAGACAAGCCACTGCGTAGCCAGCTAAACAACTCCAGCTGTCAAGATAGTAAACAGATGAAATGCAATCCTGCACACTTGGGACACTGCCAGTTCAAAGGTATCCTGATAGGCTGGTACTCAGCTTTTAATCAAACAGCTACTGCCAGACGATTCAGAGCCTATTACGAGATTCAACCTCAACAGCATACCAAACACAAGGGATTGTCGAAATCAAGTTCATTCTAAACATTTTACATCCAAGGGCTCCTTGCTATTCTCAGATCACAACCACGCCTTGGGTCTGGCAATATGAGACAACGTTCTTCATCAACAATACAATGACATATCTGTGCCAGACAATACATTAGGATAAGTCAGATTCAGTTGCCTTGCTTCCCCTCCAGGATTTCCAGTTGACATTTTGTGCATTCACAAATTCAATCTAAACTGGCAAGACTCCTATTAGCCCTAATGTTTCTTCAAACAGATCTAATAAACACATATTATTCATAACCACCTCAGTGTAACATCTCACAAATTAACACCCCTTTCCACTCCTCCTGAACTGACTTCCCCCTCCCATAAATAAACGTTGGGTATTTGTGCAATCAAATACAACAGCTCCCTTAAAATCCATGCAGTTATTTTGGGTAAAAACCAGTCACAGTGAAGTACTGTACTCCTAAATCAGGGCTCTACAGACTCAGGTCACGATGGTGACTAAAGATTGTGTCCTGGACTTAAGAAATGACCAGGATTTTCCAAAGGAAACAAACAAGGAGTGTTTGGAGTAGGAAGGCAAGCAGCAGGATAAGAAGATGGAGCACAGAGCAGGAGGCATGGTCCTTTTTTTAAAGGAAGGAGGAGCACTGAAGGAGAAACAGGGTTGGGGGTTGTTTTTTCAAATAAATTAAAAGAGATAATTTATTTGGTAGAACGTCAAGGGAGAGGCAGGATCAAGGCTTGCTTTTTTCAAATACATTTTAAAAAGTGAAAAAAAGCCATGATTGGGCAGGAAAGCAGAGCACAAGTTTGAGATGGTTTTTCAAAATAAATTAATAAGGAAGGGGGAAAGGCCGGCGTATGGGAAGGCAGAGTGTTGAGAGGAGGCAGGGTTGGGTATGTGTGTGTGTGTGCACATGCATTTTCTCCCAAATAACATCTAGTTTACACCATTCACAAGGGGCATGTGATTTTTTTTTTTACTGGCACTAATACATAACACCCTGAAAGCTGAAAAATGTTTACATCTCCTACATTTTGGGGCTGGCTCCTAGGTCTAAAGCAAAATTGTTGAGCCCTGTCCTAGGTCCTACTGACATTAGTGAGATTTGGGAAAAGCTAAACTTACAAGGAATGTGTAGCCACCACAGGAAAACATGAATCTCACACCTCTTATTCCCCTCTACCTGTAACATCGAGTAAGTAGAAACATGTGACATACAGTGCAATCCTCCTAACCAACTTTCCAGGGCCAGTGCAGCCGCAATGCAGCCTCGAGGTAAGGAAACAAATGTTCTCTCACCTTGAGGAGGTTCTCTCACCTTGAGGAGGCCTCTGTGACTGCCCCTGCACTGCAAAATGCAATGTGCACCCTGCTGGCACAGCTGCATTGGCACTGGAAAGTTGGTTACGATTGTGCTGATAGTGTCATCATGGGCCGAATTTTCCCTCCCTAGACAATTTCAATAGTTGGCATTTGTTGGGGCAGGTAAAACTCAAAGCACGACATCATGCCACACATTTGTGCTTAGTAAACATACCGGTAACAGAGTTTCAGGGCTGCTGCTTTGATGCTAGCTGTATATATCTCACTTTAGATCTAGTTGTTGCTGTTGCTTCATAAATGTATAGCTTGTGCTTCAACACAGAAGTATTTTCAGAGCAGATATAACATTTTAAAACTACAAAGTATGGCAAGGCAAAAACACAGCAGATAACACAATCACTAGTGGTTCAAAAGATTTAAAAGGTCTGGAAGAATGTAAAAGTTCACAGGGCAAGAAAATGTCATCAAAAGAGGCACCACGTAAGGCTCTTTGGGAGGAGCATTCGACAAATGGGGTGCAGGGCCAGCCTTCCCATGAAGGAACCTGAAACTGTTGCATGGAGCGGCACGATTGGAGGGATGGTGAATGGATGAGCCCCCAGCCCCGAGCAAGTCGAAGAGGATCATGGTAGCACCATGATCGTGGCAGCGCTGCTGGCGTGAGAAGTGAAGTGAAGCTGCCATGGCTCCAAATCACCTCTCTCTATCCACCCAGTGCTTACAAAGCACCAGGTGGACAGGAAGAGGCAGATTAGAGCCCGGCCTCTTCCCTTCCCAGGAGCATAGCACACACCCTCCCTGCTCTGCACTGCTTCTATTTCCAATTGACATGAGCAATGCATGCTGTGTTCCCAGTGCACAGTGCTTCTATTCACTTGAAACGCAAGTGGCGCGGAGGAGGGAGGCTGCATGCTACGCTTTCAGTAAGTAAAGGGAAAGGGGGATGGGGTCATTCCCACCCTCTCGCTCACACCGCTCACTTCCTCTGTCTGCTTACCCTCCTCCGTCATCCATGGGGAGTGCGCATATAAGAGTGAATCCAGGGGAGGCATTGGGGGGGGGGATTCAGGCAGCACGGAGGCATGGTCCACCCCAACTGGAAAGCTGTCATCTAAGTTGCCACCCTCTTCATTTCAGAAGGTGAAGACACCCAAAAGAGACCCTCTGACAACAACCGCAGTGTCCTGGCAGGCTGACGTGGAAGAGATAGTCCATCAGATGCACACAGTATCCCCAGTCCCCAAACCTAAGCACCAATCCAGAAGAATGTTAAAGATGTTTCATTACACTGAAAGCTTCTGAGAGTTCCTGGATAAGTAACAGGGTTTCAGTCCCCCTGTACTTCTCCCAGTATAAGTCATCCATGAGAGTGACTTTTCTGTGCCAAAACCAGAGTTGGCGAAAAGATACTGCAGGATAACATGAGTACAAGGCTCTCCTCAAACTCCAAATAGGGAAATGAGAAATGGTATAAACAACTGGCAGCTTTACTTGAGCCTGCAATCTTGTTCAGAAAATGACTGACCACTTGAGTGATGGTGAAAGCAACCTCTGAAGTCATACTCACAACTAAGTGTACAATTATGGTTTTTTAGAGGACAACATAAGCACGCTTAAAAACAGGGGTCCTTAAGGGGAAATTTGCATGTTCAATGGAGGAGTTATAATCCCTTTCTGCATCTGTAATCATGTCACATATGATCTTACATACACTCAACAGTTCTCCAAAGACAAATGCAGTATGGGAATAGATTTTAGGAGGAAGACAGGCCTATAAAAAATTCTGAAATTTTGAGGTGGAAAAGCAGCTTATAGATTTCAATATAAACAAATAAAAATAAAAACTCACTTTGGTACCATCACTAGATGGCACAAAAGCTGCTGTGGCACTTTTATATGGGAATGCCATTACCATGCACTGTATACTGTCCTAACCCTGACCATTTTTCATGAAAGTGAAAAGGGTGGCAGAGGAGGCTCACTGTGAGATTGGTGGTGGGGAATTTTTTATGGATAGAGATTGTGCCCTAAATGAATGTGTTTTGCCTCTTAGACAGTCAGTAAGACTTTACACCTGCTAAACAGATAAACAGTCTGCTTTGCATGGATTTTTTTGTCTCAATCAATCTGTCAATGAATTAAATATGTTAGCACTAAAATCATATCTCCTTTTTATCATTTTTTTAATGTTAGCATAGTAGAAAGGCTACGCTACACGTTGTAAAATCTCAGAAAGTGAGATAATTTCTCAGCCTTCTACATATTTTTTCCAACATTTTATTTGAAGCAAAATTTATAAGCAGGTTGCTATGGAGGGAACCTAAATGCACAGCACTCAGAATTATCTGAAGTTTCAGTGCCAGGTATCAAATTCATGTTCAAATAACACAATGACTTCATAAAGGCTACAACAAAGTCAAGCAAGTCATGCTTTCCCTTTATCTCTTAATTGCATGATACATCTTAATTTTTATAAGAACTTCTAATGGCACTGGAAGTGCTATCTATCATGCAATTTTATTTCTTGCATTGTTTTTTTCAGCAGTACTCCATATGGTATACAGAACTGGGATAGTATGCGATATAACTTTTGGTGTTCCGATACGGAGGCTCACTGAGTAGGAAATGGTTACAGATGGTTGAATCATATGGTGTACTCTGCAATTACTGATGGATATGGAAAAAGATGTTCTACTTACTGTTAGATCTAGGAACATCAATTATCAGTAGCAGGGGCAGGGCCTTAGATCAGACCTCAATTTGTCCTAAAACAAAGCTAACCCTCAGTTGGTAATTCTACTGGGAGTTGATGGAAGAGCCAGAACCAGCTCCTCCCCTCCACATCATCTTAGCTACAACAGGAAAGCATTAACTGTTGCAGCTAAGAAAGATGCCAAAACCAGATATCCATTTCCTCCTTAAATATTATCATGATTCTAATGATTATTATAAATCCTTTTGTACTGACTAGTTGTAATTTTAATTTATTCTGTACAATTTGCATTTGTTAGACACCCATGTCATGCCAGTGGATAGCCAGGGTATAAATGAAATTATCTGGTCACAGGCCAGAGATAACATGCATGAAGAAACATTGATCTTCTATGAAAGAGAAATCATGGACATTTTCAACACACACACACACACACACACACACACACACACACACACACACACACACACACACACACACACACACACACACACAGAGGTGTGTTCGATAATGGCCTTATGTTATGTGTGCACAAACAGCAGGATAGTTTTTGCCCTATCCACTCATTTCTTTTAAGTTTATCTCATTTACTCAGTTCTTGTATACCACAGTCAAAGAAAGGATATCAGAAAGGCAGGAAAAATTGTCAATGATACACTTTCTTGGAAAAAAGTTGATGTTCAAAAACATATTTCTTTGGAAAATAAATAGGATCGAAAACTGTTATAACCGGTTACGATATACACAGAACGAATCATCTCCGGGATTCAGGTTATAAGATGGCTTTATAAAATGTAAAGACTGTATAATACTGATGAATTCAAAAGTCAATTAAAACACATATGTGTATAAATACCTTTAGAATTTTACAATAAAATACAATAAAACATTTTTAAAAGGCTGCTTTCGCATGACGTTTCGTTCATTTCCCATGAACTTTATCAAATGCAACCCTGCCTCAGTAGACAGGAAGATGGCTGCTATCATCTAGGTTACCACCAGGGGCAGCATAGATAGGGTTATCTGGGGTCATGTCCCAGTAGATGCAGAGCTTCCGTTCCAAATGACAGTTTGTGCGATGGGGATTCCATTTCCATCTTCCTGTCTACTGTACTGTCAGTCACAGGTAGCACTGTCAGTCACAGGTAATGGCTCTAATCTGAGACCTTGTAGTTTTCTACAGTTTCTTATTTTTTTTTCTCCCTCCATGACCACAAATACATCGTGTCAAAACAAACCAGGCACTTCTTACCTTGATTAGAAACTGATAAGTGATAGTGCCTGAAGAAAACCTCCAGGTGAATCAAATTAGCAGGAGTGAGTAATGCACCAGTTGTGATAGCTGTGTCAGAATGACCACTGGAAAGACTTAATGAATTCACATACTAATCTAGAGCTAACAAGCAAGGTGATGCTTTGAGCAGAGGTCTCCACTAACTTTCAGGATTTTCACCCCTGCAGTTTAAAATTAAACTGTCTTTAAGATACTTTCTTTTAAACTGAAACAGTATTTTTCCATATATTGTAATGTTTTGCTTTAAGACTCATTTTCCAAAATTTAAAGGTAAAGGTGACCCCTGACAATTAAGTCCAGTCGTGTCCGACTCTAGGGTGTGGTGCTCATCCCCATTTCAAAGCCGAAGAGCCAGCGTTGTCCGAAGAGGCCTCCGTGGTCATGTGGCCGGCATGACTCTCCTTGCCGCAACGTGTAGCATACCATATTTTAAATTTGTGCAAAAATTCATTTCAGCTGTAGAATTTTAAGCGTATGAAAAATTAGAAATAGTTACATATCTGAAGTTTGGAAGAACTTCCTTTAATATATTCCAAACTGTTTGTCTTCCTTGTAAAACATTAACTAGGACTGTAACTGGATATAGGATAAACCCAAGTTACTGCATTTATTTTTTATCACCATATAGAATTGGATAGGGATCTTTCCTCCCCCCCCCCCCCCGGTTTTCTTGTACTGTGAATTTGTAGCATGGTCTATACAAAACAGCCACTTGATTGCATCCTATTAATGTACCATCTGTACTGTAGTGAACTCTGATACTAATGCACTGTTCTGTCTTATATCTTTATCTGTAGCCCATTATACATGAAGTTCAGAGGAGAGAGAGTTGCAGAAAGAGCAAACTAAGGGCTCATTCACAAATACATTTACAACATGTTTACCCAACACTCGGCTCAAGTGTTCGTGATTTAACATATGAAATTTATCCATTGAAAAGCACTGTGATTGAGCTATACCAGGCAATATGACATCTGCTTGAAATATTTCATCACACCAGTCAAATTAACAAATGAGGTTGTAGTCATCAAATGATGGACATGTACATGTGAATTCACTCTGGCTTTATGCAAGAGCTCTGGGCAGTTACAGAAACTTAGCAAATGAGTTTACTCTTTCATTCTTAATAACAGCCCAATCCTGTGTAACTCTTGCACCGGTGTAACATTAGATCCCCCGGTGTAAGTGCACTTATGCCAGTGTAACCCCCCTCGGATGCCGCACAGTTTGGACACAGGAGCAACTCTGCCGGCTCAGGGGGCATTCCGGGGGTGTCTGAACACCCCCGGAATGCCCCCTGCGCTGGCGGAGTTGCGCCAGCATCCGTCCTGCAACTGAACTGCGCCTACACGGTGTCCATGGTGGGTTACGCCGGTCTCCATCCTGTGTTCTTCAGCGTACAGCAAGTTACACTGGCATAAGTGCACTTACACCGGGGGATCTACTGTTACACTGGTGCAAGAGTTACACAGGATTGCACCCTGAGTCTTATTTAAACCTGAACATACTTGGTCATCTCTCCCCTCCCCTGCAAGTCTGCATGTTCTGAAGTCACCTAGAGAGGCTCTCCTGGGCATTCTGCTATTTGTGGAGGGCCAGCAGAATCACACGAGAGGGCTTTTTTTTCTGTTATGGCACTTGGTGTACGTAACACCCTGCCAGGTGACCACTTTGGACATTTTTCGTTGAACTGTTAGAACATTCTTATTTTGTCAAGCATTTGGTTTGGCCTACCTGTGCCCCACTGGTTGCTTTTATGGCTGCTTTGTTGTTGTTATAGAATCTCAGAATGTTAGGGTTGGAAGGTACTTTGGTGGTCATCTTGGAACTTTGTAAGCCACCTTGGGCATATGCTTCGGCATGGGAAAGGCAGGATATAAATTATTTAAATAATCAGCCCAACCCCCCACTCAGTTGTTTTAATGGCTAGTTCTTTTTGCTGTTATTATTGCTTTACTTGGTTATATTATTGCTTTTATTTTAATTGAGCTTCCCTTGATCCTCTTCTATTGAAGAAAGCTGGCATAACAACATTTATAGAAATAAATAAGTTGCAATGACTTAACAAAGTCAACCAGAGAGTGGAATGCTATCTTTCAATAGTGCTTCCTATTCCTCTAATAACAATCACCATGCGCACTTAACAGAAAATCGGAAAGACAGGTTTAATTGAAAAACAGATGAAAATATTTAGGTGCCATTTCATTTCCCAAAAAGAAAGATCCAGGTATGATCCAGGACGTTTTTAAGTACGAGCGTGTACAAGATGAAATTAATTCCAAGCTCAGTTTTCACTTTTGTGCTGACTATAGACTACAGAGTCCAGCCAGTAATGAGTTCTTGCAATTTTCTGCAGAGTCTAGGATTTTTAAGAACTTAAACCAAAATAGTGCTCCTAATGAAAGCTAAGCAATATAACCTAATGGATATTGATGAATTGTGTTACTATGTAGCTGATCAACCTTATTCATTCACTCCCATTTGCTGTGACCTGCAAGACTTATCAAATTATTTAGACCCATGGTGAAATAATTCACCGTAAGACTTTAACGATTAATTTATAAATTGAAAAAGGTTCCACGTCCTTATTTTTGCAAATGGAAAGTTGAATTTAAAAAGAAACGAATTCTGAAGTCAGTCAAGCAACAGAACTCCTGAAAACATGGTGTCACTATTTCCTTACTAGACTTGTATACTTGCTAGAAAAAAGAGAAGAACAATGTTCTCCTTTTGTCTAAATCAGTGGTTCTCAAAGTCCCTGGTGTTGCAAGCCACCTTCTGCAGCTGCTCCCCCATCACAATCCACCAGGACGGCCTCCGGAGGCCTCCATGAGGCCTCAGAAAGGCCTCCCGACATGACCAGAAGTCTCATTGGCAAAACTGGAAGTGACAAGAAAGTAACTTCCAGAGGCCTTCCGAGACCCGCGGAGGCCGTCCCAGGCCCGAATCGGCGGGGGAGCAGCTGCAGAAGGTGAGTTACAACCTGGAAGTGACCTCCAGTTACTTCTTTGGCTCCAATTTGGAGTCAAACGGAGACTAGGACGGGCCCAACTGACGAGCCACCTCAGCATCGGGCCGCAACCCGCAGTTTGAAAAGCTCTAATCTAAATGAATGAAAAAACACAGAGACAATTCACTGAAGCTAAACACATTTAGCAAACCTTCATCAAAAAGTGATTGTAGCAATAACACCTTTTCTGTGATAAAAGGGGCATACGTCCACTTTCCCTATGCCTGGTCAGTATGCCATGTCTGACCAGAATTCCAGCACAGGTCACATTTGTTTGTATCCTGCATTTCTTCCAAGGGTAGCACATATGGAGTTATCCCATTTTAACCTCTCAACATATTTACAAAAAAGTATTTTAGGTTGAGACATAGTGACTGGCCCAAGGTCACTCAATGACCTTCATGGCACCGTTTATGGCTACATCACACTGGCTTTCTCATTCCGCAAGAACGAAGTTATACAGAAGTCAATATTCAGGTTTGGCCTTGAAAGGTAAAAATAATTACCAGATCAGATATTGAAGATTACCTTTAAAGCCCTACTGGACTGTTTCAAAACAACTTAGGGAACACTCCTCCCCAGCCCACCTCCAATAACTGAGATCTGATGGAGAGGCCCGGCTCCAGGTGCCATCTTTTAATAAGATTAACATCTGTAATCAGAGTGAGGCATTCTTGGTTCTGACTGTGTAACTTTTACTCCCTTGTCAATGAATTTCATCAAATGACTGTCATCATCACTAGTGAAACAAACGGAAATCCTTCTATTATGGCAGGTCCTTACAACGTAATTTGTTTTTAAAATGTTGTGGATATGTATTGGAATCATACGTGTTTTTATCATCTGTGACTTTCATTGTCATTTCTATTGTATAATCATACTATTTGCATTGATTCTGATTTATGGTAAGCTGCCTTGTGTTGTGGAATATACAGTAAATCCAAAAAGTAATAAATTTGGAAAACCAAAGTTTTAAAAGCAAACAGTTAATTGAATACAAAGTTGCTCCCTTCTTGTGCTCAGGAACCTTACAATACTATACGGTTTTTAATGACCACATGAAGGGCAGACAGAGACACAGAAATCAAACGAGAAATCATTTTCAGTATAAATGGCACAGAACAGTCGATTCATCTGTTCATTTTTAATTCCAGAAGTATACAATTTTTGGATTTTAACAACACATATTAAAGCCGGAATGTTGTCAACGAAAGAAAAATTGGAGGAAGGAGAGAGAGAGAGGAAAAATAAATAAATGCCACACTTAATTAATGTTTGTTTCCATCCCAGGAAACCTTATTTAAAGAATCAGTTTAGGAAATTAAAATTATTGGCAGCAGCAACCGTGTAGAAAGAAGATCCCTCTGGCCACAGCTGTCAGTTTTGGCTTTTAGAATCAGGATCTTCCTATGGGGGCTCTGAAAATGTATAGCCAACAGGTTCATTACAAGTCAAGGACAAATACAAAAAATCTAAAAGAAACACACACACACACACACACACACACACACACACACACACACACACAACAATACCTCTGCGCCTCACACTGCAGGCTACTGTAAACCCCTACTGATCCTCTGAGCATTCAAAATATGCAACTCCAAATCCACACTAATTCACAACGTTATTTCATTAAGCAAATCATTTAGGAGGAACTGAAAAGGTACATAGGCTAAACATAGCCACTTACTGAAACGGGGAAGGATCCACATGATTTCTCTTGTCTGTTATGAAATAATTTAACGGTACCATAAGAAAACAACATTTTTTTAAAATATTTGGATATGCATTTCATACAAGGACAAATGTATAGCTACTCAGCTGTATGTTTAAAAGGCCAGTAATGCAATAACCAATCAGGAAGTGGCCAGAAAATTGAGTCACACCGTCATTGAACAAACTTAAAAGCAGCATTGCTAGACTGTCCACTCAAAGGTGTAGCTCGCGTGTCAATTTGAGAGGGCCTGCAGAAGAATTTACAGTTGTTAGATACACAGTGGCTGTCTCCAAATCTCCACAGCACTTTTGTTCACTTTCACCCAAAAGGAACTCCCATGCATGGCATCACAAGCTGCTTTTTAAATTTGATCCAAGTTCTTATTGTTATGAAGTAATGCAGATCTCAGCCTGGCATGTATTGTTCTCATGCGCTGCTCCGTGAGATAACAGTCTGTTTCAACAGTGTCCACTAGAGGGCTCCTTGTTGAAAACTGATTGGAGATCATACAGGAAAAGGAAATACGTAACTCTACACTTCAATTCTTTGCTGCATCTTGAACCTTGCCTCTGCTTCATATTCACTACTCAGAAAATCAGGATACTTCATAGTAAAAGGCCTCTTCATCCGATACTTGCAAAGCCTTGTTTTTTAGCATTGTGAGGCACATAGTGGCAGAAGGTGCTTTGGGTTGATTATAGCAACTGTGAGAATACCAGGAGTGGAAGTACTGTACTCAGTTAAAATATGTACTGTACAACCAAAGTCATTTTTAGGTGGACCAAAACCATTATGCATCATCATGCCAATAAAAAGCTATTATTCTTCAATGTAATTAATGTCATACAAATTACTATGGATAGAATATAAAGAGTAGCAGCACAATTCTATGCATAAGCAGCACAATCCTATGCATCAGAAGTAAGTCCCATTGTATTCTATGAGACTTACTGCCAGGTAAGAACAATCCTATGCACGAATACTCAGAAGTAAGCCCTATGTGCTTAGCGAGACTTACGCCCAGGTAAGTGTGCATCGGGCTACAGCCTTATGGCCCAACCCTAACCTCATTGCTTAGGTTCCGGCGACTTTATGGTCATAGTTAACAGCCCATGAGCAGCGAGCAGAAGCAAACATTTCCAGCCCACCACTGGGGAGGCCATGGAGGCCCAGCGGATGACAGTGCGGACAGGAGGACCTGCTGACTCAGGTAGGTCAGCGGGGAGGGTGAAACAGGGGGAGGCCAGGGAGGCGTGACAGAGGTGGGACGGGGTGGCAACTTGTGCTGGATGCTATCCGGCAAGCCCCCTTTGTCTCCTTGGACTAGTACCAGCTAAAGAGCTGGCACAGGTCTGAGGAGACCCATTGGCAAGTGAGAGGTTTATGGAGGGGTAAGGGAAAATATTTCCCCTTTTCCATCCCAAGCCTCCTGATCTAGCCCCCTCATCATAGCATACCACATAGCCTGTTTTGTCACAGCTGTATGCTAGGGATGGGCTGTTGGTGTGTTAGACTATAACTACAATAGCATTCAAAAGTTACAAAAAAAAATGTGAACTGAAATTAAACATGATTTTCATGTATTTCACACAAAGTGTTCATGAACTGTCAAACTGCAATGATTTATGCATTTATTACAATGGAGTAGAAGAGAAAAGAACATCTTGTTAGAATATTAGGTTCTGTCCATCTCAACACTGTAGCATATCCATGACATTTCACATGGCAATAAAATGAACGCTCCTTTCAGCAAGAGGCAGCAAAGTAATTTCATTCTGAATTATCACATAAATCTTTACTTTATATTCAACCAGCCTATGCTATGCACTTCTCAAGTCTGTTGCAGTATCATAATATAATCCACACCAACATATGCACTCTGGGAAGTTTTAATGGCAAACTTGCAATCACTGAGGAAAACTTCATTCTTTGCACTGTAAATGGGTTTGGAAAAATTAATTTTAATTGATTATAAAATGAAGTTAAGCATAATCCCCACAATCCACATACCCTGGAGAACACAAATCCCATCACAAGCACCCGTAATATAGGTGGACATGCAGCACACTTGTTTTGGATCCAAAAACAAGTCAAAAAAGGAACTAGTAGGATCCAGATTTTTAAGAAGTAGGAAAGCTAAGTGCAAACAAGATGTGATGAGAGACACTTGGGGTTCCCAACCCCATGCCTTACCTGTTATGCTACGGGGGGGGGGGGGAGCTGGAAACACCCGTAGGTAGAACTTCTGGCTAGGAGGTGATGCTTAAAACCCTTTCCCAACCTGCTGAGTTTCCCAGATCATTTTAAAACATTTTTTCCCAACAAGGATCAGTTTGTTGTGCTCTGAAGTGCCGATGATCACATGAAAGCTTTGCATTTTGCACACATTCTCGCCCAAGCCTATTAGGATAAAAAGCCAAATACCCTAGTTTTAAATCAAGCCGAAATGTTATAAACAATCTGAATGTCTTCTACCCTATTTCTCAAAAGAATGTGTAGTGAAAGTGATCTTTACATATACTTCAATTTAAGACTGAAATCCAAACTGGTGCTTTTCTCTGAAATTAGAGGTTAGCTCCTTTGCATTATAACTGCAAGAGCCACTCAGATTCAAAATATGTCCACAATATGGGATTACATTAAATCCTTACAAGCCAACACTCTGGCCTCAAGTACACATTTTAATTTCAAAACGGATATTTCAAAATGGATTTGTAATATGCCGTCCACTATAACCAACCAGGACAAGAAAATTGAGTTCTTTAGGATTTCATGGCCTTATCATAAAAGTGCATGTCCTAGGGCACTTCAAGTTCACATAGGGAATTTCTAAAATTTGAGCAGAAGGTAATAAAAAGTGTAGCTCAATCCTCATATAATAGGAAAATTCTTCAAACATAATGTTTGTTGTACATTACAACAGAGAAACAGACATCTTCCTATCCCCTGCAGTGATCCTTAGCAGGGAATTGGAGCCCAGACTTCATTACAGTGTATCGATCTTACTAAACAAAGGGATCTGAATTTATTGATCTAGACCAGCTAAACTCTGAACAGTTTGTCAGATCATGCATGTTATGCAGCTTTGGCTTACTCAACAAGAAAGCAACATGACACTTTTTTTTTTGGTCCTTTGTCAAATAACAGGACATTTTTGCAAAACATAACTAAAATCACAGATAAATGAAGTTCAGCATTAAAAACTCTGCATTGCCATGTGGGGATTTAGTTAGGATGGGGTTGAAAGTCAAGGCAGATTGAAAGTCTATGTGAGAGACAGAGATTGAAGCCTATGTCTATGTGAACCATTCAAAAACACTGAACTTCTATTATTGGTTAAAACAAAGACAACATCTTTGGCATGCTTCTTTTACTCTTTCAGGAAACTATACCAATAATGGCAATGGGAGTATGCTAACCCAAGAAACTCTGTCTATAATTAGGTTCGCAATGCAATAAAAGTAGTAGCTGCAACCCACAAAATATTTGAGAACAATGCCCTCCTTTCAGCAAGAGAGTTTAGGGTATGGGCTCTCTCATTATGAAAAACAAAACTTGGAAGCCATAGAATTATGGCTGAAGCGCTGCAACATGAAAACCAATTATGTATTCCCAGCCTGTGTGGTGAGAGCAGAACGTGGACAGAAGCAGCCAACCTTCTCACCCTTCATTCTGATTCACCCAGACTATGACTGCCCAAGAGTTATAATCATACTAATAACACTTTCTAAAGTTGCTTGTATAAGTTCACCATGGGCAAAATCAGTTTAACAGTAGAAATCATCTGAACAGGACCTGCTCCGACAATACAACCTAGATGACATCAAATAGTTTAAAAGCCCACTCCTATTCCCCGCCAGCCCAGAGCATCACTGACGGAGCGCACACTGCACATTATGAGCTGGCAGGAGACCAGGAGAGGTAAGTAAAATATATTTTTACTTACCTCCACACAGACCGCCTGGTCTCCAATGGGTCTCCTCAGACCTATGCCAGCTCTTTAGTGTAAATCTGAAGAAACCCTGGGGGAGGAACAGGTGGGGAAGGGGGAACAGGATCCTGTGTGTGCTAGTGCTGCCACAATCCACCCCCTCCTGCCCCCAAACTGCCAGCACCAACAACTTACTGGTGATAGCAGAGGATGGTGGAGGTTCTATAGGCTGGTGGCGGGCACACATGGCCTCTGTCCATTTGCACTGGTGTGCCTGGCCCAGAGAACAGTGGAGTAGCTTTTGCTACTCAGTCTGGGTAGCCTTTTTCAGCCTGGGACTTATGGTGGCAGTTGGCATAATCTGTCATCGTAAGGCCTGGATAGCATTGGGCCAAAATAGTATTATTAATGTAATTCACATATTGTATTTTTAGGTACAGCTGAGATTTAGCTTTATTTTGTATTTGTAATGTTCTATATTATGTTATTTTATTTTATTTTTAAAATCAGCTCAACAGAAGCTTTAGTAATTTTGTGCCTTGTAATGTTAAAAGATGACAAGTCAACAAAAGATCCCACTGTAAATGTAAATGATAGAACTGAACATATAATTATATACACAATGTGAAAACCAACAGAGTTTTATGCAGAAATTGTGTGAACACATACTTTGGATCTTGGGCATTTTTTACTTAGAATATTATACGGTAATGATTCTTTGAAAATCTGCTTTTAAAACACATCCTTACATTTTATTTTTAGAGGTATGGTTAACAATAGGAGCAACCTTCACTATACTGCTCCCCCTCTGCAATCAGTTTGTATAGCTACTTCATGCCATTTTCTTGAATAGCATGGTTAGCAAACATAGTTAAAAGCAGAAATCATGGTGGACTGAGCTAAATCAAGGCAATTTATAATCATTTATTTAAATCATGACTTTAAAAAGACACCATGCAGATCCCAATGGAAGCTCAGCCAGCCAGCCTGCCTGCCTGCCTAACTTCAGTGACCAGTGTGAGCGAAACTGCTGCTTGGCGAGGTTGCTAACCTATAGTACTTGTTCTCAGTAGCGTCGCTAGACGCGCGACACCCTAGGGCTGGGGGGTGCGCGTCACCCCCCGCCCTAGGGTGTCACACACCCCCCCCCGCCGAACTGGAGGCCGGGGAGCTGGCCTCGGAACGTCCGGCTCCGCCAGCGCTCCAGGGCCTTCTGAAGGCCCGCTAGCTCAAAACGTAAAGTTTTATGTTTTTCGCGCATGCGCAGTACATTTTCTGAGGGCAAAGGGCTGCCCATTTGCCCTCAGAAAAGCAATGCGCATGCGCGAAAACGTAAAACTTTACGTTTTGAGCCAGCAGGCCTTCAGAAGGCCTTGGAGAGCCGGCGGGGTCGGATGCACCAAGGCTGGCTCCCTGGCTCCCTTGGCCTCAGAGCGTCCGACAGTGATGCGTGGGTAACGTCACCCCTTTGCGCGCGTCACGCGCACGTCACCCCCTGGCGGTCCGCCCCCCCCCCCGCGCCAGGCTCCGTCGATGCCTCTGCTTGTTCTAGACAGGCTCCGGTGGCTTTGCAATCTCCATAACAGACAGTGAACCAACCGGTGCAGCCAGATGTAACTAGCACCTGTTACTTGACTGTCTGTCAGATAACTTGCAATGGTACAACTGCTGGCGTGTTTCTTTCAGATGCTGTTCTGTCTTTGAGACCATGCAACAAAAACTCTGAGCTGACCACACCTGTTGTCTCCTTGAAAACTGTGCCACAGTAGCTCCTGTAAAAGGGGTGTGTGTGCTGTGTGTGTGGTGTGTCACTGGGGCATTCCCCTATGGTTGGTGGTGGTGACTGTAATTGAGGTACTCATTCCTAGGGGATGCCAGGAAATGTGTCATCCCAGCAGTGGCCACTCATCTGACCAGTGCCTATCCCTGACCCCTGCTTGGTTCCCCCTGGCAGCTCTTCTCTGGCCACCAGCTTTCAGGCTCAGCAGGTGCAGTGACTCCTTGCATGTCAGGCTGACATTGGGATTGATGCTGATGCTGGGGTTTCCATGGGCAATGGTGGCATTCCTGGGAGGGCAGTGCTAATGTGGAGTTTCCTGGGCTCTGGTTTTGGCCTCCCCTTTTATGTTGGATAGGCTTAGGATACATATGACGGATGTCACGCCAACACAGCAATGATGTCAGCACAACTCTGGCGTAGAACTGCATTGTTAAATTACTAATAAGAAATGGTGGATTTAAATCATTGGTTTAAAATGAGTTTCCTATTTTGAAACTCATAGGTTTCCTTAACAAACATGCATACTAAATAGTTGCTATAACAATTAAAACCCTATTGGTGTGCAACTAAAAAGAGCTTTCATATAAATAACCAAAGAACACAACTAAAACATTTGGTCATTCAGCCAATATTTTTTGCGCTGCATAGTCATAACTGCTTAGAAATGACAGATTTATAACCCTGGACTGATTTAGACACTATCCATTTCCTGGACCAGTCCATCACATGGAAGGGGCCTGGGGGTACAGGTATTGTCCCAATTGGTCTTCTCTATCTACACATGTAAGAAGTACAAGAGCACCCATATGAGCTCTGTTGAATATCCTGGTGATGTACAGTACTGGATTCTAGCGCCTGTCACTGCTTGTTACTCCCCGCGTTCAACAGAAAGCCCACAATAATAAATATATGACTTGCTGTATCATTATACTGTTTAACCTCAGAAGTCAGATGGTTTTTCCCCAATGGTTATTTTTGTATACAGAAAAGCAACCTAGCAATTTGTCTGGTAGATTGTCACGGTTCAGTCTAAAGTGCAGACTCTAACACGCTTACAACACCTTAAAACAGGTTATTTTTGAAAAGAGACTGTTACTATAACTCAGGGCTTGACAAATTGGCTTTGGATCTAGGAGTCAGGTCAAAAATGTAGGAGCCAGACAATTTGTTCAGCTTCTGGTTTTTATTTAACAGCAGTAAAAAAAATATCTAACAGCCCGGTCCAGCCCAAGGCAACTGCGGTACAATTCAGGCACAATTGCAGCCCAAGTGCTTTAGGCCCGAGTTGTGCCTGAATTGTGCCTGAGTTGGGCTGCAATTGGGACTGAATTGGGTTCAGGCACAATTCAGGCACAACTGCACAATTCAGGCACAATTGCAGCCTAAAAGTGGGCGTGTCGGGGGCGTGTCGGGGGTGTGACAGGGGCGGTTACGAAATTTGGTCCGGTTCCAGACACTGGAGAGCCCCTGACACGCCCCCTCGAGCCCAACTCAGGCCCAAAATTTGGGCCAGCAAAAAGGGTGGACCCAAATGTGAGGAGACCCATAGGAGCCATTTTACCTTACCCACACCAGCCCTCTCCTGAAAAGTTCTAACACCCTGGGCCCGAGTTGGGCCTGAGTTAGGACCGAACAGTTGTGGCCTAACTCTGGACACGGACCCAAATAGTTACCCTATCAGCACCCAGCCCCACCCAGCCTCTTTCCCACAAAAGCCCAGCCCCAGCCCTCCACTCACTCTCTCTCTCTCTCTCTGAGCACGTGGCGTGGGGTTCTGTCCCCCAGCAGCCACAAAGTGGGACTTTGAAAACTTTTCTAACACCCCACTTCTCTCTTCTCTTCTCCTCTCTCCTCTCTGCCCCCCTCTAGGGCAGAGAGGGCTGTTCTGCCTGTGGCCAAACTGTGTACTCCTGTGCCTGGGCAGCTGTCTCCATGCAAGTGTTTGCTAACCCATGTCTTTCTCCCAGCCCCTCTCCCCCCCCCCACAGGCAACAACACCAGCAGGTAAGTGCAGGTAAGTGCAGGGTTCATGCTGACATGTGGTCTGACATCTGCCTCTTTGCATAGAGAAATATAGGTAGGATACATGCCTCTATACCAATGTCTTGTCTCATAGCTGCCTGCAATGCCTGCCATGATATGCCTCTTTACCAATGTCTTGTCTCATTGCTGCCTGCAATGCCTGCCATGATATGCCTCTATACCAATGTCTTGTCTCATAGCTGCCTGCAATGCCTGCCATGATATGCCTCTTTACCAATGTCTTGTCTCATTGCTGCCTGCAATGCCTGCCATGATATGCCTCTATACCAATGTCTTGTCTCATAGCTGCCTGCAATGCCTGCCATGATATGCCTCTTTACCAATGTATTGTCTCATTGCTGCCTGCAATGCCTACCATGATATGCCTCTATACCAATGTCTTGTCTCATAGCTGCCTGCAATGCCTGCCATGATATGCCTCTATACCAATGTCTTGTCTCATAGCTGCCTGTATGAATGTGAGCACACAATGCCATGAGTGTGGAACTGTAACCCATATGTAGACACCAGCTGTTCCCCCCCCTCTTTTCTCCACAGGGTCTACTGACAGGTCAGTATTGCTAAGATTGCCATGGTTGTGACCCCCAAGTTGTGTTGTTGTCTCTCTCTTTGACCCCTTTCCCTTACAGGATCATGCTCACCTTACACCCAGGGAAGGAGCGCAGACCAGGCTATGTGTGTCACACCACTCAGCTGTGTTTGATTTCTCTCCCTGCAGGCCTTTGCAACCGGCACACTGGCATTTCTTCAATGGGGATTGCTACCACACAGCAGCTGCCATGGAACACCCCTGTGATTTATGTCTCCCCAGGAATGTCCACTACCACCTACCTTCTGGGGAGCACCCCTGGGCCCGCAGTCTGGTTGCCCCATGGTCGTCTGCCTCGATGCTGCCAGAGGTCTGGGAGCCTGCCCTGCAACCCTCCTTAGCTGCTGCTGCTGCTACATTCTGAGTGGCTGCTGTGCCTACCCCTGGCAGCCTCGCCTGGCCATCCCTGCCAATGTTCCAGAACAATAAAGATGCCCCTTGGGCAAAGGCCCCTTGAACACCATGACCCCAATGTTACACAAGCACTGCCCCACACAGAGAGAGACAGCGCCCACCACACAAGGCCCTGCATGAATCCCAGCCAGGGCCTGCCACAGCCAGCCCAGGGAGAACACAGCAGGGGGGCTGCCAGACCGTCAGGGCTCAGAGGGGAGGGGGGAGTTGGGGGGCCTCTCAGGCAGGCAAACAGTGACAGGTGACATGGCGCACGTCCCCCACGTCCGTGAAGAGCCCTTTCAGCAACCGGGGCTCTCACCCACCCTCGGTCCGCCCGTCAACGGCGTCCGTTTCCGCCCGTCAACGGTGTCCATTTCCGCCCTCAGTCCGCCCGTCAACGGCGTCCATTTCCGTCCTCAGTCCGCCCGTCAACGGCGTCCGTTTCCGCCCTCGGTCCGTCTGCATGAGAGGCGCCCGTTCCTGCATTGCCTCCATCTGCGAAGTGACCCCTGTGTCCCTATTGGTCTCTGCAGACCCCTCTCCCTGTATTCCTCTCCCACCAGCCTTGTTGTCTGTCTGTTTCTGACCCACCCGTGTCCCTCCCCAGCACCCCCTGTCCGCCTGCCTGCCTCCCCTCCCACTCCCTGATGATGGACGCTGGCACCCCCCACCCCGCCAGAGTGCCTGCCGCGAGGCGCCTACGTTGCCCCATCTGGGGAGTGATGAACTGCGTGAGCCCTTCCCGCTCACAGCAGACAAGCCCAAGGCATCTCTCGGTCTTGGCCGGGGCATGGAGCAGAAGGCATACCGGGATGCCTTCTTTGTGGGCATAGCCACGGCCCTGGTGGCCCAGGGCTTCAGGCAGCGCACGGGCATGTCATGGCGGAGGCGGTTCCAGACCTCATGAGACCCCCCCCTTGTGCGTGCCGTTCCCACCCCCTCCTTCCCTTCTCTCCCCCGCTCACCCCCCATGACTCCCACGTGCAGCCTCACCGTGGCTTGGGGGTGGCATCGCAGTCTGCAGGAGGGAGGGCAGTGGCACTCCCCCCTGCGGCAGGTGGCTAATGCCCAGGGTGCCCTGGGGCAGCTGGCACTGGCACAACCTCTGCCCTTCAGCTGACTGTCGCACGCCCAGTGCCTGCAGGCCCACCTGTGGCTGCCCATCTGCTGCGACCGCTGCAGCAGCTGTGGTAGGTGCACGCAGACGGGCTGAGGAGGGGGCTCTTCGCTTCCACAAGACTGACAGCTCCCCACAGGGGCCTGCCTGCCTCTGCGGTAAGTTTTGCCTCGATCCTGGCCCACTGCTCTTGCCTCCTGCCTAACTCAGGCACAGTTGCAGCCTAACTCGGTCCCATTTTGGGCCCCAATTGTGCCACAATTGGGCCTCAACTGTGCCTGAGTTGGGCTGGACTGAGGCCTAAGTGTCATCAATGAATGGTATAAATTAGGTTTTACATATAAACATAGCGAAGACCTTCATGGACACTTGTCATATTCTGATGCGAAATGATAAATGTGCTATATATGCTTAATTCCACTATTTTTTTCATTTGGCATCTTGTGGCCATTGAATTGAAGTGCCCCAGCCTTTGCAGGATCAAATTCCTTCACTGACAGGCCATTTATGTTCATCATCAACAAGTCAAACTTCCTTCTTGTATTTTTGATATTAATTTATTTTCACAAGGTTCATTAAGTTGAACCCTCTTTCACAACATGCAGTTGAGACAGGCAGCACAGACACCATGAACAACAATTTTCTTTAAACAAGAAACCTTTCATTATTAGCCAGTGCTAAATCCAAAGCTACTCACAGCACAATCCTATGCATGTCTACTCAGACATAAATTCCATTCTATTCAGTGTTCAGGATTGACTGCAGGGTCTCCACCTTGAAACGGTTTGCCATCATATGGCTGAGCTACTTCAGGTCCCTCCAGTATCGCCCTGACATCCCCATTCTTTTTGGAGATGATGAAGAATGGGGACATCAGAGCCTGACAAACCCATCTGACCCGGACAAACAGAGCTGTGCCGGAGCTGCTGTGATTTTTGTCTCTGGAACATTTGCCCTGCTTGTTATATTCCAGGGCGTGATTTGGCTTTCAGCCAGTTCCATGAAAGGCCTGGGTATGCAAAGGGGGACAAAGTTCCTATACCTTTAGCCACAGAGGAAGGAATTTGGGCAGGTGCAGCTCATCGTGGAAGGGTGCAACAAGCTGCACCTGCCCAACTTCCCTCTTCTATACAATGGTTAAGGTATAGGCATGTTGTCCCCCTTTGTATATGATAAGGAGTGCTGTTAGGCTAAATACCGTATGTCCCTATTGACCTGAGACCTGAAGCTCTCAGGGCCCCCAGCCAGGTTTTGGGGCAAATATCAGGCTGTACCTGATTAGTTGAGGTATCTAGGGAAGCCCCTGGAGGATAGGCTTGGTCCTGATCTTCCAGGTTACTGGCTTCAAAGCCAGAAGCCGACGTTCAAACATCATCTCATCCCCCCGTTTGTTTCCTTAGGAGCTGGATGGAGCATTAGGCGAAAGGAAATTCTGGTTGTTGTTTTTACCCAGCAGGGGGTGAGAGTCACCACTGTGGTGAGGAATCAGGAACCTCTGCAGGAGCGCATCCCCGGGCAACTTGGGGAGGGGGAGACAATGACCACAAGCATTTGGTGCCAAAATGGAAAAGGTGTGCAGCTGCTGGTCATGTTTATGGCAGGTGCTGCTCCGCTCGAATTGCAAAAGCAGCAAGAATTGCTGTCTCCCCACCTGGGGGTGGGGTGGGGACTCAGCCAGAGGCTTAAAAGCCTAGGCTGCTCCACGCAGCTTCCAGGCCTTCCCCACCACAGGTGAGAGGGAAGAGGCTGGATCAAAGGGGCCAAAGCCCTGCATGCTGTCTTCTTTGCCATTTCTCAAGTCCTGTCCCAGAAAAGGCACAGGAGCCACTTTGGGCTATTCTGGGGAGAAAACCCCTGAGGCTAGACTGAAGAACTCCTCTCCCACATCTCTACTAAGATGGTGAACGGTAAAGGGCTAGAAAGTGAAGATAAGAAAGTACTGCTGCTGCTGTCGCTGTCATAAAAGAACTGACGCTTGGGTAGAGTTGAGCAAAGACCCTGTTGACTGCTAACCAGGCAAGGTCAGCTTGGGAAAGCAGGAGGAGCCCCTTCCCATGGTATTCTTCGAACCATGTGGCCCTGCCTGCTACCAAGAGGAGGAGCTTCCCCATGCGAAGACTGAGCCACCCTGGAACAAATGGAGAACAGCGAGTTTTCTCGGCAAGCGCTGAGCAACGGCAAAAGCACGGGTTTTTTTCTGTTGCAATGCTTTCCAGGTGTCCTGTGAATCATTTCCAATCTTTCACAAGTACAGAGAGAGCGCCCACTTTGTTGGCCACCCATCCTTCATTGTGTAAGCGCATTGAAATGCCTAGGTTTTCTTTTGAAGACTTTCAGGTACTGTACTTGCTTCAGGTGCTGAATTCATTTTAGAGAACACGGATAAAATATGTAGAGCTTCTTAAGAACGGAGTCAAGGTCACCAATATAGTTTCCATTTTTTGCTGAATTTAATACACTTAAATTTAATGATGAACACCAATTACATGGCTCAGATTCTGCCTTATTTCTTTCATTAGTCGTTTCTGGCTCTTATCATGCTGGCTGCATCATCAGTACTAATACCAATCAGCTGGCTGGAAGAAAGCCAGTCCAAGAGTCCATACTTTTCCAATTCTTTTTCAACCGCGTCCAAGTAGCCATTCGCATTTGTTAAGATGCAGGACTGACAGATACACTTGACTTATCTGATGCCATTGTTCTTTATATATCTTACAGATAAAATCAACTCTTCCACACTGCTCTGTCAGTAGATTCATCTAGGATCAAACTTGCATACTGTATTTAGCATACTGTCGTTCACAAGACACTTCATTTCTTATTACTTTTTCTGTGTGTGAAACAAATTCCTTGCACTCAACTCTCAGTTCAACCTTCAATTTACCAGTCATACCTAATAACCTTTCAAACTCAGAAAATGGCTTGTTGTTCTTTGCAGTATAATACGCCACATTAAAAAGTGCTTTCAAGTGGTCAAACATGTCTTCATCCTTTTTCTTCTTAATGCATACAGGAAGTTGGGTAGCTTCCTCCTCCTTCTTCACTTTCCCTCACACACCCTCGCACTTTCATTCCACCTTATGCCACATCAGCACACAGGCCAATCACTGTACTCCTAACTTTGTGGCAGGTTCTGTCCACCAATCGTACACTGTGATACCCACAGTCACAAATGTCACTAAACAAAGAATTTGCACTTGAATTCACTGCTGGAGATGAGCTGTTTAGTGATGCAACAGCTGCTGAGCCAGAATTTTCAGAGTAACAAAAACAGCCATTAACTAACACTTCTTTTCCAAGCTACCATGATAGAAAACATGACCAGGAAGAATGAAGTACACTTCTGTAGTTTTGAGTCTGAAAAGAAATGAATAATTATTGTTGAAAATGCAGGTGCCACAATGAACGTTCAAGGCATCATGGCAACTGGGATTTGTCAAGCCCTGCTACAACCAGTATATATATATATATGTTTAAAAAGAATCAAAGTAAAAAAAAATGGATTTGTCTCCACCTTGTCAGAAATGTGTCTGTTTTAAACTGGGCTGCAGGTTTTAACCTGCATAATTCTAACCAATACGCCCAAACTCTCTGCACTGAATACCTTTGAAGATTCATGTATGGCTCTTTAAAAAAAAAACTCAGGCTACAATCCTATGCACCCTCGGAGCCATTCTGGCCATTGCCTTCACCGGTTTGCAAGGCGCGGTGCAGTGCCTTGCACCACTTATGGTGCTACACACCCCCTCCAGCAACGCCACTGGCACCATGTTTGTCCTGACTATAGCTATCATACAACACTATCATGCATCCTGACTATAGCAGTGCTATCGTGAGATATCTACCTCTTCACTCATGCAGCACAGCTTCGTATCCAAAATGGCTTCGTATCCTCACTATCATGAAGCAAACACTGTGACCAAAGTTTCATGCCATTACATGACATATCCGTGTCATAGATGTAAGTGTTGATAAAAGACTATTTTTACCATTAGACATATATATTTTTTTACAACAAACAAATATATATATTTTTGAACAACAAACTATACTCATTCCAAGCTTTGCACATCTGGCACACGAATTATATATATATATATATATATATATATATATATATATATATATATATATATATATATATATATATATATATATATATATATATATATATATATAAACAAGAGGTTTGTGTTTTAAATACACAGCAGACTTGAATGTACAGTTGGCTCTTTGCAATGATAAAACAGTCCTAAGCAATACTTTGATGACTCAAACAACTACGCCTGATCACATGCTGTAGAAGAAAGTGATAAGAGCCTTTAAAAAAATCAATCTGACCTGGACTAAAAATTCCTTCCCCAAATATGGTGATAAGTTAGATGCAAAGCATGCCAGAAAACCCACAGCCAAGCACCCAAGATAAAATTCTCTGCAGCACTTATATACCAAGATAACAGTTTATAACATTCGGCTCCTTAGCTTTCTATTGCCTTTTTCTAGTATATTATATGCATGAAATCCAAACATTATCATAAGAAAATCAGAAAGATCAGACTTCTGTACACTGTTCTCTGTATGTTAAATCTAAATCTAAAGCACATTAATTAGTTAAGTAAATAACTGTACATTATATTTTAATAAAATGTAGATAAGCAAACAAGTGAAAAGTTTAAAACTGATTCATTATTTAAATATCAGTACTTTGTGTTTCTCAAAAAGGTCATCAAATATCTCCTCCTTTAGTAGTCTAATATTATAGCAATCTAGGGAATTTCAGTAATAGAAATACATCACAAAGAAAAGAGCTGTGAAGTGCTAAGGGTTGAAATCCTAAGTATACATACTTGGAAAGTCCTAATAAAATCAATCAGATCTTTTCCCAGATAGAAACATTCTAGAAGTGGGATGCAAAAGATTATATGAAACACAGAATAGGCAATGATTCAAGGTAATAGATAAAACAAGGAATTAAGGACACAATAGGTATGTTCTTAGATTCTCACGACGTAAGGTTACATTAACCTCCGTGGATCAATCTGGCTCCTTCCACTGGGGCATGCTTTCATACTGGATCAAAACTCTAGCATTTGACTGATCTATCACAGCTGCCTTTGCCCTGTACACTACTTTAATTTTTGTCTTACTTACAAGCCCGATCCTATACGGGCCTTACACATTGTAACCAGCGTTTCGGCAACGAAAGGTGTCTTTGATGGCTGTCACAAAATGCGACTGCCATCTGGAGCAGCAGAGCTAGCACCGCAAACAGCGAGCGGCGACCCGCCAGCAGATCCATCACATCCTCCAGTGCCAGTAAGGCCGGAACTACACTGCACTGCGGCCGGCGCTTTGTGGAGATTCTGACAGCATCGCGGAGCAGTTGTGAGCTCCCGATGCTGTGACGTGCACAAAGCGAGAAAGATGGTGCCTAGCCATCTTTTGAGGGGCGGCTTCGCGTAGTCAATGCAGCCTGCCAATCGGATGAGGGGGGGCGAAGAGTGGCTGCATGCCAATCAGAACTACCTCCAATCACCGTGGAGGTTTTATTTCAAGGCTGAATCCCAGAGGAAACCACAGGACGAAGAGAGAGAAAACCAGAATGGTGGGAAATACTCAAAAATAATAGCCCAAACTGCTGTCACCGTGGAGGTTTATTCCAAGAGGATTAATTGTAACAAGAAAGAGTAGGAACAATCGGAGAGATTTGCGAGTGTGTGTGTGTGGGGGGGAAGCGTTTCGGTGCTCGCTTGCTGCTTGCAGCAAGGGAACAGTCTGTTGTGTGTGCACAGGCAGAGCAGAACAATGTTTCCACGACTGCTCCATGTTGACTCATCCAGAGATGCATGGGAAGTTGAGCAGTACCCGAAACCCCTCAACGTGTGTGTTAAAACGAAATAAAGAGAAACGTGTGTGAAGCTTGTGGGTGATTTTGTCTCGGCTGCCTTTGCGACTACGTAAAGATGCATAGGGCAGGGTTGTTAAAAAGTAAAATCCGGCCCCGCTGTAAAGAGCAGACCTGCAAGGTTTTCGGCCAATCAGAGCGCGCTTGTGTTTAACCAAACACAGCTGCGCTTTCTTAAGAAGGCGGAACAGCAGGAGGGACAACAAGCGGGAAGACACTCCTCTGACCAGCTCGGCGGAGGCAGGGCAAGACGACTCCATGCCGGACATAGTGCAGTGTAGTTCCGGCTTAAGTCAGCACAGGGGGCAGGAGGGAGTCAGGGAGGGACGGGGAGGAGGAGGAAGAATGGGGAGGAGACCAGAGGTGGGGGAAGAAAGGGGAGATGGGGAGGAACGGGGAGGAAACCAGAACGGAAAGGAGGTGGAACTAGGGCTGGAAGAAGGCAGTGTCAGCAGCAGCAGTGCCGCCCATATCCTGTCCCCCTTCCAGGCCTCGATATGTCTTCCCAGGTACACTCGGACGTGCATCAGTAAAATCACTGGAGCAGGTCTGAGTAAACTCGTTCCGGCAGCAGAGGCTCACCCCTGGTAAGGGAACCAATGTTCCCTTATCCGGAGGAGACCTTTTAAAAGATCACTTTCTTCTGTATTTATTTATTTATAAAACTTTTAAACTGCTTTTCTACAGAAGTACCCAAAGCCATGTCCAAAATAGCAAAAAGAATAAAAGACGTGTTTAAAAACAGATTGAGCAAAATAATAATAATAATAATAATAATAATAATAATAATAATAATAATAATAATAAAGCGAACTGCAGTAATAAAATCTCAAACAGCAGTCAGCAGCCTAAATAAAACCAACAACAGCTTCAGTAACTCACTGAGAAGACCTGATGGAACACCAGATGTCTAAAGCTAAAGTGAGACATTGCCAGCCGGACTCTCTAGGAAGCATATTCCACAACTGTTGCATTGAAACAGATAAGCAGGCTTCACACACCCATAAATTGAACTTCATGTACGTGAGGAACTCTTCGCTGTGAGCATGCTGTGAAGATCTTAACCATCGGGAGGTTTATATGGAAATCTAAGTATCTTAATGAAGACACATTCAAAAGAGATGTCTCCTCTTGGAGATCTCTAACATTTCACACTGAAAGTTTTATCTTAATTTAGAGTTTTGTTTTTTGAAGAGAAAGAAAAAAAAAGTTTGAAGATGTTGACTATCTTAAAATTCAACAAAAAGAAAATGCCTGAAACAAACAAACAAAAGTTCAGTCACTGTGAGCATCTTCTACTGCTAGCTAAGAGGATAATAAAGCCGATTTACCTCAGGCAAGAGACAGTATAGCCAAAAAACTTTAAAATGCTTCAACCCCACAGAAAATCCATAACAATTAAAGAGAAAAATTCAGATCTCGCATTGGTGTAAATCTGGATAAATGCTACTATAACTAGAAATACAGAGTTCAGAGTCAGGCCCACCAAGCTTTTTCCCCTTGAAAGTGATTATAATACAAAGTGTGCTTAACTTCTATTGTCACATGCATCTAGTTTAATAACCAGAAAATGGGCTTTTTGACAACAATAGTACTTCAAAATGACAGTGTAATTAAATTTTAAGTCAAAGCCATCCAATGATGGCCTGTACATTTATGTAAAACCAGCAAATGATATGCTTTCAAGCATGTCGGTATTTTCAAAAGAATTAACCATTAAAATAATTCTACTAAGGAAGTTGTGGTGAGAAAAAAAGAAAAACCACAATGCCCCAGGAAGTTTTCGACTAGTTCATGCTAATCCACATAATGTGATACACATTTTATGGTCTTTTTAAAGAAAAAGAAATAAAAACCTTCTACTGCTCTATAATATTGAATTTTTGTTTCTTTCAAATGAATACGTATGCCATTTCTCATATAAGGCCATTAAAGAGCATTGGCTGTGATCTTCTAGCCAGTAACGTTCCAAGTACTTCAGTTTCGCTCATTTGTAGTCAAAAGTGGAGAAATAATCATTTTAGATTTTTATTAAGATTCAAATATAACAGATCTGTAGTAATAGAAAGTCACTATCATCAAATGTGGCATCAATGAATAGATACCTCTCTTCCAGCGCAATCCTGTGCAAGGATCCGGCCAGCGGCCCAGGTCCGCTCGCCGGATCCTGAGCCCGAGGCTGCCCACCACATGGCAGGCCGGAGGCCTACTCAGGGAAGAGGACAGTGTAAACCAGCCTGATAGGCCTCCTCAGATTTCTGGCGGAAGTTGGAGGAGGCCTTATAATGGCCTAACTGGCCCGGCAGGGACGGGGATATGGCGGAAGCCATCCCCCGCCCCCTCCCGGGCCGGCTAGTCCAAAGGCCTCCCTCCCTCACCCACCAGACCACCCACACTGCCGCCGGTGGGAGAGCTTACCTTCCTCCGCCGGCTGCGTCCTCGGTCCAGCCATGGAATGAGGGAGGCCGGCCTTGTGTCAGCCTCCCTTACTCCCGAGGCGTCGTGAACGTGCTTGACGGCATGTTCGCGACGTCTTGATCCCATAGGTCAAGTAGACGTTCCATAGATCTATGTAACCAGCGGTGTAGCGGGACTGGGAAGCCCCAGAAAGGAAAGGGGATTCAAATTCCCTCCAAAGTGGGATTCAATGGGGATTTAAATCTCCCCTCCCCTCCAAAGCCTCCCGCCCTGCCCTCCCCTGTTGGTTACACCGGTGGTGTAAATTGGATTGGATTGCGCTGTTAATCTTGGTTCAGTCGCAAATACAGTGTTTGGCTTAGGTTGCTGAGCTAAGCCCTACCCCTACAGGGTACAGGTACAGAAATACTAGTGAGACCCACTTGGCATCTGCAAGTAGAGAGACTAGTGAGGCAAGGAAACTGTCTTAGCAGATGTAACCCTAACCATAGGCTAGTTGAACAATACTTACCTATCCAACCAGCCCCACATGGAACGTGTCCACAGAGCATGCACATTTTAGCCTCTCTCTTCCTGTTAGGAGAAATTTGGGGAATTTGTGTTTAATCCCAAGGGGGGTGGTTTGTTTAAAGCACCCTCTGCACATGCTGATAAACCTACTTCAGATTAAAGAAGAATTTAAGAAAAATGCTCCAAATTCGCCTCATAGGAATTTGGACTCATTATAGAAAAATGCCCCAAATTTCTCCTCTTAGGACTGCATATGAGCATGCATGACTTAGGCTTGCTGGCTGGGTATATATTGTCTAAACCAGCCAATAGTTTACAAACTCATTTTGAACTATAGTTTTACTTTTTATTTTGTGGCCAATCATTTACCATTGATTAGGTACTTAGACAAAACGTGTGTTTAATTAGGCAAACGCAATGTGGTGTCCATTATTCTGAAGTTCGCAAGGCAGATTATAAATGCAGTTCAGTCGGGTCAGTGTAAGTACCACAATGAGGCAAAGACCGCAATGAGGCAAAGATTTCATCCACTATCTCCAGTTCATTCATATTCATCCTTCAGAAATACATTTTTTTTTTTTCCTTAGAGCAGAAAGGAATCACCTCCGGGAGACCAGGAAGGGAAGTCTTCCAAAGTTGGCATGCTTTTTTTTTTTTTCCTTTTAGGCCCTAATTTGCAAACATTAATATATGTGTCTAGTACTGTACAACATTTTGTAGACTAGTCCATTTTGTGGGCTTATTTGCAAGGCTGCCTTAGGGAGGGTCTGGTATGAATACTGGTAATTCATAATAAAAGAGGAAACTAGTAGTACAACTCTGAATAGTTTTGCAGACCGTTCCAAGTTGTCATATAATTTGCAAAAGCTTCTCATTAGTGTACCAAATATATGGAATATCTTTGCTTACTTTAAATGAAACACGGAAGTACTTTATTAAGTCAGGATTTTAATAAACTAAAACCAATCAATTCTTCTTGCTTTTGGGATTCAATTATTGTTATGAAAACACAAGGCAGGTCTATAAAAATATAATTATGAGAAGATACCGCTGAATAGAATATGTTAAATACAGACAAAAGCTTTTGTTTCAAGGATCAATTTGATTTGCAGCTTCATTTTAAAGTCTTTTTCATTTATGTTAATGTCTTGATCCATGTAGCCATATTTATAGAGGAGAGAAACAATGAAGGGAATCAAATTAGTTTATTTAAGATAAATTTGAAATTCTCTGAAACTAATCCTCTTGATCAGTTTCATAATTTTTAAATTAGTTAGGAATAAATTGTACTCTATTCACAGTTTATAAAACAAAATTAATACATTTTTCTTACTCTGAGGCCCTTAGTAACAATTAAATTTGTACCCAAATATAAATGTGTGTAGGAAAATTTGTCTAGCACTAAAACACGGGCGTCCCCCCCCCATATCGTCCTGCTTCCTGTCAGCGTTCTCTCAGTCTCTCTCCTCTAGTGTTCTGATTGACTGCTTCTCACATTCCTTCTCTAGCATTCTCTAACAGGCTGCAAAGATATGAGTGCTTGGCACCACAATTAAGTACAGTGGGCCCTTTTTATTCGCGGGGTTAGGACCGGTGGATTTGTTACACCGTGGGTCCCGGACCCACGAATGTAAACACTAAAAAGCCTGTTTAAAGGGGGGGAGCCTCTTCCCACCCTTC
Organism: Plestiodon gilberti rubricaudatus; assembly: GCA_026170595.1. NCBI lineage: Eukaryota > Metazoa > Chordata > Lepidosauria > Squamata > Scincidae > Plestiodon > Plestiodon gilberti. The sequence continues at coordinate 49,104,980 of JANXHW010000004.1, read as the reverse complement.
CAGACTTGTCCCAGGGTGCATTCTGGGACAAGGCTGGAAGCGGGGGGAAGAGCCTTCGCGTGACCCGGAAGTGGGTCGTGAAGCTTCAAGAAACTTCATGGAGGCTTGAAAACAGCACGTTTTGGCGTTTAAAAAGGTAAAACGGTGGGGGGGGGCTTTTTTTTCTTTCAACAGGCTTTTTTTGGCAGACCGGCATCCGCAGATCTTCGCTATCCATGGGGGGTCTGGAATGGACCTGCCCACAGATAGCGAGGTCCCAAACCTTTTATCCACGGTTTCGGGGGAGAATGTATCCCCCGTGGATATAGGGGAAGCCTGTATTAGCAAATATTCCACTTCATACATATGCATGAAGAACAAAAATAAATAAGACCACCAATTTTGAAGATCTTTATATTTGTGGAGATTTCTACTAGCAATTTCTGTGGCTTTCCAAACAAAATCAAGTATTTTTGTCACCAACCTGGTTGCCATGCCATCTGGACAAAGTAGCTAAAAAACAGTCATACGCTTGTTTCGCAAATGGTATGACAACTTGGTAATTGTTTCATTACATTGCAGACTCTCTACTGCCTAACATAAGTGCCAGAAAAAAAAATAACATGTGAAACAGACTTTAGGTTCAGGTTTAAATTGGAGCAACTGGGGGAAAAGATGACAAGCAACTGAAATGTTCTGTCTCCCTTGAAGAGCTATAGCAAAACATCCAGCCTAGAGGAGGGGTGAGTAGATGAAAATGAATGTACATGCATATCTTTGCAGCCTTTTTTAGGTGCTGCCATCGCTTATCCCTGCAACATGGAAATGATTTTGGAACACCATATTTTTCTCTAAGAATTGGGAATTTATCTCATCTCTCTTAAGATGAGAAAGGTCCTTGTCATTTTCAAAAAAATAAGCACAAGCGGGGTAGCTGAGAAGGATTATATAATACACCCATCTTAGAAGGAGTTTTGTGATGAAAAAAGAAGTGACCTGTGGAAGGCAGCTTAGCAACTCATATACTTCAAAATGATTTCAATGGGGAAAATCCATACAGTCTTCTTTGGTCAGCTCTTTCTCTCACCTATTCCCCTCGCTGTTTCCCCACAAGCTATAACTATAGCTTGTGGGGAAACAGTGCAATACAGTACATCTAAAGTTACAAAAAAAAAGGTCTCATGCTATTTAAGGAATGTAAATAATGACACTCAGTGCACAAGAAATGAAAATAATATTCAACAATACCATTCAGAAGAGGTTGTCCTTCGTGTACTCCCCTGGATATGACTGCATTGTAAACGTCTTCAGGAAATCCAGTCTTGCATAATGTGCCTTCTTCACAAGTTGCCTTTATTGGTGCCTGCAATGCAAGACAAAATTTATGTAATACTTGCATCCCCATTCAGCTGAGAAACATTCCACTTGGCATAAACCCGGATTTTGCTACTATCTTGTACAAACAACCTCTTTGTTTCTAAATTGCTGCAATTAGAATTCTGGGGGCAAAGGGTTAATCTTTTTGATAACTGGAATGGAAGGGACAAACCCCACTTGTCTAGTAAGATCTAAATAATACACAATCTTGATTCTTTAAGCAACTGAACATTTCAACTAAAAACAGTCATTCAGGCTGAAGTGGAATGGGGGGGGGGGGGGTGTTAACACATTCCTTCAAACAGTAATAATGCTTACACAAAACTGATCACCAAGTTTGCCAGATATGGATATGATACATTTAAAACATAACAGCCAACTCAAAACATGTTCACTAAGCCTATCAACACATTTCAGGACTTTTCAACTGAACCCTGTATTTGCTTGACAATTAAATACAGAAATGAAACTCTCTGGTATACATACTCTCAAATAAGTGTTTCTAGTACAATAATCTTTGTTGCGCAAAAAAAACACCATTGAGGAACAGCTATTAAGGCTATCCTGTACAATTTTGAGAGTAAGCCCCATTGAATTCAATGGTACTTACAGCACAATCCTGTGTAACGAAGCCCCGAGGGGAGCATGCACTCCCCCAGGGGCAGGGTGTTGTGAAAGTGCCGTAAAACACTTCCACGACACCCGGCGAGTAAGGGACGCCAGCGCAGCAGCCGGCGACCCTTCCCCCGTCTCTTCCCCGACCCTGTGCCCACCGGAGCAGATAAGGCCTACACCAGTCAGGGCTGGGAGGGCAGCCATTGGCCATCCCCGGGCCTGGAGAAGGCAAAGATATTGGCGGCGAGATCCGCCATATCCTAGGCCCTCTCCAGGCCCAGCCCAGCCTTACACGGCTGGCGTGAATGTACACGAGCTCCAGAGCTCATGTACATTTGAGGAGGCCCATTGAGCCTGCCACCACTTACACCGGGGGGAAGAGGACGGTCATCCCCTTCTCCCGAGTTGTTCCCCGGCTGCCCCGGGGCAGCCCAGGAACTAGATAGGATATGGCGTCCAGCCCTTTAGGTCGGGCACCGTATTTACACAGGATTGGGCTGTCCCTTTCGAATACGCATGCATAGGATTCTGCTATTAATTCATAAAACCGTATAAATATTTGTTGTCTTCACCACATTTTAGTCTCCCATTTTAAACAAAAGGTTTTCTAGTTCATGCAGCATTTTCACTATTGGGAGTAAATAGTTTGGTAATGAAAAACATCTAGAACAGAAAGAAAAAACTTATTGTTCCTTTTTACAACATGATTTCAACCATACATTTTTAAGCAGGTTGCTTAGTTAACATAAACAGTTCAAGTAATAGCTCTTTGATCAATAGTAAGTCTACGAGGCTGGTTGCACAAGGCTTGAAAGCCTTCTTTCATATCAAAGTTATGTACCTCACATTCCACTGCATAAACCATGTTGTCCATTGCTCTTACTTTCTTAAAACATACAAGCATATTACAATGAAGCAGCTCCTTTTGCAATGAAAGAAACCTAAACAAAATATCTGTGTTACCAGAATTGAAAACAGTATGGATTTTCACAGGTTTCCTGGGCTATATTGTACACTGCACATCTCACTCATCATTTCCTCCATCAGTTTGGGGTACGCACGTTTATTTGTGCAACCTAAATTCAACAAGAGCCCAATTCACCTCAAGAAAAGTCAAGAGAGCAGAGATTTGTCTTTATGGCATGGTCTCAGCTTTGATTAATCAGCCCCAGTTATTTTAGATAGGATACCGTATTTTATTTCATTATGGTAAGCACTTTTAAGAGGGATTTTACTTGTCAAGCATGCTTGTGTCATACTAACTTTATGCTAAACACAAGGTTTGACTGCAATCATCTTAGGCACTTGTATGTTCTCTAGAAACATATTTGTTCCAAATACAATGCAAGTTACAATTATTTCCAGATTATAAGGGAATCGTTGTAGAAGCAATGCTAAGTGCTGGGTTGTTGTTGTTGTTGTTGTTTGGTTGTTTGCTTATTTTTGTTTTAATTTAAAATGTGGCACAAAGGAGAGGACGCCTGAGTTCTCCACCTCAAACGCTGTCAGATTCCATAATTTAATAAGCGAACTCAATGTAACTAACCGGGGGAGGGGGGGGCAGAGGGAACAGCCATTCAAAGTACCCTTGAAACAAACAAATCCTGGGTGGGCAGCTGAGTAGATAACAGGATTTTAACAAGCCTGCGCTGATGTGCATGGGAATCCGTCGTCCTTTCCAGCACGCTATATCGGCTAAACAACCCTTATAAACTGAGACAATGCCCAGTGAAACAAAGACTCAAGGACATGAATAAAGAGGCTTCTTTATGCTTTCATTTGCAACCTCTCAATTTTACCCATAAACAAAAGAGAGCACTCTGTTCCCAAAAGCAGTCTATTCTAACTTTGACAATGGTTTAGCCTCTCACATTCTGCATCTGAAATTAAATAAACCTGTATCTTGAGTCACAACACAATCTGGGTCATTTCAAGTTCAGTGTATAAATATTAAGGATCCTTGTCGCACCTTTTTTTTTCCTTATCATGTCACAGCAAAGCAATTTAACATTAAATGCAGATAATATTATAGCATATATTTTAATGGAGGAAGGGTGGTATATATATATATATTATATATATATATAAAACCTAATATTAAAAAAGGCTAATGTTTATTATCACTCCAATCCTTTTTGTCTAGGGCAGGTCGAAGACACAGTGGTAGGAGAAATTGTTCCAACATGCAGCCTTTCCCATGACTATAAAGTAATCAAGGTTTGCATCGTAAAAATAATTTTCCTCTTTAAGAATCTCAAGAAAATTGTTGATAAAATTTTCAATTTAAAAAAAATCCTTAACTAGATCTATGTGACTCCACTATTTTTTTGATATGACGTATGAAATTAGAATTATGCAGTACTATGAATCCACCATTTGAAAGCTATGTGTATGTAGGTCTGGTAAAGCTATAAAAAAACCAAGAGTAAAGCAGTGTTTTTCAATTACAGAGCCATGGACAACTGCCAATCCTGAGAGTGCTTCCCGCCAGTTCACGGCAAGAGAATTGGCTCAGCCTTCTGCTGCTGGGTGTGAAGTTCGATGTTCTCCTTTTTTCAGAAGCAAAGTAAACCAAACTTTGCCCTCCTATCGGCAAGATAATTAGGAACAGTGGACACATCTCACCTGCCACAACGTGGCCCCTCTAAATCAGGCCACGTGGCAAGTGGCATCATATGATGCGCTATTTGTGGGGGCAGTGGCTAACTATGAACTTTTCTTTTTGGAAATTTGTAGTGGAGTGTAAGCTGCCCAATCTGGGTGATGAGCTGCTACACACAGATGGTGGCACACACTAGGTGGTGGCAGTTGCCCTACGAAACAATAAGTGGCCTCCACATGGCAACTGTAACAGATAAAGTGGCTCTGATCTCTAAAAACAACAAAGCCCATGACCCTACAGACTGATCCTACAGCGCAATCCTATCCAACTTACACTACCGGTGTAACCAGCGGTGCAGCGAGAACTAGAGGCCCCAGAACGGAAAGGGGATTCAAATCCCCTCCAAAGGGGAATTCAAAGGGGATTTAAATCTCCCCTCCCCTCCCCTCCAAAGCCTCCTGCCCTGCCTTCCCCTGCTGGTTACACCGGTGGTGTAAGTTGGATAGGATTGCGCTGTGACTCTCTCTGATTATCACTAGTGGGAAGCACTAGGATAAAAGAGTCAAAAATATAAATACAAATTCTGCTTAATAGTAATGGGGAGCCATGGTCAATGGTCGCCAACGGTCAAGGGAGCCACAGGTCAAAAAAGTTTGGGAAACACTGGGCTGGCCCATATCTTATATTTCACATAGCCATGAAATTGTCCATGGAAGAGACAAATTCCTCTATCTACCCATAACCGACAATGTGATCACCCTGGAGTGATACTTCCCCAGTTTTCTTTAGCAAGCGAGTGATTATGCCATCAAGAGGAGTACTCCAGTTTCTTCTCCTTCCTGGCAGTGATTGGTCTCAGTATGGAAGGAGATGGAAGAAGAGTAGTACAGTAGTCCACCACTCTAGTCTCTACTAATTTCCCTTTTTCTTTCTCCTTCCCATGCCTGTCTCTACCTTTTCAAAACACACAGAACCCAGGAAGGCGACTGAGCCAGTCAGACAAAGGAGCAGCAGTTGCAGCCACCTCCCAAGGTAAAATGCCCTAGTGCATATACTAAATTCTAGTAGGGGCAGAGAACCAGCCAGCTGAGGGGGAGAAACAGAGAGTCCATCCAAAGAGCGGAGAAGGAGCAAGAGAGAGTTGGAGGGGAGAGAGGGGCGGGGGGAGGGGCGAGAGCTTATGAGCCTTGGAGAGGGGGGAGACAGAAGGAAGAGAGGAAGAAGGAAGAGAGGGCTAGCAAGTCCTGGCAGAGGTGACTTTAGGGGGCGAGGGGGGCCAGGCGGCGGGGGGTCACTTTCGCCGTGCTGCCGCCAAAATGCGGCAGTGGCGCAAAAGCACATACCTCTGGCGTGTTTTCGGCCGTTTGTAGGCCGTACGGAGCCTGGGATGGCGGAGAATTGGCCCTCCCGCCCTCCATAGAGCCCTAAAACGGCCAACAAGCCACCGGGGGATGCTTTCACGCCGCGCCGCCAAATTTTGGCGGTGGCACAGCAAAAGTGATGTCACCCCCCAGGGGGTGGGGCTTGTGGCATCACGTAGGGTGTTGCGGTGACAGCCCCCCCCACGGGGGGTGTAGTGACACCTCTGATCCTGGGCGAGAAAGAAGAGACAGAGAGATATAGCGGGGGAGGGGGAGTTAAAGAGAGGGTTAGCCAGCCCTGGAGCAGGGGGAGAGAGAGCTAGTAATCCTGGGCATTTGAGGAGAGGGGTAGCCAGTCCTGGAAAATAGAGAAAGAGAGAGCTAGCAAGCTGGGAGGGGAAGAGTTAAGTCATGGAAACAAAGACAGTACTGTACTAGGAAATTAAAACACACACAACCCCTCTCTAGCCTCTTCAAATGAACACCAGCGGCAACAACGTTTTATAAGCCTTGGAGAAAAATGCCAAGTAGCAATGTAGCCAAATGGTGAAGTGACTGAACTATGAATCATCAGGAATTCTTCTCTATGGAGGAACACCTTCATTACACACTACACTGGGAAAAGGAGGGGGGAGGATAAAACACAGAACCAGAAATAAAAGCAGCAATGGGAAAAAACTGAACCACGTTTGAAACATTTCAGGGCATGCATTATGTTTGGAACAATATGCCCCTGTGTGCACTGTAGTATTTGAAAGTACACATCAACCATCAGCAATCCAACATCAAGCAATTTAGCATAGAATGGATTCTGTAAAGCAGGGAATAAAGAGGAAGGAAAATAATTTTCAGGAATTTCAGCCTCCTCGCATCCAGGTTTTTGAATAAACCTGAAAGTCTGACATTTCTCCTTGGCTTGATTGTAGGGGACGTGGCTTGACTATGGGGGTGTGGCTATGGGAGTATCATGAACAGCTTCTGCACTTCAAAAGCACTGCCCATAACATCTTCTGCTCTGCCTGGTGTAGCACGTCAAGCATCTCCTGCCATAAAGGACTTAGGTTTACCAGAACCATATCACAGGAGAGATACACATGATTTAGCTCTTGATACCTACAGGTTAAATATATGAAACATCTCTGCAAGAGAAGTTGTCCAGACAATGTGTTGGTAAGAATCCCAAGAACCCCAAATATCCAAAATATCCTGGGCATATCCTTTTGCTGCTGCAATTTCTGGACAACCTTCAAGTGCTCTCTGAAGACTTTTTGTCCGGTATGCTTTAAAAGGGCTGACTTGGGTATTACTACTGCTGCTATATGTTTGTTTTTAAAATTGGCTACTAGAGCTTATAGCTGCTGTTGCTTTGTTTGTTGATTTTTCACTTTTAAATTATTGCATTTTATGTTTAATGATTTTTAATCCTCTTCATTGCTTTGTGAAAATGTATTTTAAAAAGTAAGCTATAAATTTATTAATGGCCCAATCCTATGTGGGTCAGCTGCCAATGGAACGCACATTGTGCCGGCAGGGACTGCTTTATGGCAGTCATAAAGCAGCCGCCAACGGCGTACGCTGCCAGACCACTGGTGGGAAGGCTGAAGGCGGAACAAAGGAGGGAGTGGGCGGAACGGAGTGGTGACAGGGGCAGGGAGGGCAGATCAGGTCCGCAAAGGGGAAGGGTCAACAGCAGCGGCACCCAACAAATACTAACCCTCTTCTGGGGCCCAATCCGCCTTCACAAGTCAATACAGACTTGCATCAGCTATAGAGCTGGCACAGGTCTGAAATGACCCATGGCAGCTGTTGGGGCTCACCCCGGGGCAAGGGAACAAATCTTTCCTTACCCCGAAATACAGGGGAAGCCACATTGGTGCTGCTGCACTGCCGCACGGAGAGTTACACAGGATTGGGCTATTAATAAATGATCACATAGGGGAGGAGCATGTACAAACGCATCTACCCCAGAATGTGAGTTGTCGATCCACCGCACAATCACAAGTGGGGCAATTTATCTACACTACCCCTTATATGCAATTAAATACTACTTTACATTAGTAATCATTGTGGTTATGTCACAATAGGCCCTGAGTTAATACATGCAGCTAAGCTGTCATGATGTCACCACCAAAACATCCAGGTTGCTGAGCTTTCGTGATTCTTTTACGCAAAACAGCCGTTCCCGCCCCATCAAGGCCGCTGTGCAATGGCTATGACACCCTCTACCATTGAGTTAGGCCCTGCCTCTTACTGCCCTCCTGCTACAGGTTGAAATCCCAGTGCGTCCAAAACTGGAAGGTAGCAGTCACACCGCCGGAAGGGAGGGGGATTAGCAGCAGCTCCTCGCACAAGGATTCCCGCAAGGGCTTGGCTGTGCACCCCACAAGCCCGAGCACCAGGAGCAAGAGCCCCAACAGTGCCTTAACCAGCTCCATTCTTGCCTCACCCATTCGAGAGAAGCTCCACCCTAGCCAATGGGAAACTGAAGTTGCTTCCAGTACCACCTCTAGTCTACCACTGGCCAACAGAAGCCTTTCCTCAGATGCAGCAACGGATGAGTTGCAACCATGTCGACAGAGATAAGAAAAATCCTAGAATAACACTCAGTGTGAGAATCTAGTAAAAACTGAAAGCCACTGCTGACTACTGTCCTTCATGGGCAATGTCAAAGGTCATGCTTTATCATGCAAAAAAACATTATGCATTGAGCAACCCAGAAGTTGAAGCTCAGGCAGCAGGCTGTTCACGACCCACCAGAAGTCATGTTGCGACCCACTTGTGGGTCGCGACTCAGTTTGAGAAATGTAGAAATAAGCAATAGTTAAATAGCAGTAGTTGGCGCAGTGGGTTAAACCGCTGAACCATAAGCTGTCGATCGAAAGGTCGGCAGTTCGATTCCCGCAACGGGGTGAGCTCTCGTTGCTTGGCCAGCTCCTGCCAACCTAGCAGTTCCAAAGCATGTTAATGCGAGTAGATAAATAGGTACCGCTTGCGGGAAGGTAAACAGCGCTCCATGTTCCAGCCGCATGCTACACGCTGCGGCAAGGAGAGTCATGCCGGCCACATGACCACGGAGGCGTCTTCGGACAACGCTGGCTCTTCGGCTTTGAAATGGGGATGAACACCACACCCTAGAGTCGGACACAACTGGACTTAATTGTCAGGGGATACCTTTACCTTTTAGTTGTAAACTAGCCTTTGTAAGAGTCAAGCATAATATCTAATCATTGAACAAGTATCTCTGTGCAAGTAGCTTTGAAATAAGAACTGTATCCAGACCAAAACTCAGGCCAAATCAGAAAACATTTGACAAAACTAACATTTTCCTATTTATTCAATTTCGCTTCAAACCTTGTTAAATTTTCTGTTATTTCTGTCAATTTTGTAACTAGCTCTCTCGGTTCATTTTCTATTTGTAATTTCTCATCTCTGCGCAAGATCCTGTTGAAATTGGTTTTCTTTCTCCTCAATCTTTTCCTGTGTTCTACCTTCAGAATGCTTGAGTTCCTTAAATAAAAAAGTATTTGAAAAATCAAATAATGGAACTACAGTATATCATTTACTTTCTCAACCTCTTTAGCATATTGTCTCCTTTTGCTTTTGTGTTTTTATTCTTATTCCACCCTTTCCCTTTACCACCTACCATCTGCATACATTTGGTAATGTTGTCCTGAGTCACTGATGAATCCATATATCGTTGTTAATAATATATAATGAATTCCACTCAATTCATCACTTAATGTTTCTCACAACCCCCCAAAATAGAAATTGTTCTATAACTGGAATTAATTTATTCAAAATTTCTACCAGTAATCAAAATTCATCAATCCACGTGAACCAGCTATGTACAAGAAAACCAATTCATCATAACAAGCAAAACAAAACAAAAATTAAGCAGTAAAATATTAATAAAGCAAGTATCTTTCCATTTTCCTTCATCAGCTTTGACAAGTTTCTATAAACCATTTCTATAACATTTGATTTATCTGAAACTCAGGCTCTAGCCTTTAACTCTAAATGATCTCCACTAAGCTAAGAGTGGGTCAAAATTAATCCATAACAATAAACAGACTTGAAACTGAGAGATTCCACTTTTTTGTATTAGTGATAAAGTGAAAATCGAAAAACGACACAGGTCCCGCTATTTATTAACTCACGTTTTTAAAGACATATTAATATTTTAGTCCTGATATCGACGACCCAGTGCAACGCTGCAAATGCAGTTTACAGTGGAAAAGAAGATTCCAAATTCTTCTGGCAATGGGGGAACAGTAATATTCAACCTGCGCCTTTCTGGCTCCAAGGACAGTAATCAGGATGGTACTCAGTCACCGTCTTTTGTTGCACAGCCTCTGGGGAGGAGCCGAAACCACCTCCATAGTGGTGTACCCAGCAAATCAGTCCTGCCATTTCCACTCAGAAAATGAAGACTTGCCTTCTTCAGTTGCAGGTTTTAGCAAAGGCAGCGGGAGAGCTGATCTTCACAAAAGAGCTGATGACCTGTTTTCCCTAATAACTCTCAACCCTCAAACACCGTCTGAGGATATTTTTACTTATAAATTGGTATGTCTTTCTAGCATCCTATGGGACAGCAGCTAATAGGCTGCAACTGGAGCCAGGGTTCCTAACAATTTCACACAGCCCACTCCTCCAGTGACAGAAATTGCTCACAGAAGGCCAGCATCATGGTACAGATCTCGGTCCCCCTTCTATCACATGTCATGAGGGATCCAGGTACATGAAGGATGGGGGGGAGGGTTGTTTCATGAACAATTGTTTTAATTTCAGAAGGCAGCCAGTGATACAACCACCCAGCAGTGACTTCCACAGGGGAGCCCCAGGTTTCAGTGATGCTTCTATCTTCTGCTTCTGTGTAGGGAGAACTACCCCATGTCCTGATGACTCTCCCAGGCTCTGAACTGCCTACTACAGCTTAAGCAACAATTTTCACACAAAGTCCAGGGACAAAAGAGGCATCCCAACCTTGCTTGAGCAAACACCATCAGAACACAGCATAGCCCTTTCATCCCTGAGCAGTTCTCCTTCAAGGAGGCAGGGCTCGAAACATACAGCACCCCTCAGAACTGCTTTGGTTCTCAATCAGTTCTGGACCAGAACAGGAGCAACACTTGCCAGCTGATTAAGCATCCAGCCCCACAGTGATCACCTGCTGATGACCCTGGACTCTTGCCACAAATTGCCAGTACACCCCAGTGGTCTTTGGTCTGGAACAGGAGAGGCAGAGGTGCAAAAATCTGGTAAAATTGATGGCTGCTTCACATGATTCCAATTATAGGCCCACTGGCAGCAATATAATAATGATGTCCGGCAACACTGGTGGAGTTTGCGGTTGAAAGTGTAATGCAACTGTAATATGTTGCATATGGGGCTGCCTTTGAAGACTGCCCAGAAAGTGGAGTTAGTGCATGCAGCTGTTGACTGAGATCAGTTAGCACACATGGGAGCACATCTCACTGGTGCTTAAGCAGCTTCACTGGTTCCTCCCAGTCCAGTCAAAGCATGCATGTTTCAAAGTGCTGGTGCTTCACTTTATATCCCTACACACTCAGGGACCTGGATGCTTGAAGTAAATGCACATAAACCTCCGCAAACACAAAGGACCTCCTCTGGGTCAGGCAGCTGGAGACAGGGGAGGAGGCCTTTGCCTTTGGAATGGTCTCCTCAGAGTGTCTTGCTTGGCATCTACTCTTACGCCCTTTCAACACTAGGTGAAAACTTTTCCATTTTCCCAAGCTTTCTAGCCTTCTCTTAGATTGATCTTTAGGCTGAAATTAGATTGTACCTGCTGTTTTATTACTTTTATTTTTATTCTTGTTTTGTAATTATGGTTATCTACCTTGGAAATACCAGCATCAAAGGGCAGAACAGAAATCTGCAAATCAATACATGGATGCTTCTACTGATTTAGTTGTGCACTATTAGCTATAAGCTGCAAGCTCTACCTACAATAAGGTTTGCACTTCATACAATGTGGGGTTTCTGCCACATGCACCAAATCATATCTTCCAACATAACTCAATGTACATGTGTCAGCAAACTTTGTGCAGACTGCATAACTCAGTTGTGCCATCTGTCACTGCTCATAGAGGTCACCATTGAGAGTCCTAAGCTTCAGTTTTTTATTTAACTCCAATTACGGTACCTGCCCCACTGCATCCCAAATTCAGTTCCTGTCTTCAGTGGCTGACATACATTTTGTTAGTCTAAGTAACAAGACAATTTTTTCAGTTTTTGCATATACCGACTCTTAGTAATACATAACATTTGTATAGCAGTTTGAAGTGTTTCTATGTGCATATAGCATGCTATATGGCATGCTGTCTCCCCCTTACCCAGTGGCACATCAGCCACTGTACTTCCTCTTCCTCCTCCTGCTACTCTTTCTTTTCAAATTCCCTTATTATTATTATTATTATTATTATTATAGCCCCACTGCTACCACTTCAGTATTGTGCTGCCAGGCCCAACTCCTTCAGTGTAGTCCAGAAGGCATGGGCAGGGCTGTAAAAACTACAGCAACTCCTCAATTTGCACAGCAAATTGCAAATCAAGTCCTCAATTAATGTTGATTTGTTCACTGATGTTTTGTTTTTACATTGTTCAGCGGTTCTCCACGTCCTTCACGCCAGGCCCGCAACCCACTTCGTTGGCCTTGTCGCGCCCTAGAATGCCTCACAGATAGCTTCTGCAAGACATTCTGGGGTGCAACAAGGCCAATGAAGTGGGTCGCGAGCTTGCGCAACCCGGAAGCAGCTTCCGATAGCGTCCCATAATGCTTTGCAGCACAATACAAAAGTGCAAACACTTGAGAGAGCATGAGCCTGCCCGGTACTTGAGAGAGTGCTACTGAGCCCACCACCACTATGACTGCCGTCACTGTAAAATTGGTTTTGTTATAAGTTGTTTCACTTAAAGCTGCAGTTTCCAAGAACCTATCGACAACTTTAAGAATTTAATCCAAAGCGCGCCGCCCAATGGCAGCGCGTCTCCTATGCTGGCGTTGATTGCCATAAAGCAGTCAGCACACTGGTCAGCACGCTGCCGGGAACACGGGCGGGAAGGCCTTGAGCCGGAGGAACTCCAGACGCACGCCGGGAAAGTTAAAGCAGCGGGAAGGGCAGAACGGGGACAGGGAAAGAGGTGAAACGTGGCAGGGAGGAGGCGTAGCGGGGACAGGGTGGCTGCGGGAGGGGGAGGATCCATTGCAGAAGGCCCGCACTGGATCCTATCCACCTTCTCTGCAGCCTTCCCACCCCTTTTCTCTCCTCGAACGTGCGCTAGCAAAAGTGCTAGCATAGGTTCAAAGAGACCCATTGCGGGCTGTAAGGCTTACACAACAGTAAGGGGATTAAACATCCCCTTTCCCTGCAGAAGCATCCCAGTCATCGTTGTCCCCCGCACAGGATGCAGTGACTGCCATTTTGCTGCCGCTGCGATGCCTGGAGTGGGGTGGGATAGGATTGGTCGGTAAGTGAGGACTTGCTGTACATTGTGGGGCAGAAGAGCGGTGGATCTGAAGCAGAGTAAAGCATGGCCTCAGGCACCTCTGAGCTACATAACCCTGCAAGGAAGAGCACTCCTAGCAGTTACAGCATGGCCTCAGGCACCTCTGAGCTACATCCTTGCAGGGTTATTTCAGGTCACCACCAAGATTCCATTCTTCTGTTACTGTTGACAGTTAAAGCCTTCTTCAGTGGCACCCAGTGCATTTTACATCTTGCTAGCACGGTGCTGCTGTACACCAGAAGACGTCCACAGAAGTGGACGAAACGTTGTGTGTTTTGTGTTCTGTTAAATACATTTTCTAACATGGCATCTAAACCTGTGTTCCCTATTTCTTACAAAACCTCCTCTCCAACAGGTTATTTTTAATTCTTACTGAAAGTTAATGCTTAAATAGTCATAAATATCTTCTCCCCTCTGATCACAGACTGAAAGATGAACAACAAATTTATCTGCTATTTTGTTCGATATTAATATTGTCACAACTTCATTTCCCTCTCCTCTGTATAAGGATGTAAACTGAGCTGCAGTCCAGTCCTTATTTGCTGCAAGGACAGTTAAGTTTCCAAGTAACAATTACATCTTTCCAGGATGCTCATTATTAGAAGAAAGAACATTATTATTAGCATGATTATTAGCAGAAAGAAAATTACAAGTAGATGGAAAAAAAACATTTGAAAGTACAGAATCAAACAGGTAGAATGTACCTTCAGACCCTCCCATACGGCATAATCCATTGTAACTTTGGAGCAGCGCAGCTACCATTGCGCAGCTCCAGGGTGTCATAAAGTAAGGCACGTTTTCGACACCCGGAGAGTAAGCGGCACAGGCGCAGAGGCCAGAGCCACTTACTACACCTCACAACTCACCTGACTCCAGCCACCACAGGTAGGTCCTGCACCGGTCGGTAGGAGGGCAGGACGGGGCAGCGAGAGGGGGGGGCATTGGCTGGCCCAGGCTGGGAAGGGGATATCGCCGCCGATATCCTAGGTCTCTTCCCGGCCCGCGCTGCCCTTACACTGCTTCCCCGAATGTACGTCTCGACCTGGCGTGCATTCGTGGAGGTCCATAGGCCCCAGGCTCGCTTACATCCAGGGAAGAGGACCAACGTCCCCTTCTCCCGAGGTGCAGTCTAGCAGCCCTGGGGCAGCCCGCAATCTGTGTAGGATACAGCAGCCGGCCGCATATACTTTACACAGGATTGCGCTGCCCATCCAACTGCTTACAGCAGCAATATTCACAGGTTTAAGGTAGTCTAGTTGAAGCTCATGGGACGGCAAAAAAAAAAAAAGCAACGATATTCAGGTCCAAAAACTATAGTTAGCACATATCATTGACACTCGGTATTCTTCCAAACTCTAGCAGGACTGTTGTGGTTGTGGTTCACCGGGGTAGGGGTAGGTGGGAGTGTAACAGGTCAATAAATTGGTTCAAACAGACAGTGATATTGCAAGTTGCATGATCATTTATGCCATCTCTCTCTCTCTCTCTCTCTCTCTCTCTCTCTCACACACACACACACACACACACACACACACACTTTATATATATTCCCATTTCCAGCATTACACCATTATAGGCTGAAAGGTCTAGAATGCTTTCTGCTTCCTATTACATTTTGTTAGATTACAGTTCTAAATAGCTGAAATAATAGCTGAAATACACTAAATAGCTGAAAGCAAAAATAGGCTATGTGCCAAATACAGAATGAATCTATACAAAATAGTCAATTTCAGAGGAGAAGCAATGTTAGGGTATTATTTGTTGGCAGGTGATGGCATGTATCATGTTAGAGGATATAACATATTGGGAACAAGGGGCTCATTCACCTGCCCATCGTCCAATGTGACATATGCCATCATCTGCCAAAAACATTTTAGCATGGCTGCTCCTCTCAACAAATAAATCAGTCTCTGCAGGGAAGAACAAACAGACACAAATCTGACATCAAAAATGACAATGTTCAGAAACCAGCGTGAAAACATTTCAGTCTCCCAAGACAGTCTCTGCTGATCAGAGAGTCAGAGTTACACACCACACCACCCCAATTAAAAGATAGAGTCTCAAATATTAAATTATGGAACTAGAACTTATCAGCAAGTTTGATTCTATTTACTTAGGGAGTAATCAAAAACAGGGAATTCTCTCCCAATTCAGGTGTTAAATTAGCACAGCAAAGCCAGGAAGAATCTATTACTATTAATTACTTTTTTGCGAATGATAACTTCTCCTGTATACATCTGTGTTTTACATACAAATGTCACAGATCTTCATTTCATGGCCTTTTATCCCCATTGCTTACACTATTATCTATACCCATAGATTAGACAGACAGACAGACAGACAGACAGACAGACAGACAGACAGACAGACAGACAGACAGACAGACAGGGTGTGGCAAAAGACACGGGAAGCCCAATCCTAACCAGCACCGGCACAGCCCACGCTGTATCCTATGCTGGTTATGAGGAGGCTGGAGGTCTACACCAGATAAAGCCCAGCCTGTCCAATGGGGCTTCTCAGATCTGCACCAACTATTCAGATGGCACAAGTCCGGGAAGCCCCGTGTAGGGCATCCAGGCTCGGGAGTGAGGATAGGGTACAACGGAGGTCTCCTCCGCTGATCCCGACCGCTCCCCGGCCTGTCCCACCCATCCCCCATTCTGCACTCCCCTGCCCAGAAATGCTCCCCCTCCCCACCTCCATTTCACCCTCCTGACACCCTCCCCCTGCACCACTCAGCACTGGACTCACCTCCACTGGCGGCCAGAAAACAGCGCTGGAGGGCAGGCCTTTCCACCGGTGTTCTCTGCTCTAGTAGTCACAAACGTACTTTACAGCACGTTTGTAACACTCTAGGCTAGCGCAGGGGCTGCTGCGCTGGCGTTAGGTAAGGTTTGGATTGCGCTCTCTATCAAGCAATATAAAAATAATCCTCAGTAACATGTGCATCTGTGTGCACATGTGCCAAATGAAGACATCTGACAGAGTGGACGTCAATCCATGAAAGCTTATGTCACAATAAATCTTAGGCGCCACAAGACATGTGTGGTTTAAATAGTTCCTGTTTTGTTTTGTAATTAAGGAAATGATCTGATCCTGATCTGTTTTAAATTTGAAGGAACTTGAAAACAGGAACTACATATAGCAACTTTCATAAATGAGAAGGCAGAAATATCACAAGATAAGGAAAGAGGCAGAGCCTGAGTCACTATGAGTGGTTATCTTCACTTACTAAAAATACAGTAGCTTTACTCAATGTCCTCAAACTATTTTCATGGTCAACACAATAGCTTCCTGTAGCAATTAGAATTCAAATGTTTACATGATGTCTTATATGTTCTGTGAGTTTCTCAAACCTTTTTGGTTCACAAGAGCTGTGTTCCACTGATATTAGCAGGAGCTTTCTATTCTACTCAGAGGATAGTTGAATATTTGGATATTACCCTACTCAGCAGAATGAAATAAACGTTTCTGGGACAAATGAACAACATGGGTTGGAAGTAGCTATAGGCACAGCACAGGAAATGACAAGAACATAGAATTGGGGAGGAGGAAAGGATTATTGTCCTCCTAGTTGAGAACTGCAGAACAGGATAATGGTAATTTTCAAGAGCACAGAGACGCAATCCTCCAAGATAAAGACTCAGTCAAGAAGTTTGGAAAAACTGCAGTTAGGCCAAAATTCTTCAAATGCTTGCTCTACTGCCTCCATAAACTGAACTGCAATTACTGTCATATTTTATGTTGGGATTAGAACAATTCAGCATGTGAAATGGAATGGAGAAAATGCTTTTCAAATATCTTCAATAGATTGGAAATCTATCTCTCTCTCTCTCTCTCTCTCTCTCTCTCTCTCTCTCTCGTGTGTGTGTGTCTGTCTGTCTGTCTGTCTGTCTGTGTTAAAGATGTATTTGTAATTTTGGTATTTAGAATAATGAAAATGCCTTACAAAATGTTAATGTATTCAACTTTTAAAGGCATATCACCTTGACTTTGAACCAGATAAAACAGGTATGCAAATGTGCATTTTGTCAAATAATTTTATCACCTCCAAAGCTGACTCCCTTCAAAAATGTATCTCAAATATGTCTCCTAGCTTAATATCTAAATAAAACACTGCCTGAAAAAAGAATTATTTTTCGTCTACCAATCTGTCATGACAACCTTTCTCTATTTCCTCAGAATATGCCTATGACAGAACTCAAAAAAGAGTGTAGCTTTCTGATTTGTCAGAAATTTGAATAATGTCACTGATTACTACAACAGAAACTAGCATCCTGACATTTCTGAAGAGGACTGATATGCAATATAGAAAACATATTTATACATTAATATAAATTAAACATTTAAGTTTGCAATGTTTTTTTTCTTAAAAAAAAACCCCTCTGTAACCATGTAAACCAAAATCTTGATGGAGGAAAAAGCAAGGAAGCTGAAATACTAATACATTCAAATTTTATAAATTAAAAATTAAAAAAAAATATACCTAGAATACAGCAGAAAAACAACTTTTGTGAAATATAGAACAAAGGGAAAAAGTCTAGAAGTCTCCACAGAGAAAATATGATGGATGGAGATTGCAGCAACATCACAAGTAGACCCAAACATTCCCCTTGTTAGTCTTGCAATGTGCCTTAGAGCAGATTGGTGGGTCCCACAGAGCCTCCAATGAAAACATGGAAAGATCAGATAACTAATTGTCTCAAGCCCAAGCCCTAAGGCTATTCAAAAATCAGATAGCTGCTAATTGCCCTGCAAAGAGCTGAGCTCCTTCAGTTTGCAAGCTTGTGTAAATATAGAGAGATAAATGTTTGAGTGTCTTTTTTCTGGTGTATTTTTTCCAAGTTCGTCAATGACAGGTAGTGGAGGCAGGTGAAGGCTGGGTCACATAACTAAGCCCCACAAGCCTTGAGGCTATTCGTTAGGGCTGCCTCATTCAGAGACGTAGATACCAAGCCACGCCCCCTGGAGCCAAAATGGAGCCAAACGGCTCCAGGGCAGGCGGGAGAGCCCAACACCAAAACGGACCAGCCGGCTTCAAGACGACAGGACGCATCCCGCCGCCTTGGGGCCCACGCCCCCCCCGCCCCTATCCCGACGATGCTTCTGGCCTCATTACGAGAAATGGATTGAGTTCTTTGCAAATAAATAAATACATAAATAAATAAATAAATAAAATACTTGTAAATAAAGAAAAATATTATTTCTTTCTAGATCACCTTTTTTGAAAGTCTCGTAAAGCTAGGTCCCGATAGAATGTCATTGTAAAAAGTGGGTCCCGGTGCTTGCCTACACAATGTCAGTGTCCTCTCATGCTCTCTTCCTTGTATTATTTAATAGCAACACTTGCTGTGATGTAATCAAACTAGGCATCTTCCCACCCCTAACTTTACATTATTGGTTGGCAGGGGCAGGAATATATTCACACATTTTTTTATATTATACCTTATGAGGAAGAAAGAGTAAACAGACGCAAAGCAGCAGCACCTCCATGTCTCTTATTAACAGCAACTAATTAACAAAAATTAGTAGACCGCTCCTACATCTCCGTAGGCCACTTCTAGAAGTTGGACAGTAGATCAATCCTCAGACAAGTTCAAAGAATAAGTGAAGGCGGCAACAAAAGGTGTTACTAGCCCTGAGAACATTAATAAACAGAAAACTAACAGCTTCCATTTGGAATCACATTACAATTAACTCCAACCGCTGATCTAAAACTTGGTATCTGCCTCTCACTATTAGTTCATTGCTCACTATCATCTGACCCATTTTAATACTTGTGCAATGCAATCCTATGCATGGGACTTGCTACTAAGTCCCACTGTGTTCAATAGGGCTTACTTCCAGTGCCGGCCTTAGGCTGTAACACGTCATATAGAGAAATCAATGCACAGTGATATTGTAAAATCAATTAGAACTACTCATCTTTGACTGTACACAAGATTGCAGCTTTAATTGATACTGACCCTCAGAATGAATGCCTGCCTGGATGCTACTATCAGTCCAACATGTTGTTTGTTTCTCCCTTTAATTGTAAAAATCTCTGTACTGTTTTCCTAGTTTTACCTCGAAGACTGTACTTTTTTCAAAGCTGCTGATGATATATAGCAAACAATTTTCCTTTCAGCCTCTTAGTATCAATCAAGCTTTGCATAACAACTACAGATTTTATTAAAACGAAATCACTCAAAAGGTCAGTTTTAAATCTGCAGTGATGCGGAATATCAGAGCTTCAATATGTTCCTAAACGCTATATTTTCAGGACATAAATGGAACATGTAGTCTGCTTTGCTGTACAAATGAAGAAGTCACCAAAAACTCCTGGAAATATGGATGTGGGGAATAATGAAAATACTGTAATCTTCAATTCAAAGAACCTAGCTAAGATAATTTCCCACACGTGAATTTCCCCTGCACAAGCAATCTAAATGATACAAAAGTTCTAAGTAATTCCTGATTGATAAGAAGTTCTTAGAAAAATAAAAAACTAAGCAACTGCTACAAATCAAAGACTGCTTTCCAGGCACAGGTTTATAAAACTGATTTCATACTGTAGTTCCAGTGTTGTTACACCCTATTAAAAAAAGAGTCCTAACCTGATTTAATGGATATCCAAACAAGGGGGAAATTGGATTCTCCAACCATGACATGCTACTGACACTAAGTGATACACAAAAGCAATAAAGCTAGTTCCTGTCCATAAGTCATAGATTTTGTTTTAATTTAAATACAGCTCCAGGTGAAAGGCAGATGGTGAAATAATAGCATACTGCAGACCACAAGTTTTACTAAGTGATGTTTTGAAAACAAAAACAGAAATAGAGACATAATTCATATGCATATACAGGTACAGATACATATTGGATGGGCTACACAGATGGGCCAGACAAAGAAAGTGCCCACTGGGAAAAGGTCTTGTAGATACAGATCCACATCTGTATTATTTTTTAAGTTTCTAAAAAAAATCCAGAGGCCAAAAATATATACAGACCTTGAAAACAACAACCATAGTCAAAAAATAAAAGAATCATTCCAAGGAGAGGGGGGGGGGGTTAAGGAAATACGCTGGAGGTGAAAGACAGACACTTTCCCATCTCAACAGACAAACTAATAACCTCCTATTAAGCCCAAGACAAAAATCCCCCAGCTGTTTAGGATCAATGTTTCAGCACCTCAAATGCCTGGTGCAACCATCAAAGTGAGGAAAGGGGGCAGTAACTATGGGGGAGGGAGCAACAAAACAACAGTGGTTTGAAACAGAGGCAAGAGAAGGAAGCTCTGCAATGTGCCAACATTCATGTTTACTACACTTCAGTAGCAAGATCCAGTTCACAGCCAGAAAGTAATCAGAGCTCTGCACCATGGACAGTGACTGCTGCTGCTGCCGCCGCTGCAGCGGACTGCAGCTGCCTTCCTGTACCCGACCAGCCAACTCTGCAGGACTGAAAAGGGAGACCAGGCACTGCCAAAAGCTAGCCCCATGCACACTGCCTGCCAGAAAGATCCTTTTCCCCAGATACAGCACACAGAGTCCCTTACCTCTCTAGGAGAAATGGCTCAACCACAAATGCCATTAAGAGGCAATGATCTGCACCATCTGTCCCTGAGATTTACTCCTCTGCCCTTTGCACTAGGAAGAAGACTGGCTTTCACGCTGACCAGAGCACCAGCGCCCATCCTGCTCATATCATCCATCTCTTGTTCTACAAGCACTCACTTCAGAGAAATCGCAGGCACCCCCAACCCACAATGCACGCACACACCCCAGTAGTTTCAGGAGCACATGATCCTCTACCATACACAGATCAACCACTGAATCTTTGAATAGCTAGGACGTCTGTCCCACTCCCCATCCCTGCAGGAGACGCTCTGAGCCCCAAAATGCAGGACCCTCACCACCTTGGGGAAATTGTGTGTGTGTGTGTGTGTGTGTGTGTGTGTGTGTGTGTGTGTGTGTGTGTGTGTGTGTGAGAGAGAGAGAGAGAGAGAGAGAGAGAGAGAGAGAGAGAGAGAGCTGCTCTCTATTTCATGAGATACAACCCACTGAAATACAACCCCTTTTATCTCTAGATTGTCCCACAGCCCAGAGATACAGTTCCACACACACCCCACATACACGTAAGGAGCCAGAATGATCTGCCCTCTATTCTCCAGGGCACAAAACCACTCTAGTGAAACCCAGTTCATTTCCCCTGCACTCCTCCTCCTCCTATCCTGCTCAGACAAGCTAAACCATCAACCATGCTCCAAAAACTTGGGGCAGGCCAGCCTAATTTCCCTTCTTGCAGCACATGCTGAAATGCAAGCAGCCCACCCCAACCCAGAAACACAAACCTACCAGGGGAGGCATCCAATTCACTTTCTCCCCACACAATGCCACGCAAATTCACCCCCCAGTGATGTACTCTTCCTCTTAGAGAGGTTCAGGTCACCTCAGTGTCCACTGGGGTAAACCCCCCACATGAGAAATGGCCTCCCCATGCAGATCCTATTTCACACTAGCATAAAGCCCTCATACAAATCCTCACTCAAGAGAGCCACCACAAACCTCTTGCCTCCAAAAATTATATGTTCTCCTGCCCTGACTGAGAACCAGCTCAGCCTTTTCTCAACATACAGTGGCATAAACATCCTCTGCCTCCAAAGCATTAAAACCTCACCAGGGAGAGGTAATTCACCCCTTCCCAGAGCCACGGTGGCACAAACCCACTCGAGGTTGCTCAAACAAGACAACTCTCTACTCTCCACATGCTTGCGTTCCCATGTTCTGGGCTCCTTGGGCAGGTGCGTGCTTTACCATGCTGCGTCCGTCTCCTGGCGCCCCCTATCGGGCGCGGGAGGTGGCCAGGCGTTAACCGTGGAAAAAAAGAGCTTGCCCAGTGGAAATTCCCGTTAGCTGCAGCAGAAGCAGCAGGAGGCACGCGGGGGAGGAGGTGAGCGAGGCTGCCGGGCGGAGGCGGAGGCTGATTAAATTCTTCCCGGGAAGGGATTAGCGGGCAGAGCAGAGGGGCGAGGCGGCGGCCCAACGTGCTCCTCTTTACCAGGCCTGAGGCCATGAAAGGGGTGTTCAACGCACGCTTTAACCCCGCTAACCTGAGGATCGCATAGCACGGTGGGCGCTCAGTCAGGATCAGTCTTCCTGGATTCGTTTAACCCTTGGATAACGAATACATAGTCTGGTGATAAAACAACTAAAAAAGTGGACATTCAAACCCGCGTTTATTGCTACCCTCTTCTCCCAGGAGCACGCGCTTCTACTCCGTGCCAATTAATCCGGTATAAGTCTCTCCCACAATCATCATAATTAACGCGTATTAGAACCCCACATGACCCTCAAACAGGTCCGGAAAAGTGTGAAATATCCAGCCTTTAACCTTCCCGACAGCGAAAAGGAGAAGGTAACAAGAGAGTATGAAATGGGAAGGGTAACTAACTAATCCGCTAAATGATGTGGAGTTTGCGTTTCGTGGTTGTGACTCCAAACCCCAGTGGACTGGGAATCTGGGATAATGGACCGCAGCGTATCAAGAAAGTAGGTAGAAGACAGCAGAGCAAGAAAGCAGCCGTGACCCTTGTCGTTCCTATGAGCAATATAAATCCCCCCCCCCCCGAAGCAGGCAGTTCAAGTCGGGGCAAACCCCAACTTTCTCCATCCAGGGTAACTTCCATCCTAGGGAAATATTATTTCTTAAAAAAGTGTGCGCGCGTGTCTGCATGCCGGCTGCCCGCCAGCAAGGAGAAAAGCCCAGCTCTGCATCCCACCCTCCCAAGGGGAGATGTGGGTGGCACCACTCCTTTACCACGGTTCCCTCCGAGGAAGAGATGGCGTCAAGTCCCGGCCCCATTTCTGCCCAGGGATCTCGGCTTCTTCCTACATACGCCCCAAACCCCAACCTCATTCACATGCACCCGATGTTCCGTTATTGCAATCAGGTCCCAGACGGTCTCACCCTAGTTTCCACCCCTCCTCCCTGGAGTCGACGACCTATGCCTCCCCTTACGGAACTCATCCCATCCCACATAAGTGTAAGGGGTCACTCGGTCCTAACTTCCCGCCGCGATGCCTGTTGTGCACCCCTTTCTTTTTCCCCGGCAAACAGCCATCTCTCTCGTAGTTGTATATTTTTTATCGCCGAAGCGGGCACCTGCTCCTCCTCTCAGCCTTCCCCGCAGGAAAAGGTCTCCAACAACTCCTTCCTCACAAGCAAAACTGCAGCTCCAGCCTTTGCTCTGTAACTCTAAGCGGGGGGGGGGGGTCGGTCTGTCTTCCATACTCAGCAATCCGAAAGACCCCACCGCACCCCCATTCGGCGCGTCCCGGCTGTTCCCCATCTTCCTCGGGAGAAGGAGGCGCTTCAAGCCCCAGGGCGGCCGGGCTGCTATCGCCGCATTTCCAGCTTAGCAACCTGCTCCTCTCTCCCCTCCCGGCAGAATCTCCACCATCCATCGGTCTCTATTCAACCAGGCCCAGCTTAGCCCGTGGGGCAGCTTGGAGAGCAGTTTCCCCCCCCCCCGCCCAGTCGAGCTCGCCGGCATCCTTCTCCAGCCCCCGCCACCGCCCTTCCCCGGGATCGCCAGGAACAAAGAGCCCCAAGCCCAGCTGCTCCTCTCTTTCTTTCGCTCTCCCTCTCCCTCCTCTTTTACCTGCTGCAGGGCCGCCAGAACCATCAACAGCAGCGGCGGCAGCATCCGCGGCGACGCTCCCGCTATCCGGCACATGGAGGCGAAGCGGGGGGAGGAGAGAGAAGCACAAACGGGAGCGAGCGAGACAGGGCGAAAAGTCCACGGATCAGGGCCCCCCGGAGCGTCTCGGACCAAGGTGGGAAAGACGGGAAGGGACGGCAGATGATCCCCGGGGGTTGCCTCGGAGCGGAGGAGGTGGTGGCTGAGCTCCGGGTCAGGCTGCAGCTTGGGTTCTCCTCTCTCTCCCCCCGCCACGTCCTGGGTGCCGGGGATAGGCTGCACACAACAAAAGGCAGCGGGCGGCGAAGGAGTGGGCAATAAGCGCTGCTGGGGGTAGTTGGAGGCGTCAGCGGATCCTCTGGGGTTTTCCTTGGTACATGTCCTTCTCGCTCCTCGGCCAGCTGCTGCTGCTGCTGGGTTGCCCTCGCCGGCGACTTGAGACAGCCTCCCTCTCAGTGCGTCGCCAACTGCGCCCTGGCACCGCCGCTCCAATGTCGGCTCCGCTGCTGCATGCTCGCGCTGAGTCCCCTAGCCTCCTTCACTTTCTTGCCTCGCCTCCCCGGCCAGCAGCAGCAGCAGCACCAACCCCCTCCGCTTGCACACAATGATAACAATACCAGAGCAGCCTCTGCCTCGCTCGCTCTGCGTGCCTGCGTGCGCGTGTGTGTGTATGCGCCTTCCCTTGTGCCTGGCTGCTGCTGGCAGCGTCTCCTCCTCCCCCCGCCTTCTCCCTGCCGGCCGCACGGCCAATGGGAAGCTACCGGCTTCAGCTCCGCTCTTGCCCGGGCCAGGCAACCGCCCACAGACACCCCACAGCAAAAGGTTGGGATTTTGCTGCTGCGGCTGCAGGCAGACGAGGTGCGCAAACGAGGCCGTGGGGCGATTGTTGGCACTTCAGCCCTCAGGACGAACCAGAAGCAGGCAGGGTGTGTCTGGGCTAGCGGAAAGGAACACAACGCACAACGCGCTTGTGACAGGACTGGGGGTGGGTGAAGAAGAGAGAGACTTAAGATAATAAACAAGTGTGAGAAAGCTTTTGCTGTTTATTTATGGGGTGAGAATCTCCGGCTAACGTGAGAAATGCTTATGCAAAAAGGAAGCCCGGCGATGCTAGGGAACGCTGTTCTAGCCCCCATTGTCTGAGCCGGTGCTGTGCTATGAGCCACCTGCTGGGAAAAGAAGCTTAGCTGTTTAGGCGGCTGGGCTGGCTTTTGTTTTTACTTCTCTCCCGCCCTTGCCAAAGAGCCTGGAATTTGACCAGCCAGCCAATTAGGAAGTTTCAAGTCCCTGCGGTTATTGGGCTCGCGGGCCTTTTGTCTCCCGCCGCTCTCCCCCCATCCCGCGATCGTACTACCTGCCTCATTTCTCAGCAAATGTTTTCAAAAAGCTTTGTTTGGTGCTGGGCAGGGCTCCAGTCCCTGTGTCCAAAAAATGTCAGGCTGCATAACGGAAATTAGGAAGGTTGCTGAGTGCACAGTAAAGGCAAGTATCAGTGCTGGGTCATTTGCAGAGCTGGCAAGGAATTTCCCTCACCCTACAGGTCACTGAGCAAACTTGTTTTGTGTCCATGCATCAAAGCCTCCAGCCTGAGTGAGAAATAGCAAAGGGGGGGGGGAGAGAAGGGAGGGATTGTAAGCACTGGCGCAAGACAAGGCTCTCAAAGAGCTACGAATGGCACATTCTTGATTTTAAAGCCGTTTGCTGGGAATTGAGCTTTTTTCGTGGAAGGGTGAAGAACATTTTATTTGCACAACTTCATGCTTTGGAAAGGATGTAAACTGCGATGCAGATATTTTCAGACAAACGTTGTTTTTGCTACTGTATATGGCAGATGATAGGGCAAAACAAGCAGTACATTTGGATTTTTCTTTACTAGCTGGGCATTTTGTGAGTACTGTACACAGTCCAACACAAGGTGACGATGCACCCTCTCCAGAATATTCCTATTTACTTCAGTGAATAGTGACCGCTCTAGTAGAGCAAGTCAAACTCGAAAATGTTTGCAAAGTAAATTATTCATTTTTAAATGTACTATCGTTGGTTTCGTTTATTCTTGTACTCATTCTGAGTAAAGAACAGTGCTGAATAAGACCACCATAGTAACTAACTACTTTAGCTACGTACATGAAAATTATACACTCGCGTGCGCACACACACACACACACACACTATACTGTATAATATGCTGCACACTAGAGGGAAGTGCCCAACAATGTGAGAAGTGATCCTCCCTGTGTCTTAAAGGAACAGGGTTTATCTCTCAATCTAAACTGCCTCACAAAATTATTGTGAGGAATAGTAGAATACGAATGTGATAAACACATTTTAAAAAACAATTTCCAATAGAGTCTTCAATGTTGAAGACGTTATAACCAGTGCTTTCAAAGTGGGATATTCAAATAATCACAGTGCTGATTAAATCGTTTCAATCACTTTTCTATTCACATAGATAAAATAGTTAAAAGATGTCTGAAAGACGCCTTTTTCATTCTTCCAAAGAATCTGATAGGTTGATTGTGAGATTACTGCAAGTTAACTTCCTTAAATTAATGACATACAGCGCAATCCAGTGTAACAGTGCGCCAGGGAGCGCGTGCTCCCCCGGCGCAGGGTGTCGTAAACGCTGTAAAGTGCATTTACGACACCCGGAGAGTAAGGGCCACTGGCGTAGAGGCCGGCAGCCCTCCCCCGGCCGTGCACGCAGGACCGGGTAAGTCCCACACCGCCTGGGGCAGGGGAGGGCACACTGGGTGTTGAGGGAGGCCTGGAGAGGGTGGGCATATCGGCGGTGAGATCCGTCGATATCCAAAGCCCTCTCCAGGCCCAGCCTTACATGGAGGCCTCGGATGTAAGCCAGCTCTAGAGCTGGCGTATATCTGAGTAGACCCATTGGGCCTGGGCTGCCTTGCACCCAGGTAACGGGTGACTCCTTCCCTTGAGGTGTACCCGGGCTGCCCCAGGGCAGCCCGGGATTTGGTTAGGATACAGTAGCCGGCCATTTAGGCTGGCCGTGTATCCTTACATAGGACTGCACTGATAGATTTGTGAGAACAACATAATTAAGATCTTTATGGCCAGTACCTGTCATTGACAGACTTGGAATAAAACATACTATAAAAAGACACTCAAACATTTATCTCCTTATATTTACACAAGCTTGCAAACTGTTGGAGCTCAGCTGTTTGCAGGGCAATTAGCAGCTATCTAGTTTTTGAATAACGTCAGGGCTTGAGGCAATTAGTTATTATCTGATCTTTCCATCACCTGTGTTTTCATTGGAGGCTCTGTGGGACCCACCAGAAATCAGGTCGCACCCACCAAGTGGGTCCCGACCCACAGTTTGGGAAATGCTGGTATAACTGAACTAAATATAATAAAGGCCCATTGAAAGAGTTGGAAAATTATTCCTTTATCACAGCGGTTCTCAAACTGTGGGTCACGACTCACCATTGAGAACCTAAGCGGTCCCCTGCCCCCTTAAGGGGTGGGGACAGCATGGCGGCGATCCAGGGGATCACCACCACTGCCAAATTGCCCCAAACCGCCATTGCAACACTTACCAGGGCTTGGGGGAGCTTCGGGGAGGTCTGCGCGGCCCTCTGCAGGCCTCCCCAATGTTCGGATCGCTGCAAAACATCGATCTTCAGGCGCTTCCGGTTTTCGGAAGACAGACATTGCACATCTAATGTTCATTGCTGTGTTTACAAGACCAATCGGTCAAAAAGGAAGGTGAAAAAGCTCTCAGGATAATTTTGTTTGATTTTCAAAATTGTAGATACCGTAAGTTACAAAAGGCTCTTGGCAGTGCTAGTTCTGGGAGACAAGAAAAGCTCACTGCAGGTAGAGTCAATAATCATTTCTGAAAAGGGGGGGGGGGATCAGCCTCTTTGCTTGCAAAAGGTAGCTCTTCTTGGAGACCCTCCAAGCTCTGAAGATTCACTGATTCCTTGACCATGTATCATCATTGACTGGACTTTGGACAGCACTATTGCTGTGTTATTCTGGATGTGGACAGCGTGTGACTCATGATACCTGCAAGTGAAGCTTTTAGTCACCCTGACTAGCCAGTTCCTTTTAGGAAAACCACCTGAGTTCAGATGTTAGCAAAAGGAGAGTCAATCACACAAAAATTTATCATCATCCTTGTTATCTAAATAAGGCTTAAGTGGGGCTTAATTAACTGTCTGAAATTGCCTTTTGTGCTGGTGTGAGTTTCACTGTACATTAATTTTAACTAGAAGATTGCACGCTAATAAATCTGAACACTAAAAATTCATACCATCTAGGGTCCAATAGCCAAAACAGCCATAGGGGTGCTAACACAGAGACACTGATCACCAACTTCCTCACACTAACATCTGTCAACAAAGGAGCCTGAAGCTACAAACTCAGCAGCACAAGTCATACAGAAGCAGAAACTCTTTCCTGATGTATCCCGGAAGCCAGTGCCCCATTCAGCAGACAGGGAACTGAATCTGCTAGCATCTTATCCAATGTCACCTAGGATAGACAGAGTCAAAAACTGCATGCTAGATAGCTGGCTGCCCCCCAAATTTAATGCTTAAATGGGCAGATTGTATCAAGCTCTTAAAATTCATAAGTAGGCATTAATAAAATAGAAAGGTCTAAGGGTAATGGTGATCAACAGAAATTAGACATGACAGAATACTGGTAAGGTAACAAAAGGCCTAATTTTCATCAGTTCCTGTACTAAGTAAGGAAATAGCTGTCATCTAGAATGTCTATCTGTTATAGGTTCTGGAGGGCCTCTAGTCAGGGGTGGAATATTAACTCAGGAAGAAAGTAGACCCTAGGATCCATTTGGGGCTAGGGGGATCAAACTTGTGCACGGGTGTAGTGCACAGGGTCGCAGAATGTGTGTATAAGAATTCTTGTACAAAGCTGCTTGATATTAAATTAATATTAATTAATATTAATTAGCAGTGGCATCAGTAGGGGGTGCGAGTGACACCCTCAGGTGGCTCATAGCACTAGTGGCCAAAATTGTGGAAACCTCTTGTAAAATTTGTATTTAGGAATAATACTATGAAATTATCTGTATTCTATCAAACATCATGGCCAAATAACCAGAAAAACACAAGTGCCTTACATAACAAAAAGTGGATTTCTTTAACTCAAGACTGACCAATGAGACTGGTTGTTCCGAGAGCCAGTGCGGTGTTATTATAACACAGCATGGAACCAATAAGGTGTTAGTATAAGTCAGTTCTCATTTCTATGTATCAGAGCTAATACTAGAACTCTTGTTTAGTTGTGTGTCATTTTTTTTTTGTCGGTTACTGATTTGTTGGGTGACCTGGACTGTTATATATTAAAAGAAATAAAGTTAATGGGGGTGATACCATGAGTTACCACACCAGGTGACACCAACCCCAGTGACACCAGTGGGGTGATGTGATGAGCTCTCGCACTGGGTGACGCAAACCCTAGCGATGCCTCTGTTAATTAGTGCTTGTGAGCTATCATTCAGCATTAACTACCCAGGCTAGGAGCTGAACCAAACTGAAGCATTCTGGGGCTTTTTTGTCTCCTGTTTCATGAGGGTGTGGGTATGTGAGAGAGGGGAGAGATTAAAAAAATCTCAAACTGACATATATTCGACAGACTTACGTTGTTTTCTGTTAACCTAACATAAGTAAAACGTTAAATACTGAGACCTCAAGGCAATTGTAACAACTAGGTAGGTGAGGCCTACCCTGGCCGTCTCTAATTTCACTCCAGCCTCAAGTGATTTCATGGCCAAGCAAGGATTTGAGTGTCTCGATGGCTGAGGGCCAGCCGTTTATCAATTAGATGACACTGGTTCATGCTGCCAGATACTCATTTAGTAAAGGGCTGATATCACTACCCCACAAAACAGAAGTCTCTTATTTCACAACAGTTCGGTTCGCCATTATACCCCATAAAACAGACTCCAGATATCTCCATAAAGGCTTTTCTTTTGGAAATGTTGATCTGGCAGCTGAGTCAGGCTAGGCTGAATTTCTCAAGAAACTAGGTCTCAGGTCTGCTCAAATCACATCTTATCTTGAAGCCCTTCCCCCCATCTGCAGCAAGTTGTAGGGGGAAAAAATCCTGTCTATGCAGAAAGGCACTGTACTGTATTGCTTCAGATGGCCCACAGCTGAGCTCTGGCTTTGAAAGAGCATAGGCATGGCCCATATGAAACTGCTGGCAGCACTAATAGGGATGCTTATGAAATTCAGGTTGTGATCTGATTAGTGTTTAATTGATTTGGCTGGGTTTTTTTTTCTTCCATGTGGCATTTTTTCCTACCACAGCCTTAATGATTGATAGAGAATGAAAAATTCAAAGTTTGCATATATTTACATGAATTAACATATACAGATGAGCAATGATCATTCCACTTTGAAAAGTGTCATGGTTTGTGGGCCTGCATGGTGCCCTTTACTGCTAAATACCCCTATGCCAGTTATAGCGGAGTGACATTTGAAATGGTAGCAAGGAAAGCTGTTTTCTGGATGCTGAGATGAAATGATTAAAAAATTGCTGACACAAAGATAAACAATTAGCATTTTCAGAAACATTTATTTTGGTCTTGACATTTGCAAAAGCAAAATGTTTTATAGTGTTTTCCCTGAACAAAAATGTGGCGAAATGTACTGAAAAAAATTAATCTATTTTCAAATTAAAAGTACCTTTAACTCCTGAAATCTTTCCAACGTGTTATGTTTTTATACTTGCTGTGAGATTTATTTATTTTTAAGTGGTTAATTAATAATAATCAACGTATCAAATGCACGCAGTGTTCTTCTGATTTGGATTGCTTATTCATTTATTTATCTGGAGCAGAAATTACATTTTTGACCAACATTTTTCTTTTTTCCAAATAATTTGAGTAGAATAAAGTGCAGTAATACAGTGATTGTTATTCATGCCGAGTAGATTTGATGAACAGTTGCTGTGTTGTAAGCTTGTCTTGCTTGTTTCATTTTTTTCATCTGAATCTTTAGGCGTTTTTCAGAGTATAAAGTTTAAAAACACAAATAGAAATCCATATGGATATTAAATAACCTGTCAACCCCAGTTATTCTGCACAGAGTAAGTCCTAGACCTTCATATTTCTGAATCCAATCTTTCATTAAACTCAAAAAAAATTTAACAGGCTTTATAGCATGCCTGGACAATGACCAGACCTTAGCTTTGGACGTCAGTCTACTCAGTGCAATTTCTGCTGCTGCCGGCAACCAAATTATTAACAGAAATAGCAACCCAGTAAAATAAAAATTGCTTTCACAGCAGTTTTTCAGCTCTCACACCGGGTCATATTCTTTTTTAGCTATACAATTGTAACTTAACAGAAGAGTCTGGCTTATGGCGTTAGTCTGTTGCCAGGAGATGTTTATAATTTGTGCTTTTCGAAGCCATCCACAGCAAGTGAACATTATATTCCATGTTCCCCCCAAACAAAATTTCATACTGCAGACTGGTGCCTGACAAGTAGCCCTGAAGATGTAAAATCATTACCCTGTTTATTCACAAAGCAGTCACTGCCAGTATTGTGGGGTCCAACTGAGATTCAGAGGGTAAAATGGCCACCGATTGCATAAGAGTTCACCTAAGGGAGGCTATATACATTTGAACTTCATGACTTATGGAGGTACGGTGGCACTCTCTCCACTACCACTACCATGTTGGTAATGTTTTAATATTTAGAGTCAAAAGTGTGGTTTGTGCTGTACAAAGCAAAGTAAAACACAAAAGCAACACACTATTTGCTAGAGGGCTAACAATCTCATGGAAGAAAAATGAAATTATAACCCTGGGGAACTAAGAAAGAAATTAGGATAGTTGCCTAATACTAAAAGTGCAAAAAGGCTGTAGTATTCCAGGCAAGTTTTTGCTAAGAGAGGAAGAGGTATTAGACAAAGGAAGCAAGCTGAGTTTGGGACAAGGAACTTACTGAGGGCAGGGGGGAAATCCCACAACATGATCCCTTTTCATCAGCTTCCACTATAGGCAGACTTACGGTGCATGCCTGTACATGTTTACTCAGTAGTAAGTACTGTTGGGCTCAACAGTCACAATTTTTTTCTGAATTAATAATCACCGTATGTCTGGGTGTGTTGCCAGGATACTCCATACCAGGATGTCATATATGCTTCACACTTGACATTTTATACCACAGATCTATTGTCTTTTGGGCAGGGCCAGCTTTAGGTTTGAGGAGACCTTCAGCAAACTGTCCTCAGTGGGCCCCTCCCTTCTGTGTGCTTCCCAAAGTTCATGGTGGGGTTTTTCTTCCGGGTAGCACAATCCTATCTAGAATGCAGCAGCGGCACACCTAAGGCAGCCACTGCATCCTAGCCAGGATTGGGCCTGCGCCAGCGGAGCTGGAGTGCGCCTTGGGATAAAGGGACGTCCGTCTCTTTCCCCTGGGTAGAGCCCCAGCAAGCCCAATGGGCCTCCTCTGATGTGTGCCAGAAAAATGGCTGGTGGAGGATCTGGTATAAGGCCAGCCAGGCCAAGGCCGGGGATAGGATTTGGCATAGTGCACTGCCAATTATCCCGTCCCTGGCCTGGTTGGCCAATCGCCCCCTCCCTTTCCACCCTGGTCCGCCCTGCCCCGACCTGTGCAGGACCTACCTGCATCTGCTGGCGGTGGTTGCGGCCCTGGACAGAGTGAGCGGTGCTGGCCTCTCTGCTGGTGCCACTTACTCACCGGGTGCCGAAAATATGCCTTATGACACATTTATGATACCCGGTGCTGGCAGAGCCATTGCTCCGCCAGCAGAAAGTTACACAGGATTGTGCCGTTAGTGTTCTTGATGGTGTTCCTAGCATTGATGGACTGAAAGGAGCCCCCTAAACTCATGTTTTGTTTTTGTCTCCTCCCAGCACCCCCATCTTTATCATTGCAGGGGCATCTGGGCAAAAGCTTCCATTTGTGGATGAGATGGAAAAGAGCTGGTGATGACAGAGGGACTCACTTAGCTAAGAGTGTTGCTCTGTCACCTTCACATGAAAGGCACAGAGGTGACCTCAGGGATTGACAGTGGGTCCTTCCGGGAGCCCTGGGCCCTTAGCAGCTGCCCAACAATGCTGACCCCTGATGCCAGTCCTAATTCTGGCATTTGTGATTATTGTGAGAACAAGAAACAACATCATTCTTAAAGCGTCGCACTGTGTATGTTTAACCATGGGCAGATAAATGAAGTATTCAGACAGAAAAGATCTTATTTATCTTGCTTTGTGACTTGAAAAACGTATACATTGTCTGACTATCTTTAAGAATGGTCATTCTCTAAGTTGCAGTAATATATTTGACATTGCTTGGTAAGCTATTAAAAAGACTTGAATCTGGCAGAACTAGAAAAAAGAAAATATGATCTCCAAAAGGTCACACACCATGATGTTTTTGACAAATGTAACGTGTGTGATATGTATTTTCCCTGAAAAGAATCTCTTACTCTTTCTTTATAACCCAGTAATGCAGGCTTAACAACAAGAAATGTTGTACAATTTTTGGTGAACTTCTGGGATGAACTTTTTTGCAGTAAAAAGAAGGCTACAGTTACCTAATAACATGGTGGAATATTAGTCAATGTGAGTGAGTTCCTCTGTCTTCACATGGGCTATTCTAGAGTTTGAACCTTGACCTCTCCTATTCAGAGCAAGAATTCAAGAACCTTGTCCTCAGACCCGCAAGCCATACTTGCTTGAAAGCTTGGAGCCCTCTTCTCCAGAGCTTTGATCAGAAGTCTGTGAATTCAAGTGCTGTTGATGAACAATGACTACCTATGTTTCTTGTTCAAATTCCCAGAAGCAATCCTAACGAAAATGCTATGACACACTTATTTTTTATAAGATACAGCCGGGGATTATTGTAGTTTCCTACACTTATGACCCAATCCTAAAGGAGTTGGGTGATGCTGATGCTCCTCTTCCGCTGGCATAGACTGCTGTAAAGCAGTCAGCGCCAGTCGTAAAAGGCGCTTTGGCAACGTGCTCAGTAGCACACTGCTGGGACGCTGGTGGGAAGGCCAGAGCCTTCCTGCCCACACCAGCAGATCCGGAGCCACCTGCTGTTGAAGGTAAAGTGGCGGGGGAGATGGGAGCTGGTGGCAGGAGGGCAGAATGGGGACAGGGACAGAACAGGGCGGCAACAGGGGAGGGGGATGGGCAGATCGGGCCTGGGAAGGGGGCGGGTTCAGCAGCAGCTTTGGCTGCCGAATCCTAACCCCCTTCCTAGAGCCACATGGACCTGCGCCAGCTATTTAGCTAGCACAGGTCCGTGTAGACCCCCCGCGCCACGGAGGCTTATCCCTGGATAAGAGAACAATTGTTCCCCCACCTCCCATCATCAAGACTGGCTTTCATATGGCACAGTTGAGGGTGCTGACCTTGACCTATAAAGCATTCTATAAAGCATTTACTGTACATTCTGGGTCCTCATATACTATTATAGAGTGAACAAGTTGAAACTAAATCCGGACAAGATGAAGGTGTTCTGTGTTCCAGGTTATGAATTGTCAGCCTGTTCTGGAAGAGGTTGTAGCTGTCCTGAAAGAGCAGGTTCACAGCCTGGGTGTACTTCTAGACCTGGCCATGCAATCTGGATGCTCAGGTGTTGGCTGTGGCCCAGGGTGCTGTCAGGGTGCCCCTCCAAGTCAAGGGGCCACTCCCGCCTTTCCTTCTCCAACCTCTTCTGGTGGTCAGGGAGGCGGCTGTCAGGAGTGCCCCAAGGTCTCCGGGTCCTCAGAAGGTTAGGTGGGAGGGAGTTACCTCACTTTGGGTCCTCCTCCAGCAGCCCTTAGTGCTCCTTCAACGGGCACGGTGTGACTGCAGAGGCTCCTTGGGGGGGGGGGGTTGTCCTCCCTGCACAGGCTTCACGAGGTAAGCTTTCAGGCCCATCATCACGGGCCCAGGTGACATGTCTGGGTCTCCCCCCCCTGCCCCTTCCTGGCCAGGTTCTCCTGGTCCCTCCCCTAGCGGTTACAAAAAAATTCCAGCTGTGTGCCTGCCACAGCAGCTTGGCTGTTCCCCTCCCTGGCGTTCCCTCCCCTCATCCTCCTTGTTGATGCTGGTTGGCAGTGCAGTTTCAGGCTGGAAAGCGCTCTTGCAAGAGCAAGAAACACTTCCACATACCTGCAGGGGCCAGCCATTGGGCTGTGTGGCCTCGGCGAGGAGTGATCGGCCATCTGCCGGCTGGCTCAGCAACTGGAGTCCCTGGAACACCAAGGTGAGTGAGTCCGAGGCTGGACAAGTGTTTTTGCCAAGCTTAGGCTGGTGTTCCAGTTGTGTCATTTCCTGTGCCAATCAGATCTAACCATGGTTGCCCATGCATTTGGTTACATCTCTTTTGGGTTACTGTAACATGCTTGATATGGGGCTGTCATTGAAGACCATCTGGAAACTTCAGCTCGTGCAGAATACTGCTGCCCGATTGTTTACTGGCATGAGACACAGAGATCAGATCATTCTGTCAGATCATTCTCGTCCCCGTCCCCCCATGTGAACCTGCCCATTTCCTGAAATTATTTGAGAGGGCTCTTCTATATGTTACTCTATTGGTGGAGTGTGCCTGGCAGTGATACAGGAAAGTGCCTTCTCTGTGGTGGAACCCATCCCCCAAGAGAGTTAAGATTGGTACTATACTTGCCTCAGTTTCCACACCGAGTCAAAGACTTTTGCCTTTTCCTTAGCCCTTGATTCATGAATACTGCTGGGCTATTTGCTTTTATCGCATTGTTAAAACACTGGTGTCGCATTGTTGTTCTGCTACTGTTGTTAGTCTTGTATTATTATTTTTTATTTGCGATAATTTTAATTGCTTTATTAGTCTTTGTGTTTTATCTTTCTTGTTGCAAGCTGCCTTGAGTGCCACCCAATGGGAGGGGATAAATACTTATTTAAAAATATATAAATAAATTGTAACGCTAGCTGTCTTGATTAGCATAAGTAGGTCTAGTGCTGTAGTTTTGCCTGACAAATGTGACGGCTGATCAGGGGCTTAACTAAAGAACATTAATGTTCCTTAATGGATCCTGTGTTTGGAATGTAATTCCCATAAGAGTTTAGGGGGAAGGCAGAGGGACTACTGGGGAAGCAGGTACAGCTTGAACTAGGACAGAGTGAGACAAAGAGAGCTTTCTTTTTTTCAGCTGCGGATGAATAAAACTAGGGTACACTTGATGTTTGGGAATCTGATGCAAGAGAAGTAGCTGTGCTGGTGCTTTAGGTTTCTATTTGATTTCAATAGGTTCTGTCTATATACAGTCTATCTAAAAATAAACAAGATAGTACAAATACACTATGCATCTCTGGTGCTCATTCATTCTCTTGTCCACAGGAAACTAAACCCTTTAGCATTGCCCTTGGACTATCCACCACTCAAGAAAGCAAGTAACATTTGTTTGTTTAAATCAGGGGCGGCCAACCTTCCACCATTAGGGCCTCTGTGTTCTTAAGGGTTGTGTAGACGACAGAATCTTGTCAGCTGTAACTGATGATGGTGCTGGAAAAGCAGCTGCACCTGCTGAAACGTTCTCACCTATTAAAGGGCCAAGAGCATTCATGTTGAAAGGTTGGCCACCCTGGTTTAAATGTTGATACTATACCTTTGTGTCCCATATTGAGACCCCCAAGGAAACTAAGAAGAGCATTAATAAAGCATAATCTCAATAACACAAAGACTTTCCACCATTAGGGCCTCTGCGTTCTTAAGAGTTGTGTAGAAGACAGAATCTTGGCAGCTTTAATTGCTGATGGTGCTGCTAAAGCAGCTGCACTTGCTGAAATGCCCTCACCTAGACAACCACCTCAGTGCAGCCCAGCACAGTGCAAATCTCCTGACTTGAACTGTGAAATGAACAATCATCTTTGAATGCAGAGCTCCATGAAAGCAAACTGCTCCAGTGTTTACTACAGAGGAAGGTATTTGAGCCATGTAAAATATCATAAATGAACTATGCTGCTGCCAGTGCAACTGGAGCAATGATTTGACATTATGAATTTTGGCTCCAGAATGTTCTTCCCCTCATCTAAGAAAAATTCCAAACATCTACCATGCTGCAGGTGTACAGGTGGGGTTTTTGGGTTTGCTTCTTTCAAATTACAAAGAGATGAGGCAACAATAAGCAGATCATTTTTTTAATCCAAATATTAAATAATCTAGGGCCCAGATTTTTTTTTTAAGTAAATAAAACCAACTGCTAGCCTTGTCCTCCTCCGCATTTTTATTCTATTTTTGTGAGACAATATGCTTGATAAATAAAAATGTACGGTATAATGCTTGTATTTAAAAGAAGCATCTTTTTATTCTTTGGAACAAACAGCATTTTGTAATTTTAACAGCTGCTTGCTTTCTGGACAAGTTGATGAGAAAAATATAAGAAAACTGCTTTTGTTTAAAAAGACGTGTGTGTGTGTGTGTGTGTGTGTGTGTGTGTGTGTGTGTGTGTGTGCGTGCGTGCGCGCGCGCACCTGCAAGATTTTCTGACTCCTAAGTTGGTGCTGGACCACAAAGCAGAAATTTGGAGGAAAATTCCTAACAAGCAAGGTACAATATGAGACAAGATAACCCCATGATGACATCGCACTTTGAATTGTGCCAGCAGTACAGCCTAACTGGCTTCCATCTGTTATGCTGGTCTTCATTCTGAAGAGTCTAACAAATATTTTGAAAAATGCATCAAAAGTTGAGAAAAATGCAAACTGCCTTGACAGTTCTGAACATCACATAGAGAATCTCATAGTGAGCCCTTTCTACCTCAAGTGAATCCTGGGTTCACAGCAGAGCCTCTGAGAGGGGGTACAAAGTTTCTCTTGGGCCCCTTCTCAAAGGGGGAGGGGGCAAAACAGGGTGGGGGGAGGGCAGCAATAGCCAGAAAAGTCTCCAGAGCCCAGGTCTACCAGGCTTTCCACCCAGTAGACCTGGCCCGGCCACCATCTTTCACTCTCCATGACAGCTGAGATACCAGGAAATTTCTGGGCCCCCTCTGGCTCCTGGGCCCCCTTTTGACCCTGAGCCTGGGTACAATTTACCCCCTTTACTCCTTCTCATGGGCTCTGGTTCACAGCAACATGATTGGCCACAACTATGAGCTGAGGCCCATCTTTGCTTCATACAATGGTGACCAGTAAGGAGGTGTGTTTAAAAGTAGAAGGCCACTATCGCTCTGACTAAGGGTGGAAGTGACCCAGCACCCCTGCTGCGGGTGCAACAGCAGAGGCATGGAAACAGTAGATTAACACGGTGGAAGTTCACAGCTGCTGGATGCTGACTTGCTAGCAGGGCCTAGCATGGGTGTCTCCCATGATATTCAAAGAACCTGCACTGTACTGTCTAAACAGCCCCCATACCCCCACTGTCACCTTTCAACACTGCCCCTAAGGATGACAGCCCCCCTGCTCTTGATACCCAAAGCACACTGGCGTCACTGCAGGGGGGGGGCGAAGCTCTAAGTTCCGCCGCAATCTGACCCTCCGTTACACGGGTGAACGAAGCGGCCCCGCCCCCTCGCCATCGGAACCATTCAAGGTGGTGAAAACAACGCACGGGAGACTCCCTAAGCATTGCTTTCGCTGCCTTGAAAGGCTCCGAAGGTGAGGGGGCGGGGCCGCTTCGTTCACCCGTGTAACGGAGGGTCGGATCGCAGTGGAACTTAGACCTCCGCCCCCCTGCAGTGACGCCAGTGCCAAAGCATTAGCCTCTTGAGGCTGTGTAATTAAATAAACTGTCTAATACTGAGTTAAATCGAACCCAGCATTTCTAAGGTCTCAGTGATGTTTCTCTGCTCTATCACCTGATAGCTTATATATGGATATCATGCAGATTAAGGGCTCAATCCTAACAGCGCCTAGCGCCACCAGAACAAGTGTTCTGGACTGGCCGCTGCCGGAAGTGGCAAGTAGCCAGATCCTCACACCAGCGGATGACAGACACCTGCCGTCCCAGGGGGTGGGAGGGAGGAGGGGTGGGTGGAAAAAGGTGGTGATGGAGCAGGGAGGAGGGCGAATCAGGACCAAGAAGGGGGTGGGTTCAGCGGCAGCACCATCCACTGAATCCAAGCTCCCTTCCAGGGCTCAATCCACCTCCACGGGTCCACGTGAACTTGTGCCAGTGATATTGCTGGCGCAGGTCCAAGTAGACCCACCAGGCCAGCAGGGGCTTACCCCGGATAAGAGAACAAAGGGAAGGCTTCCAGAGGTCAAAACATCCCCACAGGATACAACAGACGCCATGTTGGCACTGCTGCATCGCCATGCAGGGAGTTACGGTGGGTTGGGCTACCCGCCTGGGATTTTCTGCATACAAAGCATGGGTACTACCACTGAGCCACAGTTTTTCTTCTTATTTTCCAGAGCGCTGCCTTGTGTCTGCTGCTGGCAGAAAGCCCGTTTTTATTTATTTTTACTTTTTACATTTTTATACCGCTCTTCCTCCAAGGAGCTCAGGGTGATGTACATGGTTGTTTACCTCCTTTTGTCTTCAACAACCCACCAGTGCACAGGTTACGTCTACTTTTTGAGAGACCGTGTGATGGAGAGAGCTCCCGTCTCCTGTCCCAGCTCCTGCCAACCTAGCAGTTTGAAAGCAAGAAATTGCAAGTAGATAAATAGGTACTGCTGCGGCAGGAAGGTAACAATATTCCGTTAGTCATGCTGGCCACATGACCATGGAAGCATCTTCGGGCAGCGTTGGCTCTTCAGACACATGAGTGGAGATGAGCACTGCACCCTAGAGTTGGACACGACTGGCTTTCGAGCAGGGGATAGTTTACCTAAACTATAGCTAACATCACCAATGACATATACAATTTTTGCTATGTATGGGAGGCCATTTCCACAACTGATAACAAAAAAAGTGTTGTACTCTGACATAGAATAATGAGATTAATTTAAAAAACAGGCTCAGCTTCAGACATTATGTCCAAAGGCAATGGCATGATTATTGTTATTGTCTTAAAAAGAAAATTAAAAGTTTGGGTTGATGGAAAACAACCTGCTAGAGCACTCCAGTGACTTTGGTGATTAAGCAAATGGAAGAATTGTGTTTAAAATTGATGGGTAAAACAATATGGGGTATGTTTTAAGAGGATTTTCTAGAGATTGGATAAATGGCTGATATTGACTTTATTGAGATTCCCGCTGTTAAAACATTGCCTAGTGAACCCAGAGTTTCCTAGAGCTTGGCTTGT
Source organism: Plestiodon gilberti rubricaudatus (assembly GCA_026170595.1). Classification (NCBI taxonomy): domain Eukaryota; kingdom Metazoa; phylum Chordata; class Lepidosauria; order Squamata; family Scincidae; genus Plestiodon; species Plestiodon gilberti. Next base: position 49,064,652 of record JANXHW010000004.1, on the reverse strand, counting down.
TGGGAATCTGAGCTTACTTTGCCTGTCAAGCGAGTTGAAGAACAGGGAGCAAGTTAAAACTATTTTAATCTTATGTTCTACCTTGCATTTAAGATGAAGAGAAGGTATTATGCATGCAGAGAGTTTCCTGTGCAAGAGAGTTCATTCCCACTTTTTAATCTATTTCTCTTTATGCATTATAACAGGATTTTCATCACATGATCATACAGCTTGGCAGTACCATACACTGTTTGGAACACATGCAATGAGCAGCCAAGATTACAGATGCCAACAACTTTTTGTTTCTGAGTTTCCTGATTTGTCTACAACAAAAATGTCAGCTTGAAATGGTGTTAAGAGGTTGCAAATTTTTCAGTGGTTAAAAAAAGAAAACCATCAAAACTATAATGAAATGTACAGATGATGGGAGACTGGGGGTGGGGCTCAGCACTATATTAGTCATCATACGAATACTTTCCCATGAAGTATTCATGATAATTTACCTGTGGGAAATTCAGTGTTGTTGAATTAATTTCCTGGGCATCTTTATTCATGTAAATGGTAAGTTATACTATGGACAACTGTTTTAAAAACAAACTTTCTAGAAATCATATACAGTATAAAATACTACTCAATAATACAATGGCATTTCATTAAAAAAAAAAAAAGGCTATAGGGTTCTAAACCCCTTCCCGGCCGAGTACTACCTCCAGCGCCACTCTCCTGCTGAGTACCACCAGAAGTGACTGGCAATGACGTCATCATCGCCAGTTACTTTCAGGTTTTTGGAGGCCAGAAAACACAGGTAGGAGGCTCTGGGTGGGTGGAAGGGCCCTTCTCAGCATTCCCAAGAGACTCGGCCAAGGGCAGGAGCCTTTCGGGAGGGAAAACGCACCGCCAAAAGCGCCGCGTCAGAGCGAGGTTCTGGTGGTCTGGTGGTCTGAGTACTACCAGCACTCGACCAAAGTACCACTGGTGGTAGTAGCACCACTGGTTGAGAACCCCATTGTATCCTGACTCCTTACATAATGCCAGGGCTGGCCCAAAACATTTTGGTCCCTGAGGCAGTGCACCAAATGTTGCCCCTACCAGCACACTAACCACTGTTGCTGCCCATTCTTCTGCTCCCTGGCTTTGAAAGAGGAGGAGGAACAGAGCGGAACAGGAAGTGTGGAGGAGAGAAGAGCGGGGTGGGTAGCGAGTCTCCCAAGAGAGACTACGTTTCCTCTTCTGCTCCATTCCCCATTTGCATTTAGAATCAAGGGAACCAGAGGAGAAACATAGAAAACAGGAGGCTCCATGTAAACAGCACCCACCACCAATCTGCTGCCCGAGGCATCCACCTCAGGCAGTCTCTTGGATGGGCCAAATCTGCATAATATGCACTGAAACCACATCACATAGACACTTTTAAGATTGAACTCTGGTGTGTGTGTGTGGGGGGGGAGAGAATGGTTTTTGCAGTGGTCCTTTATTTAATATGCGAAAGCAGGTTTACATGTTTTTTTAAAACGATTAAAACTTTAAACGCTCATTGTCTAACATGGGTGAAGGAAGATGAGCGATTTAATGACTGCAGATGCTGTTTCTCTGAAATTCTTTCTTTTCTACTGCAAGCATCCTTAATGCTATTTTAATGGCAACATTGTGTGTCAGATGCTCCTTCTTTGCTGCTGTTTGCTGACATGAAATTATATCATATATTAATATAGAGGAAAAACCACAGGAAAGTTGTTTCATCTTCTTCCAAGGCATACATTTTAAATGCCAATTTAACACAACAACATTCATTCTCTCTAAATACTGTTTATGCTGTTCATGGTCTTGCTGTTTCATCTCTGATTACTTACAATCTTTTTCTTGTTCCTGATTACTGGTTCTTCTACCATATCTGCATCTACCTTTTGTTAGCAAAGCACAATAGATAGTGAGCTTGAGTAGAGATTAAAGGTCACTGGTTGCGTTGTTGTACACCCGTGTCTATGCCCAGGCTAATGCCGTGATTTCATCATAGGCATTAAACTAGGACTGGAGAGAGAGAGAGAGAGAGAACAGGTTCAGAGGAGGACAAATGTGTCTTCATGAACTGAAAAGATGACAGATGAGAGGGGTTAAAGAGAAGAGGGACACTGATAAATGGAAAAGAAAATACGGGCAATCCTACGTACCGTAAATCCCCCCCTGCCGATGCAGTGGCGTCAGCGTGAGCTACACTGCATCCTGCAGGGGAATTTAGCAGGTAGGAGGTCTCGAGGTAAGGGGACATTCATCCCCGTTACCCTGGGAAAGCCCCAGCCTGTGCAACAGGTCTACTCGGACCCGTGCCAGCTATATGACTGGCTCAAGTCCACGTGCACCCATGTCAGTGGATCAGACCCAGAAAGGGGGATATGGTGCACACCGGTGCCTCCGATCCTGCCTCCTCCCAGGCCCAATCTGCCCACCCCTGTCCCCGTCGCTGCTCTCCCCTCGCCCCATTCTGCCACCTCCCTGCCCTCCCCCCATCCCTGTGCCACTCGCCGCTGATTTTGCCTGCTCCGGCAGGCGCCGCTCCTTGCACTGGTGCTAGCGGGAAGGTGCGGACCTTCCCACCGACGCTGCTTTCTGGCATGCCGTCGCAAACTGCTTTATGGCAGTTTTGCAATGGGCAACGACTACAGAGCACACGTTCCGCCAGCACAAGGTAGGGATAGGATTGTGCCATAAATATCTGAGAGGTTTTCATTTGTACTGTATTAGTGGAAGAGACGATGCATCATAATTTTGTTGTGTATTCTTCTGTATGTGTAGAATACTTTTGTTAGTCCTCCCTTCTTGTGAGCTGCATACGTTCTTTTGAATTCCCTGCACTTCCTCCTCCCAATATATTCATCTCAACTATCCTTAATTTTCTGGTTGTAGCATCAAAATGATAGATTTGACTATTTGGGTTCCAGAGAAACCTCAATGCGTTTAAACTCAAATATCCTAGTATTTGGATACATTCTAATGACTCGGAAAGCTTTTATGATTTCATAGCCATTTGCCTCAAGGTAACATTTATAAAAGCTGATATATCACAATTTATATCTGGTCATTCTGAGTTTATGTAGAATGCAAGCACTGCTGTTAGGAATTAGTTAACTCTCTTCAGGATCCACTTGGTCTTAGACAATTTTTTGTGGGTCTCATCTTGGAATCCTGCAAGAGTATATAGATACTCTAGACTAAGAGCTGATCTCATAATAACCCATGTTGACAATCTGATACATGGAGAAACTCAATACAATTTGACGTTGTAGGTAGGGGATTATAACCTGTCAATGATCCAGATTATAATAAATATAATAAATTCTTAAGCACATTCTGAATTAAACTCACTTTTCATTACCTGCACAAGGTAAACTGTAATCTTTATACTTATTTCAAGACACAAGTTCACCACACCAAAACCCTTAGAAAGCCAACTCTTAATTGCTTCACCATTTAACCCCTGGCTATGTGAATTGTCCCAAGGTCTGATTCATTACACAATTTGAGGAAGATATGGAGTATGTGAAGATACTATATATGATAGATGGATCTTTGGTTGGAAACCAAAGTCATTACAATTTCCACAAGTGAATCCAGAGAGTCTTGGCCTGCAGGGTTGTGGAGTTTGGAGAGCCGTCTTAAGAAATGAGATAACATGCCAAGTTTTAGTAAGATGAAAGGAAAGGCATGGGGTAAAAAGGGATTTTCAAGAACAAAAGAACCATTTAATATATAATACTTTAAACTTCATAAACAATTATTCATGCTGCTTCACTGCTGATAAGCTCCTATACAATAGCTGTTGTTAAAACACTTTGGTGAAGATTTATGACAGTGAGGAGCAACCATTTTTTAAACTGAAACAGCAATTTCATTTTTTTTTTATTTTAAAAGAGGTTAAGAAGAAATTCTCCATTCGAATGTACAATTGTGTAGGAACTTCCTTTCCCTTTATTTGGGCATCCCAATTAAGTGGAATTTCAAGCAATAGTTCCAGTTATGTCTCCAATGGAAAGACGTTTGTCCTTGACTTCATAGCTTACAACCCAATCCTATCCTTTCTCCCCCTGCTGGTGCAGCCATGCCAAAAACAGGCTCACTGTATCAGCGGGGGGGGGGGGGGAGTCATCAGGGAAAGGGGTCTTTAAATCCTCTTACCCCTGCATAAGCCTCCCACTTCACAATGGGTCACCTTGAACCTGCGCTAGCAATTTCACTAGCGTAAGTCCGAGGAAAGAAGGGGCGGGGAGGCTGCAGGAAAGGGGGATAGGATCCGGCGTGTGTCATCGCTGCTGGATCCACCTCCTCCCACAGCCTCCCAGCACCCCATTACACCCCCTCCCTGCCCCCGTTCTGCCCTCCCCGCCGCCTCCCGCCTCTCCAGCTGGCTTACCTGCTCTGGCGGGCAACGGGAGAGCTGACGACACACATGGGAAGGCTCCAGCCTTCCCACTGGCATCCCGTCTGCCGGAAAAAGCTTTATGGTGCTTTTTCAGCAGTTGCCACGCACTCCACTGGCAGCTCCAGCCCATAGGATTGGGCTGTTAATGTAGTCAAAACACTGTGTAACTTTCGGTTGCATAGTCAGACCTGTGTTATTACTGACTTTCCTCTTGTGGTAACTCCAGTGTTAGCCAATACTACAGTATCCTCATGCAACGTTTCCTGTTCCTCTCTAAGTTGCCACTGAGCGTGAACTTAATACTGAGAAAAATGTGCTGTCCCACCTGGCATGGTGTAGTATGTATGGCAGATATATATTTGAAAAGAACAAACCATACCTCTCTTTCTGCATGCCACATGAATGCAGTACTGATGCCTGATTATTAGGCATAACTCTTAATTTTAATTAAACATGGTTTAATTAAATAAACAGTTAATTAAATCAATGTATTATAGAGAGGAAGCAGCAAAAAAAAAAGTTTACATTAGTGAGTGCTTTCTTCATTGCTTGAAGGTATCAAGCAGGGCTCAAACCTTACATGAGTTCCCAAAGTCTCTTTGTTCAAGATACTGTATTTCACAAAATCCAAAAATGGCTATGGGTTGTCCGACCTAAGGTCTTCCATTTGCAGAAGATCTGTTTATGCAAGAGACGGTTTTATTGTGTTCCAAGCTACAAAAGGTCACCCAGTAGTGTATCAAATGTTCCCATCACTGATGGTTGGTCAGGTATCTGTTCTGCACAGAAGCACAGCCTAGATTAGAACTTCCAGAAAAGCCCAAGGTTTGCTTTAGCTTTAACTTGTGGCTGTGCTGGGAAGCACAGTCGCTATTGCTTTAAGCTCCAGTTAGTGGACTTAGGCTGCAATCCTAAGTACACGTACTTGGAAGTAAGAGCCATTGAACAAATGTGGACTTACTTGTGAGTAAACATGTATACGATTGTTGTGCTGTTTGTGTTGCTGAGTTATTTCCTACTTAATTCCTTTCTGTATTTTCTCTTTTATGTCCTTGCAAACAAAGAAGGTACATATATGTTCAACAACCCCTCCTTACAGTATGAGGTTGACCCTTCTTGTCAATAAATAAAACAGCAACATTGACAAGGTTGTGAAAAGCAAGCTTGGTATAAATATTGTTATACATGAGATCATTGACCTCAAGACAGTCTAAACTGAGACATACTTCCTTGCAGTAGTAACCATCTCCTACCTCCTTATCAGTAGGATATACTTCTCAGCATTGTCTGTGACTGTGAGTCCCACTACATCTGGTGTGTGTGTGTGTGTGTGTGTGTGTGTGTGTGTGTGTGAATGAAGTCTGATATTCTATACATGCCAGCACCCTTCACTCTCACATAAAGTGTCTCTCAGCATATTTTTGTTATAGCTGCAGGTTAATTACAACCCAACCCTTAGCTACAGTTTAGTTCAACCAAGCCCTTGCCATTTTGTGAAGTCAGAAGCATTTCTGTAGAGCCAAAGGCCTTCACAAGTGGGGGGGGGGGGAGAGAGAGGGAGAGATTGCAGGGCTCAAACAAAGCAAATTAGTGTTAGGCAAGGTGTGAACGAGTCATAAACAAAGCAATTCCTGGAAAGGCATTCTCAGGGACAGTGATGCCACAATCTGCTCAATGTGTGGGAAGACCAGACTATGCAAAGAAAAGGCAGCACTCAGAGAGAATGGTTAGAACTGGGTACTTTACAAGCTGTGCTGACTTACCAAAAGGCCGTTTCAGGCATTGTAAAATAGCAGTAGCCATGTCAAGCAAACTCAGGAAAATCACTGACGGCCCAATCCTGTTCTCGAGATATGCCAGCGTATCTCCACATGCACCGGCACAACAACAGCCCTGTTGGCATAGAAGTCTGCCCACTGACAGATGTGCCACAGATGCCAGCCAAACATTGGAAAAAAAACATAATTCAGACACCAGTGCAACTGCACCAGCAGAGATAACCATAATGGGAAGGAGATTGGGGCCTGATGTGGAAGGGATGAGGAGGGGTCAATGTATACCATATCCTACCCCCTCCTCAGATGATAGACATGCCTCCGATGCCAGAAAAAAGCTACACCGACAGAGCCAGCATATGTAGAAGTAGCCCCGCTAATGGTGCAGGGATAAACAGAAATGTGAAATCCCCACCATCTCCCCGCCCTCCCTGCTTAGCATAGACTACATTTGACAGCCTATCACAGTACAGTACACCAACCCCAGTACTAAAGCCCCTGCCAGGGAGACTACAGCTCAAATTATCAGAGGTGTAGCATGGGGCTATGCTTCTCTAATCTCTCAAAGGAACCATGGTGAACGGGTACTTGGCACACAAAGAGAGGACTTTGCACAACAACCTCTTGTCCTTCACAACATGTATGGTAAGATATTTGGTTTAACACCTCATTTCAGAACTCTTAATGCAGGTAGTCTGCCCCAGGAGGACTCCACACCCAACTACAACGTTTACCTCACCATCCCAACAGGTGAAGCAAGCACAATGCACGCCACACAGGTAAGCAAGGGGGGGGAATTCCATTCTGGCAAACACTGATGCATCTCTCTCTCTCTCTCTCTCTCTCTCTCTCTCTCTCTCTCTCTCTCTCTCTCTCTCTCACACACACACACACACACACACACACACACACACACACACACACACACACATGACTCTACCCCCCCCTTCTGACCCTTGTCACATGTGTCTCTGTTATCAACTGCGTTTCCTAACATCCCTTCCTTTTGCAACATCTAAGAGCCAGCTTCAATATGGTTGGCAATACCCCGTCTCTCAGAGTTTAGTTAATTACCTCCATTCCCACCCAGCCAGTCTCCCTTGGGCAGATCAAATAAGCCAAGCTGGGCAAGGATCAAGTGAGCAGGCAGTAGGTCTTACACTCCAACGGATCCCACATCTTTAGGTTGTACAAACCGAAAAGAATCCAGAGTGACAGGACTATTGACAGACATTGTCAATGTGGAGTGCCTAGAAAACTGATCACAGCGAGCAGCCAAGCTGTCCTCCTCACTCCCCTGGGGGAGGAGCAAGCCCCCCCCTGGACAACCTGGAAAAGCTCAGTTGGATGGCTCTTCACAGATGCAATGGTGGCAGAGAAAAAAGACTTCACTGCCATCATAGCCACAGAGTAGGCTTTAATGTGATCTGTAACCTGTGTCTGATGGGATTCATCGTGCATTTTCTGCCACCATCACTCAACACATCTACCAAGCTGTTTCATTGTCCATAACTCCACGGAAAACCAGGGAGCTGCATGGCTCTATGACAATTATCAACTCTTATATTAGCGTTTTCGGTTCTTTCGTAGACTGTTCTACTGACCTTCAGCGCAATCAACCTGAACCACGAGCAGATGGGAATGCAGGCTTCACCTTCTGGGCCAATTAAGAAAATATTTAAAAAAATGGGTCGAACAGGGTGTGAGGGAGGAGCCCAAGCATCCAATAACAACAGGCTGCACCTCCTTAGTTGAGATCTCCTTCACAGTTTGAGAACCATGGCAAGGGAGTTTATCATTTAGTTTGCTTAGAGGTTTTAAAAATCGTTATTTGCTTCCAGTCTGTATGTATTACCAAGCAGCATTTTTATTTTGTTCATCCTATTAGGTGCTATTTAACCTTTTTGCCAAAACAGTGTTCATGTCCCCTTTTGATAAGACCAGGGTATCTTGGAATTAGAGTACAATACTGTAAAACATTCTCTAGGTCAGAAGCATGAAAAGGGGAGGAAACAACAAATAACAATTGCCTGCAAGGTGACAAAGAAGTGAAAGTTCCGTTTTAAAGACACTCTTTATTGGAGCTTTATTCACACGCTGCCATCATTTATCTTCTACCGGGAGCACGAAGCATTAGGCAACAAAGTACAAACAAGGGCACTTTTAAAATGTGCTAGAAGAGAAGAAAACATTTGCAGTTTCAAGATCATTCTGGAGGGCGCTTCCCTGATCCATAATACCTAAAGACCTCTTGTACACACCTATTTTAAAACAGTTAATTATGCTGGCACTTTGCTACAGTTTGATTTAAGATCCATCCAACCACCCCTTCAGTATATTATATCCCTTCCTCTTCTTTTGTGTGTGTTTCAGTTATCACACTGTAGACCTTTTCATTGATAATTCTGATTGCCACCTACTAGGTATCGCTTTTGCAGAACTTCCATTTATGTCAGCTTGGCTCAGTTGGCGGATTTAACTTGTAGACTGCTTTACATTTCATGCAACTTGATTAGGAAAGGAACTGGGGAGGGGGGGGGGGGAGAACCAGAACCAAGTATAACAATATTGTGTGAACATATCTGGTGCATCCACATTTGGAATATTGGGTTGTATCCTGAGGAGCGCATGAAGAAATAGGGAGGCATTTTGCACTATTCTGCATGAGGTTTTGCAAGCACATACAAAAGAAATGAGGTACCAACAACTTTATGTGTGACATCTTGTGCACCATGTTGCACAATATGTTGCGCATGCACAAATCTAAGCCTGGATTCCATTTGGATTTCTGTGCTCAAGAACCTCATGCTATCAGTTCTGCGTGTACAAGCCCCCTTATGCTACTGGAAAGATAACTTAGGATTCAACCCATTATTTGCAAATCTGTTAGACAGACTAATCTCAATAAATGTTTGCTGTACTGAAGGAAGTACCAAAAGGGCAACTGATCTGCTTTTAAGACAGATTTCTTAAACTGACACTTTTCAATTTAGAAAAAAAAGTTTTTCACTGTGGTTTAAAAGTGAGGAAAACGTGAATAGAGAGAAATTGTTATTTCTCAAAACTCTAGAACTAAAGGCCAACCAAGGATGATGAAGACCATCATGCCCTGCTTATGATGTTACTTTTGGAGAGTGCCCGGAGCCCTTGGGCTTCCAGAGGAGCCACTGTTGACCCCTGCAGTGCCCAGCAGTGGAGTACTCAGTCAAAAGAGTTGTTCCGTAACCACTTTCTCCAGACTACTCCATCCTCAAATGGGGTGCATCTTTGCAAGGGCTTCTGGAGTGAGCTTCCACTGGCAGATGGGATGACTGGGAGGAAAGGAGGCAGCGACATCAGTGCCTCTCCCTCTGCTTCCCATCCACAAATCTGCCTAGTCCAGGATTTAATCCTGGATGAAGGTGCTGACCTGGTGCGTATTACGGAGACCTGGCTGGATGAGTCGGGAGGGGTAAGTCTCTCCCAGATGTGCCCACCGGGTTTCCGGGTATTGCAGCAGCCATGACTACAGGGGCGGGGAGGTGGAGTTGCGATAGTCTATCGTGATACCATCCATCTCACTGGGTATCCTGTCCCACGGTCCACTGGGTTTGAGTGCCTCCATGTCGTGCTGGAAGGGCGAGACAGAATAGGGATTCTGTTGGTGTACCGCCCACCATGCTGCCCAACAGTCTCCCTGCCTGAGCTGACCGGGGTGATCTCGGCGGTGGCGTTGGAGTGCCCTCACCTATTGGTACTGGGGGACTTTAATGTCCACGCTGAGGCCCCGAGGACAGTTGCGGCTCAGGACTTCGTGGCCGCCATGGCAACCATGGGTCTGTCTCAAAGAATATCTGCCCCGACGCACAATGCGGGACACACGTTGGACCTGGTGTTTACTGCGGGGCAGGTGGATGGTGATCTGGATGTGGAGGAAATTAACATCACTCCTTTGTCATGGACAGATCACTTCCTGGTGGGATTTAGGCTTGTCGCAGCTTGCCGCCTCCGCAGTGGTGGGGGACCTCATTCTATGGTCCGCCCCCGGAGGATGATGGATCCAGATGGATTCCTGAGGGCTCTGGGGGATTTTCCTGTTGCCAGAGTCGGCGACTCACCCAGCGCCCTGGTTGACCTCTGGAATGGGGAAATGACCAGGGCTCTGGATCTGATCGCTCCTGAGCATCCTCGACCAAGCCGCAGAGTCAGAGCGGCCCCTTGGTTTACTGAGGAGCTGCAGACGATGAAGTGGCAAGGTAGATGTCTAGAGCGACGGTGGCGGAAAACTTGTGCTGACTCTGACTGGGCACGGTCTAGAGCTCACTTCAGAGCCTACTCCGTGGCAGTGGCGGCAGCTAAGAAGGCTTTCTTTTCTGCTGGCATCGCGTCTGCGGAGAACCGTCCAGCTGAGCTTTTCCGTGTGGTCCGGGGCCTGCTCCATCTGGCCCCCCCAGTAGATGGGGTGGAACATACGGTGGCTTGCTGTGATGAGTTTGCCAAGCATTTCGTGGACAAAGTCGATCGGATTCGGCATGACTTGGACGCCACGTTAGCAGTATCTAATGATGTCCCTGAGGCACCTGTCTGTTCTCCTTCCTGGGATTCTTTTCAGCTTGTAGAACCTGAGGATGTGGACAGGATTCTTTGGAGTGTGAGACCGTCTGCTTGCCTGCTTGACCCTTGTCCGGCATGGCTGATTAGAGCTGCCCGGGCGGGGCTGGCTGAGTGGACGGGGAGGGTGGTAAATTCATCTCTGAGGGAAGGGGTGGTGCCGCTGACTCTGAAGCAGGCGGTGGTGCGTCCCCTCCTGAAGAAACCCTCCCTGGATCCCACTATTTTGAACAACTTCCGGCCAGTCTCAAATATCCCGTTTCTGGGCAAGGTGATCGAGCGGGTAGTGGCGTCTCAGCTCCAGAGGGTCTTGGAGGAAGCTGATTATCTGGATCCATTCCAGTCTGGCTTCAGGCCGGGGTTCGGGACAGAGACGGCCTTGGTCGCCTTGGTGGATGACCTGCGCCGGGGACTGGGCAGGGGGAGCGCGTCCCTGTTGGTCCTGCTGGACCTCTCGGCGGCTTTTGACACCATTGACCATGGTGTCCTCCTGGGTCGGTTGGCTGGGTTGGGGCTTGGAGGCACCATTCTGAGGTGGTTCCGCTCCTTCCTGGCTGATAGATCCCAGAAGGTGGTGCTGGGGGATGCTTGTTCGGCACCCTTTCCCTTGAGGTGTGGGGTGCCACAAGGGTCAATTCTATCCCCCATGCTGTTTAACATCTATATGAAGCCGCTGGGAGAGGTCATCCGGGGGTTTGGGGTAGGGTGTCACCAGTACGCGAATGACACCCAGCTCTTTCTCTCTTTTCCACCTGACCCCAAGGGGGCGGTCGATGTCCTGAATCGTTGTCTGGAGGCAGTTGGGAGCTGGATGGGGGCTAACAAGCTGAAATTAAATCCTGATAAGACAGAGGTTCTTCTGGTCCAGAAGTCTATGACTCAGGTACTGGATCATCGTCCTGCTCTGAATGGGGTTGTACTCCCTCTGAAGGAGCAGGTCCGCAGCTTGGGGGTTCTCCTGGATGTGCAGCTGCTCCTGGATTCCCAGGTAGCGGCTGTGGCCAGGGGGGCTTTTGCCCAGCTTCGGCTGGTGCGCCAGCTGCGACCGTACGTGGATCGTGCAGACCTGGCCACAGTGACCCATGCCCTAGTGACATCTAGACTAGATTACTGCAATGCGCTCTACGTGGGGCTGCCTTTGAAGACTGTTCGGAAACTGCAACTAGTGCAGAATATGGCGGCCCGGGTGGTTGCTGGGGTTTGTCGGTTCGACTCAGTCGGACCGTTGCTTCGGCGGCTACACTAGCTGCCGGTTCATTTCCGGGCACAATTCAAAGTGCTAGTTTTGACTTTTAAAGCCCTTAACGGCTCGGGTCCAGGGTATTTGAGGGACCGCCTCCTTCCTTATAATCCGACCTGTACTCTGAGGTCATCAGGGGGGACCCTGTTAACTGTGCCGCCATTGACAGAAGTGAGGGGGATGGCGGCGCGGAATAGGGCCTTCTCGGCGGTGGCGCCCCAATTGTGGAATTCCCTCCCCTTGGAATTAAGAACGACTCCCTCCTTAGAGGCCTTTCGGAGGGGCCTTAAGATGTTTTTATTCAGGACTGCTTTTAATGTCTGACATGGTGGGCTGACCTTTTAACAAATGGTTTTAATATATGTAAATGCTGGTGACCTACTGGGGTTGTTTATTTTTAACTTAAGTGTTTTAATTAATTATTTTAATGTGTTTATTAATTGTTTTAATGTGTTTATATGTATTTTAATATGTTGTAAGCCGCCTTGAGTGCCCTCGGGAGAAAGGCGGGCTACAAATTCCTAAAATAAATAAATACATAAATAAATGGTAGCATCTTCCCACAGAGAACACGAAGGGCCCAACTAACCACACCAATGGAGCAGGTGATGTATCCTGCTGGGGGGGGGGCAGTCATGGAGGTCTCTTTGAGGTAAGGGAACTTTGTTCCCTTACTCTGGGGCAATCTTCTGCTATCTCAATGGGTCTCCTTGGATCTGCGCCAGTTCTTTTCCTGGCACATGTCTGAGGAGAGTCAGGGAAAGGGGACAGGGAATGGGGTTAGGATCCAGTACACACTAGTGCCGCCGAGATTGATCCGCCCCTCCCTCTCCCACCTCCCATCTGCCTCCCCTCAAAAACTCCCCTGGTCTTCCCCCTCCCTGCCCCATTCTGACCATCCCCAGCTGCTCCTGCCACCAGCTGACCTTTGCTGCCGGAGGCAACTGGCAACAACAGCAGGTCTATGGCACCACTGCCATTTGCGGTAGCAGACCTAAAATGGCCACTAGTGTTGCGTTGAGCACGCTGCCATATAACTATTTACAAGAGTGGAACTGTGTTCTGCTCTTGTAAAGTTAGGATTGAGCTGGCCATCTGCAATCCTTTACACACTTTCCTGGGAGCAAGACCCATTTAACACAGTGAGACTTCTAAGGAAACATGCATAGTATTGTGCTGTGTATAGGACTGCAGTTATCTGGGAGTGAATGTCATTGAACTGCATACCTACTTCTAAGTAAACATGCATAGGATTGCACACATCATGATGGACACTTGAGGGTGAAGGACTATTATCCACCACCTGTGTAGGAGGAGGCTCATGGAAGAGGCTTTGTGGGTGACTCACTGGACTTGGAAACAGTCCTACATGTAAGCATTCCAGAGCATCTGGCTGGCCACAGTGCTGAACTGTGGAACACTGCAAGTCAATTTTGTTGTTCTCTCAAAAAATTAGGAAAAGTGAGTTTATACCAATGTTTCACAGATACGGGATTAGACGCCATGTGGTAAGCTTGAAAGGTTTAATGAATTACAAAAACCGCAGCGGGTTTCCCAACCGGGCAGCCGCTCGCAGCACAAACACATCAAACGAATCCAAGGATGGAAAACAGCCCAACGTTTCGTTCTGGAATCTCAGAAGATCTTCTAGGGGTAGACAATCAGCAGATTGTAGGTGAAAGTTGTCTAAATTCACCTCTTAGTCCATATAAGTACACAAAAGCGCGGGAATCCCCAGTTCCTCGAAACCGGAAATGACCTGACCTGACCGCACCAGCTGTCAAAAGTTGCAATCAGCTGTTTTGACAGCTGGTGTGGTCATGTCAGGTCATTTCCGGTTTTGAGGAACTGGGGATTCCCGCGCTTTTGTGTACTTATACGGACTAAGAGGTGAATTTAGACAACTTTCACCTACAATCTGCTGATTGTCTACCCCTAGAAGATGTTCTGAGATTCCAGAACGAAACGTTGGGCTGTTTTCCATCCTTGGATTCGTTTGATGTGTTTGTGCTGCGAGCGGCTGCCCGGTTGGGAAACCCGCTGCGGTTTTTGTAATTCATTAAACCTTTCAAGCTTACCACATGGCGTCTAATCCCGTATCTGTGAAACATTGGTATGTACTAATGGGCCATGAAAGCTACAGAAAAAAACCGACTTCCGGCTAGGAGGACATGGCTGGCTGACAACTCCGCCGATCGCTCTGTATTGACGGAGTACATCTGATGGACTTAATTACTCTACCCCTGGATTAAAAGGGAGTACGAAGAGATAAACCACATTTCTTTCAATCGCCCTCATTCTGACACTTCAAGGCAAAGGCTCTGAAGTTTTGGGTTGTCGGTGAGGAAGAATTGGACTACCATCGAAGCTCCGTCCGCAGATGAAGCGTAAGCCAAGCAACCTCCCACATGCTTTGCTTTACTTAGGCAAGAGGCGTAGAAATGATTTATGAGTTGGAGAAATTAGCCGAGATAAGAGTTAACGCTAAAAATAATACGTTGCGATAAGGTGAACTGAACATCCGAAACTGAAGTTGGAAAGACGAAGTTAAAGTTACAATAGTGATTATTTCGACAAGAGAAAATTGTCTGGGACTTTGTTGACATTCCTGACATTTTTGCTAAAAGAATATGAGCCCTTCCGTGTTAGAGTTCATGGATCCTGGCAATTAATCCTTCTGTTTCACGTCGTCGACCGCAGAAGTTTTTTATATTACCTCTTCTTTTTTTTTTAAGAGAAGAGAGATTGGCATCTGGTGAAAAAATTGCAACATGACTACAATATTGTCTTGCTTTAAGAAATGGGAACAGAGATTCGATGTAAAGATGACAATTTTGGAGGAAAATCTTCAGAATATGATTGCAGAACTGAAACAAGCAGGGAAGGAAAAGGATGATGAATTAAAAGACTCTACGTCGGCCTCCCTTGCTCCCAACAAAGAGAAAGATTTATTGGAAGACACTGTAGCAAGAGTTAAACCAAGACTTGAGATAGAGAAGCAGAGTACTTTACTAAAAATGTTGAAGATTGTCTTTCGGGAGAGGAATATAGAAGACGTGAATGATCCTGTGGAAAAGATTGCAAAGTGGATACAATTTAAAAAACAAGGGACTTTTGGGAAAGATTCAAAGAGGAAGAAGAGGAAGAAGAAGAAGAGGAAGAGGAAGAAGAAGAGGAAGGAGGAAGGGGAGGGATGGAAGGGGTAATGGCAAACTGTCAAAAATGTTTTATTATTAAGAAACAAATAGATATGACTTGTTTTTAAGGAACTTATATTAAGAGTGACAAAAATGGGGTGACTTAATAAATTTAAAAATTTGAAGTGGAAGTTAAGACTTTTAGATGATAAAGGAAAGGTTAGTTAACCCTTTTGTGAATAAAAGAAAAATAATGTTTTATTATTTGAAAAGACTTAAGTAAGATGTGATTTGTTTTTAAGAATTTTATATAAAAAGGGGATATAGGTTTTTTTTTTTAAAGAAACATTTGAAGGTTTTTATTTTAACACATTTGGAGAAAAATGGGGTGGCTTTATATATTAAAATATTTGAAGTGGTAATTAAGATTTTTGGATGATAAAAGAAAAGTTAGTTAATCTTTTTATGAATATTTGGATACCACTTATAGATTCTTTAAGAGAGAGAGAGAGAGAGAAGGAGTGATGAAGTGTGAATTTAATGAATAGTATATTAGAGATATAGGCTTAGTTAGATATTAGAAGTAGAAAATAGATAATAGTATACAAGTAGGATTTACTGCTTCGCGCTTGCTGTAATCTTTTGTAGTATGTTGTATTGTTTTGTTTTGTTTTTGTTTTGTAGTTTATTAATAAAAAAATTAAATATATAAAAAAGAAAGCTACAGAAAAAAACCAAAAGTGAGTTTCTTGCATACTTTCCCCACATGTTATCAATAATGCACCACAGCATGTGGCAAATGCTTCCTCTGTCCATCTCTAACACATCTCATTGTTACCAGATCTGAAATCAAGCACTCTGCCCCAAAGCCCACTTGGCTCTTGGAATGGAAATTGGCTTCATACCCCACTATCAGTCTTATTGGGCAGCATCAAAACGCCAGTCTCAACATCTCATCTGTAAATAGTTGTTTGAGAATTATTGGTTAAAGCCTGTAAAGCCCCTGGCAGGCTAGACATGAATAATACGCAAATAATTGCAAAAATACTATTGAAATCATAATAAGTAAGAGTGCAGACTTGATCATACTGAAGAAGGCATTACTTGGAAAATGGAAATGTATGACTTTGGAAGAGATTACTTACTTCAAAAGAGAAGACACACACACACACACACACACACACACACACACACACACTGGTTATGCAAGGTGACCAATGGTGCGACTCAGGGTGGCAGCTTCAAATGTTCAAGAACTATGAACACAGATGCTGAATGAGCCTTGCTTGCCAGCCCCTGCAGCCCTCAACTTTGCACGTATTCAGAAGCACTCAGCTCAAGGTGTCAGAAGTTTTGAAAACCAAAGCTAGCAAGCCTATTTTATACCTGACACTTAAAAGTCATGCCCTGTTGAGTTTGGCTTCACGTTCCGACCTCTATTTTCAAGTCTTTCGATCGTAGACATTATAGTGAGGAAAAGGCATGTAGGCTTTCCAACCTAATGGCTTCTGTAGTAATAGGTTGAAATCCCTGTGAATGTTTGCCAGACGTTCTGTGTAACATGGGCACCGGGGCTGCCCTGGTTCAGGGTGTCGCAGAAGTGCCGTAAGGCACTTACGTGACACCGTGAGAGCAAGCAGCGCCATCTCCCCAGCCCTGCACCAGCCACCGCAGGTAAGTCCTATGCCAGTTGGCGCAGGGGCAGGTGGAGGGTGGACCGGCGGCAAGGGAGGGCGACCATTGGCCATCCGGGGCCTGGAGGGGGCAGGGATACCGGGGGCTGAGATCCCCAGTATCCAATGCTCCCTCCAGGCTGCAGATACACCGACTCGGTCAGCGTTACTGTGCGCGAGCTCTAGAGCTCACATACATGTGAGTAGGCCCATTGGGCCTACCGCCGCCGATACCAGGGGAAGGGGACAATCGTCCTTTTCTCCTGAGTTGTTCCCGGGATGCCCCTTGGCAGCCCGGGAACTCGATAGGATACGACGGCCGGCCCTTTAGGCCGGCCGCCGTAGCCTACACAGGATTGGGCTGCCCCTAGCGTTCTGTGTATTCTTTTTGTACAGCTAGAACTAGAAGGCACCTACAGCACACTCTGCAGTCTCTGGCTGGTCAGTACATTTGTTGAACATCTGCAATGCTAATATATCTCATGATATAGCACAGTAATAAGGTTTTGTTTAGTCCTTCCATGATGCCCTCAAACCTCCAGGTGAAAGCTCACTCCTTGTTCCTTACAAATTGTGCACTAAGTAGTTAGGAAGAAAGCTCAATAACAAAGAAATGAAGAAAGGACAGGGAGGTAAGTGACATTTTCTTACCTTCATATTAGCAATTTTCTCTAGAACTGGCATTCATTTGTTATGGAGAATCCAGATGACAACGCTGTCAAAGCAGTGTATTCCAATGTTTTCCATGTTGTCTTTTCAAGATTTGGTTTATGGCAATTAATGTTTTGCTTAACACTATTGCAGTGCCAGCCTGCCCAGTGGGGACTGGCAAAGTGCTGCTGATGCACTTTGTGAAAGTAATTGTCCAGGTGAGGCAGTGGGTGATATGGGTGGTGTTGGGAGGGGGGTGCCCTGCCTTTCCACATTCTTTGTCCAGGTTTTCCTGGCTGCACTGCTATAATGATGACCTGCAATTTACTTACCAAACCTGTGTAGGAATATGCCGGGAGACCGTGCGCTCCCCCGGTCCTGGGTGTTGTAAACGCACCGTAAAGCACATTTACACCACCTTGAAAGTAAGGGCCCCAGAACTGAGGCCGGCAGCCCTCACTCCCCCGGCGGACCGTCCCTACGCCCGCTGGGCAAGTTAAGCCCTGCACCAGCTGGTGCAGGGGTGGAGGGAGGGTTGACTGGGTGGTGAGGGATGGTGGCCATTGGCCGCAACAGGCGGGGGGAGGGTGGGGATATCAGCGGCAAACTTCGCCGATATCTCCAGCCCTTTCCTGGCCTGGTGCGGCGTTACACGCCGTGCTCGAATGCATGCCAGCTCCAGAGCAGGTGTGCATTTGAGTAGGCCCATAGGGCCTCGGGCCGCTTGCACCGTGGAAGTGGGCAAATGCTTTTGATCTATACTTCTGAAGAAGCTCCAGAGAGAGGGGGGGGCGTATCTGTTTGATTTGTTAACCAAGCAGATTTAATCTGGAAGTCACTGAGGAAAAATAAATGTGGAACATGATAGATGTCATTTTTATAATGTCATTTTTCTGACCAGGCTTACACTTTAACAGTTCCATTGACATGATATAGGCCTCAAGGGGCTTTCCATGTCCCAGAGAATGTTAACTACCAAGTGCCATGCAAGCAAAAACTTCCCTAGCAATAATAAAACAAATTAATGTTATTTAAATCCTTGAAATAAGAAAACAACATCTCCCAAAGAAGTTAAGCATTAGTTAGTAGTTTCTTTTTTTTTTCTCTCCATAGGTGTTGACAACAGAGATGATATTTCAGAATGAACAATTTTGGAACCATAAAATTCTATAAAGCGAAACCACTGATATGGCATGATTACTGTGTGGTTTCTTGGAATGGAGGTGGTGTAAAAGTGGCTTTTTTTGTCTTTTTAGTTCCTCTGCTGGGTTCCTTTAAAATTCCATGCAAATCATAGTAGCTTACCACACCACATGGCACAGGTTTGTTGTGAGGCAAATGCATGACTGAACTCAGCACAGAATCCACTTAAATACAGTATATGTTATACTGCAGCTGTGGGTAACATAAGCCCTACGGTGCTTTTTCTGCCCAATGTGCATCAGAGAAGCAATAGGAGTGATTAACCTTGACCCTGTTGGAAAATAGGTATCATAAGCAGCAAACTAGCAGAGGTTGGTGGGAAAGCATTGGAAAAAGGAGCTTCGATGATATGACTCTGCTGAATTCACATCCTTAGGCCCCTTTTCCCAACACACTCCACCACCTTCACTCCTACCCTGAAAGTTCACTTGCTATTTACCCAACCAGTCTCAAGACCCATGTTTACCTCACAAACACACAGCTGGAACACCATATGGAGGTGAAGGCAGCTTGGGAAAAAGCTCTGGGTGCAGAAGGGTTAATCACCCCCTCTTCCCTTCCTACTTCTTCGTTACAAATCAAGTTTTCCTGTGGCCGCTTTGGAACAGAAAAGCAGCTGTTCGGCTACCATTATACGCAGCTAGATTGTAACATGCAATTTGGCCCTCAATTAGCCCTGAATGTAGTTATTCTGCTTCATGGGCTGCTGGTGTTTCAAAGCAGCTGCTATTCTCCTGTCATGGTGTACCATGTCTTCCACACATCAACCCACAGAGGATGTCATAATCAGAGAGGACATGTGCTGCAAAACGGCACCAGCAAAGTAAATCATTTCAGATGACTCAAGCCAGTGCTGGGGATGAAGGCAAGCCTGGAGTCAATAGTCTATTCAACCTGAGGGAAAATTACTTCGTGACTCCTGATATCATGACCAGAAGAGATGCAATAATGCTGCATTGAGGAGAGCGTGACTAGATAAAGAGAGTGGCAAATTACAGGAAGGTTTGCTGCTGGAACTAGTACCGGCTCATTGTACCGCGTATATTTTAACACATGTATTTCATTATCACGTATATTTCATTTCATGTACCCATCTATAAACCTGTTGGCCTACTACACAATACTTCCTTTCTTGTCCAAGTGATCATTCTAGCATGTGTATCTATATTTTTATTTATTTATTTTAAAAAAATATACCCCCCCTTTTCCTATGCCAAAGGCAAATGCCCAAGGCGGCTTACAACAGAAATTAAAATACATAATTAAAAATAATACATAAAATAAGTTTAAACAATACATAACGATACATAAACAAATGTAAAAACAATAAAATCCACAGGGGGGGGCGACAGTATGGAGCGGAGAAGCAGCATGGCAGAGCATCTTGAGACACAGGAGGCAGACCACAACCTATTACCCAAACGCTAGACGAAACAAAAATGTTTTGAGCCCTCGCCGAAAAGTCATGAGGGAGGGGGTGGTTCTCAGATCCCCTGGCAGGGAGTTCCACAGTTGTGGTGCCACAGCAGAGAAGGCTCGCCCATGTGTTGCCCCTCCCCTAACTTGCGATAGAGGTGGCACTTGCAGGAGAGCCCCTCAGATGACCTAAGAGAGCGGGCTGGAATGTATGGGAGAAGGCGGTCCCTCAGATATCCTGGACCAATCCATAGATAGATAGAATTTCTCTCTCTCTCTCTCTCTCTCTCTCTCTCTCTCTCTCTCTCTCTCTTATATATATATATATATATATATATATATATATATATATATATATATATATATATATATATATATATATATATATATATATATATATATATATATATATATATGTCTGTCTGTCTGTCTGTCTGTCTGTCTGTCTGTCTGTGTTAGAGTGTAAGTAAGTAAGTAAGTAAGTAAGTAAGTAAGTAAGTAAGTAAATAAATAAATAAATACTTCCTGATCCACCACACTTACCAATTTGGGTGGACCTTACCATATGGCTAAGTGAGGCTAGTGTCTCAGGTGGTAGATTTGGGGCACCATGAACAGTTCTCAATTTGTCAGTTTGAGAAACACCGTGTTTCTCAAACTGTGGGTCAAGATCCACTTGGTGGGTCACGACCTGACTTCTGGTGGGCCCCAGGTGATGGAAAGATCAAATAAGCCCTGAGGCTATTCAAAAATCAGATAGCTGCTAACTGCCCTTCAAAGAGCTTAAATCCTGCAGTTTGCAAGATAGCTGCTAATTACCCTACAAACAGCTGAGCTCCTGCAGTTTGCAAGCTTGTGTAAATATAGGGAGATAAATGTTTGAGCGTCTCGTAAAGCTAGGTGGGTCCTCCCGATAGAGTGTCATTTAAAAAAAAAAGCGTCCCGGTGCTAAAACGTTTGAGAACCACTGATTTAACAGATTGCATTTTCATGGGGCGAACACCATTTGAATTTTTCAAGACAGGCATAAAAGTGTCTTGGTCCAGTGCCACGGTTCACACATTACTTTTGCCCACAGAAGCATGCACAAGCATTGTGTGACATGACTGAACCTGTAGCTATTCTAGTCAAGTATTTCAAGCAATGCCATAAGAACTTCAACCTTCCTAGATATTCCAAGCCTGAGTGAATAACAGAGACCAGCTAGCTGTTCTTCTCAGTTATTGTTTATCTGCACCCTATCTAACGGTGAAAAGCTTGTTTGGGTCACTGACCTACTTTTTCTACCTTCTGAGAACATCATAAAAGTTCTCAGAGTCTTGAAACTGAATGCTTAACTTCAGGAATGTTTCATAGTCTATATATACAGTACATGTGTATGCACATACAAATGTTTTATGTCTCAGGAAAACTATACGTGAACTCTATACAGTGTAACTATGTGGGGGGAAAGACAGAAGGACATAGTACTGTAAAAACAACAGTTCCAAAACTATTCAGTAGTTCAACAAAATAAAAGGCACAGAATGAGGGAGTTCTTTAACTAATGTGATTAGAAAAATGGCATTTTTAAAAGCATTTTCAGCAAATGTTGGGAAGAGAGCTTCAGTGGATAAAGTATGATAACTTTGTCAGCCAGCCCTTATTGTTATAGAAGAAAATAGGGAGAACTAGACCACAGAAGTTGAAAGGAGGTGTTAACAATGTGGGAAAGAGACAGGCCAGATAAGCAGAGAAGACTTTAAAGACAAAAAATTAGAACGTTATGCTGTGAGAAACAAGAAACCAGAAGGTTGGTGGGTGCTTAGTATGAATAAATGACATGGAATATTGTGCTAGGGAGAAAAATATCATGAATAACTTTAAGAAAGGTGGGAGTCAAAGTAACCAGAGAACCAGAAGAGGTGGAAATCAAGACTTTAAGAGGTGAAGGGCCCAATCCGATCCAACTTTCCAGTGACAATGCAGTCCACTAGCGTCGCTGCAGGGGGGGCGGAGCTCTAAGTTCCGCCGCGGTCCGACCCTCCGTTACACGGATGCACAAAGCGGCCCCGCCCCCTCGCCTTCGGAACCATTCAAGTTGGTGAAAGCAACGCACAGGGAGTCTCCTGCGTGGTGCTTTCACCGACTTGAATGGTTCCGAAGGCGAGGAGGCGGGGTCGCTTCGTGTATCCATGTAATGGAGGGTCGGACCACGGCGGAACTTAGAGCTCCGCCCCCCTGCAGCGACGCCACTGATGCAGTCTCAATGCAGCCTCAAGGTAAGGGAACAAATGTTCCCTTATCTTGAGGAAGCCTCCTTGATTCCACTCCCCCCCCCACCGCAGAATGCAGTGCACACCCCGTTGGCAAGGCTACATTGGTGCTGGAAAGTTGGGTAGGATTGGGCCCGAAGTCAACTTGGGTTAGGAATACTGCTCTTAGGCAAGCCTTTTTTCTGTCTTCAGTATGAGAAAGCAATTATGGTTTCAATCTGACATGAGTATGAAGCATGGAAGAGGATGTGAATAATTCATTTTTGAGAAGAACTCCAACATTAAACATAATATTCAAGAAATATTTTAAGCTACATTCTCCTGTGCCCTATTGACCCAGACAGATAGAAGGTCAAATGCCAGGGAAGTAACCAGCGCAACCCTTCTTGGACGCCGCGCATGTGTAGTTCGGACGCAGGACAGACGCCAGAACAACTCCACCAGTGCAGGGGGAATTCCGGGGGCATCCAAGATATGGGGATGCAAGGAATTCCCTGAACCTAAGCTAAATAACATTTTATATATAAAAAGGAAACAGATTTTGCCAATTAAAATGACAGTATTTTTTTTCAAATTAGTTGTTTAAAAAGACAGCTCTCTCTTAGTAAAGGTTACCTAAAATTTATTCAAACAAATGCAGTCTAGATTGGATACCTCGCTTGATTTCAGAGGCTAGAATAAATGGGTCAACATTTTAGTTTCTTGGTTGACTATTATTCCAGAGTGAAATGCCCTCTATGATCTACCCTCTATGATCTGTATTCATTTCTTCTGCAACTGCCCATCTTCTACTAATTTAAAAGCCAGAAGGATGTTCATTTATTTATTTATTTATTTCCCCATTTTCATCCTGCCTTTCAATACAAGTCCCAAGGCAGCTTGTTAAAGATGTGCGAGAAATACAGTATATAATTATCCTAACAATGGGTTAACAAAATACATCTCAGCAGCTGCAGCCTGTGTAGAATGGCAGGCTGTACATTGCATGGTACCTCAAAAGTTATGCCCATGTATTTATACTAGAGACAATGCATATTCATTCCACTTTCAATCACACCCTGAAGAATGGCAGTTCTACGTCTAATCACTGTCTATATGGACAGTGACTTACCAGGAACAGGTAACAGAAAACAACAACTATCCCTGGTAAAAAGAGATAGTTGACGTGTGTGCATTTATGTGGAGTTGCGGCGGGGGCGGACCTCTTTGGGTACAAGGCTGGGGGGTACTTGGTTTACTCCTACCTAGCCTTGCCACCGCTGCAATGCCTTTACTATGCTACTGACCCCTCCTCCCCTCCTCCTCTTATGCCATAAATGTGGTTTCTTTTTGAAATGTGTGTGTGGGGGAGGGGTTCAATCCCACGTACACTGTAGTTTGGCCTCTAAGTTGAGTAAATATATATATATAAAGGTGGGCCCCCATATCCACTGATTCGCTATCCACGGTTTCTTTTACTTTTTTCCCAGTAAGCTTCGTTTCTTCCTTAAAGAAACAGGAGAAGCAGCCTCTGGCTGCTTATTACAGGCAAGTAGAACGAGACTAAGTACTAGAGAGGCTCTGTAAGGTTAACAGAAACCTTGCAGAGCCTCTCTAGGACTTAGTCTCATTCTACTTGCCTGCAGTGGAGGCTGCTTCTCTGTTTGTTTTAAGGAAGAAACAAAGCTTGCTGAAAGAAAAATAAGAGCTGGGGGGGCAAGCATTCCTGCCTACAGGGGAGGCAGGGGGGGCCCTCAGGAAACCATGGAGGGGGTGTTCGCTCTTATCCACGGTTTCAAGTATCCACGGAGGGGCCTGGAACATATCCCCAGTGGATATATATGCACACACAGTATTTATATACCGCCTTTCTTGGTCATTGGATTTCTCCTCCGACTTTAATCCAAGGCGGTGTACATGGGCAGGCTGTCCTAACCCCCCCCCCCTTGGGGTTTTTTACAATATATAAATGTCCAATCTTTCATGAACAGTTACATTCCAGGTGGTATCCTTTTGCAGCCTGGCTTTTTTCTGCTGGCTGGCGCCTCCCAAACTCGACCAACGCAGCTGGGAGCTCTTATCTCTCCTCCCGGAGGCTTTTACAGCTTTTTGTCGGCGGCGTGTCTCGAACTTGTCAAGTTCACCGGTCTTCGGGCTTACAAGACGGCAGCTCTCCCGACTGAGCCAGACTCTTCTGCCCCTTATAATTGCCCCTTATAATTGCCATTATATGTAACCATTACATGAAATTCAACCATGTCGGAGGCATGAAATCCTGTTTGTAAGGCTGTCCACATACTCCATTTCTATTTCCATTTTTTTTTCCAAATTGAAATGAATACTTGTAGATTTGTCTTCATTATTTATTTGGTGCAGATGGCATTTTATAGTAAACGATATTTTTGCCTTGGAAAAGGTTTGGTACAACATAATGAACAAAGTGCATTGTAGGAGGAACTCCATTTGGTGCTAGAATTTACTGATTTCATTGAAGTGTATTGAAATAATTGGCATGAGAGGAGGGAGATGATTGGAAGTAGTGACTTGGTGGCTGAAGTAGCCAGTATTATATTACATCTTTAAGGTTTTTTTTTCTTCAGATGCCCATAACATCTACATACAGAAGTACTGCCCTGCTCTATGAGGCAGCACTGAGACAGGGGATGAGTACAAGTATAAAATTTAGTTACCGGTAATATCATTTGGAGAAATTCTTGTTCTCATTTCCAAAACTATGTGCTGCACCATACCTTACTTCTTTCCACAGAGCATTTTCTCTTTATGGTTGTATGCAGGTATACCGGACCTATGTATTGGTGTCCCCCCGTATCCATAATGGATACGGTCTAGGACCCACTGCGGGTACCCGAAATTGTGGATAATAGCAAACCCTATTTTAAAAGGAAAAAAAGTTATTTTTAATTTACCTTTCAGCAGCGGAGAGCTTCAGTATGGCTGCACGAGGCATTCTGGGGCACTACCTGTAATTGGCTAGTGTAATTTACTAGCTCTAAAATGACTGTGGAGAGCTGCAGAGAGATGGTGAATGTCGTGGAGAGCTTCAGAATGGTACGGATAACAATGGCATGGATAGTTTTAATGGCAGGGATACCAATGGCACAGAACCACAGGTAACTGAAACTGCGGATATGGGATCCACAGATATGGGGGGGGGGACAGGACACCTGTATACCAATGTACTCCTGTCAGGATATATTTTCATATGATGGAGTTTTATCGCTCCCTCCAACACAAACTGAGCAAAAAACTTGAACTGAGGAAAGCAGGGCAATGGAACAACTTTCTTTTGAAGTCTCTCTCAGAATCAGATCATAATGAATGGTCCCCAGCCTGAAAGTGATTGTTGCTTCCACTCAACTTAGAGGCCAAACTACAGTGTACGTGGGATTGAACCCCTCCCCCACACACACATTTCAAAAAGAAACCACATTGAGAATGGGGAGCAGAAATGACGGGCGCCCTCCTGGCGCCCGGTGCGTGGGGCGGGGCCTGTGTTGCGTCACGTCGATGCCCCCCCGCTGGTTTTGAAGGCATTTCGGAGCTGAACGGGCTCCAGGGAGGGAGGGAGGGCCAAAATGACGCGACGGTAAGTACTCCCCCCGCGCCGAGTGCGACCCCGCACACCCGAGCGCCTGGAGCTGCTGCTCCACGCGCTCCGCCCAAGTTCCGCCACTGATGGGGAGATTTGGATCAGGCCAGGGCCATGGTTCGGGCAGCTGGGAGTGGTATAACCCTTTGCCCCTGCACATAGATCCAAATCACCCCACCCAGTGCTTCCAGTCACGAAACATTCATTTTATTCAAATAGGAGTGATGAGCTTTTTGTCATACCTGAAAAATCAGGTATTAGAATATGGTAGTCATGTTGGTCCTACAGAAGGACAAATACAGAACAGTTCAGCATCATTTATTGCACCAAATAGTCTTTCAAATGCTGTTGGGATTTTTTTTAAGTCATATGAATCTTTCCTTTGTGCTTAGGTGTTTGGCACAAAGGAAAACCCCATATAATTGACATATTACTGCCATGGTCTGCCTGCTTTTTCAAAATAAAGAAGCGTGAAGTTGCAGCAGATGCTGTGTTAATTAGATTACAGATAGTTAGGCCTTGCTGATAGGATCCAAGTTACAAAAAGCCTCTCCAGAGGCAAACCAATAAATGAGAAATATATTTTACCATTGGGAGCATCACAACCATGAGGGAGGCGTGTTTGCATTTCCAATGCCCTTTGAATCACACGGCATTCACTGAAGGCCAAGATTGCTACTGCTCCTTTTCATACGTATATGCTTCTTAAACTTTTAGGATTTAATAGGATGGGGTGTTTTGATGTACATGAGGAATCAAGGCAAATCATTTAAATATCACTGTGGAAGTGGACAGTAGCATTAATGTTCTCAACCTATATCTGCAAAGTTCAGTTATACATCATATAATACAGTTCCCCCAAAATATACCTTCAACCCTATCCATCGGCCAACTGTGCTATATGGTGTCTGGCTAACAATAGGAAAGAGGCATACGAACGCACATGAACATACAATAGCATACAAACATCCTGCGGGACGGGGGGTGGCAGCAAAAAAGTCAACCTCCGTGATGTTACTGGCCCGCCCCCGGAAACGGCGCCAGCGGCACAAAAAAGTACCTGGGGTAGGGGTGGGCAGGTGCATCCTTTTTCACCACCGCCCACCTGCAGCTCCTTCGTCATTCTGACGCTGCCTTTCTCCCTTGCCGCCACCTCTGATGTGCTGCCGATGCAGCAGTTTTGTCCCCCCCGCTTGTCCCCCCCACCCCTGGCAACACCTCTGGAGATGCCATTGGTGTGTGTTTCTATTCTCAGCAAGCAAAGGAAAGCCCAGCTCACCATGCAGTTACGTGGATGACTCAGCAGGGGCAGACAAGATGGGAAGAAGAAAGCAAAACAGCAAGTCCTCACTTAAAGTTGTTGATAGGTTCTTCTTGGAAACTGCAACTTTAAGCAAAACGACTTATAATTAAACCAATAAATGTAAACATTCCCATGGCATTTTCCCTTCAACTTTAAACGAAATGACTTTAAACGAAACAACTTTAAGCGAGGCAATCCTGTGCAAACTTCCGACGGTGGAGCAAGTGCTCTAGCACTGGAAGCCATCGCGAACATGCCCTAAAGCATGTTTGTGATGACTCTAGAGTAAGGGGCACTGGTGCAAGGCCGGCAGCCCTTACTCCGCCGCTGGATTGCCCCTGCGACCGCTGGAGGAGATCCCCTGGTGGGTGCGGGGGCGGGTCTAGCAGCGAGGGAGGGGGTCCATTGGTCTAGCTGGCCCGGGAGAGGGCCGGGATGGCATCCGCCATATCCCTATCCCCGTTCTGGCCGGCGTAGCCTTTACACGGCCTCCTCTTAGCTTGCGGAAATCCAAGGAGGCCCATTTTGGCCAGGCCGCGCTACACCAGGGGAAGGGGATAAATGAGATCGGCCCAGAATGAGGATAGGATCCAGCAGATGCCCGCCGGATAGTTAGGCAGGATTGCTCTGTAACTGCACTAGCATTACTTTATCATTCACCTCCCTGTCAGCCAAACATTTCTGCCCTGGATCATACCTGCTCTAAGCATGTGATGAAGATAAGTGCCGCACTATTTTGCTTTGAAAATCTAGTCACTCAACTTGCATTACGTTTTTGAAATCAAGATTTCTAAAGCTGTCTAGAGTATTATATAGAGAATTTAGTGAAGGCATTTAAAATCCCTTCCAATTTCATTTTAAATCCTTCTGTACAATTGCACCTTACTTTTTCAACCCAATTACTCTGGATTATTTTAAAACAATCAAATTTCCTGTGGACCAGATTCTTTTGATATTCTTAGCTACATTCCTTTTCCACCCTCGTATGGGCAAGCTTAGGAGTGCACACTTTTCATCACTTTGGAAACTGTTTCAAGGACAGAGATTGTGAAACGATGAACACCCCAAAAGGCTTCAATTTCTGTTCTTTCCAACTGCAGAGGTGAATATATAGGGCAGAGGTTCCCAGTGTACCACCGGTGGTACTTTGAGAAACTGTCGGTGTTACGCAGCAGGGTGGTCCTTATCTGGTTTTCCGATCTCCAGTTTGTCTTGCAATTCAGTGTTGTACTGTTCCATATTGCTTCCAGAATCCTGTATATACAGCATTGAGTCAGTAGGTCCGTGATGGCGAACCTATGACACGCGTGTCACAGGTGACATGCGGGGTCATTTTGTGTGACACGCCAACGTTTCCCTCAGGGCCCCGACACACCTTACATTTTTGCAGGTTTTACAGGCTTGTCTTAAACATTTAGGGCAGGGATTTTGGCAGACTTCTTTCAAATTATTCTCTAGTAAAACTCAGCCACAAAAAAAGTCACTAATTGATGTTAAATAAAATGCAATATGTTCTATGGTTGTTTTCAGTTCAGCAATTCAAAATTACTATTAAAAGTAGCAATAGTCAAAGTACTATTAAAAGTGGGGGGGGGACACACACCAGAAGAGACAAGTTAGGCATTTTCAAAATCTTTGACACACCAAGCCCAAATGGGTCACCATCACTACACTAGGTGGTGCAGGCAAGAAGGAACAGGCAAGAACAAAGCAAGCAAGCCTTTATTTCCTGTTTCTTTTCTTCTATTTCTATTTTATTGCTGTATTTGAATAAGAATATTTTATTGCTGTACTATTAGCAAAGTGCTAATAATATTCTGTATTTGAGCAAGCTGTTGCTCATGATGCTCATATTTGTAGCGATACAAATCAACAAGCATGAATAGGAGGGGGGGGGGGAAGCAATGAAACATAACTGTCCTGGGGAAGATAGTTCAAAAAACAGAGACTGAAAACTGAGGGTGCATGATATTCTACTCCTGAACTGAAGCCTATATATCTGCTCTTTTCGATAAGCTTCCAAAGCAGGATCTGTGAATACTACTGTTTGAAAAACAAAACACAGTGATTTGCAGCCCAATCCTGTGTAACTCTTGCACCAGTGTAACAGTAGATCCACTGGTGTAAGTGCACTTACACCGGTGGATCTACTGTTACACTGGTGCAAGAGTTACACAGGATCGGTCTGCTAATTGCTGCATTTGCTGAAACTATCACCTATCTAGTGTACCTATTTATTTGAATTAAATATTATAAATATATTTATTTATTGGCACAGGTGGTACTTCAGAAAATTTGACTGTGACAGGTGGTACGCCTGGTAACAAAAGTTGGGAACCTCTGATCTAGGACTTTGAAGTCCAGTTTCCAGAATACTATTTAGAGCAGGGGTTCTCAACCTGTGGTACGGGTACCCCTAGGGGTACGCAGACCTCTTGCTGGGGGTACGCCAAGCCCTGCCCCTTATCTGCCCCATCAGCAGCTAATTAAGTGTTAATTAACATGGATTTTAAATTGTAATTATTTCCAGAGCCCCTCTGTCTCTCTGATTTTGGTTTTGGGCTTATTTTTGTACTTTGGAAAATGTACTTTGGTGGGGTGGGGGAGGGAGGAGCTGATTTTGGGAAGTGTGACTTGGAGAAAAAAAGAGATTATTGCATATGTCTGTCTGTCTGTCTGTCTGTCTGTCTGTCTGTCTGTCTGTCTGTCTCTCTCTCTCTCTCTCTCACACACACACACACACACACACACACACACACACACACACACACAAACGCACACACACAGAGTTAAATAAGACATGTTTTCACATTTAAAATTGTTTTAGTACTTTTTTACTTAATGATTAATTACCTAATTAATTAATTGATTAATCCAATTAATTAGCAGAGGGTTACTTCAGAAAATTGGACAGTGATAAGAGTACCCAGGCCTCCAATAGTTGAGAACCCCTGATTTAGAGGGATTTTGCTCCAGAAGCATCAATACAGAGGGAAATCTCTCTTCCAGTAGTGCAGTCTGCTGTGTAAGCATTCTGTTCCCATTATGCATAAATGATACCTACCCACTGAAAAGCCAGGCTACATCTGCTTTTCAGTGACATGGCATCTGTTTGCCTTCTGCATGCATGCATGTCTGTGTGGCAGGGAGCACAAAGTAGAGGAAAAACCATGTACCACCTTGGCATGTTAAAGATATGTAAAACTCCATCTTTGCTACATGGTTCCAGGCAAGAGACAATCTTGCTCAGCTTCAGTTATCATCAGTAATAGTAGACTAACACTGACTTACTTACCAAGGTTGTAGGGGCAAACAAGATCAGGGTTGAGAAGCATTCTGGATCTAGAAAGGGAATAGAAATGACAATGGCAATCATTTTCCCTGAGAGCTCTTTCTTTTTCTTTACTGCTTCTCTCTTTCATCTCTCTTTGTTCCATCTGCCCTCTTAAATGGTATATCCATTGATGACCTCAATCAATAACAAAAATAACACTGTGTCCACAATATACCACAGGCAGACACACATTTGTTCTAAAATTGTTCTGTGAGAAATGCATTTTCAACTTCGCAAACTGTCCTTAATGCTCCTTTGAATATGAGCTTAGAATATTTGATATGCGGCAGGGCAAAGTGGGTGCAATCCAGCCCAAAGTAAGAAATTATGAATGCCATTGATTTCTGTGTGAGAGAACTAAGTATGTGCTTAATGTTGACAGGATCATACCCAACAACACTTTAAAAAAGCATTCTGTGAGCCCAATCCTATCCCCTGCCAGTCCATAGCATGCAGCGCTGCTGACAGAGTGCATGCTGCATGCTATGGGCTGGCAGGAGACTAGACAGCCCAGGAGAGGTAAGGGGCAGGCCAATCCTACCTAAATACCCATGTGGTGATGCAGTGGCACTGGTGTGGCTTCCGTTGCATCCCGAGGGGGATTTTCGGCTGCTGGAGGTCTCAGGGTTAGGGGACATTTGTCCCCTTGCCCTAGGGTAAGTCCCAACTGCCGCTATGGGGCAACTCAGACCTGCGCCAGTGATTGAGCTGGCGCAAGTCCATGTTGCTCCGTGCAGGTGGATCAGGCCTGGGAAGGGACTTGGGATTTGGCATGAGTTCCCTCCCAGGCCTGATCCTCCCTGCCCCCATCACTGTCCTGTTCTGCCATCCCTCCCCTGTCTGCCTTCCCTCTACCCTGTTCAACCCCCTCCCCACATCCCTCCAACCCCGTTTGTGGGCTTACCTGGTCTGGTGGGTGTCCATGGGCCCACCAGCACACGGGAAGGCTGCTGCAGCCTCACCACAGGTGGGCCGGTGGCACATGTTGGCAGAGGCTGCTTTGCAACAGCCATAAAGCAGCCTCCGCTGGCACAACACTAGTTACACCGACGAGGGGTGGGGTAAAGATTGGGCCGTAAATAACATTTTTATTTACCTCTCCATAAGCTGCCTGGTCTCTAATAGGTTTCCTCAGACCTATGCCAGCTGGCGTACGTCTGAGGCCGGATTCACACTACGCGCTTGGAGCTGGGGAGTGTCTTCCCGCCTGTTGGAAACTCTGGTGGTGGGTCCAAGCATGTTTCATTCCATAGTTTTCAATGAGAGTCAGTTGCAGCCACCTTTTGTTGAATTGCTGCTATCATAACTTTACCCAGAATGTTTATGTATGAATATCTTTATCAATATATGTATCTTTCTTTATTTTTCCTTTCTCATTCTTTTACATTTCTTGCTAGAAAATGAGAACAATAGTCAAGCAGAGCCAGATTCTTTGTCTCTTGGTCAGAAATTTGGCTAAGTGAAATTTCAAACAGAAAATAACAGAAAATAGAGTGCACAAACAGCACACTTGGAATAAACAGAAGCCTGATTTTATTTATCCAAGTATAAGCCCCTTTGGCAAAAAGTATAGATTTTTTTCCTCCATTTTCCAGAAACTAGAGTCAACAACATTGTCTTCTAGGTCTACATTTGGAAGGGATCCAGGGAAGTTTAAGAAGAAAAGCTGTGCACATCAAAGCCTTGGCAAGACACCCAACAAATTGAAGAGAAGCTTTGTGACGATGAAACTGGTCCGGAGAGATTAAGCACCAGAAAATTACAACTAAGACTTCATTAGTGCTTTGCAAGGTTCTGCTAGTAGTAGGAGAAGGGGCAAGTGGCTGGAGACAGTTCTCTAGATCGCTATTTTTACTGACACAACACTGCTCTTACATAAAGCCTCTGGGAGGGATTCATTTGAATATACATCAGACCACTGAAGCACAGGAGAAAATCTTCAGCACTAACTAGCATCAGTTCAAGAAACAATGACTTTTAACGTTTTTTCCGCTTTCTTCCCACTGAACTCATAATATTTCAAGTTAATCATAAAAATACTGATCATACCATATTTGGAGCAACATTCCTCCAACTGAACAATCAAATAGGGAGCATCAACAGATTACTGTCATCATGAGCATTGCCAGATAGATATCGTATTTCTGCTAAACTAGCAAATGGAAAGAAATTAACCATCTATTGTTCCTTAACCAAGAAGAGGGAATTTGTTAACCAACATATTGTACTTTGTAACCACTGTACTAACAATTATGGGTTTGAATTTTCAAATAGAATAGAATAATTCAAACAGAAAGGTAAGAGGCAGCTTGAAGAATAGGGAAGCCAAGACCTACAAAGCCTTCTGAGGTGCCAATAGCCTTATGCTGATATGACTTACATGGACAACAAACAGGTGGGGCAGCGGAGAGACTTCTGTCAAGCATGTCCCCTGCATTGATGCAATCCAAAAGCTTCACTCCCCACACAAATTCAGTGTTAGGGTGCAATCCACCAGAAGTCAGGAATGGCGGAGAAAGTGCTCCGCCGTTCCAAGATGTCGCGAATGTGCCGTAAATCACACACTCCCTCACTCCATCGACGGACTGGGACGTGGCCACCGGAGGAAGGTAAGCTCTCCTGCTGGTGGCCTCGTGGGCGGTCCAATGGGCGAGGTGGGCCATTGGACTAGCTGGCCCGAGAGGGGGAGGGGGATGGTGCCCGCCATATCCCCGTCCCCACTGGGCGGATAGGCCGTTATACGACCTCCTCCGACTTCCTCCAGCTATTTAGCTGGTGGAAATCCAAGGGGGCCTATCGGGCCGGCCCCAATTTACACCCGGGGAAGTGTCCCCTTCCCCAAGTAGATTTCCGTCCCGCCATTTGATGGGAAGCCTAGGCTCAGGATCTGGCGGGCGGCCAATTGCGCTGCCCGTCACATTGGGAGTTTGGGAATATGTTGGCTTGGAGAAGGAGCTTGCTGGTGCAATCTCCCTGTCCCCATGATATGTTGTCCACGTATGCTGTTGCCCCATATTTATGTCCACATAAAAACATCTGCATGATGCTCGAATGCAGTGGATCAGGCTGCATCTAAAATGACATGCAGATGTGCTATGTTTGCCCTCAAAGCCTTTAATTCCAAATATATACAGTAGTAGGTGCAGGTTCAAGTTGGTATTGATAAATACAGCAGGGACATTGATGATCCTTTGAATACTGCAAGCTAAAGTCTTTGCTTGCTTTACCCTTTCTACACACATTCCATCCATCTCTCTTGTCAGTACAATTTGTACTGTATATTGTCTTAGGTGCAGGTGGTGTATCCCAGTATGGGGCTGATATTGGATCCCGACACTGATGTGAATAAATGAGTTGTGCTCTTACAGTATGCCAGTCCCGAGACCTTTGAAAGCATCCTAAGAGCTGTTGTGCTCATGCAGTGCTTCACAGGATTAGGCTGCAAAACATATAGAAGACTGACAGTGCAATCCTACGTAGATTTCCGGCGGCAGAGTGAATGCTCCGCCGCAGGAAGCCGTCGCGAACATCTATTGTATACATCTTGTATACCTTTATACATCTATAAAGGACATTTGCAACAACTTGGGAGTAAGGGCGGCCGGCACAAGGACATCCCCGTGGCTGCCAGAGACAGGTAAGAGATCCCTTGGCGGGGGCATCCAAGTGGCAAGGGAGGGAGCCATTGGCCAAGCTTTGGCCAAGTGTCCACCATATCCCCGTTTGGGCTGGCATGGCCATTACATGGCCTCCTCTTACTTTCACCAGCTATTTAACTGGTGGGAATCTGAGGAGGCCCATTAGACCTTCCCCGGTTTACACCGGGGGAAGGGAACAAATCCTGAGTAGACTTCCGGGCCGCTCCAGAGCGGCCCAGAACGGGAATAAGATTCGGCGGGCTGGGCCACCCGCCGGATAGTTGCACACAATTGCGCTGCCCAAGTAATCAGAAAAAAGGAAGGTAATCAGTAATGAAGGTTAAAATAAGATGCTAAAACTGAATGGAGAATAAGAAACATAAATACTATTATTATTTTTATTTTTCACATTTTTATACCATCCTTCTTCTAAGGAGCTCAGGGAGATGTACATAGTTCCTTCCCTCCTTTTGTCCTCACAACAACCCTGTGAGGTTGCTGTTCATTTCTGCTGATTCTCCCAGTGCATCCAAAATGAAGTATTTCTAATGATGCTATTGGTATGTATTTTTCCTTTTTTTCCTTTTTTTTCAAAGAGTCCATCTTCATTTTCTGACTGCACTAGTTTTTTCTCAACACCTCTAGCACATCCTATAGCTAAAAGGAGTTGTATCTTCCATGAGAATGGAGGAGTGAATGCTTTCTGCATTTGAGAGTGTAGTCATGCAGGTCTTACCCTCGTCCTCCAACCCAGTTATGGGGGTCCATTCTCGCCCTCCAACCCAGGTAGGCAGGAGCTTCCTTTTGATGCAGGCAAAGGAGAGAGTTCTACTATTGTGCTGTTTCTGCCTGAGGAAGTGGGTTAGAAGTTTACAGGAGTGGGCAACTCTAGACAAGTTTCCCTGTTTCCTAATGCACAGCTTGTGGTGCAGCTACATTATTCTCAGGACTCTAAATTTGAGAAAGGAGGGAATTATGTGTCGCTAAACTATCTTGACATTATCATTATAAAAACAAAACATTGCACTGTAAACCTGCTGCATGAAAATAAGTTGCAATCTTTAATCTAATACTGTGAAGTTGGCCCGTTTACCGCTGCTCATGGTTACTCTGTCAGGAAAAGCACATCTGAAAATCTGCAAATTGACATACTTTGACTTTTCACTTCCAATTATCTCCTTGGTAACATTTGTTGCATTCATCATGTATTCTGGCATCAGGGCAAGGCATAGAAATAGCCCTGGGTCTGGTTTTGTTTTGCATATTCAGCGGTATAATGTTTCGCATGTCTTTAAAGAAACCACCATTGATGTCAATTTAACCTTCTGCCATTGTTGGCATCTACTGGTCCCCATCGCCCCACATCCATTGACAGGCAGCTTTTCAAGGGAAAGTCTTCTTTTCTCAGACCAGATATATTATCCAAACAAGGATAAGGTCAACTCTTCTGCATTCTCTCTATTATTCTACACAAGGCAATTTTGTTCAGAGGGAAATGCTGAAAAATGTATCTAGTTTGGTAATCAACTGCTGGGGTCACAAGTCAAGCTGACATAACATTTATTTATTTTTAAAGTAAATTACTATATCTTGTGTGAATTTCTATATTGTGCCAGATCAATGGTCCTTCTAGTATTCTCTCTACTGACAATGGCTAATCAAGAAAGTTCACAACCAGGACACGTGGTATAACCTTAAGTAAAAGTATACAATGCCTGAAAATGGAGATTGCATTTCTGGTTATCATGGTGAGTAGCCACACAAAGACCTATCTTCTCCATGGAATCCTCTTAAAAACTATTTATTCTGATGCCCATGACACGGGTTGTGCATTGTGTGAGGAACAATTTATTTCCTTTGTATTAAGCTAAGTTTGCTATATATTCATTTCAGAAGATAACCCATGTTTTTACATTATGCAAAATAATCTGTAGGGAGGAAGGTATTCATTCTATCTGTAATCACTGATGATTTTAGAAACTTTTCATTTATCACCTTATTTTAAGTATTAAAGAAGTATTGGGAGAGTCAACATAGTTACAGTAAGGCTTTATATATTGGTGTGTTTATGAATTACTAAACAGACCACCAGGGAAGTGTGTGCTCCCATGCCACCTGAATACCCCCAACTGCCACCTCTGTGCATGTGCACCCCCATGGATGAGAGGGAGGGCAGGCAGGTGAACAAGTGGGTGTGCCTCCATTCCCCCTTCCCTCTAATGAAGATCAAGGTGAGCAGCCTCATCAGCGTTTGAAATCAGCAGCAGCAGTGCATGCTGGGAACCTTGCTCATTGCAAACAGAAACACTGCAGATCAGGAAGTCTGCATGCTGAGAAAAAGGGAAGGGAGGGCAGGCTCCAAATAGCCTTTCCTTGCCTACTTGGTCCTTCGTAAGTACCAAGTAGGGTACATGGAGAGGGGTGATCTGGAGCCGCAGCAGCAGCTTTTGTTGTTTCCCCCTTTCTTCTTCCTCAGTTCAGTGCTATTGGAGAGAGAAGAGGGGGGGGGGGAAAGCTGCTGGAGCTCCAGGTCAGTAGTACTCCCTGCCTAGGTGCTTTGTAAGGTGGAGAGAAGCAACTTGGAGCCATGGCAGTTTTCCCCCCTACTTTCCAGCAGCAATGGAGGGAGTTGCTGCTGTTGTGATTCTGTTCCAACTTGCTCCCAGCAAGTCAGAAGAGGATCAGAGAGCCCAGCAGGGAGGCTGGAGAGGGAAGTGGACAGATGGGCTGTGGTTGCAAGGGTGCTCTTCAGTGATGTAGACTCGAGTCTATTGACTCAGACTGAAGTCAGACTCAAGTCGTGACAATGACTTGACTTGTCGATTGTAAAAGACTTGAAAGACTCGACTCGAGACTTGGAGTCTTTTACGACAAGTCGAATTTTATTCAATTTTAAACTCATTTTCCCCATTAAATAGATAGGGACTCGGGACTTGGGGGCAAAGACTTGGGACTTGACTTGAGACTTGGACCCAGAGACTTGATCCACATCCCTGGTGCTTTTCCACATGACTGTTCCAGGTCACTTCATGGCATACGCTGATATGGTCTGAACCGAGTGGGGAAGAGATCTTCGTGGACAGTTAACTGAAAACTTCAATTCATTGAATGACAGCAGTGGAAAGGGAAAATCTCTTATTGGAAATGATAAGAACAAGACTGAAAATAAAATGGCCAACCATAATGACTGATATTAATTGATGGTGCAGTCACATTTGGAGTACTGTGTACTATTCTGGCTAACATCATCTCAAAAAGGATTATCACAACTTGGAAAAGGCACACAAAGGGGCAACTAAAATGAACAAAGGGATGGAGCACTTTCCATATGAGGGAAGACTAACATGTTTGGAACCTTTTAGTCCAGGAAAAAGAATAACGTGGAAATAATAGAGATTCGAACAGTTATGAATGTGGAAAGAGTAACATTTTTTTCGTCCTTTCTCGTAATCCTCCAACTCCAGATCACTGAATGATATTGATTGGCAGAAGGTCATGATCTCCATACCACCAAACACCCTGGTGTCCAGAGGTGTCACTAGGGGTACTGACTCCAGTGTGAGAGCTCATCACATCACCCCAGAGGTGTTACTGCGGTTGGTGTCACCTAGTGCGGTAATTCATGGTGTCACCCCCATTAACATTATTTATTTTAATATATAATCAGTAACCAACAACAAAAAAAAAACATTGGCCAACTTGATGACACACAACTGAATAAGAGTTCTAGTATTATTTATTTATTTATTTATTTATTTATTTAATGGATTTCTACCCCGCCTTTCTCCCAATAAGGGCAATCAAGGCGGCTTACAGTTAAGAACATGTTAAAATACATAATACACAATAAAACATAATTAAAAACAAGTAATTAAAACAAATAAAACAGACAGTCCCAGTGGGTCACCTATAAAAGCCATTTGTTAAAAAAGCCATTTGTTAAAAAAGCCAGCCCGCCATGTCAGTCATCGAATGCCAACCTAAATAAAAACGTCTTGAGGCCCCGCCGAAAGGTCTCTAAGGAGGGAGCCGATCTTAATTCCAGGGGGAGGGAATTCCATAATTGGGGCGCCACTGCTGAGAAGGCCCTATTCCGTGCCGCCATCCCCCTCACCTCCGTCAGTGGCGGCACGGTCAACAGGGCCCCCCCTGATGACCTCAGAGTACGGGTCGGATTATAAGGAAGGAGGCGGTCCCTCAAATACCCTGGACCCGAGCCGTTAAGGGCTTTAAAAGTCAAAACTAGCACTTTGAATTGTGCCCGGAAACGAACCGGCAGCCAGTGTAGCCGCCGAAGCAACGGTCCAACTGAGTCGAACCGACAAGCCCCGGCAACCACCCGGGCCGCCGCATTCTGCACTAGTTGTAGTTTCCGAACAGTCTTCAAAGGCAGCCCCACGTAGAGCGCATTGCAGTAATCTAGTCTAGATGTCACTAGGGCATGGGTCACTGTGGCCAGGTCTGCACGATTCAAGTACGGTCGCAGCTGGCGCACCAGCCGAAGCTGGGCAAAAGCCCCCCTGGCCACAGCCGCCACCTGAGAATCCAGGAGCAGCTGTGCATCCAGGAGAACCCCCAAGCTGCGGACCTGCTCCTTCAGAGGGAGTACAACCCCATTCAGAGCAGGACAATGATCCAGTACCTGAGTCGTGGACTTCTGGACCAGAAGAACCTCTGTCTTATCAGGATTTAATTTCAGCTTGTTCGCCCCCATCCAGCTCCCAACTGCCTCCAGACAACGATTCAGGACATCGACCGCCCCCTTGGGGTCAGGTGGAAAAGAGAGAAAGAGCTGGGTGTCATTCGCGTACTGGTGACACCCTACCCCAAACCTCCGGATGACCTCTCCCAGCGGCTTCATATAGATATTAAACAGCATGGGGGATAGAATTGACCCTTGCGGCACCCCACACCTCAAGGGCAAGGGTGCCGAACAAGCATCCCCCAGCACCACCTTCTGGGATCTGTCAGCCAGGAAGGAGCGGAACCACCTCAGAACGGTGCCTCCAAGCCCCAACCCAGCCAACCGACCCAGGAGGACACCATGGTCAATGGTGTCAAAAGCCGCCGAGAGGTCCAGCAGGACCAACAGGGACGCACTCCCCCTGTCCAGTCCCCGGCGCAGGTCATCCACCAAGGCGACCAAGGCTGTCTCTGTCCCGAACCCCGGCCTGTATTAGCTCTGATACATAGAAATGAGAACTGACTCATACTAACACCTTCTTGGTTCCATGCTGTGTCATAATAAGACCTCATTGGCTCTCGGAACAATCAGTCTTATTGGTCAATTATGAGTTAAATAAATCCACTCTTTGTTACTTAAGGCAGTTGTGTTTTCTTTTTCTGGTTATTTGGCCATAACTTTTGATAGAATACAGATAATTCAAAACAGTTTGTTTCATTACATTCTGCATTACCTTTCCAATGACATATAACATGATGGTATTACTTATAAGTACAAGATTTCCACAATTTTTGCTACTAGTGGTCACACACACACACACACACACACACACACACACACACACACACACCGACGGTCACCCGATGCGGTCAGCAACCCCCTCACCCCTAGTGTCACCCCTGTTGGTGTCAGTTCCTGGTGTTCCACAATAAATAGAGGGGGAGGGAATGAGGCAGAAATCTACCTTCCTCCCTCTCAATGTGTTTCAATGGAGCCATGAAACTAGAAGAGACAGAAACATAATCAAGGAGCTAAATAAAAATTCCAATATTGGACAAAACACAGATATTATTTGTAAGCTGGAAAGGCCTTATTAGTTTCAGCTGTATGCCATCCCTCAAACTTCCTTGAATTACCTTGGTGTATTGTGATGTGAAGCGAAGGAGAGCTCTAGCCTTAGGCAGAAGATAAATAATGGCCTATTATCTGGTACAGACTGCACAAGGAAATGTCTTCTCTCACTGGTTTTGCTCCATAACTGAAAGGAGGAACAGACACTACAGCCTTACATCCATTTGGCTAGTGAAAAGCTAATGTCCAGAGGCTCCATCTAGGATTTGGCCTTTAGGGTCTTTTTTTTTTCTTTTTTAACAGTTATGCAAATATAATGAAAGGGATGCTGACTCTTCTGAAGGCCTTCCAGTCCATGTTAAAAAGAAAAAAGAGTGGTTATCTAGGGTGAGAAAGTACTGTACTACTAATTGGGTATAGGAACCTGTGACTAAACATAATTGCTATCAATCATTTTTCAAAGATTCTAATGGTGATGACTTCCGGTTAGGAGGACATGGCGGGCTGACAACTCCGCCGATCGCTCTGTAGAATATTTAAAAAAAAAAACAGAAAAATTTGGAAGGTTTTTATTTTAATACATTTGGAGAAAAATGGTGTGGCTTTATATATTAAAATATCTGAAGCGGGAATTAAGATTTTTAGATAAAGTAAAAGTTAGTTAATCTTTTTGTGAATATTTGGATACCACTTATAGATTCTTTGAGAGAGAGAGAGAGAGAGAGAGAGAGAGAGAGAGAGAGAGAGAGAAGAAGTGATGAAATGTGGATTGAATGAATAGTATATTAGAGATATAGGCTGTTAGATATTATAAGTAGAAAATATATAATAGTATACAAGTAGGATTTACTGCTTCGCGCTTGCTGTAATCTTTCGTGGTATGTTGTATTGTTTTGTTTTATTGTTTTGTTTTGTTTAGTAGTTTAGTAATAAAAAATAAATATATATATAAAAAAAGAAAAAAAATATTCTAATGGTGATTAGCTTTACAAAATATTTGCCTCAGTCTATCAGAAGGAAGCATGAAAAAAAAGGGGGTGGTGCATATTTGTTTCCCCAGTGGGCACAATGTGTGCATATGTATGTACATATGTATGTACATTTACATATACATGCACATGGCTATCTGTATCCTCTCACCTCAGATAGCCTCTGTTGCTTACCAGTGTACTGTATTTCACTGTTAGTAAGCATTCAGTGAATATATTTTAGTACGAATAAGACATATTCTGCAATTATGCAAACAAATGTAACGTTTCCTCGTGGACAATAGGATTCTGTCAGGATCAGGGCCTCTTTCTAACCTTAGAATCGTTCTCCCTAGAGGAATACAGTATACGTTTTGGTAGAGGCAGCGGAGAGGCTGGAATTGTCATAAGAACATAAGAACATAAGAAGAGCCCTGCTGGATCAGGCCAAAAGCCCATCTAGTCCAGCTTCCTGTGTCACACAGTGGCCCCACCAGATGCCTCAGGGAGCACACAGCCAACAAGATAACCTGTTTCCCGTTGACACTCCCTTGCACCTGGCACAGAGAAAACCCACTTCTAAAAACCAGGAGGTTGCTTATGGCTTGTAACCTGTGACGGTCGTTTCCTCCATGAATCTGTCCAAACCCCTTTTAAAGGCATCTAGGCCAGATGCCATCACCACATCCTGTGGCAAGGAGTTCCACAGATGAATTACACGCTGGGTAAAGAAATATTTTCTTTTGTCTGTTCTAACTCTCCCTCCACTCAATTTTAGTACATGTCCCCTGGTTCTGGTGTTGAGCGAGAGGGAGAAGAATTTGTCCTTGATGCAACAGCAGGTGGTCATCTCACTCTTCTGGGATTGGTGGTCTGACAATAAAAATGGCAAAGGCAAGCATGGAAGCATATTGGTTTATGTTGTGCAGGGAAAGGAGGTGAAACAAGGATTTGGAATCTAATGGGTATACTCTGCTATACAGCCAGAGGCTGTAGGTAAGAACAGGAAGTTATGTAGGAAGAATGCAAAAAGGGACCAGTCACAGAGGACAATAAATGTCTACTGAAACTGCTTGGGTCAAGGAAGCTCAGACGACTGCAAAGGACAAGAGAATAGCCAAGGGAGTAGGCCTCCTAACCCAGTTTTTGAAGGATCTACACTACACTCAAGGTCCCTGAAGCCAGAGATCCTGAGAGATGTCAGGAATTCTCAGAACTATCAGACTGGCTGGGAGAACTGAGGAAGTATCCCATCCTCCAGCTAAACTAAAGTGGGATGTTAGATTTTTAAGTTCAATTTCTAGTCGGTTATAGGCTAGCTGGTTATTGTCGTGTTGGTTCCTTTACACAAAGAAGGGTGGGGTAGGTACATATGGAGAACTTTTACTCTGTATCATCCTTGGTTAGTAGAGATGTATGCAACTTTCTAAATTCTCCTGATGATGTACAAGGCGGCCTTTTCTCTGGTCAGTGGCATCCAGCACAAGGAGCTTCTTGCCATGAGAGGTCAAATCCGTTGGTTGGCTACCAGTGTTCTGTCAGCATTTATAAAACATTTTTGTCCTGGCAAGTGTCCTAATTTGGTTGTGCCTCCCTTGTTTTTTCTGTGACTGATTTGATTATGCATTTTTGCTGCT
Source organism: Plestiodon gilberti rubricaudatus (assembly GCA_026170595.1). Taxonomy (NCBI): domain Eukaryota; kingdom Metazoa; phylum Chordata; class Lepidosauria; order Squamata; family Scincidae; genus Plestiodon; species Plestiodon gilberti. The sequence continues at coordinate 49,022,095 of JANXHW010000004.1, read as the reverse complement.
GTATTATTTTTGCCAAATGTTTGATGAGGATATGTTGTTTTTATTGATCTTAGCCCCTTTAGCACCTCTGTTTTTGAGAGGAAAAAGCAAGATACACATTTTATATAAATAAGTAAATATATAGATGATGATTCATGAGGCCAAATCAAATGATAAATAATGCCTAACTGTACACAGAGGAAACTGCAAACATTCTTTGTTGTTTTTGTGCAACATAAGGTAGGCACAATGCACCCGTATGCCCTTTGCCTTCAGGGACTTCTTCGCTTACCATTGGTGGCACAACTGTGGCAGCTATTTGAAACCTGTTTTTCTCCCTTCGTTTAGAATATTTTTTTTGCAGCAAGCTCAAGCTTCAAAATCTCTTGATTAGGCCCTAAGCCTCCCAATTACAATACGGAGATCAAAGGAAAACAGCAACATCTGAACCCGATGTTACTTTTTTTTTCTGCTTTTAAATTATGATTCAGTGTACTGCACTGGACACCTGATTATAGTCATGACTGAAAAGATGAACAGAGGAGTTTCTACGGTGGGGGCGGTACCGTAAGTTGCACCCCATCCTAGTCCCTATTTACAACCAGAAATGAGGAGGCCCCGCCCCCTTGCCATCAGAGCTATTCCGTGCAGTGAAGGCAAGGGGCAGGGAATCTCCTGCCCGTTGCCTTCACCGCATGGAATGGCTACGATGGCGAGGGGGCGGGGCCTCCTCGTTTCTGGTTGTAAACGGGGACTAGGACAGGGCACAACTTACGGTACTGCCCCTACCTTGGAAACGGCTCTGAAGATGAAGATGCCTATGCTGAGTCAGACAGTTGGTCAATCTAGCCCAGTTCTTTCTGCTCTGGCTGTCAGTGACTCTAGAGTTTCAGTCAGAAGTTTTAACCTGTGGTCTGAAATCCTACTTACCAGAGATGTGAAGGGGTAAACCTGGGATATTTGCTTACAGATAAAGTAGGTGCCACTGAGCTATGGTCCCTTACCTTATTCATTATTAACATACTTTGGTGCCCAGTCCTTTTTGCAGTGATATGGTGCATTGAAATGGACACGGTGGCCACCTATATATGTTCTAAGTTGAACTTTCAGTGACTGTGGACAGAGTCTAGGCTCCATGTTCATTAACTGATAAGACACAATCTGGGGTGAATTTTTGTTTGCAACTGAAGAGTAGCACTTTCTGAGCCAGTTCCAGATGTCTTTTTGTATGGCCGCAGAGCCAACAGCTCTATAATTAGGAGACAATTAATAAAGCTTAATTATTATACCCAATTGCTAAGCAAGGTTGCAAATTTGATCTTGGATCATTTACCCTTCTGTTTTATCACATGACCCAAGATGATAGCATTAGAAATTTTCCTCTGCTGCTAATGTGTTCTAATTTTAGATCCAATAAGATTATTTTTTTCTGCAGTTTTCATAATGTGTTGGTAAATGAAGCGTTTTTTCCCCTTGTAGATATACTGGAAAACTATTAGCTCCTTGGCATAAGGATTTACTCTGCCGAGGAAAGGAAACTAGAAGTCTTCCAGCCTGCTTTTATAAGGGACACTAAAAATGCCTTTTGTCTTATGAGTTTGTTGTTTTTACTTGGGAATATGGCTAATGCAACATATAACATGGGAAAAGCCATTTTTAATTAAATAAATTGCCTCTAGAAACCTGCTCATTATATTTTCAAGGTTTGTTTCATGTGGATTATCCCTGTTCAGGTAAGCTGCATCTCCATCTACCAAGGGCAACCCATGTAGTGCATAGTACTCCTTTACCATATGTACATCACTGAACAGATGACCAACTCTGTCAGTTCTTCTAACAGCACTAGTCACCTGTTGAGGAGGGAGAGTTACAGACCAATCCTATTCCCCCACCAGCATTGATGACAATGCAATGTGTGTGTGTCATTGATGACAGTCAGTCATTGATGACAATTCAATGTGTGTTGCATCCAGTGGTGGTGGTGGTGGTGGTGGTGGGGCAACCAGAAGGCCAACCAGAGGTAAGTAAAAAATATTTTTTTACTTTTACTTTTTTATTTTGGCACGAAAGCTATCATGGCCAGCTATTATGTTACAGGAAGAAGGTTGTATGGGTAAATTAGCCATGTATAAGAAGTACAAAATACAAAGAACTCCAAAAACCACGTAAAATGTTTTTCCAAAGAAGCCACTAATAAAAGCAGACAATGAAAAAATTAAAAACGAAAGTCCAGGAAGTCCGGTATTTATATACAGACCGACGTTTCAACCTCTAAGCCGAGGTCATTCTCAAGGTAAAAAACAGCAGGGCTGCCAAGATGACAATAACAGCTGCAACGGAAACCTGAGTTTAAAAGGAAGGGTTCCGTTTGAAAAAAACACGCACTGTTCAACAGGGAGTCAAAAAGACGGTTGAGATCTAATTAAGACATGACCAGGTCGTCATAATCCTGCAAGGAAACAAGGTTACACAGTATTTTTAGCTGCCAATCTATGTAGGATGGGGAACCATATTTTGTCCACAAATGATAACTCTTGCTGACTGTTCAATAAATTCTGAGATCTTCTTTTAGTGATTTTGATCGCTTCCCGATTCAGACGCATTCTGTTGTTTGAATCGTTCACTAAGCATCTGGTGCTCCCAAACAAAATATCATGGTTGGTTGCCAGCGAATGTTCAGCAAGGGCGGAAACGTCTTTATGATGCAAACGAACCACTCTTTCATGTTCTAACACCCTTGTCGAAATCATTCTCCTCGTAGTTCCAATGTATTTCCGTCCACAGGTACAGAGTATGCTGTAAATTCCAGGATTAGACAATGGAGGTCTAGGATCCTTTGGATTCCAGAGCAATTGCTCTATTTTGATAGTGGGTTTAAAGATTACTGAACGGTCACTGAACAATGGTACTGTGGAAGGACACAATCAGAGTCATGTGACTCTGGGCAGGTAATGCTGATTCGGTAGCAGCAGTCAGCATGTGACCCTGGCAGCAACTGTTCATTTCTGCAGAAATTGATAGAGGTTGCACAGTCATAGTTTCTGGCATATTGTACACACGGTATATTTTCCCTGGCTTTCTCATAGTGTTTCAGTTCTTGTGGTGAGGCAATGCTAAATTAAATCAGCACCAATGGTTGGCATGATTTATTATTTTTTTGCAATGCATAACCAGATATTATGATAAGCAAAATATAATTTCTCTACATAATAACACACAGAGGGGCTGTAAATCTATTTTTAATGAGATTGTACTCATCTATGGGAAATATGCTGAAACATTATATCCTCAGAATATGTGGGTTTTTCTTACCAGTGTTTCCTCCCAGACCATGATGTGCAAGTCTCAGTGTCCCAGTACTGTGTCTCTCAGGAAGGATTTGTCAGGGAAAAAACAACACCCAAACAAACAAATTAACCACATCTGCTTAAAAGTAATTCCTTTTTAGGAAGAGTTGTGGAGCTTATTTTATTTTATTTTTTATTATCTTTCAAATTTTCCCAGGATTTCTTCTCTGAACCCTTGGCAGCCAAAAGTTACAAAGAAAACATTTTTTTCTTATTCTGTGAGCATTTTCATGTACTCCTATGAAGCAAAATAGCCAGAAACTGAATAATGAGGGACAAGGAAGATGGGGTTGGGGATGATGTAGGGCTAGGCGGTATCCAGGGGGTAGGGGTGGGGAGTGCAGTTCATTTGGTGCTATACAAGTTTCTTTAGGTGTGCACCGCAGCCTTCCCTTGAAAACACTCCTCCATGTGCAGGTTGGCGGTGGTGTGATATGGGGGGTAGTGGTGGTGGCAGAAAATTCTCTCATGCCAAAGATTGCACACAGGAAGAAGGATGTAGGGGGCCAGCGGTCAAGATATACCCACATTTCACTTTTATATGAACAGTTCCACAGATACAGCTAAATTCAAATCCTCTGGCATAGTTTTATTAAAATATCCCAGGATCAGGGCCTCTGAGAGGGGGGTTAAGGGGGTAATTTGTATCCGGACCCAGGGCAAAAAAATGTGTCGAAAGGGAGCCCTGGAGCAAGAAAGGGGGGCCCAGGAGCCAAATTCATATGTAGGGAAGGGCCCCCAAAAAACCTTTGTACCCCCTGATAATATTCCTCTGAATGGCCCTGCCCAGGACAATACCCATGTATGTGGGCACTTAATTCTCCCCTAAGAACACCATGGAACTGGAGAAGGGCCAGCGAATGGCTTGATGACAACAAACCTTATAAAATGTATGACTAGATTTCAATATAATTATAACTATATGCTGAAAAGGATGGCACACTATATTTTAGAAACTTGCAGTGCAAGGCTATGTGTGTCTACTCAGATGTAAGCCAATTGAGTTTAATGGAACTTACTCCTAGATGAGTGTGTATAGGATTGCAGCCTAAGTTAACCAGCTCAAGTGAAACCCAGTGGCAATATATAAGGCAATTAATTACCTGGAGAACCGAACTAGAGACCACGGAGTAAGCAGGTAGTGTGTGCGCAGCCTAATCACAGAGTTAGGCTTCGGCTTTTCCCCATGGATTACAATGCCTCACCTGCTGCCTCCGCACAACACATCCTTGGGCTAGACAAGACTGGAAGTGTGGAAAACAAATAGGGAAGGGCTGACATTGAGCATTATCCAAATGAACAGCTTAGATAGTTGCTTGTGCGGCTACATTACATTCAGAAAACAAGAGTATTAGCTCAAAAATAGTTTGAGTTTCAAGTCTCATTGCCCCAACAGCTACTACAGGTGACACATGAGCACCACACCCTAGAGTCGGACACGACTGGACTTAATTGTCAGGGGTCACCTTTACCTTTTTAAGTAGATATTCAAACGTCAAGATTTACAAGAACCTTCCTGGATCACCTTGAATGTAATGTTGTGATGATAAAACCAGAGCAACTATGTACCTAGGCCATAAAGTCCATCAGCGACTAGCATTACGCTAGGGAAAAAAAATGCTTGCATGCCGTAGCCATTTTTCCCATGCATGGAATAATGATGATGATGATGTCGGATGATGTCGTGTGTGTGTGTGTGTGTGTGTGTGTGTGTGTGTGTGTGTGTGTGTGTGTGTGTGTGTGTGTGTGTGTGAAGTAAATACATAATTCACACAATTCAGGTGTGCCAGTTGCAAGACAAACCCCAGTTCCTTAGGTATGGCTTAAACCATTTTCTTTTCTCTCTCACCCTGGCCCAAACTTTGTGAGGTTAACAAAAAAGGGAGGAGGGGCGGATTGTTGCTAGCAAGATTATGAGACTCCATACATACTGTACATTTCCATTTGGTCACCCTGAAAAGTCAACTCAGACATAATCCCCTAACTGATGAGATTTGAAAGGAGTACTGTAATTGGTGCGAGCTCAGCAAGAGGATAAGGAGGATGCCCAAAAGACAAAGGCAAGGCCAAAGTTCCTCCAGAGTTGTTTATTTCTGTCTGCTGCAGTGTCTGTTTTGCTATTTCTCTGAGTCACATCAAGATAACAATAAGCTATGGCACCATAATAGGAGAGGTTGTAAATGGGTAGGGGATGGAAGGAGAAGGAAGATTGTTCCTTTCCGCTCCAAGTCACCCTCCCTCCCTCCCCACCAGCCACTGAATAATGCTAGCAGAAGTCTTCACATCTGTTTCCATTTATATCTTCAATAAGAACACACTTTACTCACAGTAGAGTGAAAAAGAAATGTAAAGTTAGCAGAGTATAAAAACTCTTCAACCAAATTACAACCAAAGATTATTTTTTGACTCAGCTAAAGAAAAAGAGGACACTTAAAAAAGCATCAAAAGAGATATAACGGTGAAACTTTACAATCTTGCACACAGAGTTATAATAGTCACATCCATATTTAGGAATCCAAGAAGAAAAAATGGCTTTCAGAGTAATAATCAAGTTCTCTACCTTTTGATCACCCCTGTCCCTCATATATACCCTGAGCCACAAGAGTTGCTTCCTTATGGTTTAATGATGTGAGGATTAGCGCCAGGGAAGTGCACGCTCCCCCGGCGCTGGGTATCGTAAACATGCCGTAGTGTGTTTACAGCACCTGGAGAGTAAGGGCCACTGGCGCAGAGGTCGGAGGCCCTCTCTCCCCTGGCGCACTGTCCCTTTAGGTCGGCCACTGCATCTTATACAGAATTGGGCTGTATGTTATGTGGCTGCAGTGTATGTTTTAGTGCCACAACCCACATAGGTGGGACTGGTTGTGTGGCCCAGTCCTGTCCCACCCCACTGGGAGGGAGCGTGATTGGAAAGGCCCTAACAAAAATTGAAGCTACCCAAGCAATTCAGGCAGTGCCAGTGGCAGGTAGCTGGGGTCCCTGGGGCAAAGTCCTGCATTTGGGCTCCTACTGTGACCCCCACCTGCTCACGATGGTGCATTGGGCACAACTACCACCACTGGTACTAAGGGTTATGAAGTCGGCACAACTAAATGGGCCGTCTGATGGACATGAGCCCTTGGCCAGTCAACATGTTCACATACATGGTGCAATTGCAGAGGTTAGCACCACAGGGGAAGGACTCCAATAAACTATTGGCACGCTAAAGGTAAAGGTAAAGGTGACCCCTGACAATTAAGTCCAGTCGTGTCCGACTCTAGGGTGTGGTGCTCATCCCCATTTCAAAGCCGAAGAGCCAGCGTTGTCCGAAGACGCCTCCATGGTCATGTGGACGGCATGACTCTCCTTGCCGCAGCGCGTAGCATGCAGCTGGAACACGGAGCGCTGTTTATCTTCCTGCAAGCGGTACCTATTTATCTACTCGCATTGACATGCTTTGGAACTGCTAGGTTGGCAGGAGCTGGCCAAGCAACGAGAGCTCACCCCGTCGTGGAATCGAACTGCCGACCTTTCGATCGACAGCTCATGGTTCAGCGGTTTAACCCACTGCACCACCCGCTGGCCTACTGTCATGCTACTGGCACGCTACTGTCCTATATATTATCTCCTTTGAAGTTCATCCGTTCAATGATAATGCTACCATTCAAACTGAAGCCTGCACCTTGTCCTGCATCTCTGAGCCATTCTCCCCTTTAGTGAAAAGTCATATTGAAGCTCCTTTAGCTGTTTCTTGAGTGTCCTGTACTAGTTGGGAAACTAGCGAAGTGATCTACCACCACCAGACAGTTACTAGTAAGACAGTTGATTGATAGTTTCACATCTAGAACTGATTTGGAGTTGGGGCTGCTTGCCAAATTTCAGCTGCATGCACACAAATCTTCACTTTTTCTCCCCATCACACATTCATGCACGAAGAGCAGGCACAGAGTTCCTTTCAAGCAGCTTTGAGAGGAATTCACAGTTGATGGGATCAAGGAAAGACTGCATCTGCTTTGCACTTGCTCTGGGCAAGTGCTCTTCGCTCTTCTTACATACACTGAACACACCTGCTTCCCATGCATGCCCCACAGCAGCCTTGTGTTTGGTATTTGTGTGTAACGCATGTGCTAAATTCACGTAAGGCTCCTCCTCACAGCCTGGAACCTTGCCAATCTGGGTTCCTGATTGCATGGAGGAATCCTACACATGCACAAATATACATGTATAGGGCCCCTTAGACTCACGTACTGATCCATGGCTGCTGGTAATGATCAGGGCCAGTAGGCATAGATAAGAACATAAGAAGAGCCCTGCTGGATCAGGCCAAAGGCCCTTCTAGTCCAGCTTCCTGTATCACACAGTGGCCCCACCAGATGCCTCAGGGAGCACAAAACAAGATAACCGGTTTCCCGTTGACACTCCCTTGCACCTGACACAGAGAAAACCCACTTCTAAAACCAGGAGGTTGCTTATGGCTTGTAACCTGTGACGGTCGTTTCCTCCATGAATCTGTCCAAACCACTTTTAAAGGCATCTAGTCCAGGTGCCATCACCACATCCTGTGGCAAGGAGTTCCACAGATGAATTACACGCTGGGTAAAGAAATACTTTCTTTTGTCCGTTCTAACTCTCCCTCCACTCAATTTTAGTGCATGTCCCCTGGTTTTGGTGTTGTGCGAGATGGAGAAGAATTTCCCTCTATCCACTCTCTCCAACCCATGCATAATTTTATACGTCTCAATCATGTCCCCCCTCAGGTGCCTTTTTTCTAGACTGAAAAGCCCCAAACACTGTAGCCTTTCCTCATAGGATTCAGATCCTCATCTCCATGCTTTGGTATTTTGGGAAGAGTAAATAGAGAGGACCTCTGTATGCCCCAAGCTTCTGATGAACCATGCTGAATCAAGCCAAAGAACCATCTAGCAGAGGCATCACTAGGGTTTGCATCACCTGGTGCGAGAGCTCATTGCGTCAACCCAGTGATATCACTGGGGTTGGTGTCACCCATTGCGGTAACTCATGGTATCACCCCAATTAACTTTATTTATTTTAATCTATAACAGTACAAGTCACTCAACAAATAAGTAACCAACAAAAAAATCAGTGGCCAACTTGATGGCACTCACACAACTGAATAGGCGTTCTAGTATTAGCTCTGATATATAGAAATGAGAACTGACTCATACTAACACCTTATTGGCAGTGGCGTCGCCAGGCGCCCCTGTATCTGGGGCCGCCCCCCCGACGCCCCCCAATAAAACTGTCAAAAATTTTAGGTATCGGTTTCGAAACCTATTTTTGACAGTTTTTTTGAGGGGTTTTTTTATGTTTTCCGGTGGATTTAAGTGTTAAAACGTGTATGTGAAAGTGTATGTGTGCTTTGCTGGCACTTATCTGTAATATGGGGCATTCCAGGACGATCCAGCGATGATCTTCTTCCTGCGCCCGGGCACAGCTTCTCCCTGCGCCCGGGTGCGGACTCTGTAACGCCCCCAGCAGCGGTTTCCGGAGTTTGCGCATGCGCAGAATCATGGAGTTTCCTGGGACATCCTGCGCATGCGCAAACTCCGGAAAGCACTGCTGGGGGCGTTACGGAGTCCGCGCCCGGGCGCAGGGAGAAGCTGTGCCCCGGCGCAGGAAGAAGATTGTCGCTGGAACGTCCTGGAACACCCCATATTACAGATAAGTGCCAGCAAAGCACACATACACTTTCACACACACGTTTTAACACTTAAAATCACCAAAAAAACATTTAAAAAACCAGGGAAAATGCAAAAAAAATATGCAAATTTCAGGAGGCCCGCGCCCCCCCAGAGCCTCAGCGCCCCTATGCCCTGGGGCCCACCGCCCCACCGCCCCATATCAGTCGATGCCTCTGCTTATTGGTTCCATGCTGTGTCATAACACCTCATTGGCTCTCAGAAAAATCAGTCATTGGTCAGTTTTCAGTTAAGGAAATCCACTGTACTTGAAAGCCAGTACCATTTGGACATTCACATGAGATCTCTTGTTCCCAGTTACCTGCTGTACACTGTACATGCCAGATCTTAGAAAGTTAATACTCAGCCTTTCCTGCTGCCTCTGTCACCTGTCATTTTTCATCCATCTGAAGTAATATGATTATGTATGTCAGTAGAGCATATTTCTGCCTGTGTTGCTCAAATAGCTCATTTTCTCATAACTTTAGCACACCTTCTGTTTGATATTGGCTCTGCAGACACACAATATAGAAATGAAATTGCCTGGCCTGTGAATATTTCAGTAATGGTGAGATCAATGTTTCTTCTCTCCCCCCCCCCCTTGGTTTCTCATCTTGTTATATTGTTCACATGAATACTCATTTGCATTTAATAAAATCATGGTTGGTCCAGTGTAAGAACCATGTAAGACTGGCCCAGGCTGCGAAGGAGCATAGGATATCAGCGCAACCCAGCGCCGACATCCCCTCCCCCTCCCAATCCTTACTGGCCAATGGCCCTCTCCCTTGCCACCCCTGCCCACCATCCCCATGCCCCCTGCACCAACCGGTGCAGCACTCACATACGTTGGCTGGCACAGGTTCGTGACAGCAGCGAAGTGAACGGTGCCCGCCTCCGTGCTGGCGTCGCTTACTCCCAGGGTGCCAAAAATGTGCCTTATGCAACAACCTAGGCCAGCGGAGCGCTTGCTCCTCCAGCCTATAGTTAGGCAGGATTGGGCTGTAAGTGTTGCATGACATAGGTTTCAGCCTACTACATATTCATATTTCCAATTTTCTATGTATCATATAATTCGTATCAGTGATACAATGCAGCCCAATGTCTAGCAGAAAATCCAGGGCAAAGTGTGGGTGCATGGAGCCCAATTTGTAAAGCAAACATAAAGAGGCTGTACAAAGTCTTTTTGCTGCTCTCATGGCACGAAAGATAAGCCAACCACATTAACTTTCACGTGTCCATGTTTAAAATGAATAGTATGTCCTGTGGTCAGCGCGTGTTCAGCTACTGCAGAAAGTTGTGGAAAGTTGTGGAAAGTTGCAGAAAGTGTCCATGTGTTTAGAAGCATGTGGGAAAATGGTAAGTGGCTTAAATCTGATCAAAAACCAAAGGCTTTTTAAAAAAGAAACACAAACATTTTTAATTATTTCCATATTACAGCTGGGATAAGTTACAAATATTAAGGTACTTCTGTATGTTGCCCTGATAAGAGATGGTAGTGGGGATCCAAGAGGTGCTTTCTGTTTTGGAAAATTAGTTTTGGTGCATCCAGTAGGCTTCAAATACAAATCCTACTTAACTCCCTGTGTGATGATGCAGCTGTGCCAACGGGGTGTCTGCAGTATCCAGTGGGGGAGTTTTGGCCTCTGGAGATCTCCTCGGGGCAAGGGAGGTCAAACATTTGTTCCCTTGCCCCAGGGAAGGCCCCTGCCAGCCCAGACCTGCGCCAGCTATCCAAGTGGGTCCGTGAAGTTGGATCAGGCCCGGGAAGGGGGCTAGGATTCGGCACATGCCACTGCTGCCAAACCCACTCCCTTTCCGGGCCCGATCCACCCTCCTCCCCACCCCATCACCTTCCCATTCTGCCCACTCCCTGCCCCGTTCCACCCCCTCTCCACTACCCTCCTGCCCCCTACAAGTCTTACCTGTGGCAGCGGGCATCCCTGGACTGTCGCTGCATGGACCCAGTAGCTTGCCGCTTCCGTGTTTGTGACAGCCGGAAAGAGCACTACGCCATGCGTTCCGGCAGTGTAACTGAAGAATAGGATTGGGCTGTTCGTTTTGTATGATAGCACTTTGTGTATAGCCTCTCATTTCTGTAGAGTCTCAGGAGCAATGTCTCTCTTTTTGCTGCTGTGACACTAGCCTGGATCCAGCCCAATAATGGTACAAATGTAATGGAACTGTACAAAATGCTTGTTCCATCTTCTGACGTTAGGATGTATATGCTTGAACTTCCTCTCTGCCTCTCCCTCTCTTAGTTCTTTACCTCTCTCTTTCATCTCTTCTACCTGTGATCCTCCAACAGAGGGTCAAAAAATGGCATTTCAGTACAGGAAACGAAACCTGAGAATTCCCAGAGTGAAGGAACAAGTATAATGACTAAAGCGACAAATCTGACAGGTTGGGGGTTTTTTGCCCACAGCCACCCTATGCAGAGATCATGCTTCGCAGCAGGTTCCCAGAACATGTAACAGTGGCACAACTGACTCAGGTGTGTTCACCACACTTCACAGTGTACATGGAGGGGACCCAGTTTACCTGCCATTGCCATCTTGCCTGCAAAACTGTGTGAATTGATTATTCAGCTACAGCTAGCTCTCCTGACATTTTTCCTGTGCTAGATCTCTGCTGGGGCCTGATCCTTACACTGCCTATGCCTCATTACTGACAAGACAAATGGTTGTTCCTGATGCAGAAGTCCCCTAAACAAAGCCCATCATTGGTGACTGTTCAGTATGTACCTATTTTTCTTCTTTACTTTCCAGTTTTTTCAAAGGCTTTTTTTTTTCCAGTGGATAAGTGATGCTGGGCTTTGTGTAAGGCACAGTGAATGAATTCCTGCAGGATGTGCAGCTTCAGGAGTTTTGTAACAGAAAGTCCTGAATTCCTTTCAGTGACGGTTTTTAGACTTCTCTCCATGAATAGTGTATGAGTTCAAGCTTATGTTATGGTCACAACTGAAAAACATGTTTCAATACAGCAGTCACAGTCAATGGAGACTGGTCAAACCATGGTTTTTGTAGTTTTTAAGTGTTTTTTTTAAAATGGTGTTGCATCAAACTGCAAGCATTTTTACAGATTATTTGCTTGCATATCTACCTCCGGGCTCTTTGCCTGACACTTTTGTTGTACAGGTGTATACTTGGTGTTGGTGCATGCCAGACAAGCATAACCCAGGCCTATCTCCTGGTATTTTGCTTGGTCTGATATCACAGAAGCATCTCGTCCCACAGTCCTTTTTCCTTTAGGAAAAAGTCCAAATCTTTGAGTCTTCAGAGCAAACCCACCACCACCACTATCACCCTGGCTTAGGAGAAGCCTTGCCATTTTGGGGGGAAAGTGTCATGACCTGCCACAGCAGATTCGAACTTGTAGACAAGTAAATGAAGTTGTTTGTGAACATAAAAGAAGTACAGGTTGGGTATCCCTTATCCGGACTGCTTGGGATGGAAAGTTGTCTGGATTTCGGATTTGTCTGGATTTTGGAATATTTGCATAAATAAAATGAGATACCTTGGGAATAGGACCCACGTCTAAACACAAAATTCATGTATGACTCATATACACCTTATACACATACCCTGAAGGTAATTTTATACAATATTTTAAATAATTTTGTGCCCCAGCATGCCTTGCGCTATGCCAGCCAGATCATAGATAAAGTTTTTTTTGGTTTTTTTTTAAGTCAAAGCCACCAAAATGTCTGGATTTCGGAATAGTCTGGATTTCAGATTCCGGATAAGGGATAATCAACCTGTACCTTCAGCCTTTGCTTCCTTCACCAATTTCATTGTAAACTCAATAAAGAGCTGTGTCATAATTGAAGCAATGGCATCCTGAGCAATCAACAAGTCTCTGCCATCCCCTCCTCCATGTGCAAACAATGGAAAGCACCTCCATCTTCAATTGGGGATGGGCCATCAAGAAACAAAAGAATGGTCTTTGATGAGGTCACCTAACAATAGCTCCATGTTTCTCTATGGGAATTTTGATCACAAAAAGCTGGTCACAGACATCATGTTCCATGTTGATTCCCATTATTTCTCTGCTGTCACTTCTGCCATGCTTGGGGACCAATGAGTGCTGTGTCAAGCACCCCAATTCCTTCCACTACCAAGAGCTGCTGCTCAGGATGGCTGGCACCCAGGAAACACCTCCGACCACATTCTTCTTTTTCCACCATTTCTTCCTTCTTTCCCCCACTCTTTCCTTGAGGACTACCTCAAACTGCAGCTCAAGCACCCACTGAGCCACCTCTGAAAGAATCCTTCCCCCAGGAAAGCAACCTCGACGACTTTGCTTCCCTCCCTAGAACTAGCTAAGGCTACTGCCTACTTGAGTTTGCATTCGAACCCTTGTCTGCCTCCCCCCCCTTTGAAGCAGGAGATCATTGTGCCTTGGTAACCTAGTCCCATGACCCTTACAATGCTACAAGCTTGATCCCAGCAGATATCAATAGGTAACCTTGGCCTTTGGCACCCCTGAACACAGGCCCACAAACCCCTCTATCTTCTGACTTGTGTGCAATCAAATTGATGGCATCCTTATAGTTCAATTCTATGCTTCCCCCCTGCTGATGCAGGCACACCAAAATGGCTCTCACTGCATCCTGCATTGGGGGGGAGGAGTCCTTGTGGTCTCCTTTGGGTAAGGGGATATTTGTAAGGTACGCCAGTGGGAAGGCAGGGGAGGGCGTAACAGGGATGGGGAGGTCGCAGGAGGGGGAGGATCCATCGCGGAAGGCCTGCGCCGGATCCTATCCCCCTTCCCTGCAGCCTCTTCACTCCTTTTCTCTCCTCGGATTTACGCTAGCAAAATTGCATAGCATAGGTCTGAGGAGACCCATTGCGGGCCAAGAGGCTTACGCAGGGGTAAGGAGATTAAACATCCCTTTGCCCTGCTCAAGCCTCTCAGTTCCACCCACCCCTGCACAGGATGCAGCAGCTGCCATTTCTGCGCCACTGCATCGGCGGGAGGTAAAGGATAGGATTGGGCTCTGTGTCAAGGAAACTGTTCCAGTTTTCACTATATATAAAGATTATCTCTTGCTGCAACAGAGATACATCTCTGGATCTTATTTCCAGTTGACAGCATTTCCCATACACAATTAAAAAGACGATTCGACTTGGAAAAATGAGCCATTCCGTCCCTTGTTTTTGAAGGCTACTGTTGGGTGGGATGCAGTGTTTCATTCCTGTAACATAGAACTTTTTTTTTTCTGGAGATTCATTAGGCTGTCAGCAGTAGTTGTTGGGGATAATGCAGCACAATAATCCAAAGAGGTTTCACAGTCTGCTCATTGTTAAAACCAGCAAGTGGTCCTAAACAAACACAAAATCTTGGTAACATTTTATATTATTATTTTGGAGGTGTGGTGCTCTGAAATGCCTATTGTGTACTAGCAGAGAGAGAGAGAGAGAGAGAGAGAGAGAGAGAGAGAGAGAGAGAGAGAGAGAGAGAGAGAGAGAGAGAGAGCGCATGGGAAACTTGCATCACTCTAATGTAGTTATATAGCTCTTATGCAGCAGCAGCCCACATGATCATTCTTCTACCAGGTAGAGACATAGTTTCCTTATCTGTATTAGCACTCTCTGCTTGGTAACCCAAACCTTAAGAAGACTAAGAGCTTTGCCTAGTCTTATTAAGTAGGTCAGTGGGACAGCTGAGCGATCAATGATTAGAAGATATGTTCTAAAACATTCGGACAGCAATCGGGCAAAGTCTATTAGAATTATCACTGCAATGCATAAAAATACTTAGCAAAAATGGTTAAAATGGAAGGGAGTCTGTCATCCAGTTCAATGATGCAGAGTCATTCTTGTCATAATTTTATTATTATTTGTGGAGTACCTAAGCCTACCAGGTGCTGTACCGTCAGACATCATCTTATGGCAACAAAAGAGTTCAGTAAAATAGATTGGCTAATTATTTCTATCCCAGAAACAAGCGAAAAATGGCTCATGTAGTAGCCAACAATCAATATACTGAAATCGTGTTCAAAATGATAAGGGATTATCTTTCTCCACATCCATGTTCCCTCTATTTCCCCTCTGGAAAATTAAAGTGCGGTGGAGCTCTAGCAGCTGTGGAGCACTTGCTAACATCATCCTCATTGCTGAGGTCTAGAGTGCCACAAGGGAATCTGTGTGGGGCTTCAACTACAGGAAAGGATGCTCCACATGTACTTAGCCACCTTGAGTGCCCTTGCCGGGAGAAAGGCGGCATATAAATTATTTAAATAAATAAATAAATGTTTGGTGATCTCCAGGGTAGTGCCCTAGTCTGGGAAATCAGGTGCTTCTCCCCAGCCTGATATCACATCAAAATCACATGTACAGCTATGCCTTGGGGTAGATTTTGCACTGCCACCAGAAATGCAGGTCGTGTTTCCATCCTTTCACCCAGCTAGGGTCTGCCTGCCCACCAACAGCCCTGAGGTTAAATTACTTAAGGAGGGAGAAGAATGAGGAATGTCTTGACCAATCTCCTTGCTTCACCTCTCTCTCTGCACATCCCCATAGAGTCACACGCACATGCACACTCAAGCATTCTCTGTGTAGTGCGCAAGGCAGAGCAAGACATGAGAGATGGGAGCTCAATTGTTTTATGGACTAAGCATTAGGTAGGTTGGTTTTAATCAAAACAAAGTAAAATATTTATTGGGAATTAAAACGGAACAAGAAATAAGCAGACAAAAGAATCACATTCAGAGATCTAGGGGCAAAGTTCCAAAATAAAGTGAAACCAGAGTCTACTCTAAGACTTCCCTGACTTCAAGCAACCATTTGCAATAGCGTCATCTTCTTGGTACCTGAGGGAAGCTGGTTTCCTAGCTGGTTAGCATCATGGCTTGTATCTTTCATAGCCCAACTAACACCTTGTTCTGTTTCGCTCTGGCACCCCCATCTTCTTGGGCTCTCGCTCTGGATCTGGATGATCTCTCTACCCAGCTGGGCAGTTCTCTTTTATCCTGTTTTTGAGACCATACAGCCCCCCCCCACTCCCACACTCTGGTAGTTAACTGACATCAAATTTTCCACTTCCAAGTCAGGTTCCAGGTTCCAACTGCAGGACCAATGACCCAGATGTGAGCTAGATTCAGTCAAGGCTATTGTTCTCTGGTGATATGTAACTAGAGCTCTGGTCAGAATGTGGAGAATTTGACAGGCTGCTTCCTCGGTCTGCCTTAGTGTACACACAAAGCAGTTGTGGGGTGTGTGTGTGTGTGTGTTAGGAGAGGGGGTGCTTGCTCATGACAACAGATCTGCGTCTTCGGGAGGGAGTGTAGCTCAGTTGTAGAGCATCTATCTTTGTATGCAGCTGGGCCCAGGTTCAATCCCTGGCATCTCCCCAGACGTCTGGGAAAAGCCCCTATCTGAAACCCTGCCTCCAGTCTGTGTGGACAATACTGAGCTAGAGAAACCAAAGGTCTAGTTTGGTATAAGGCAACATCCTATGTACCTCCCCCCCACCCCAGCAAGCTAGGGCAGTCCAGGAAATGGGAGCTCTGTTTGCATCATATACCATATCTAGTACTATCTCCTTTCCCTTAATCTAGTTGCATAAATTCTGGATGGTGAAATGGGAGACATGACCTCCAACTTCCATGCACATGCACCAAAGGGAGAAGCAGGATTGCGTTGAACCCTAGGCTATGGGGATCTCTGCATGCACAGGAGCTGCACCCATATATGGTAAAGGATTGTACCCTTGAAACATATCACGCTGGGAACATATAAAGAGCAAACTGATCCACAGTATCCTTAGCTCAATCTTGTATCTATTTTATGCCTTTGTTATGCACCATCCGTTTTTAGCAGAGGAACACACACACACACACACACCAATTTATTATCAGTTTCTTCCATGCTTCCCACATGTCTCTCCTTAAAGCTGCTAAACATACTAAATAGTGATTCACTTTTCACCCCTACCAGCATATTGCTGCTGGTCTCTACGCTGAATGTCTGCAACACTGTTCCCGCCCTCCTTTCTTTGCAATTTCACCTGGGATGGTGAGACAACACAAAAAAGAGCTGCCTCTTCTCAGGTTAACTCTGCAGCAGCTCTAGTTCCCTGCACTTTTAGCAAAAAGAGTATTTCTTCTGCTAATCCAACCCTCTAGAGGAATTTTAGTAACTAATCTGGATGAATCAAATCATTGCTACTGTGTATGATTAATTTTAGGCCAATTTAATTTCTTAGTCATGGGTTTCAATTGCCTAGACATGCATGAATAGAATTGCCCTTGAGCACACAATAATGATTAACTGTTGGTTTTAACTGAAAACCTAATGGATAGCCAAAGCTTTTCTTTTCTTTTCACACCTATATTTTTGCAAAGCGTTCATCTGTGTCTCTGCTCCTTGTTTAGGAAGCAAGTCATTGTTTGCATGGGACTCGTATAGAATTTTAGCTCAAGTTTGCCTTTCAGCGTTGCTGGAATTGTGGGGCTTGGACAGAACGTAAGAAACTGCCTTCTACTGAGTCATCATTGGTCCATCTAGTTCACCAGCTGACTGCTGGTGGCTCTCCAGGGTTTCAGACATGGGTCCCAGCCCTACCAGAAGATGCCAAAGGTTGAAATTGGGATCTTCTGTATGCAAAGCATGTGCTTTACCAATGAGCAACGGATCCTCCAGAACCCAGAGAAAACCCACTCAAGTCCACTGAGATGAATGAAAGTGACCCAGCAGACACAAGCAGGCAACATTTTATGTCTGTTTCTACCTGATTGTAATGTACTGTACAGAGGGATCTTGAGGTGGTAGAATTAATTGATGAAGCCTCTGGCAGTTTGATCCACTTCTGCTTCCCTATCTACACACCTCCCTCCTTCCGTTGCATAGTCCTCTTAAACTTGAAAGGACTGCACAAGGAAGATGTGAGGTAGTGGGTAAGGTGGGTAAGTGGATCGCTGCTGCCTGCACCTGAAAAAACCATGCAGGGAGTAGCCATCTGCTTCACTTACCTTGCTCCTTCCTCATACGGTCCTTTTAAACTTAACTTAAACTTGAAGAGGCCATGAGGAAGGAGTAATGTAAGGGTGTGCAGTAGTAGTCACTTACCTGGCTCCTTTGCTGTGGTCTCTTTAAAGAAAACAGAAAGTGCAGCGCATGTTGGGAGTTCGCAGAACGACCTGCACTTCCTGTTTTGACTAAAAGGATTGCACAGGAAATAATGCGGTAACAGTGGTTTTTAAGGGGAGTGGAGGCAGCGGTGGATCCAGCACCAGGGACCGGATCCAGTTCAGCTGTCCCTGGGTATACAAGGCCAGGAACGAAAACGAAAGGCTAAAGTTTGCAAATTGATGTGGTAGAGCCAGTCAACTCTTCGGTTGCTGGTCTCCAGTATATTCCCTAAAGTTCGTTTTTGTTTTTACATTGATTATTGCAAAAATAATAACATTGTTCTTATTTCACTAACCCCCCCCCAAAAAAAATGTTTTATAAGGCTGCAGAGTATTAGTATTCAATGAAAACACTGAAGCCATTGCACCATGCCATCTGCCCTCATTTCCTGCCGATGTCCCAACTACTGGCGTGATCCCACTTCTTGTCTTTCTAGAAAGTCAGCCAATTATGACTGGGAATGAGAAGGCCTCCCCCCCCCCTAACGATTAGGGTGAAAATGCCAGCTCATTTCCTACAGGTGATTTGGGTGGCAGGGTTTTTTTTTTTTTTCTCCAGTCGACACTGTACCAACAACGGATGATTTTGAACTAATGATGTAGACACTAAACCCTCTATAGCTCATTACAAATCCCCTGAGCCATCCAATTGCTCTGCTTAGACACCAAACATTTGCAAGGTTCTTAAAAAAATATCTGGTCCTAGACAGATATATTTGATTGACAAGACTTCGAGAAATACTTCTTGTTTAACAAGAGGTATCAGAACAAATGCAGGAAAAGCCACACTATCTCCTTTAATAACATTTCTCTTTACAAAAATCCCATAGAGACGCAGCAGACATCTGTGGTATTAATATTATGCGACTTAACTGATGCTAAGAAGCATCTGGGAAAACTTTGACTGATTGGCGTTTACAGTTGCTAATGAGGAAATCTCAGAAAGCAGGATAGAGTGGAGCGGTACTGTTTATTTTTTTAGCATGATGCTATCCCATCTGAAATGAAGCAAAATACACAAGGTTTAGACTACTAGACTGTGTGCAGAAGTAGTTTAGATTTATGAAGAAGCTAATGATGCAGGTATCCTATTGATTTAATCTTCAGATTCCTATATGTGTACTTCTTTCATCACTGATGAAGCATCCTGAACATATAGGAACATTTCACCTGTTTCCTAGCAACAACCAGCCAAGAAGTGAATAGGTATTACTGTTATTTATTAAATTAACATCCCTCCATTTTTGGCCCCAAAACAGGCTTTTGAAAGCAGCTAACAAAAATGGCAATAACATCACCATAAAATTATGGAAAATGTCACAAAGCCATTGAAATACAAAACACTAAAGTTAGCATTGCACATCAGAAGCAGGTACAACACTCATCAGTTCTCTTCTACAACTCCTGAAAATGGTCTTCAGCAGCATCTTCCTTAATGTGCACTTCCATGACAAAGAGCTCCAGAGGGGAGCTACCATCTCAGAGAGAGTTCAAGATATGTGGCCATGGCTCTTCCTGAAAGGAAGGAAATAATAAGCAGGACTTCCTTTCTAGGCATGCATGGGGGCAGGGTAGCATTAGGACCTACTTTTTCGGCTCAGTTCTTTGAGCCTGTTGCACAATACAAGGTTAAATAATACAGCTAAAAATGTAAAAAAAACACCAACAGCATAAAACAATGGCATAAAAACAGTGACAAAGGGGTCCCTATGAGGTTCTTCTTCCCTCCTCGAAGGCTTTGAATAACGAATTATGCTACTGCCTTTTAAAAAGATAAAAGCCAAAAAAGATTCAATGCTGCAAAATAATAAAGAGGCCATCCAGTCATTTCTTCGTTCTAATTACAAATGGTGATGATAAACTTGGTGATAAAACAGCCAGAAACACTAAGGTAGCCCCAAATAAATCATCATGCAAATATTGTTTGTGAATTGGCATGTACTCTAAAGTACAGTCACTCTGAATACATCCATTTTGAAAGGGATGCAGACAGAGAAAGAAAGCCAAATTCCAATAGCCTTACTCACGCTAAATACCACAATACACAGAATCTCACTGATTTGGTATTGCTTGTGCAGGAAGGATTTCCAGGTCATAAATAATCGTGTCAGGCTTTGGCAAGGATTTCAACAGACTACCATTTGATCTGAAGAAATATTGCAAGTCAAGACCAGAAAGTTCCGTGGCTCCTGCAAACATCTGAACAGAAAATGGGAGTAGGGAATCAAAGCTGTGAGTCATTCTTAATAGGGATGATATTTCGAGTGCCATTTATTATCTCCCCCCTCCCCCAATATTTCAAATGACATAGGATTATTCTTCAGGATCTCTGGACAGCTCACTGGGTCTACATATAGAGGCTTAACTCTCACTTAAATGGTGCCTGTACAATTTCTGGCTTATATCCTAAGCTTCTATTTTGTGAATTGAAGACTCTGGCGGGGGAGAGGGGGAGGGAAGAGATTTTTCCCAGTCTCCTTTTAATTCTGCAGTCTTCTTACCCTAGGTAGTCCTGGAGCAAATGTTGTGTGGATACAAAGGTCTGCTGTATGTAGGAGGCAAGAGGTAATGAGGGAGTCAGGGCCAACCCATCAGTGAGGCTGACCGAGGCAGTTGCCTCAGGTAGCAGATTAGCTGGGGGGGGGTGGGGTTGCCCACCTTCATGCACCACCTTGCCTTTTTGAGTTAAACCAGAAAGCAATCACAGTTGTGATTGCCACGAACAATAGATCTATCAACAGCTGTTCACCATTTATTAAGAACAGCTTAACTATAGAGAGCTATTTATTTATTTATTTATTTGCTTGCTTGCTTGCTTGCTTATGTACTAAATTTATATCCTGCTTTTCGTGTAAGGCAACCAAAGCTGTTTACAAATAGTTTTGGTCATGATGCTGGGAACAAGATGCCACACACATCTTTACATATGACCTGTGTTCTCTTGTTGGGGCTTTACATTCTCAGGCTGATTTGTTGCAAATGGCTTTTGTGTTAGTTGGAATCTTATCCTCTAATGTGGTCCATTGACTCCATTGAGAGTTTTTTTACACCTCTTTTGCAGGTGTAACTTCACAAAATGACTCTTGAAAACACTTAAGTGAGTGTAGGGTTCTTTCACTCCTCCCTGCCATGCTCCCTAGTTCTACCTAGTCCCTCTCCGCTCGCGTTAACTGACTCCAGCATCAGAAGGGCATTGCTATGCCAGCACATTTTTCTTCTTCTTTTCCTGGCATATCATGCTCCATTGAAGCAAGGAGAAGCAATATAAAATCTAGGCGCTAACTTTTAAACTAACAGTTACATTTTATATTTTCTAAAAAGTGAGGAATAACCATTCTTGTTTCTTTGTCTCGGTAGCCCTCAGTGTATCCTGAAATCAGCGACTGGTAGTGAATAAAGAGAATAAACTTAAGCCTGTGTAACTCTTTCTGTGTATCTTAAAATACACACTGTGCAATCCTGTCGTATCCTCGGGCAGCGGAACGAGTGTTTCGCTGCCCGAAGCCGTCATAAAAGTTCCATAAGGCACTTTTTTGATGACTCGTGAGCAGGGAAGGCTGGCGCATGGCTGACCTCCCCTGCTCTGCCACCCGATCGCCTGGAGGACTGCCGCCGGACCCAGATAAGGATCCAGCTGGCGGGGAAGGGATCGGGAGCAAACGGAGGGCAGCCATAGGCCCAGCCGCTCCAGGAGGGGGCAGGGGATGGCTTCGGCCGAATCCTGTCCCCTGCCGCGCGGCTGAGCCGTTACATGGCCTCCTCCGACTTCCTCCTAATTCTGAGGAGGCTGATCGGCCCCAGTGCCCTTTACACTCGGGGAAGGGGACAAGTGTCCCCTTTCCTGAGGAGACTTTCCACCGCGGGGGAAGCTGCCCGCGGTGGAGCACGGGATCTGGTGGGTGGCCTCAGCCGCCCGGTGGATCCTTACGCAGGATTGAGCTGACAGAAAGATACAAGCCTGTTTATGTGCAGGCTTTGAAGCAGTGATGTAGTCTTGAGTCTACTGGCTTGGACTTGAGTCGGACTCAAGTCGCATCAATGACTTGACTCGGCGATTGTAAATGACTCAAAAGACTTGACTCGAGACTTGAAGCCTTTTACGACAAGTCAAATTTTATTCAGGTTTAAACCTGTTTCCCCCATTAATTAGATAGGAACTCACAACTTGCAACCAAAGACTCGGGACTTGGGTGCAAAGACTTGAGAATTGACTTGAGACTTGGACCCAGAGACTTGGGACTTGACTCAAGACTTGGAGTCAGAAACTTGATCCACACCCCTGCTTTGAAGACTCTTACACCACGACCAGCATTCTCCCCCCCCACTTTGCTTTGCTTAACATCCAGGCTGATCAGTGCCTATGCAAGAACTCTGGGGCCCTGGGGCAAAGGCCTGCACTGGGAGCCCCATGAGTCCCCCTCCACGTGTCCCCTGGTGCACTGGGCATTACTCCTGCTATTGGTACTGAGGATTCAGGGGTCAACCTGGCCAAGTGGGTCTTCTGATGAACTTGGTCTCTTGGCTAGTGTCTGACCTGGCTGATCTCGGAAGTCACCCCTAAGCCTAATGAAGAGTGATGGAGAATTCAAAAGTTTGCTGTTCATGACTTTGTGTCATTTTGGCTGGTCATGATAATAAACTCATTACCAAACCATCACTTGTGGATTTGTTCAGTGGCTTTAACTTGAGGATCAGATCCCTCTGTTGGAAACCGTGGACAGACCTCGCTTGAAATATATCCTAACATTTAATTCGGCTTTTTCATAACCTCAGCACATCTTTGTGAACTGATATTACTGTAAATGGGTATTCTATCATTTCACTTTCAGAGATTCTTGATATGCAAAGCATGGCCTTTCCGCATTGTGCCATTCCATATGTTAAAATACTCTGGCTTTCCAAATGTCACATAATAACAACAGCAAATAGTTGCCACGATGAGGCCCCAGTGATCATTCCGTTTTGAAAGTAAATGAATTGACAAGGCTGCACTTTATGTTGCATCAACCGTTTCCCTATTATATTTACAAAATGCAAAAAAATAAAAACTAAAATACAAAGCTAGTCAATCTGCTTCCTTATTACAGCCTATTAGGCAATTAGGAGGGTACACTTTCTGAACAGCGTGCAGGGAATTAGGCACACAACTCTGATTAGCGTTAATAGGAATTGGGCATTTAATTCCCTGTGTACAGCTAGAAATGGATCTCAGCTGCTTAATAAGCGCCACTGCAACATTACATGTGATAAAGGCAGATCAATAAAAAGTATTTTAAAAAGTTAGTATGTAATTTCTCTAACCTCACTATTGGCATTAGCGACAATTTGCTTGTAATAGATTCAGTCCACCGCTGCTGAAACATCAGTAGAGGCATCTCTGAAAGTAAGAACAATATTCTATATTTTCATAATGCTTGTTTGCCACAAATGCCCAAAAGCCTATCAAATAAAAAAGGATCAGTATTGCTTTCTGGAGGATTCCAGTGTTTATGTATATGTGAGTTGCATTTGAAATACTCTAGCTATTATTCCCTGGAACCAAACTTAGCAGAGTTGTGATATTCTTTTTCTTTCCATCCATTAGTTAGATTGTTAGGGGTAGGGGTGGAATATGATGTTACTTATCCAAGCTACAAAAAAATAATCACTAGAAGTGCATTATTTGAACATTTAAAGTACCGATAGGTCATATGTTCCACTGGGCTTCATTGTTGGCAGAGTCACCAGAAGAATATATATGGTTGAAGTGCATTCAGTGTACTGTACTCCATATTGGCACATGTCTTTTGTTCCTTTTTAAATATGCAAACATTGACCAAAGTGCATAGATGGAGTTGTAATAGTGCAGTCTTCACCTAGTGCACTAACAATATTTCTGGAGGCAAAATGGATGCATTTACTGTTGCCAAGCTTCTCTTGACAAAGGCTTTGTGCCTTCAACTGCTGCATGATAGACCCCCCCTCCAAAAACCCCCCACCAAACCCACTATTGGTGAAGTTTCCTCATTGTAGTAGTTCTGCCCCTGCTGCTTGACACCTGTGGAAATCAGAGAAGCTTTGTCAGAAATAAGGTAATAGCTTGTAAATGAGACATGGTTCAAAATATAAAAACAGACTGAGAGTGCAATCCTCCATAACCTTCTAATGGTGGAGTGCGTGCTCCGCCGTTCGAAAGTGTCACAAATGTGCCATAAAGCACGCTTGCGACTACCTTTGAGTAAGGGCCGCCGGCGCAGAGGCCAGCAGCCCTCACTCCGGTGGAGGAACGACCACAGCTGCCACTGGGGAAGGTAAGTCTCCCGCCCAGGGCCAAAAATGGGTCAAAAACAGGGCCTAGGAGCAAAAAAGGGGGTCAAGGAGCCAAATTCAGATGAAGGGAAGGGGCCGAAAAGAAACTTTGCACCCCCTGATAAAATTCTTCTGAGTGGCCCTGCCTGAGATTCCCTGTGTATTTCATTTGTGTTGGGAGTTGATAGCTTTTCCTTCCTACCTATGTCCCTTTTTGTATTTTTATGCAAAGAACATGAGAAGATCACAAAACATTCTGTTTACTCTCCAAATAAGGCTATTTATCTTGTCACAATCATTTTTCAGTGTTGGTAACCATCATGCAGAAAATGTTTGGCCACCAGGGTGGTATCTGGGTCAGCCAGGCCAATCCCTGAACCCTCTGTACCAGTGGCATCTGTTGCTCCAAATGCGTCATCGTCATCACTGTGTGCGCCATGGAGGCCCAGTGCAGGCTTTGCCCCAGGGTCCCAGCAACCCCCCCCCAAATATAGGAATGGCACAACTGAAACATTGGGGAACATGCTTGCTTTGCCATGAGGTAACACAATGTCTAACAACAACTATCGCCTTGTGAATGAGGCCATCTCTATCTCCAGAACTGTAAGATTAATTAATTCCAGTGAGAAGCTTACTTTGCTAGCATTGCATAAACCCTTCACATGTCGTAGCCCATTCTGAACTTTCCGGTTAGAGTGGGATAAAAGTCTAAATAATTATTATAGTAATAAAATATTTTCCATTAAAATTAGCAGAGAATAGAACGAGCTCACTGCCTCTATTAAAATCAAGACTACTTTTTATTGGAAATGGAGGAACTTGTTCGAGAATGAATACATGTCAGACAGAATCAGTGTTGAACACCCCATTGTTTAAAGGGAAAAAAACCCCACTCCAATATGACAGATTGTGAATATTAATATTCCTTTATTATTTAGTTCTAATAATGCTTTTACACTGTTGTTTGCAACACAGGCTGCAGTGCCACGTCAATCAAGACACTGTGAGGGGCACTATCCTGAAGTGATTTTGAAAGTGAAAATAAGAGCACAGATGGGAAGTACATTCATTAGTATTTAATGGAACAATTAAATTTGACCTATTTAATCATAAAGGGTCTGATGAGTACAAGAATCTACGGACATTGCTTAGAGGTTGAAGCCTGTAGAAACTCCATGCTCTATCATTGTTCTTGTGCTTTATTGCTGAGGAAGAAAGGGCAAGACAGTGAGCACAGAAGCAAGAAGCAGAGGTGGACGGGGCGGGTCATCACAGGTGGATGGATTGAGGGGGGAGGCACCTGCTGCTGACCTTTGTCCATCTGTCCTTCTCTGCCACTCCTCCTTATTTACTCTTCCAGATTCTCAGTCATTTATCCACCAGAGGCATCCCATGAATATGGCATACAGAAGGGAAAAGAAATCACCATTTCCTGCCTGGCAATAGCGCCTTCCTCTCAGGGTCAGCGGAAGGTCTCTTGGCACCTCCGGTTGCTGCTCCACCTCAGTGGCCATCTCCTCCATTCTACCTCCTCCTACTCCCTGGGTTTGAAAACGAAGAGAATGGAGAAGACGACAAAAGGTGGAGGAGGAGAGGAGAGTGGTGGGCTTGAGCATTTCCAAGAGGCAGAGGTGGCAACTGGTGCCCTGCCAGGTAAGGGCCAGGGGCATTTGGCATGCTGCCTCAGATTGCCTCAAGAAATTTTAGGCTGGCCCTGGAAAAAAGGCACTACTGCAAGGCAGGAAGCTGCTATTTCATTTCCCTTCTATATATGCCAGATTCATGATGCCTCTGAGGTATAAACAACTCAGAAGCTGAAATAATAGATGAGAAAAGGGACATGCTTTGATCTTACAAGCAAAATGTAGTGTATGACAGTTGCTAACAGCAATACATACTTAAACTGGAATTGCCGGTTTTGTTACATCCAAATGCCATAGATAAGCCAAATAATGCTTTATGAGCTTTTTTGTTTGCTTGGTGTTTTGGGGAAGGTGGTGGTGAGGGGGAGGTGTTATTTGCAAAAGCTGTTCAACTGCATTGACTAACTCTTGAAGAACACTGCACTTGGGATTTCCCATAAACCTCAGACTACACAGTTTTTCACTGTTCCTTTCAAATGTGTCTCATATTTCTGTCCTGAACCTCCAGAGGAAGATAACTTTGTGTATTAAGAATGCAATGCATTACATGTCACATAACTCACACAGTTAACCTACGTTTGTGAAATAAATCAAATAATAAGTCCCATTATCCAGTGTGATGTGATCATTTTCTGAAAGCTGCAATTTTCTATTGTAATGCATACCTGCAGAAGGGCAAAGTTAAAGCTGCTTTGGGGGCTATTATTCTACTTTCCCGACTTCTGTGGATTTAAGTCAGAACATTAGGGCTCCATTAACATTGCTTTCAGTGTTATATTCGCATTTGACACTCAAACCCATGAGGGAAGAAAATCCTAGAAATTTAATGTTAGACAGATTGATAAGCTGAGGTTCACCAAGAAAAATGGGCAGCATGCACTATACATAACCCTCTGCTGGGTGTGGACCCGCAGTCAGTGCCAGCCTTGCTGTGCCTGTGCATAATGCTCATTGTAAGCATGAAAAGAACGAACACTTCCTGATCACTTCCAGGAAATACTTGTGCGGAATTCAGTAAAAACTGCTGGAATTTTTGGAGCAAGATACTGAATTTTGAGAACCACTAATATTCAACTTCAGATCTGTTCCTGGTGGATTTCAGTGGTAGCTTTATATGTCCTAATTCCAAAAATCAAAATGAAATTCGTCATAAAGGATATGCAAAACTATATGCAGGAAACCCTTAAAAAAAAGGTCAACCTGGATCATTTTTAGTTCCGCTGTGAAGATTTTGTACCGCTCTACCCTGAACAAAGTCAGAGCTAGAATAGGGGCTAGAATAGAATAGCTCCCTTTACGCTCACCACAGAAATCCTGTCACCTCTGGGTAGCTCTATTTTTGGAAATTCTGACTTACAGATGTAATTGACAGAATGTAAAGAGCTGCTTCCCTCAGATCCTTCTTTTTCTCCCTGAAAGTATCGAATTAAGCATGATTATTAAATATAAGCTCTGTTTGGAATTAAAGTGACCTATGGCATATTACAGCTGAAAATTACAATTCAGGTCACATTTTACCGCACTGTGTTGATTCCTTCACAGATAACTGTGATTTGAACGGCTCGCTGTTTGTTAATGATAAGCACACAATAATTTGAAACTTGAAGTTTTGCTCACGCTTTGACTTGAGTCACTTTGATTCTTTTGAGAAAGACACAACCAAGGAAAGATACCAGAATCCTCTCTGGGGCCAAGTCTTCTCTTTCTCCTTTTCCATTTGACAGTCTTGCAACTTTCCCATCGCCCATTTGCTTTCGCATTGCATAGTCCAGCCGTGGCCTCATTTTTGTAAATTGTGCTAACCAGAGATATTTGTATGGAGTCCTTTGGGTGGTGGTGGTAGGGAATAAGTACAGTGTGGAGAGCCCCTTTAAAGAACTTATTTAATTGTGGAGAGGGGGGAGCAGCAGATGGCTTAATAAACAATGAATGTTTTGTCTGACTTCATTGGCTAAGAGACAGAGTTATCTTAATTAAATGTCCTGCAAACTTCACCTTATCTAGCATCACCTGCTATCTTCTAAAGATGGCTCTTGAGTATGAAAGCTCATAAGGTTGCAATCCAGAGCATGATAGAAAGTCTCATTGATGTCTCCGGAACTCACTCCTGAGCAAACATCCTTCAGACTGCACCACACATCGCTATGCAATCTCTAAGGTGCTGCGGTATTTTGTCATAGTTTTTGCTGCTTCAGACTAACATGCTTCATCTGGAATTTGTCATCTTATCAGAGCATCATTGTCGCATTGTTATGCAAAGCACCTGACCGACTCTCCGCTGATCCCTTTAATTGCTTGACACAACCAGACTAATATTTGTCTGCTTTTTTCCTTCTATTTTGAGATGCACTGGACTCTGATAAGTTGAAGGATTGCTTCTCAAAGCATGAGATAGGCCTCTTTGAGGAGAATGAAACAAGGCCGTGTTTGGATAGGTCAAGTTGGTTCTTCTGCTTCCAGATGGTGTAGTGTGTGAAAGTACTGTAGACATCCACTGATACAGATTTGCAAGAGTGATATGGGTGGCAAAGGTGCAATACTCTAATTATATTGCTGCTTCCAGTCATTCTGCCCTTTGCCTTCACCATGAGCTTCTGAGCCTCTGCGGAATTCCTGCATTTTTGCTCAATCCTACTCCCTTTCTCCATATACATGACAGTAAGCAAATTATCAACAAAACAAGTTCTCAAAGCGATTGAGAAAGCAAATAAAATAAAGCAAGAACTATAAAGTACTGTAAGCTACACGGAGCTGTCTGTCTTTTTATGTCTTATCAGATATTGCCTGTTTTGTACAGAAAATCATACTGCGTGAACTGGTAATGCTCCAGCTGCATGGGGCTATCTGGGGTCAGCCAGGCTGAGCACTGATCAAGGGCCCAGGACCATCAGAAGGCCCACAGCCGAGCCTTGAGGTCCTGCCTGTGTCCAACTCAGTTGAGAGCCTGGGCAGCAGCGGTAATCTAGAGTGCTTTGTAGCAGCTGCAATGGCTAGCACCATTTTTTAAAATATAACAATGCAATGCACTTTTCCATTCACTGCATGACTGTGAAGTAGAGATGGCATGGCATATTGCATTGTTAAAAAAAAAAAAGATGGCAGTAGCCACCAGTGATGTAGACTTGAGTCTATTGACTCGAACTTGAGTTGGACTCAAGTCACGTCAATGACTTGACTTGGACTTGACTCAGCCATTGTAAAAGACTCAGCTTGACACTTGGAGCCTTTTACGACAAGTCCAATTTTATTCAGGTTTAAACCCATTTTCCCCATTAAATAGATAGGGACTTGCAACTTGCAACCAAAGACTTGGGACTTGGGGGCAAAGACTTGGGACTTGACTTGAGACTTGGACCCAGAGACTTGATCCACATCCCTAGTAGCCACTGTGGCTGCAGTGAAGGACCCCACTTCACTGCTGCTCAATGTAAGGCAGAGGGCAGTGCACCATTGGGGGACCCAGAACAAAGTTTTGCCTTGGATCTCCTGAAAAACTATGCAATTCTTCCCTGCAGAATTGTGACATATAGTTCTTGAAAACCAAATTTTGGTTTCATGTATGTTTTTCAGCTGAGCGTGTCCCCCCTTTTAAGGATATCTTAACTGATTCTTCTTCCTGTTTGGGCTATAATCTCTTTATCAAGAAAATTCATTCTATAGCCCTGGCAATGAACCTTTTAGGCTCAGTCACTCTGACCTCTGCCATTAGGATCGCGGTGTACAGACTTATTGATATTGAGAGACAGGAAGTTTTTGCGGCAGCTGCCAAAAGTTGCTCACCTTTATATCTACAACTGTCCTGCACTCTCAGTAAAACCCCAGTATCTTTTCCTGATTGTTAACCCTCAAGCAAGACGTGCATTAACCTTCGCATTTTACCATCCAGCTTGATGGATTACAGATTTGATAGATCCTCTAAGGCCCAGGGTCGTTGTCCATGAAATCTGACAGATATAGAATCCTTACCACATGCACTTTTATACCGTTCATGGTATAACGACTTACGCCAAGACATTCTTAATCCACTGCTGGTAAATCTGCAAGGGAAGTCTGATTTGGAGATTATTTTGATTCTACTTTCATCTGTTAATAAATGGTCCATTAATCGGCTAGCTAACTTTCTCCATCTAATTATCCAACGAAGAACTTCCATGGTGACCAATTTAGTAAAATCTAATCAGAATGGATGCTGACTGCCTATTCCCTTATAACCTCCTTCCCTTTCCCTTTATCTTTCTGTATTATGCACTATTTATTTTAATTTATGATGAGTATAACTATTTCTAATAATTATTTTTATCATTAGAAATAGTTGTACATTGTGTGTCAGCATGCATGCATGCATGTGTGTGTGTGTGTGTATGTATGCAGTTATTAATGATAAAATGATAAAAATAACATTGATAGTGTTCCTTATTATGCACCTCTATAGATATGAGTAAAATGACAGTGTAAGTTAAAAACTCTAGGGGGGACGGGATTGCAGATCTAACAATTCATTCTGTGAGCACTGGCTGCCTTATATAGCCCATCTGATGACCTCTACATCGGATTGCAAGAACAAACTTTGATAGGGGTGAATCCCAGTTCAGTTCCCCACCAAATGCTCTGTCCTAGGCAAGTGAGTGAGTCACCCGGTGTGTTGCCTTCCTGGCTGTCCACAATGCTGGTGATGTTGCTGACTCTTGTGACCTTTACGCGGAAGGTGCTGAGCTAAAAGCACCGCACCTGCCTCTTCTTTTAGCGCTTTTGGATTGCTTTCAGTTGTCAAGACTTTGTCCAGGGTGCTTTTATGAAATCATTTTGGCATAGCTAGCACTCTTTTGAGATGGCTCGTGGGAGAAAGAAATGTGTTTTAAAAATAGAGCCATGTTCCACTGAACATGCACCACTCGAGAGGCAGACTAGTATCAACACCTGCCCCTTGACAATCAGTTGTTAGCTATTTTCTTCCTACTGTGCTAGTTACTTCTCACCTCCTTAATCAAATTGGCATAAATAGGTCAGGAATCCTATATGCAGGTTTTATTCAACAACACCTCTTTATCTGTTAATATGACCCCCCCCCTCCTGTTCAGTCTTATTTGACTTTTTCAAGCATCCCATCCTCATATCATAATCACTCTTATTTGATTGCTGCCAGTGTGACCCTGTCTGCCGTACTGTACTGGGGAAAGACATAAGAGGGAGTTTGGGTTTTGTTCCAAGCAAAGGCACAGATTAATGGCCTAATCCTATCCCCTGCCATTTGCACTGATGCAGCCACACCACGGAGGTGCATGCTGCATCCAATGGTGGAGAGAACGATAAGGAGGCCTCCTTGAAGTAAGGGAACTTTTGTTCCCTTACCTCAAGGTAAGCCTCATCATGTTGCCCTTTGGGTCTACTGAGATCTGCACCAGCTATTTGGCTAGTGCAAATCTGAGAAGAAGATACAAATCCAAGAAGGGATGTAAAGGCTGGGTAGCGGACATAGGATATCATAGCAGTAGCACCATTGCCACTGAGATCCAGCACTGCCCTGCCCCAACATGCCTCCCAACAGCCCCAATCCCTGTCCCAATCCTCCTCCTCTCTGCCCCGTTATTCCCCCTCCCTACCCACCACCCACCCCCTGTGCCAACTTACCAGCACCCAGGGATCCAGGAGTGCTGCTGCTACATGGCCATCACAACTCGCCATTTGCGGCAGAGGCTCAGCAGTGCACAACTGCATTTCATATTTTGCGATGCAGCAAATGATGCTGTGCTGCTGGAACGTGGGTTCTGACAGTGCAGTCAGTGCATAGGATTGGGCAGTAAATGCATTTAGGGGATTAATTTAGAGTTGTCCAGGTGGGGTTTTTCAGTGTTCCTGGCTGGGCACTGTAGTGCACAACTGAGGGTATAGAAAGTGTACTCTTTTTTCCCCTCTTACAGGGACATTCCTGAATTCAATGTTTCAGCCAGTAAGGCAGACAGCATAGCATGCAACCTGCCTATGCTCCACCCTGTCACAGCTGGAGCAAATGTGCCAAAACATCACCTAGTACAATCCTCCTAGGACTGTACCTCTGCTCTGCCAAATGCAGATGGGGACAGGAACATGTGCTGAATACTTTCCAAGAACGAAGCATTTCACCAGAGCATATATGGTCATAAAACCTATATATTTGTATTACTAAAACAATAAAACAAAGATAAAATGAACAGCAGACGTTTCGTACCTCTTCCAGGAACCTTATCAATGCAACCAAGCCAATTGGCATAAAGATGTGCTGAATATTTTCCCACTCAGGTCCAGCCTAAGACCTCCTGAATCTTGAGGCGGCATGCCAAATGTTGTGCCAGGCCCCATATTGTGCCAGGTTCTGCTCCTCCTAGCTCAGCACACCCCACCCCACCAGATGTCCTCTCCTTCTCTGCCCCCCTCTTCTTTTTCTAATCCAGTAAATGGAAGGAGAAGGAGGGGCAGTGGAAGCAAGTAGGTAAACAGATATGACCCCCCCCCCCCCATCTACTACTTGAAGTGACTGCTTCAGTTGGCCCCATGGATGGACCGTCCTTGGTCCCACTTCAAACGTTCTTTGCACTTGGACAATTAGCATATCTTGGTTGGAGCCCTTTTCCCTGATGTGATGTGTTACTGTATACAGGGAGAAGTTTTTTTGTTTTGCATGTGGGTATTTATTTTACTACAGGGAACATTTAAACATATTATCCTGCACCTGCATTCAGAAGTGGTACAGTTCTAGTTTTCCCTGTACAGTACATCTGAGTAGACTTGCAGTTGTGTGAAATGGTAGAATCCCATGTAGACTGAAGCACTCTGCCTGCCTGCACTACAGGGATTGGGTGTATTGAAGCAAAGATTCTGAAACTGATATCCTCAGTGCCATCCGGATGTATCCCTAATAATGCCTTATTATTGGGGGTCTGTTCTTATAACCGGTCTCTTCACAGCTGCTGAGGGTTGCTAAAGCTTTCCTTCCAGCATGTCAACTGCTAGACTAGTCAAGTGTGTTAACCTTCCCCAACTCATACACTTCTTGGGTATATTCTTAGTCCCTGGTGTCACTGCGGGGGGGGGCAGGGCTCTAAGTTCCACCGCGATCCGACCCTCCGTTACACGGGTGAATGAAGCGGCCCCGCCCCCTCGCCTTCGGAGCCTTTCATGGCAGCGAAAGCAATGCGCAGGGAGTCTCCTGTGCGTTGTTTTCACCGCCTTGAATGGTTCTGAAGACGAGGGGGCAGGGCCACTTCGTTCACCCGTGTAACGGAGGGTCGGATCGCAGCGGAACGTAGAGCTCTGCACTCCCTTGCAGTGACGCCAGTGTTCTTAGTGTTGGTTTCAATCTGTTAATTGTCTTCCCAGTGGCACTATAAATCAGAAATAATACTAATACAATAAGAAATAACAATCAAACAACTCCCTTTTTTCCTGGTCAGAAATAACAATCAAACAACTCCCTTTTTTCCTGGTCAGAAAGTCCAACAGTCACTCCCAGTGTTGTCTAGTTCTTATGGCTATGGCAGCCATTCTCAGAGTTCCCCTCTGGTGTTTTTTGGGGTGTGTGTGTGTTGGAATGTATTAATTTAATTGGACATTTTTAGGTCCAAACATATTTTTGACAGGCCTCTGTTAAAGGTCTTACTGTCTGAGTCTAAGCCCATAGAAGTTCTAGATGTCATGACCTTGAAACTGTAGGTAGTTGGCCAATACAGGTGACAAACGTTTATCACACAAGTGATTTTGTTTTAGGAGATGCAGTAATTAATCACCCAGCAATTATTTGGCTTGTAAACTGATTTACATGATCAGATAAGATATTTCCTGTGGGTAAAGAAAGTTAATACAGAGTTTGAAATAGAGCTCCATTAACAGACAGTAGTATGCTTGGGACAGAAAATGCCCATTCTAATGAACAAATTCCAAAAACCCCAACAAGCTCTTTGAGGGCTGTAATGTCTCCAGTCTTATACAAATCAATCTGCACCGTCTTGCCTTTGCAAAAGGACTGTAGCTCATTGGTAGACCACACACTTTGCTAGCAGTACGTCCCAGGTTAAATTCCTGGTATCTCTAGGTAGGGCAGACAAAAAAATCCTGTTTGAAACCCTGGAGTACCGGTGTTGACAATACTGAGCTACATAGACCTCATACATTTCAGTATGAGGCAGCTTCCTATGAATAACCACTGTTTATGTTCAACGTTCTAAAGCTTTCTTACAACACTGTGAACCAGGGGACATGCACTAAAATTGAGTGGAAAGAGAGTTAGAAATGACAAAAGAAAATATTTCTTTACCCAGCATGTAATTCATCTGTGGAACCCCTTACCACAGTATGTGGTGATGGCACCTGGCCTAGATGCCTTTAAAAGGGGTTTGGATAGATTCATGGAGGAAAAGACCATAACAGGTTACAAGCTATAAGCAACCTCCTGGCTTTAGAAGTAGGTTTTTTTCTGTGCCAGGTGCAAGGGAGTGAAAACAGGATACAGGTTTATCTTGTGGTCTTGTGTGCTCTCAGAGGCATCTGGTCAGTGGCGTCGCCAGGTGCCCCCGAGGTAGGGGCGGCCCCCCCAACGCCCCTCAATAAAATTGTCAAAAATTTTAGTTTCAGTTTCGAAACCTATTTTTGACAGGGTTTTTTACGGGTTTTTTTTACTGTTTTCGGGGTTTTTTAAGTGTTAACGGGGCATGTGTTAGTGTATGTGTGATTTTCCCCCACTTATCTTGAATATGGGACGCTTCCAGCAACGATCTTCTTCCTGCGCCGGGCACATCTTCTTCCTGCGCCCGGCGCGAACTCCGTTAAGCGCCCAGCAGCGCTTTCCAGAGTTTGCGCAGGAGCAGAACGTCGACTGGAAACTTCGTCGTTCTGCACCTGCGCAAACTCTGGAAAGCGCTGCTGGGGGCTTTACGGAGTTCGCGCCCGAGCGCAGGGAGAAGATGTGCCGGGCGCAGGAAGAAGATCGTCGCTGGAAGCGTCCCATATTCAAGATAAGTGGGGGAAAAGCACACATACACTAACACATGCCCCGTTAACACTTAACCCCCCCGAAAACAGTAAAAAAACAAGAAAAATACGAACCCCCCAAAACCTAAGGAGCACCGCCCCACCCCCAGAGCCCTGCGCCCTACGGCCCCCCGCCCCCCCGCACCATATCAGGCGACGCTTCTGCCTGGTGGGGCCACTGTGAGATACAGGAAGCTGGACTAGATGGGCCTTTGGCCTGATCCAGCAAGGCTCTTCTTATGTTCTTATGCATCACCCCTTCTGGTAGCCTGATAGGCTGCATTTCTGTTTTGGATATGTTCTACATATTACAAGGGCTAAGAAGAGGGACCTAATTTCATTAATTTGTAGAATAACTGGTACACAGAAAGAAGGAATGTAGTTGATGCTAATGTATTCACACACATACACACAGTCTTCTAGGAGCACATTTCATACTTCTATGCTGAAGCACCAACGTGGGAGAATGGGGAGCCCCATTTCTGGAATTTCCTTACGCCTATAAATAATGAATGGGAGAGAATCAGGCCACTGGCAAAACTGCAGCCTAGCCAGAAAGTTCCTCCTGGGCTGATCACTGATAATACCTGCACCAATAACAAGCTCCTCTGTGAATTGTTTGCTGTACAATAATTGTATAGTCTGGATTAATCAGCCTGTCTTTGGATAGAAGCGCCATCCCTTTTGATTTCCCGCCACCACTAATTTAGTTGCCATTAAATCTGACATCATTTAAGCTATAAACCTCCATTTTGGGGAAATTGACTCATTTGGGAGAGAAAAAGAGATTTTTTTAAGGCTATTATCTTCACAGACTGCTCTGATGTAGTAAAGGTGCCAAATGGCATTTGGTTTAATTTGACTGTAATATGAAGAAGCCAACTGGGCCTCAAATTTATTTTTAATGTTCCCCCCCTCCCTCCTTGCGTATATTATCTCCCTACCAGGAATAGATATATAATTTCTTTTCTCTCATTTATAGTAAGGCGCTATGTTCTGTGTAACCATGTATTCCAAAACAAATGTGAAAAGAGAGTTTTCAAAAGCCCCAGAGAATATCTACTTAGCTTAGCACTTGAGGACCTGTCAGCCCAACCATCTAAAATGTTACCTCCCCCAGACACCGCCCCCCACGTAACCAGATGATGTAGCATTCTGCAGTGGGTCCTTTTCAGGAGGTCATCCATTTCATGGTGCATTCCGCTCTGTAAATGACTAATTTTTCTGGCCACAATCTGGTACTCACCAAAAATAAAACGAAAGTTAAAAAAAAAAAAGGTTCCAGGGATTGATTAGTTGATCTCACAACCAGCAGGCTTGACTTATAGTGTTGCTCTGCGTGTATTCACAGCATCAGGCAGCGCTTCAGCTGTTCCAGCTTTGTTTTTCCCTCTCCTCCTGCACTCCCCTCCCCCTTTTTCTTACCCTGAAGCATCAGCACTGATTGCAATGGCTGATTGACTTGGCTGGCAGTGTGAAATATAAAATAACAAAATCTACAGTCTGGCTAGTTGTGTGGATAACAGGCAGCAGCACCAGCCATCTCCTGCCTGTGGCGATGTCAGCTGAGCCATCCGCATACGCTCCGTTTGGTGTGTACGTGAGTGTTTGTTCTAAAATGCGAGGCAATCTGGATTGGGACCCAGCAGGCCTGGTAATTTGCCGGCATTCCTGTTGGGCTAGCAGAATAGGAAGGAAATAAAAGTACACTGACCCAATTTCTTGGACTAAATATACTAGCAGTGACAATGAAGGCTACTCAAGTGTTTGTTCTGTGAATGATTTTTTCTCTCTCTCTCTCTGTTCCAGATTGGGCAGTAGAGGACAATGCATTACAAATCAGTGAGTGAAGAACATTGTGTGAGCCTTCCATTAAGTGTAATGGGGCTCTTTCCTGCGACTCTCACAGTTTTAATAGCAGAATGTATTAAGATAGCAAGATTTTTTACTTTTCATTGCTGGGTTTCTCCCCCACCCCCTCTAAAATCTCATCCATTTTTCATAAGCATAGTTATCTCATACTGTTTCCTACTTAGCACTCTTCAGGCATTCAGGCCTGAACACATGGAGGGGGTTGGAAATGTACTGCTAGTCACACCCACTCTGCTGCCATGCCAGCAGACTATACCCCCTGGCTCTCACAATGCACAGTGTTTGTCTACAGAGGCAAGAGCGAAATATAGGGAAAGTTTCTTCCATATTCTAGAATCTTGGACAGCCAAGGTTCTAGAATGCAGAGAAACACTTGCTTTGGCAGACAAGTGCTGAATGGCGGCCAATGAGGTGCATCATTGTGAAAATATGACTTACACATTCCCATTTCCCCCTCACTTCTTTTAGCCTGAATGTGGGGAGAACTTGTTTCTGCGTCCCATTGAAAAGACTGATAGGTCCACATGAGCAGAGCTGATCTGTAATGCAAACAATATGAAGCAGGCCTATTTCAGGAAATACACACATTTGCTGTGTATTTGGGTATGGATGCAGCTGACTACAAAGTGTACGCAGCTCTCATCACATCTCAATGGTTCAGACATGTAAAATGCATTCTTTAAAATGCTTAGGTATAGGACATAATTCTTCCTTGGCTGTTGCTTCCAAATATTTTAAAGGGATATTTACTGGATTTTATTACAAACATGACCTCCAATACTTGTCAAGAAGAATGTGTACAGTATTTTGTCTTTGGGTATGTACGCGTATCTGAGGATAATATGCAAAATGAGAAACAGCCCTCGGCATCCCTGTCTTGCCAGGAAGTGATTCACTTCATTACACACAGTCTTCAACCCCCCCCCCAAACCCCCCCCACCTAGAACACAGTTTAGAAGACTTCACACAAAAGCATCCAGAGAAACAGACCTAGGGAAACCAAACATATGAAACTGCATTACACTGAGCTGTTCAAACCATTGGTCCATCTGGGTCAGAACGATCTACAGTATTTTGCAACTAGAGGTTAATACGGGTAATGCGGTCATAGTGAGGAGTGAAAAAAAGGTAGCGAGCCAGCCGATTTGAAACAGTACCGATTTATCCGGGTAGAATGAAGCAAAATACACCACGGACAAAAGACATGAATCAAACCCAAAAAACTGAACCGCTGAGGACCCGACGTTTCGTGTTTTAATCCAAACACATCTTCTGGTGGCTTCCCAAGGCTTAGTAGATGTTAACTGTCGTGAAACACGAAACGTCGGGTCCTCAGCGGTTCAGTTTTTTGGGTTTGATTCATGTCTTTTGTCCGTGGTGTATTTTGCTTCATTCTACCCGGATAAATCGGTACTGTTTCAAATCGGCTGGCTCGCTACCTTTTTTTCACTCCTCACTATGACCGCATTACCCGTATTAACCTCTAGTTGCAAAATAGTTGCCGGTTATAACAGTCTCCGTTCTAAAATTAAGATCTACAGTATGTTGATTAGCAGTGACTCTTCTGGATTTCAGACAGATCTCTTTTCCAGCCCTTCCTAGAGCTGGCCAAGGATTGAACCAGGGATCTTCTACAAGTTCTATCATGGAGCGACAGCCCATGCTGGCTATTAATAAGCATGTTTGAAAACATGACTGAAATCTGAGAAGAAAACTCTCTACCCATTAAAACTAATCCTATCCTATTGAGAAAGTGGAAGAGTTTTAGCTTTGGAACCTATATGGGGCTTGTGGCCTTGACTTAGAGCATGGCTTCACTGCAGCACATAGGGAAGAATGGTTAGCCAGTATTAGAAAAACTGAAGTCACAGACTTGGACATAAGTGAGACAAAACTACTTCATTCCATGGAGTTCCCTGCAGCCTTCTATCTTCTTCGGCCTGCAGTGAGCCCCTCCCTGTGTGGTTAGTTGTTAATTCTCTTCTCTCTCTCTTTTTTCAATGCCTTAAGCTCAAAGCTGAATAAGATTAAAAATGCTTGAAAGTTACTCAGGCAGAAGTGAGGAGGGAAAATATCTTTAGGAGGAAATTCAAGTGAAGCAGATGCCTAGAACTACTTGCACTCATATTCATAAGCACATTTGTAAACATTTTTTTTTAAAAGAAAAGCCATGTGGTAACATTTGAGGACAACACTGTAGCAAAGCCATATCTGAACATGAAACTGAGCAATGTCCTTAATTGGGGCACCCCCCCCCCGCCCTTGTGAAACTAACATCCCAGAAGCATCTGCTTGACCACTGTAGAAGACAATGTCAGAACAGATAGACCTTTGATCTGATCTAGGGATAGAGTTCTTATGTTTGATACATTTATTGGATAATCCAGTTGCAAAGACATTGACTGAGAATAGTGTACATGAGTTCAGACGATAGCATTTAATGCAAGATAAGATTTGGAATCTTTCTTTTTTTCCGTGCAGTTCCTTCAAGCTGATGTATTGTACAAACCAATTTTTTCTCTCTCATTTAAGAGATGGGCATGATTGCCATCTTTGGGGGAAAAAAGCTTACCAGTTTTTGTTTAATATAAGTAGCTATCCATTGTAAGCATATATGGAGCACATGCCATTGCATATGGTTATTACATGTTTTATTTAAATGCTTTTTTTAAAGTATGCTTCATTAATTCAGCTTCTCTTATAAATCTACAAGAGTAAACCTGTATGAAAGACACCAGATGGCTGAAATAAATTGTTAAGGGAAATCAATAACTCGGCTTGTGACACATCAAGACTTGGGAGTAGATGCATTCTGAATTACAGACTGAAGGAGCTATTAAGAAATGTCACCTGATCCCAATTTGCCACATTTCAATGCTGCTGTTATTTAGCAAGAAACTTGCTAATTCTTAGGAGTTTTACTAATATTTGATATTCACATTGGGAAATTCCAATCCTGTTCAGATGTTCATTCTCTCATGTATTTCAAGAACAAGCACTGGTTTGAATGATACTTTATTGCCCAAACTGACCCCACACTTTCATTGCTGCATGCACTCATGGAGTGTATATCATCTGGGAAAATTCAGGCTTTTCCTATCATTGTGCAGGTGGTAGTCCAAAATACTCCTCTGCATATACTGATAAAAGTTTATTAGCACAAGTAGAGGGGCAGTTTGGAGGAAACCCCCCCCCCAATATAGGAAAAGCCATTCATTTCCTCAGATGCAATTAACATGTCCTATCCACTACCCCCCGTCGATGCAGCGGCACCCAAACGGTGACCGCTGCATCCTATGGTTGGGGGGGGGCAGCCTGGGAGGTCTCCTCTGAGTAAGGGAACATTTGTAAGCCTCCATGGCACAGATGGGTCTACTTGGACATGCGACAGCTAAATAGCTGCAGGATCAGGTCCAGGAAGGGGGATAGAATATTGGTGGCGCCGATTCCGCCCCCTCCCAGGCCCAATCTGCCCAGCCCCAGCCCCTGTTGCTGCCCTCAAAACAGATTTATTTGTTCCCCTGTATTATACTGTCTCTTACTGGGATTACACAGGTTTAAACAATGTTTGGGAGTCAGGAAGAATGGTGGTTAGCTATTGCAGATATTCTAGAGGAAAAACAGTTTTACTTAGATAATGGGTGCAGCAGGCCTGGATTGGAATGCAGAGTGAAGCAGCTGGGTGGGAAGTGGGCCGGGGCAACTTACTGACACTGGAAGGGCCTCCTGGAATCACTGGTGTGCATGCCACACTTCTAGCCATTTGCAGCAGCACCCTGGGTTTTGCGCTGCCACAAAGGAACTTGCACTGCTAGAGTGCAAGATCCGGCATCAGAAGGCCCAGATAGGATGGGGTCATTAGGAAAGTTTTAATTTTGCCTACTTTTGAGGAAAACAGGGAAATACCGTGTTTTCCCGAAAATAAGACACCCTCGAAAATAAGACCTAGTTAGGCTCATCAGCCAGACTGCCGTGGCCCCCCGGCACCCCCCGCGAGCCCCCCAGCACTTTGACCGATTTAAGCTTCATTCTTTCCTGAGGGTGCAAGGCTCTGGAAGGCCTGCACTTGAATCCTTCACCATAGAGACAATGTGCTAGAGAGGTCTGCAAGCAAGCTGCAACCTTGCAGAGTCTCTCTAGCACATCGTCTCTATGGTGAAGTACTCGAGCCTTGCAGAGCCTTGCACCCTTGGGAAAGAATGAAGCTTTAATTGGTCAAAGTAAGTGCTGGGGGGGGGGGGTGTCACGCCACAGGTTGGGAAATAAGACATCCCCTGAAAATAAGACCTACTACGTTTTTTGGAGCCAAAATTAATATAAGACCCGGTCTTATTTTCGGGGAAACATGGCAAAATTGTGTGTCCACAGTATACAGCCTAGAATGAGAATCTTCATTCCTCCTCACCTTGGCCCTTTGGGAAAACTTTGCAGAAACACCTCACTCCCTCCCCTGACTTGGGCAGTGTATCATCGCTGTGAGTGAGACTCTGAATGGACAATGCTTCTTAGCAATTCTTTAACAGTGTTCCTTGAACTGCAAAACTAAGCTCCTAAACTAAGTGTCTTGACATTATCTAAATATGTTGCATCTATTATTCTTGTTCTGTATGTATGGCAGGTATGCTAGTTTTTTGTATCTAAAAGAGCCAACTAGTTTTTAAACAGAACCTTTCTCTCTTGGGTTCTTCTTGCTATAAATCTGTTGACATGCTATAGCTTAAGCCTGAACTCACAGCAGCAGAGAGGTACATATCCCTCATAGTTACCTGAATAGCTTGGGGCTGAGCTAAATACTGTGGCTGGGAACATCTTATCGATAGGAAGCACAGACTGCAACATGTACACGAGCTCTTTCCCTGCATTTGTAACCTTCCCTGGCTTGTTTTAAACAGATCAGCTTGGTCTAATTTCCTTTTTTTTCTTCCTAACTGTGTTCTTTTTAAAAGGCGTAGCCTCCATGCATTTAAATGAGCATTCTAAAATAAAATCCATATATATCTAACTGAAGTAACAGATGTAAATGAACAGTGGCTAGGTGGCAGAGTTTGTTTCTTGCCTGCTTTGAGGGCAAATTCTCAAGGGAATTACAGTGCGTCTCTTGTATTTACCACCACAAGCTGAACTATACCATTGTCCTGCTACTAACTCACACAGGCAGCCAGATTCTAGTCTTTCTAACATAGAAATATATCTAATGGAGCTCAGCAGGACTCCAGTCAGCAAGTGGTTTGGGGTGGCATGTCATAACTTGGGGACAGTGAGTGTCTCCAACACATGACCTGCTCAGTGGATGCTAAGGAGGCTGGGAGGCTACATGTAAGCACAACACTTTGTCCATGCCTGCTATTGTGCTGAAATATGGTTGGAATCTGCCCTTATGGAGGTGACAAGCCCATCCTCTCCTGAAGCTTCATTTCCTGCTTAGTTTCTGAGATGGTTTTGGATAATTGTCTTTCAGTTCCACTTTGGTAGACGAGAAATGATGTTGAATTTCTGGCCAGTTAGAGTCAGTGGAAGCCAATAGCACCTTCCTGGGAGATTCTAGTCTGAGTGTGAGTCTTAACGCCCAAAAGGCACACCTAGGATGCT
Organism: Plestiodon gilberti rubricaudatus; assembly: GCA_026170595.1. Lineage (NCBI taxonomy): Eukaryota > Metazoa > Chordata > Lepidosauria > Squamata > Scincidae > Plestiodon > Plestiodon gilberti. The sequence goes on along the minus strand of JANXHW010000004.1, from coordinate 48,979,569 downwards.
GGACTCAATGCTTTTTGGATGTGATGTCTAATACACCTGTTGGTTGTGTAAGGCCACCACCTGTTCCAGGGGGGAGCTCCTCCTCCTCCTCCTCCTCCTCCTCCTCCCACTGCATAGCTGTGCCTGAGGTAATATAACCAAAACTTCCAACACATCCAAAGCCAAACTTAATAGCGCACAGCAGTGTCAAACAGTGCCAAGAATATGACTGGCTTCATTTTCTTGTTTTTTCTTCGATTCAGACATAGACTTGATATATATTCTGGAAAGCATACTCCAGATAGAAAGATATTTCTGGCAAGACATTTTCACATAAAACTTATTTTATATGTAGCTGGATGAAGGCTGAAAAAAAAATGCAAGTCATCGCTCATGTTTTTAGATGAATTTGCTCCAGCCATGTTCACACCCCTTTTGCATTAGTATTTGCTTTCCTGAATATTCATGCCAACCAATTTTGCTGCTATACAGTGTTTATGAAAAGTGGGTCCCAAAAGCACAGCTGTGAATATTTATGCCAGCAGTGCTGAGCAACTCACCAAGTTAGGCAAGAGAAAGGACATCATGTGATATGCCTGATGTCAAGTGATGGACCCAAATGCACTTGGAATACTGAGCACTTGCTGAGAATGAGCTATGCTGCACAGTCATAAAAGATGCACTGGATAATTCACTGAAGTCATAAAAGCATGTGAACACACATTGGATTTGGACCTACTGTACCAAAATGTTCACAGGGTAATCTGGGACTATTTGTTACATATTATATACTCAGCTCTAAAGTCTATGTCATCTGATTATGGAACGGTGAAACATATTAGAGACATTGACCAGAGATCCTTCATGTAGAAATTCCTTATAAAAAATAAGGTCCACACATCTTCAGCTATGACCTGGGTCGTTTTGTACTAGTATCGCTTTTTACCATAGCAACTGTGGAAGGCTTTTAATGTTATACTTCCTTACAGGGCATGCTGAAATAAATGACAGAAAATTGCATTGAAATCTGGTATTGAAATCTGGTATCTTATAAATCACCATAGAAATGCACTGAATTTCTGAATGGCCGATGCTAATTCTGTCATTTGTTTTAGTAGGTCCCCTTCCTTACTACATATTCAAAATACATATGTCAAGAAGATGCTGGAAAAATGGATTGCAAATGCACCTTTATAAATTTGGAAGGATGAGGTATGAGTATCAGGGATGCAAACTGCAGGAATGAAATATCTCTACCTACATGTGATGCCTTCCTAACATTACATCTACAATCATTTTTAGCCACTTTCCTACATACTGTACACAGGCCTGTGTAGAGATGTCATTATGCTATGTCCTTGATATGTACATGCTATTTACATTCCCAGAGAGTACATGAATGTAAAAGCATTCTAAACAAACAGCCCAACCTTATTGGGTTTATTTGCTGGCAGAACTAGCATTCCGCCAGCAGATACTGCCTTACAGCAGTCATAAATACCTCTACAGCAGAGAGGCCAGAGTGGCCTCACACATGACGACAGATTGCTGAAGAGGCCCACTGACCCAGGTAAGCCAGTGGGGGAGGTGCAACAGGGAGGGGAAGGGCGGATTGAGGTGGGGAGTGGGCGGGTTTGGAGGTAGCAGCATTCACCGAATCCAACCCCCCTTTCCAGACTCGATATCCTGACCCAGGTCAACACAGACTTGCACCAGCAATTTGCTGGCACAGGTCCAAGTAGACCCATCCGAGCTTTGGAGGTTTTCCTCCGGGTAAGGGAACAACTGTTCCCAGAGGAGACCTCCAAGATCCCCCCCCCCCGCGCTGCAGGATGCAGTGCACACTCTGGTGGCACAGCTGCATTGGCGGGGAGGGGGGCATAGAATTGGGCTGAAAGTCTACTGCTGGAATAGTAGTAGTCTCGTGCCGGCGTGTAATGGAGGGTCAGAGCGCAGTGGAACTTAGAGCTCCACCCCACCTAGATCGACGCCAGTGTTGAGAACCACTGGTCTACTGTGTTTGTTTGAATAACCATCTCCTTTATTTCATAGGCATTAAAAAGCATTATGCTGTAACTGCACAAGGAAGGCCTGGGAGTGTGGCCCCTTGCAAAGGTAGCAACTATTGAATGAAAGGGAGGTTACAATCATACCTAGTGCTGAATGTAAGAGCTATTTCATGTTCTTAACAGTCTAGAGAGGAGCTTTAACTTGCATCTTCCCAGTGTGCACAGATTGCTTTGAAGATTAGGTAGACAAGCAGAGAAACCAGTGTTGGTTGATGGTGCTTTACATCTTCCCCTTGTATTCAGCCTAGAGGTGGACATCCACAATCAACAGATAACAGGTTGTGGTTTTACTTAGCTTGTCTAGTCCCCCACCTAAAATTCATCTCTAGCTTTCTAGTATAAAGACCAGCATATTTTTCTTTACTTCTGCTCTCTCTACCTTGCAAAGGGCAAGGATGTGGATCAAGTCTCTGACTCCAAGTCTCAAAGTCAAGTCCCAAGTCTTTGCCCCCATGTCCCGAGTCTTTGGCAGTGAGTCGCGAGTCCCTATCTATTTAATGGGGGAAATGGGTGGGTGATGTGCTGGTATGTGTGTGTGTGGGGGTCGAGTTTTACAATCGCTGAATCAAGTCTAAGTCAAGTCATTGACGCGACTTGAGTTCGACCTTAGTCTGAGTCAATAGACTCGAGTATGCATCTTCACCTTAGTGTTGGAGACAGATCAAAGTAACAACTTTTTCAAGGGTGTGTGTGTGGAGTCATTTTTTTATTGTTTGTTTCAGTGATTCTTTGTGCAAAGTGAAATCTGTCTTTCTTCTAGCAGAGGCTAATCTAATCTTCTGCATGAAACCTTTTGCAGTCGGTCTCAAGACCGTTATACACTGCAGACGTGGGGCTTTTTCATAAAACCCAACTTTTGTTTATCACTCCCCTCCCATTTTGATTAACAGTCAGCAGCAGAAGAGCTCTAGACTAGAGGACAAAAAAAGAAGCTTACAATTTTGTGATTTTTTTTTTAAAGTTGTCCTAGTAGAGATATTGCCCTACTTTGGATTGCTCTTTTTCCTAAAAGGTTGACACAGCCAGCTATGAGTTTTAGGCAGTTGTTTATAACTGATGGTAGTCAATAAAGACTGAATGGAATCTTTGCTCTCTTTTGAGTTGGCAGCCTGTCTCCAAGAATTGTACACATTCAAAACTTCTCACCAGAACCAACCAGCCAAAATTCAACACTTAAGTCCAGTGTCTTAGTTGTACGGGTAAAGACGCCATGTTGTCCAAAAGCAAGAAAAACCTTTGATGTTCAAATGAACTTCAAAAACCACGTACGGGTCTCCTTTGTAGGCAGCCGTGCGTGGGCTGAAAACATTAAAAACCCAAAGGTAAAGCAGCCCCAACGTTTCGTTCCGCTCAAGCCCGGAACCTAGTCATGGGAATCAATCAGATCAAGATGGTAAAGCTGTAACCCATTTGACAGGAGTTTAAATACCTAAGAGCATCCTACTGAGCTGCATTTGTTAAAAGGGCCAGTGCTCCGCTTTCTCCTGTTTTTCCCTCATCCTGTTGAAACTTACGAATAATAGGGAGCCAAATCCTGTTCGTAAAAACCAAATCTTGTTGCCTGTTAATCAGTCCTTCTTTAATAAGTAAAGGGATTAAAGAAGGACTGATTAACAGGCAACAAGATTTGGTTTTTACGAACAGGATTTGGCTCCCTATTATTCGTAAGTTTCAACAGGATGAGGGAAAAACAGGAGAAAGCGGAGCATTGGCCCTTTTAACAAATGCAGCTCAGTAGGATGCTCTTAGGTATTTAAACTCCTGTCAAATGGGTTACAGCTTTACCATCTTGATCTGATTGATTCCCATGACTAGGTTCCGGGCTTGAGCGGAACGAAACGTTGGGGCTGCTTTACCTTTGGGTTTTTAATGTTTTCAGCCCACGCACGGCTGCCTACAAAGGAGACCCGTACGTGGTTTTTGAAGTTCATTTGAACATCAAAGGTTTTTCTTGCTTTTGGACAACATGGCGTCTTTACCCGTACAACTAAGACACTGGAGAGTTACTGCGGGCCATGAAACCTTTCGTAGCAAACTTAAGTCCAACTACAATTCTAATCCTCTTTGAATCCAGTCAGACTTGCTTATGAGTAAGCACATTTCGGATTGGGCTAAATGAGTGGCTGGATTCTGTACTTGATCACTGCCTGTTGCAATGATGAATGATAAAACTGTAGGGCTGGAAAGGAGAAAATGGTCATTTAATCCGGTTCTTTCCACTGAAGCAGCTTGACACTGAATACCATTGGAAAAGAAGAACTTTCACCAAAGGAAAGTTGGGGCACTTGATAGAGTAATAACAGGAAGAGACTGAATGGCCTATGTGACTGGAAGGTCAACTAGATGATCTCAACATTCCTTTGAGATCTCCGAATCAATGGATTGTTGGTAGGACGATAAGGTGAAAACTGGTTAGCAACCTTTCAGACTGTGTTCAACAGATAATAAATACGCATCTGCCAAAAAAATATTAAAAGGGCACGGAAGGATCAGGAGAAAAGATTAAACTTTGGGTCAAAGAGGAAGATTCCCATAAGGTTTCATATCTACTGGAAAAAAAAGGTCAAGTGACAGAATATTGGGAGGATAACTGTCAAGAATCCTGGCATTAATATGTTCAAAGAGTTTGGGGGACACACTTTTTTATTTCGCTAGGATGAGGATTTTAGAAAAAACAAGCTATATGTAACAAAGGGGGCATAGACTAACAACAGTGGCCTGCTAGGAAGCATGACTTGCTTACATTGCAATCCTACACACATATATGCAGAATTAATTCCCACTGTATTCAGTGGTCCTTATTCCCCAGCAAGTGTGCTGAGGATTGCAGGTTTAGATCAGGGGTTCTCAACCCCTGGCCGGTGCTGTACCACCTCTGGGGCCTGCCTCCATCAGTGTACCACTGGAAGTAAGTGGTGATAATGTCATTGCCACTTACATCTGGGTTTTCAGTCGGAGGAGGACGCCGGAGGATGCTCTGGCCAGAAAACGAAGGTAAGAGGCTTTGGGTGGGCGGGCCATTTTCAGCGCTCCCGAGAGGCTTGGCCAAAGGCAGGAGCCTCTCAGGAGTGAAAACACAGTGCTGCGAGCACCGCATTGGAGCAGGGTTTCAGGGTTCCCAGCAGTCCAAGTACCACCAAGGTACAGCCAAAGTACCACTGGTGGTACACGTACCACCGATTGAGAAACCCTGCTTTAGATTTATTTTCTGATTAAACTCAAGGTCACAAGGCAGAGAAAAATATATCCCAGTTTCATTCCAGTCTTACAAGAAGCCCTGGAAAGTAAGCTAGGCTTTACCATGACTGGGCTATAGCAACCACAGAGCAAGAGCCAGGAGCTGGGAACCAGGAGTCATGAACCACCAGGATCATAGGAATCAAATATGTTGTTCTTGCTCCAGCAAAATTCCAGAGTGAACTGGCAAGCCAACGGGCAGTTGAAGTCACTTCAGGCAGTGGCGTAACTAGGGCCACAGGCGTCGTTGGAGTGTGGCGGGGGGGCGGACCGCCCCGGGGTGACGCGTGCGTGATGCGCGCAAAGGGGTGACGCGCGCACCCCCGCGCGTCACTGGACGCTCCGAGGGTTTTAGTTTAACTTTAGTTAAAGTTTTCCGTTTTTCACGCATGCGCAGTACATTTTCTGAGGGCAAAGGGCTGCCCATTTGGACGCTCCGAGGCCGGCTCCCTCCGAGGTGAGGGGGTGTTGGGGGGGTCACCCTAGGGCAGGGGGGTCACCCTAGGGCAGGGCACGCGCGTCTAGTGACGCTTCTGACTAGGGCGGGGCCGCGCGTCACCCAAGTGACCCCCCTCCCAGACACACCCCTTCCAAAAGTATTGGCGTGGCCGTTAGGTGCGATTTGGGGGGGCGACCCACCGGGCCGCTGCCCCGGGCGCCCCCCCGCACCTGCCCCTTTAATCGTTGGAGCCGGCTCGGGTACGTCTTCCCTGGCCGGCTGGGGTTAGACGTTATAAATATCGTTCGCGCAGTGGGCCTTCCTCAGAAGACCCCGGGCAGCTGGCCGGGGAAGACGTCCCCGGAGTCGGCTCCCGGACTGGCGAGGCGTGCGGGGAGGCGACACGCGCGCGCGCGCGCAGGGGAGGCAACGCGCACACGTGCGCGTGTTACCTTTGTGCGCTCGTGTGCGCACGTCACCTGGGGCCCCCCGCCCGCCTGGCCATGCAACAGCGACGCCTCTGACTTCAGGCCAGAGTAGGAGTCCATCATGGCCCAGGGAACACCTCAACCTACGACTCTGGTAGCGGCTTACCATATGGGGCAGAAGCACACAGCTCCACAGGGTTCTGGTTCTAGCCAGCTCCTGAAAGGCTGTCAGCTCAATCTCAAACATATTTGCTTAAAAGAAATTCTACTGGAAATTCACAGGGACTTTCTTCCCAGTAGGTATGCCTGGGATTGAAGCCAAAGTCACTTGGCTGAAACTACCCAGTAAACTTCATGGATTAGCACAGATTCAGCAATATATTCATTACTATACCACAGTGTCTCTCAAATGCAGAGGTCTAACTCCCTGTCTCTCATTTATGAAACATGAAGAACAGGAGGACCCAACTGAAGTTTCCCAAGAAGCCATCTGTTGCTTTCTATTTGTTAGATTTGTTATCCTAAACCTCCTTCCAATTCAACCAATTCCAATATTATCTTTGTATATTATTTATGGTATTATTTTCAAGCAGCCCTGTGAGGTAGCTTACAGCCCAATCCTATGGTGGGCTGGCCCAGAGTGTGCCTCTGCCACTGTTTGATTGCTTGTAGCAAACTAGCGGGGGTTGATGGGGAGCCAGTGGGAAAAGGGCCTTTCCCCATATGACTGCTTAATTTACGTCGATAGCTCTTTTCCCAACACAGAAAACATGCATTGCTGATGGTGGTGGTTGGATGACTGTTCATGAACATATCAGTGGTTCAGTTGAGAGTGCAGAAGAGCAACAGAAAAAAGGATAGGAGGGATAATGTCATGATGAGGCTCAACTTGGAAGCAGTAATTTGGCCCAGGTCTATGGGTGGTAGGCAAGGTGTTCTCCGTAGTAGTGCTGCTGCAGCCAAGAGGGCAGTAGTATTGTGAAGTCTTCATTTGCAGCAGACGTCCTACTGAGTGACAAAAGGTTCGCTAGCCCATTCCTATAGGCACATACACCACCTGTTAGAGGCAAATGGCACATCCACAATTTGTCACCAGATGGTACAGCTGCCGGAGGAAGAAGTGTTAGAAACAGCAGCAAAGTATGCTGAAAACCTCACTGGAGCCAGCTAACAGTAAAATGTTGCCAATGGATATACTATGGATGTCAGTCAGAGAAGCTGAGAGCTTAATATGTCCCTAAACACCCACAAGAATCCATTTTTCCATATTCTCCCTCAGTTACACTAAAGTCTCCAAGTCTCCAAGCAGCCACATTCAAAGAGCATTCTGTCATGTCGGATTTCTAAACTTATTTTCTTTTGCTAGTGAAATGGGAAGCAATTATCAAATTGCTAATGCATAGCAAATCAATTAGGAGCCTATACCTTTCTGTCTCTTTTTCTCTCTTGCTAGCTTTTGATATCTGCCCTGTCACTAAGGTAACTCAGGGTTGCTCAATTATTTTTAAATATAACCTACCCTTTGGCAATGAACGTGAGGTCTGCTGCACAGGGGTGTCAGAGTGGAAATCATGGAAGGACGAAATAGCTTGCTGGGCTCATCGCCCAGGTTTGGCTTGGTGTGATGGTGCCAAACGTGGAAAACAGAAAACTCCACCCCACTGGCCATGTCCAGCAGGCTGCGCATGTTTCAGCAACTGGAGCTGATTGCTGCCTTTCTGTGGACAGCACCTGGGGCACAGTTCAAAATACCACCCCCGGAAGTGCCATGGGCATGACATCACTTCCGGGTGTGATGTCACACCCCCATGATTTTTTTAAAAATTAAAGAACGTGTGCAGTAGCTGGACCCCAGCATCTGCCCCCCATGGATACTGGGGTCCAGGAACGATTGTGAATTACTTGCCGGGGGTGTGTGTGTCCTCAGGAGGTCCGTTCTCCATCATGCAGGCCTGCAGAGGCCTCCGCAGCCCTCTGCAAGCCTCTCTGATATGATTTAAAGTTTGACCAGAAGTCACTTTAAATCGCATCGGAGAAGTTTGCAGAGGTCTGCATCATGGAGAATGGACCAGACCTCCCCCCGGTGAATAATTCATGATTGGGATGCACAGGGGGAGTTCCAGGGTGGTGTTAGGCTTCTGGCATCCCCCTGGAGCCCCCCCAAGTGCTTATCTAGCGCCAAAAAGCTGATTGGCGCTCATCAGCTGTTCAGCACTAGATAAGAAGGGGGGTGCCAGGGGGTGGTAGAAGAGACTGTGCCAGGGGGTGGTAAAAGAGACTTCTGGCAGCCCCCTGAGGCATGGCATCTGGGGCACAGCACCCCCGGCCCCCCTTAGCTACGCTACTGAGTTCACCAGAATTCTGCATCATACCATACACTGTCTGAACTGCAAGCACCACAGCTGCTGCCACATTGCTCCTTATTCCTCTAGTCCATTGCTCTCCCCTCCTCCCCATGTCTGTTTTGTCCCCTTCTTCCTTTTCCAGTCCAGATGCGAGTATGTGGGTGGAAGTGGGTGCCTTCTGCTGTTCTGCTGCCTGAGGCAAACACTTCAGCCGGCCTCATGAATGGGCCGGGCTTGCTGGGCAGCATGGAAAAGATTGGGATGCTACTTTGTTCCCCCTAAATGGATGGAAACTTGGGAGGCAGCAGCAGTCTCTGCCCGGGCTGATCAAAGATGCTTCAAGCAGGCAAAGCAACCCAAAGTCTCCTCCCTTCCTCTCTCACCTCCCCAGCACTGATTCAGGGATCCCACTGCTAGCTTTGGACAGCAAACCAATCCTTCCCATTCTACCTCCTCTTCTCAATCCACTCCCTTTCATCTTCTTCCATTTTTTGTTCTGTGCACAAGCACCTTTGCAACGAAAAATACTTCATATTAAAAAGAAACGCAAACGATTGATGGATGGATGCCTTGGAGATTTTTCTGCCAAAGGGAGGCCTATGAGTAGTTTTAATCTAAAATAGAAATTATTATTAGCTTTTATTACCATCTTGCCCGACATGCAAGAAAGAAACACACACACACACACACACACACACACACACACACACACACACACACACACACACACACACACACACACACAAATGATATAGTAAACAGTAAAATACATCAAAATTCACAAACATCATTCAAACTTTTGCAAAGTAAAAAAGCTTTGACAAACATTATTTAACAATCCAGCAGTTTTTAATGTTGCCACTCAAAGTGACAGACCATCTACAATAGTCTTGATATGTCATCTTTCCTTTATTTTAATCACATGAGTCAATTTCATTTGTGTTTGCCATGATCTTGACTATCCATAAATGAACTAGAAGAGCAATGGCATTCTTCCCAAATGACCCTGACTGTTCCCTGGAAGGACAGGTACTGAGGCTGAAGCTCAAATATTTTGGCCACCTAATGCGAAGTGCCCCTTCATGGATTATTGCCTTGTCGTGGCGAAGGGGCTTGCGTAACTCAATGAAGCCATGAGCTATGCCGTGCAGGGACACCCAAGACGGACAGGTCGTAGCAGAGAGTTCTGACTAAAAGTGATCCACTGGAGAAGGAAAAGGCAACCCACTCCAGTAACCTTGCCAAGAAAATCCCACTGACAGTACCAAAAGGCAAAAAGATATGACGCTGGAAGATGAGACCCTCAGGTCGGAAGGTGTCCAATATGCTACTGAGGAAGAGCGGAGGACTATTCCAAGTAGACCTAGAAAGGATGAAGCGGTTGGGCCAAAGCCACTAAGACGTTCAGCTGTGGATGTGTCTGAGGTTGAAAGGAAAATCCAATGCTGCAAGGAGCAATACTGCTTAGGAACATGGAATGTGAGGTCTATGAATCAAGGCAAGCTGGATGTGGTCAAAAATGAGATGATAAGGTTGAACATTGACATCTTGGGAATCAGCGAACTAAAATGGATGGGCATGGGTAAATTTAAGTCAGGTGACCATCATATCTACTACTGTGGGCATGAATCCCTTAGAAGAAATGGAGTAGCCCTCATAGTCAATAAAAGAGTGGGAAAGGCAGTACTGGGGTGCAACCTCAAAAACGACAGAATGATTTCAGTTCGAATCCAAGGCAAACCATTCAACATTACAGTAATCCAAGTGTATGCCCCAACCACTGATGCCGAAGAAGATGAAGTTGACCGGTTCTATGAAGACCTACAACACCTTCTAGAACTAGCACCCAAAAAAGATGTCCTTTACATCATAGGAGACTGGAATGCTAAAGTAGGAAATCAAGAAATAAACGGAACAACAGGCAAGTTTGGCCTTGGAGCGCAAAATGAAGCAGGGAAAAGGCTAATGGAGTTCTGTCAAGAGAACACGCTGGTCATAGCAAACACTCTTTTCCAACAACACAAGAGGCGACTCTACAGATGGACATCACCAGATGGTCAATACCGAAACCAGATAGATTATGTGCTTTGCAGCCAAAGATGGAGAAGCTCTATACAGTCAGTAAAAACAAAACCTGGAGCTGACTGTGGCTCAGATCATGAGCTTCTTATTGCAAAATTCAGGCTTAAATTGAAGAATGTAGGGAACACCACTAGACCAGTCAGATATGACCTAAATCATATCCCTTATGAGTATACAGTGGAGGTGAAGAATAGATTTAGGGCATTAGACCTGGTAGACAGAGTGCCTGAAGAACTATGGACGGAAGTTCGTAACATTGTACAGGAGGCAGCAACGAAAACCATCCCAAAGAAAAAGAAATGCAAGAAAGCAAAGTGGCTGTCAGATGAGGCTTTACAAATAGCTGTGGAAAGAAGGAATGCGAAAAGCAAGGGTGAAAGGGAAAGATATAAACAACTGAATGCAGATTTCCAGAGAACAGCAAGGAGAGATAAGAAGGCCTTCTTAAATGAACAATGCAAGGAAATCGAGGAAAACAACAGAATGGGGAGGACTAGAGATCTCTTCAAGAAAATTGGAGATATCAAGGGAACGTTTTGTGCAAAGATGGGCATGATAAAGGACAAAAAAGGCAGGGACCTAACAGAAGCAGATTAAGAAGAGATGGCAAGAATACACAGAAGAACTATACAAGAAAGATCTTAATATTCCTGACGACCACGCTGGTGTGGTCACTGACCCAGAGCCGGACATCCTAGAGAGTGAAGTCAAGTAGGCCTTAGGTAGCATTACTAACAACAAAGCTAGTGGAGATGATAATATCCCAGCTGAGCTACTTAAAATCCTAAATGATGATGCTGTGAAAGTGCTGCACTCAATATGCCAACAAATTTGGAAAACTCAGCAGTGGCCAAAGGATTGGAAAAGGTCAGTTTACGTTCCAATTCCAAAGAAGGGCAGTGCCAAAGAGTGTTCAAACTACCGTACAATTGCACTCATTTCACATGCTAGCAAGGTTATGCTCAAAATCCTACAAGCTAGGCTTCAGAAGTACGTGGACCGAGAACTACCGGAAGTACAAGCTGGGTTTCGAAGAGGCAGAGGAACTAGAGATCAAATTGCCAACATGCGCTGGATCATGGAGAAAGCACGAGAGTTCCAAAAAACCACCTACTTCTGCTTCATTGACTACGCAAAAGCCTTTGATTGTGTGGATCACAACAAACTGTGGCAAATTCTTGAAGAGATGGGGGTACCAGACCACCTTACCTGTCTCCTGAGAAACCTGTATGCGGGTCAAGAAGCAACAGTTCGGAACGGCATACGGACCGGAACAACCGATTGGTTCAAAATTGGGAAGGGAGTATGGCAAGGCTGTATATTTTCACCCTGCCTATTTAACTTATATGCAGAGTACATTATGAGAAATGCAGGGCTGAATGAATTGCAAGCCGGAATCAAGATTGCCGGGAGAAACATCAACAACCTCAGATATGCAGACGATACCACCCTAATGGCAGAAAGTGAAGAAGAACTAAAGAGCCTCTTGATGAGGGTGAAAGAGGAGAGTGCAAAAGTTGGCTTGAAACTCAACATTAATAAAACTAAGATCATGGCATCTGGTCCCATCAATTCCTGGCAAATAGAAGGGGCAGAAATGGAAGCAGTAACAGATTTTACTTTTCTGGGCTCCAAGATCACTGCAGACGGAGACAGCAGCCATGAAATTAAAAGACGCTTACTCCTTGGAAGGAAAGCTATGGCAAACTTAGACAGCATAATAAAAAGCAGAGATATCACCATGCCAACAAAAGTTCGCATAGTCAGGGCGATGGTGTTCCCAGTAGCAATGTATGGTTGCGAGAGTTGGACCATAAGGAAGGCTGAGCGCCGAAGAATAGATGCTTTCAAACTGTGGTGCTGGAGAAGACTCCTGAGAGTCCCTTGGACTGCTAGGAGATCAAATCAGTCAATCCTAAATGAAATCAACCCTGACTGTTCCCTGGAAGGACAGGTACTGAGGCTGAAGCTCAAATATTTTGGCCACCTAATGCGAAGAGAGGAGTCTCTGGAGAAGACTCTGATGCTGGGAAAGATTGAAGGCAAAAGGAGAAGGGGAAGGCAAAGGATGAGATGGTTAGACAGCATCACCGATGCAACGAACATGAAAATGAGCGAACTCAGGAAGATAGTGGAGGACAGGAAGGCCTGGCGGGATATGGTTCATGGGATCACGAAGGGTCGGACACGACTTAACGACTGAACAACAACAACAACAACGCGAAGAGAGGACTCTCTGGAGAAGACTCTGATGCTAGGAAAGATTGAAGGCAAAAGGAGAAGGGGAAGGCAAAGGATGAGATGGTTAGACAGCATCACCGATGCAACGAACATGAAAATGAGCGAATTCAGGAAGATAGTGGAGGACAGGAAGGCCTGGCGGGATATGGTTCATGGGATCACGAAGGGTCGGACACGACTTAACGACTGAACAACAACAACAAGAAGATGATAGATTCAATTTCATTTCTCTGTGTTCTCTTTTTTTAGTGGTTCCATTTATGCAAAAAATAAAGATAAAAAAATCCCTAGATCCATTGGCAAAACAATCTCGAAAAATTATCTATCCATCTCAACATTCTTTTTCAGAATTTCATAAGTCCAAAGATAACCACGACCAGAGATACAAAGAATCAGCCATCGACATCTTACATCTCCAACACCTACTGTCAAGTTATAATAACCCAATCTAATGGAGGGCCTATGGCAGTGGATCTCCTGATCCACTCCTGTAAGTCCTCTTCCAGCATTGTACCGGAGCCACTGGCACAAAGGGCCAGAGGTTCAGTGTGCCTCCCATAGTCAGGCCCAGCCTGCGCCAGAACAGGTAAGGTGCCAGCAGGGGTGGGTCGTGATCGGTTTGGGAAAGGATCAGCAAAGGAACAGGATTTTCGCCAAAAACTGGAAGTGGGCTTTGGAACGCGATTGCTTCTGTTTAGAGCCTTGGGGAGGCCTACAGAGGCAGCACCCCCCCCCCGGACCCTTCAGGGAGCTGACAGGACAACCAGGTACTGAAAAAAGCGTTTTCAGGTCAGCGGCACAGCGGGCACGATCCTGGAGCGCTGCCTCTGACATCGCCCCGCCCCTGCAATGACTTACAGGGGAGTAAACTCCCCTGTAGGACTCTGAGAAACGCTGATCTAAATGGTATAGAATACCACTGAGTGATTACTTTGTATTGATTTTCAATTATGTTAACATCAAATTTATCTTTACTATTATGCCCCATATAAAGCTCTGTGCTTTTTCAGGCAATGTTTATTAAGATCCTCCGCTTCCTTTTGCTAAACATAATTTTGGAGGCAGATATGGTTGAAGATAGTATAGTTGTAGCTCACTTATATGATGTGTGATTATTTTGGACAGCTGCTTTGGCAGGCTCTTGTAACAGGGCTTAATGACTGGCATCTTGGTTCTAAACATTGCACAGATGTTTCAAGGAAAGATTCATTTCCTGGCTGTTTTGTGATGTGATAATCCCATCCTAGGCACTCATGTGTTGACAAAATACAGGTGCTTCCACCCAGCAGATCTACACCAGACAGGAAGTGGAATACAAAGAATAACCAAAGCAGCTACCACAGGAAGTCCATCACTGGTTTTGCCTTGAAGTTTCTGTACCACCCATGCTGATCCCACTAGTTTTTTCAGTATACCTGATACTGTTCAATATTTCCAGTTGTTAAGACATTTCACACATCATGCCGTGGGACACCTGTTTTGTCACCTGGAGCACTTTCTTCAGGCCATCTCTCTAAGAGCATCACCCAGTTTAGATTTCTGAGAAGGAAGGGCTGGCCAGATTGGAAGGACCAGCACTGGACCCAAACTGAGGCCCTGAACCGGGCTGGTGCCTGGGCCTGTTAGCCAAGAAACCCTGTGACAGAAGCTCCCAACACCTACACTTCCGGAGACTATTTCCACTGAAGAATGGGCCCTGTCCACACTGGGAAACTTGCACTCCTCCGTACCTGCACCCCAGAGCCACAGCAGGCCAAGAGGGAATTGATAGAAAACAGACACACTCTTATTCTCCAGGAAAGGGGGGGGGGGAGAGAGAGAGCCTGGAAAGGGTAATCCTGAGCTGAGGAGGCAAGTTGCTAGGCGGTGTGGGGAAAAGGCCGCACTGACCCCCATGGTGCCACCCACCACCACTTAGCCCATGAAAACATACTGAGCACTGCTCCCAGGACTGAGAATTCAGGAGTTAGCCTAGCCAGATGAGTCCTCTGATGGAGTGAGACCTTAGCCCGGCTGACCCCTGATGTTTCCCTTGGCAGGGACATTTAAAGCCTCAGGTAAGCTCTGGAGCTTGTTGGAGCAAGTTCTCAACTTGCAGAACTTCTTGCAGCCTTCCAGACCAGATGTCCTGTTGTGCCTCGTGGGTTCCTGCTTGTGGACAGGACAGGACAGAGAAGCCATGGCTGATGATCCTATCCACTTGGCAAATTTACCTATATAAAACATATCTGCATCCACATTCACACACAACATTTTTATGTGTGATCCACAAAACATGCCACGATGAGCATACCTTAGAACTGAATCAAGCTGCAGAAGTGCCATTTGTCAGGTGTGGAAAGTACAAAACTTTCAGGGGCAGCCCAATCCTGTCCAGGGCCACTGCAGTGTGCAGAATCATTCTATCCAGAATTAGACCAGCACTGGTGCAGGCAGAGGCCTCCTCGGGGTAAAGGGATATTTGTCCCTTTACTCCGAGTAATGACTCAGCCACCCTAATGGGTCTCCTCGGATGTGTGCCAGCAAAATGGCCAGTGCAAATCTGGGAGGTTCGTGTAAGGCCCAACAGGTCCAGGAAGGGAGATAGGATTCAGCAGAGTGTGCTGCTATGATTCCCCCCCCCGTCCCGGGCCCAGTAGGCCAATCCCCTCTCCCACCCCACCCCATTCTGCCTTCCCCACACCCTCTCCCCCACTGCCCGGCGCAGTCCTTACCTGCATCCGCTGGCAGTGGGCTTGGTCTGGGGCAGAGCAAGTGGCACTGGCCTCGATGCCGGCACTGCTGACTCTTCTGGTGTCAAAGACATGCCTTACAGCACATTTGCAACATCCGGCACCGGTGGAACAATGGTTTGCACCGGAGGAACAAAAATTAGGACAAATGCCTCCTTCAGATGCTTGTTACCTTTGTTTGTTTGCTTGCTAACTGCCGGTAGTGTCTTAGACAGGATTGTGCGATGAGTCTGGTTTACTCCCTATGGCTACCACTTTTGCCACAAGTGTAACTGATACGAGAGGCGCACATTTGTATTTCTGCTTATTCCTATTAAATGAACTATTACAAATGAAACACACTGAAGTGAGGAACAAAAATTAGGACAAATGCCTCCTTCAGATGCTTGTTAACTTTCATCTCTTCTCGTGTCCTCAGCATTTTTTTTACCTAATTATTAGCTTCCTTGCCATTGGACTGCTCATGTTTACACTCACTTAGTTAATTTGCCTCCTGCTCTACATAGTAGTTGACTGATATCTCTTTTTCATTTCAGATGCTGTTTAAGCCTTGGGCCCTGCTTACTGGAGAGTTTTATTCAGCTCTAGGTCCAACTACTAGAGAAAAGTACTTTGTCCTCAATATTTTCTACGCATCCCGGCATACAGCAAGCTTCCACAGACCCTTAAGCTTGCAGAAACAAAGCAGAGCTGCTGAGCGCTTTGTGTTTGAGCCCATTTTGAATTTTACACACAGAACGGATTCTGCCATATTTCATTAGCCTTTCAAGTCTGCCTGCCATAGCAACACGATTCACCTATAGAGGGTTTGCATACATTCAACAACAACTCTCTTAAACACTGGCATTACACACTCTGTTCTGCGCAACTTCGTTTCCTTCCTGTTTTGCAGACTGTGAGCACCAAAGAAATAGTAGAATGTTTTTCCATTCTTCGCTTTCCCCTCCTCGTTCAGCTATTGATTCCTGAAGCCCTTTCATTCAAACATCAGAAAAAGGCATTGCAAAATGAAACTGTATTAACAGACTGTAAAGGCCGGCTCCTGGCTTATTGCTGAGGCTGCTTGTGAACAAATTGTAGAATCCGGTATACAACTGGTCGAAAAACTCAGAGCCAAGGTAGATGTGACCACCAGTCACGCGCATCTTTCTCCCAACGTTTTAAAAACCAAAACCAGCATTCCAAGCCTGTGAGTCTGAGCAGAAAAATGACAGGGAAGGGGCTGCTTTAACCCTTTTCAGTCTGGCTTCTTTTTGTCCCATTCCATAGGCCACTTTTCTCCTTGGAGGGAAGACGATACATGTATTTTCTCAATGGAGAAAAAAGCAGTGAGGCAATTTTGAGAGGGAATTTGATGGTTGATTTGTGTTGTGGTTGTTATCTGTGTTGTTATAAGCCAATAAAGGTTGATTATATATATGAGAGGGAAAATGGTTGGAGGCAAAAGGAATAAGCACACACACACACACCCCCAGCTATTCTTCCCCTCAGGTTGGCACCCAGCCAGTATGGGTTTTGACTTTTTTTTTAAAGTTGGGTGAAAGATACACACATCTGAGTGTCGTGTGTAGCTTACACCCCAGAAGCAGTAAGCCTGCAACAGAATAGTGGGAGCCACTGTCTGTCTTATCATATTCCTCTATCAGTTTCAGCAGAGAACTGTTGACCTTTACTGAGGATGGCTTGCTGAGAGGTAATACAGCGGTGGCAAACTGCATGTCACCATGACAGTGACACTGTGGTGAATGGGAATCCTTCACCCTCAGGGCTTCCCTTCTTGGTGGCAGCAATCATTCTTTCTTGGACTGGGGCTCTGTCTGTCTGTCTGTCTGTCTGTCTGTCTGTCACGATCACCTCAGAAGGTACCTGAGGTGCAGGGGAAGATCAGGTGTACATGTTGTGTGTGCCCCTTGCTTCTTCCCTCATCCTCACATGGTGGGCTGCGGCTGTCCCACTATCATCAGGAGCTGTTGTGTAATGGCAGAGAGCCTTCTTTGTATGCAGAAGGCCTCAGGTTTGGTCTCCAGGCTGAGCAGAGAAAAAATATCCCCTCTCAAAACATGGAGAGCACTAGCAGTTACTGCTGACAATGGTGAGCTAGATAGACCAACAATGACACTGTTTCCTGTGTTCTGCAAAAGCTTTCATTCCCTGATGAACTTGGGGGGGGAGGGGGTGATGCTGCTGCAAGAACCTCTTTTCCACTTCATGGCACTAAAGACAGGTTTTTCAGAGGCAAATGTCAAATTCGTAGGGCCAAAATAGATGCGGTGGTGAGGGACTTTTTCATGTAGGATGTGTGTGTGTGAGTGGGGAAGCACCAGCAATCCATCCTAATATTTACCCCTGAAAATTTTTCCTGATCAAAACCACACACTCTCAGCTGTTAGAAGACAGGCACAATAAAGGACTTTCTCTCTCCCCCCCCCCTCCCTTCCAAGCTGAGCTACTTGAAGTTTCAGAGGATGATTTCAATTAGGGATGTGGGTGGCACATGGGAGAAAGGGCCTTGACCCCCTCCCCGTTAATTTGGGGACCACTGCAGCTCTTCTGGTACTCCATCAGTCAGTCTTAGCCTTCACATAACTATAGGAAGTGTCTCTCAGTATGAATAAGGCCACTGTTTCACGATCTTAACACAGGCCTATCTAGTTCAGTATTTTCTACAACAACTGGCAGCAGCTTTTGAGCCTTAAAAAAAAAAAAAAGCTCTACATGGAGATACCAAAAATTGAGCCTAGGACCTGTTCTAGCCTGTGTTCTCTTATTGATCTGTAAGCATGTGTTCTCTTGTTCAATTAGAGAAGGAGAGCCAGGTATAGATCCTGTGATTCCTTTGCATAGCTGGATCTTGACTTGTTTGGCAGGTCAATTAATATTTCTTTGAATTATTTCCCCTTTGGTTTCTTTGCTAAAATAATATCCGTCTCTCTATCTGTCTATATGCTGCATATACTTTCAAAAGTGCTGTAGCTCCTTATTCACATTTTAGAGGCACGTAGCAACATGAAGCACATTCATGCAGATTAAGTGCTCTTTGGAGTATTAGAAACCATTTAATCTGTATAAATATGCTTTAGGGTTGCTTGGTTTTTACAACACCTTGAGATGGAGCTGCAGCGGATCGGGAGTTGTGCGATGCATTTATTTAAAGGGAGATATATAATCAGTGGTAAACGTAGCTTCCCAGTGACTAATGTCAGAACAGTAGCTTAGTTCCATATGTTTTTGTACTTCATTTGCTCTTTATTAACGTCAGTGACAAACCAGATTTCATATTATATACCCTATTACATTCAAAATTTGGTTTTATAACCATTGATTCTGGTGCTAAGCATGATCTATGCTTAAGTACTGAATGGTTTGACTCTGAAAATCAATGTGCTGGGAAGGATTTATACTTTTAAACAGCAAAATGTAAACAGAACTTATTTCCTAATCTAGCCAAATACCTGAATCCCATGAATAACAAAGGCCTACCATTTAAACTTCCATGGAATCTAATTTCATTTTTAATGGAGCTGAAAGGAATAATTTGTGACATCGTATCCAGAGCATACTATTGGAATGTCAACTATTTTGCTTTTGGGGCTTATATCGCCATTTAGTCTAATAGCTCCTTACACTATAGTTTAATTATTTCCCAAAATAGAGTATGCTTGCATTGAGGAGCATTCCCAGAGGACAGCTTAAATACCCTGAGAGGAATCCATATTCTAAATTTAACAGATGTAGCTGTGTGTCAGACTGTAATGAACTTTGTCCACAAATTTAATCTAAAACATTTCAGTTACTATTTACAAGATACGACAGAAACAAAAGCTGGTTGCCAGACGGCTACTGGACCTGTTCCTATAGGAGCATACTTGTAGACATTTTTCAACTGAATGGGTCATCATGTTCTCATGTTGCACAACTACCCTGGGGGGGGGGGCAACTTCCACTCACAAGATACAGCAGACGACAACATTACAAGGATGACCCATTCAGGCCAAATGAAGTCTTGTGTGTACACTAAAGGAAATCACACCAAGGATGCATACTCAATAAAAATAACTTAAAGAGGAATTCTGCTGAATCGGTCCAAAGTCCTGTCAGCATCCAGCTTCTCACAGTGGCCAATCAGATGCATCTGGGTAAGTGCACAAAGAGGAAATGAAGTCTTATCCCTCATTGCTCCTGAGCAACTGGTATTGCACATTGCCTCGGAACCTGGAGGTAGCATATAGCCATTATGACTAAGTAGTCACTGATAGACTAGTCCTCCATGTTGTAAAAAGAAGAGAAGATGTGGCAGAGTCTGCAGCTTTCTGTTATCTAAACAATCTTGTATGGGACTTTTTATTACAATTATAAGGCTGCAATCTTATTTACACTTACCTGGAAGTAAGTCTTATTTAGCAAACTGGGACTAATGACCCAGTCCTAATCGGATGCTGTACTGACACCAGTGCAACGTCCATCGTATCCTCAGCCCATCCTGGCAATGCCACAACAATGGCACACTGATGTCGGTGCAACAAGGGCCAAATGCAAAGCCTGTTCTGGCAACACTGGCTCAGCCTCTCGAAGTAACACCCTCAGTGTCCGTAGAAACGCCAACACAGCCTGTTACCCATGGACCAACATCTTGACGTCATCACTGTGACATCAGCATCTATGCTGTGAAGTAGGCATGTTGTCCGTATGACATCATCTGTCATCTGTGTGTGTCATCGCCGTGACAATGGGGCATCATCCGATTGACATCTGTGTGTCATCAGTGTGGTGTCCAAGGAGCCAATCACTGCATCCAATTCGCCCCAACAGAGAAACTCCACCAAGGTGAACTGAGCAAGGAATGGGGGCAGGTCCAGGGCCAATGAGTGGCCAATGCTGGGGGGACACCCCCACCAGCCTCTAGGAATTAATAACACAGGCACAGGCAATTGTACACATTTCATACAGCACGTGGTACAGTAGATGGAGTTATACTGCAGTGGGTTTTCTACAGATATTTTTTTGTACACAAGAGTCTGCTGCTGAAGAAAGACAGGGCAACATGGAATACTGTCATTGGAAATGACAAATAGACATCTAGTGTAAAACAATAAAGGCTTTATTCATGACTGACCTATGCCCTATTTATGCTCCATTTTCCCCCCTGTAATTTAGTTCAGTACTGTGTGGAATGCATTGCCAATGCCTCAAATTCATCAAAATGGATTTAATTGTCGTGTAATAGGGAATTTGCCAGGACATTGTCACAATGCCAAGATGAAGGGGAGAGGGGCAGAAAAAAGGACAGAAATAAAACTGAATGAACAAAAGCGCTTGTGAAGGGGGGGGAGCCAGTGCTTAGTGGGGGATGGAACCAGACCCAGACAGGGCAGACACAAGAGGAGGCTATAGTAATTGTTAGGGGAATCACCAACTCTGAGCAATTCTAGTAAATGCATATTAAAAAAAAGAAGAAGATAGGATGCTGCTTTTCTTGCAGGACCTGACGGGAATAAGAATTTTTTGTTGTTGTTGTTGAGAAACTAATGTGAGAAAAGAGGCAATTTTCTGTAAGCATCCTTGATATGTAAAGATCGAATCTGCACTCATGGTGGCAAATTTATTACTCTTGCTGTCTTAAGAAGGGATAGAGGAAGGTCATATAAGCATGCATTTCAGGATATAACACAATTGCACATAGGGTAACCGGGAAAGGAAGGCTCCTCTATTATGGGCCACGGGATGCTGTCCATCCTGACAACAAAAACAAATGTAGTTGAAGCGTACACGATCAGTCACTGCACCAATCATTTTGCTTCCCCTTGCTCAGATTCCAGCAAGGAGAACATGAGAAGACATCTTTCCTCCTGTGGGTAGCTTCACTGCTTCAGGCGTTCTGTTGGCAATGTGTTCTTCCACTGAGTTGACTGTTTTGGCCCCTGGGTTCCATCTTGTCTTCCTGACTATGCAATATCTGCATGGAACTGCTGAGTGAGGTCATTCAAAGATTTGGAATAAAGTGCCATTGGTTCTGCCCTTTCATTTAATTCAGGGGAAGCACCAGGAGTGCTTAATCAGCAGGGAAGCCTTTGAAGACTTCTTGGAAATTTCATTTAGTTCAGAATACAATTGCTCGGCTTGCTAACTGGAAGTGGCCATAGGGACCTGACTTGCTTGTCTATCTCACCTATTCTTAAATGACTATAATGGCTGCTAGTACGTTTCCATGCACAAAGTGCTAACCTTGGAAGCCCCAAATGGCTTGGGACCCAGGGATCTGAGGACTCGTCTTCTCCTGCATGAGCATGCCTGAATGATGTGTTCATCTCAGAAGCTCTTCTCTGAGTCTCCCTCTATCCTCAAGTCCAGTAAGTGGTGACTAGTTGGAGGGCCTTTTCAGTTGTGGCACCCCACGTTGAATATCCGTCCAAGAGAGGCTTACCTGATGACAGGGTGACCTTTTTATTTGCCCAGACATTCCAGTATGTCATCTAGCTGGTTTGAATCTGGCGAGCTTTTACAGTTTTTCTGCTAGCTTCCATTGCTTTGAACTGTTTTAATGCTCTTCGGTGACATTTTAGATTATTTGAATTTTAGTTTGCATTGGATGTCGTTTCATGAATATGTGAAGGGAAATAGAAGGGAAGGGTACACATGTTTTAATGAATGCCAATTAAACAAACAAACAAACAAACAAACAAACAAAGCCTTCCCACTTTGGAAGAGGACTCTTGCTACCTTGTATAGCAAACATATGTATACACACGAACATGTGTATACAGTCGGCAGCTGTGACTGGGCCAGCCTTTCCATGAGGCTGATGGAGGCGACTGCATCTGGTGGCTGTTTGGCAGGCCACCTGCATCTACTGTGCATTCTCCTACTCCCTGGAGTCAAAAAGAAAGTGGGGGAATGGAACAGAAGAGGAAGTGTGGAGGAAGTGAGACTAGTGGGCTAGAGAGTCTGACACTCTAGCCCACCACTCTCCACTCCACCATACTACTTCTTCTGTTCTCTTCCCCCTCAAATCAAGAGAGCAGGAGGAGGGAAGCAATGGTGGGAGTACCAGTGGGTAAGGGTCGGGAGGTAGCCTTTAGCATACTGCCAGTACAATCCTAACCAACTTTCCAGCACCGGTGCAGCTGCAATGCAGCCCCGAGGTAAGGGAACAAATGTTCCCTCACCTTGAAGAGGCCTCCGTGACTTCCCCCCCCCCTGCAAAATGCAGTGTGTGCCCTGTTGGCACAGCTACATCGGCGCTGGAAAGTTGGTTAGGATTGCACTATGCATCCGATGCCCGCGTGTCTTGGGTGGACCCTGACCAGTAGTGAGGAGAGTACAAGCCTCATGAGCAACTAGCTTTTGGTGCTCAAGGGCTGGAGCCAGGCTGGGGCCGTTTCCTTCATCCCCTGAGGTGTGCATATTTTATCCAGTTCGAAGGTCATTTATTTTGCTCTTACACTTGAGAATCATCTCACTATTTTACTCGCATAAAATAGCAGAGATTTGTCCGCCTTTTAATCTGACCCTGTTTTTGTGGACTTTAGCTGTCAAGAGCGCAGTCAGAATGGTCCTTAAGAGGAAACACTCGCCTGCCCATTTTAATCTTATTTCTTTTGCCCTTAATTTCCTTTGTTCACTGTGGATAAATAAAAAGATTAATTCTCACACATCCTTGAAGCTCCGCTTGGCTCGAAATTAGATCAGGTTGGGGGTTTTGCCGCATCAGAACACTTCTCCCTTGCTGCCATCAAGAGTTTCGCCTCTGTCACTTCTCTGCTGGATGTGCCACAAGTCCTGACAATTAAACTGTGAATCCCACATGATCATCCTTCAAGCAGAAGGAAGAGTCTGTCTGTCTCGATTTTAATAGAGTTTTACAAAAATAAAACGATTTTGTCAAAATAAATAAATAAATAAGCCTGACTTCAAAACAAACACTGAAACTGCTAATAAGCCATTAGGCAGGTCTGAAATCTGTGGCACTCAAAATGCAGCAGAAGGTATCATATCATTTTCATCAGACAATCAAATTCAGCTTTAAAGTCTGTTGGATTAGTCTTTCTTGACTTTCATGATGTCCCCCCCCCCCACACACACAGAAACAATCTTCTTTGAGGCTTCTAGAGAAGTATTTATTAAACAGCTTTTTGGCCCAACCCTAGCCAAATTTCCAGTGCTGATGCAGCTGTGCAAACGGGGCATGTGCTATATCCTGCAGTGGGGGGGGGCAGTCATGGAGGCCTCATCAAGGTTAGGCAATGTTTGTTCCCTTACCTTGGCTGCAATGCAGCAGCTGCATCAGTGCTGGAACATTGGACAGGATTGGGTCCTATAACATAATGAAATCAGTAAGAGTTAAAAGCAGCGGACAATAAAATCATCAGTCCAGCAGTAAAATAAATTGTCTTGGAGGGACAATCAAAGACAGCAGGGGAGGGAGCTGTCTGAGGGGTGAGTTCGACCAACAAGGGGTCACTACTAAAAAGGCCCTGTTTCTTGTGTCTGTCACACAAACTTCACCTAATGGTGGACCTAAGAACAGAGTCCCAGTAGCTGATCTTAAAGGCTGGGCATGTTGATCTGGTTCATAATAATAGCCTTGTGTTGACATGGCTTTTAAAACCAAAATCAGCATTTCAAATTGGCCCTGAAGCAAACTGACAACCATTGCAGCTGGAGCAGAATAGGTGTCACATGCTTCCTCAGGTGTCAGGTGAAATTAACTCCTGTTCTGCTGTTTTCAACAGAGGTAGCTTGTCCAGGGCCGTTATTGTTCTGTGTTGGATTTGACATCATAGGTGCAAGCCAGCTAGTGTAGTGGTTTAATGCATAGTTCAACCCTATAGGTCATTTACGACATTGGATCTATTTATTGACCCACTGTCCTAAATGGCCCTGCAAGGCCAGCAGCTCCATTTGTGTACCAGACTCATGCGGATGCTCCACTGGCCCAGGTAAGATGGTAGAGATGGCAGTTTGTGGGTGATTTGGGGGAGGTTCAGATCAGGGAGGGCAGGGCCCAGGGGCAAGCAGCAGGCTGGATGGGGTGGATCTTGGTGGCAAAATTGCACATCAGATCCTATCCCCACTTTTCCAACTCACACCGTTCCCTTCCTCTCTTTGGACTTATACCAGCAAAATAGCTGGCATGGGTCCAAGGAGAGCTATAGGCAATTAGGCAGCTTACCAGGAGGTAAATAAAAAAGTTTTTTGTCTCTCACTGGCTGTCTGATCACACACACACACACACACACACACACACACACACACACACACACACACACACACACACACACACCCATAGTATGCAGTGCGCACTCTGGCAGTGTGGCTGTATGGCATTAGAGATGGTGTGGGATAGAGTTGGGCTCTTTGTGTTGGACTTGGACCAGGGAAACCCAGGTTCAAATTCATGCTCAGCCATGATGAAACACTGGGTTACTTTGGACCGGTCACCCTCAGTTTAACTTGCCTCACAGAGTTGTTCTGGGGATAAAAGGAAGGCAGTGCACACAGAAGCTCCTTGGAGAAATTGTGATATAAATATGAA
This sequence comes from Plestiodon gilberti rubricaudatus, assembly GCA_026170595.1. Taxonomy (NCBI): domain Eukaryota; kingdom Metazoa; phylum Chordata; class Lepidosauria; order Squamata; family Scincidae; genus Plestiodon; species Plestiodon gilberti. The sequence goes on along the minus strand of JANXHW010000004.1, from coordinate 48,954,485 downwards.
ACACAAAACTGTATTAACATTTGAAAACCCAATAGCGTTTGATTTATCGACTACTGATCCCATCATAGCCAGTGTGCTGAAGGAAGGGCTTGACTTGAGGAACCAAGTTAATGGAGTTCCATCAGTGGAATTGGGGAACTACTGTAGTCAAGTTCCTGAAACCATTGCTAGGATCCCACCACCAGCACTCTTCTGAACTGGCAGCACAAAGTGTGCAGGAGAGAAGTGGTGGGCTGCAGTGTTTCTGACAATCTAGGCACGACTCTCTGCTCCTCCATGCTTCCTCTCTTTTTCTTTGAATACCGTCAGTAGGAGGAGGACAGTGATTGGCAGAAGTGGGTGGCTGATATGCTGCCAGGTAAGGAGGGGGTTGCATTGGCCTGCCAATGTTCAGGGGTTCTCTTGGGCCAGGCTTGCTTGGGATGGGGGGGGGGTAGAAAATGGAGAAGGCAGAAATAAAGATGTGCAGAAGAAGAACCCCTCTGACAAAAGTCAGTTGTCTTATAGAAACACAGTTGGCTTCTGTTGAAAACTCTCAGAGTTTGTTGCAATGCCTTGAAATCACTTTTTTGAAATGTTCGTGCCACAATTCCTTATGATTTTCTAAATCCTACAGTCTGGTGTCAGCCCTGTAGCTGCCCGAGAACAGCAGCCTAACACAGTGTTTCTGTTGTTTTCTTACTGTACTACAACTGGAGCAGTGCAGGACGACTCTTCCCTACTTGCTCTGTAAACAGCAGCATTTGAGCAACTGTGGCATCAACATTTGAATCCCAGGAATGCAAATCTACTCAAGGGCTTAGGCGGATACCTCCTTCCTGAAACTTCAAAATCCTTGGCTAGATTTAGTTCACATTCATTGTGTTGTCCCCGACCACCAACCACTGCAGCACCCCAATCTCATTGTAAGTACGTACTAATAGATTTGCACAGCTAATCTTATGTTAATTGGCAAAATGATGCTATGTGAATTAACCTGCAAAGGAGCTCAGCTCTGGCAGTGCTTATATTGTTCATCCACCAGATCTCCACAAAGAAACAGATACCGGTACTTCGATATAATCAGAGCAAAAGCAGGCTACAAAGGTTGGTGGATAAGAAGATCCATGGTGCTAGTAGTGAGGTAGCTCTTGGGAGTGGTTTGGGTCCCGAATGTGAAGTAAAAGTCAAACTGACTATATCCAAAATGTTACTTTCTTACTGGCTGCTACACCATCAGTAACAGAATGGCATTGTAGACTTGGGGACATAACCATTAGGGGAGTGCATTTGATTGAGAACTCATCACATTTTGGCAGTAATCACATTTTGAGCCACACTGGACCAGGGAGCTCTAAAGCAAGGGCCTTCCGAACCATTTGAAACCGAAGGTGGTCTGGCTTTTCTTTTCCTTTCCTTTGTCTGTCTCTGGCTGCTTGAGGCCTTTTCTTCAATATATGAAAGGTGGCTACCAAGTACTGTAGTTAAGGGGAAGAGGGAGATTATTAGGCAAGGGGCAATCTTCAGACTTGCTTCCTTTCCCACTCAGTCAGTGTAATGCCTGGGAAGGAATTATGAAAATGTGGGAACACATAGGTTTTGAGTTAACTGTTTTCTCTACCCTGTGTGAGTTCTCTCTTGGAGTGAACATTTCCAGGAGCTTTCGAAGATCAGTAAATTCCTTCCCATTTGAATGTTCCACTGTTATCTATTCCTGCCCATCAAAATTACCTAGTTTCTTGTGGGTTTGTGATTCATTGATATTTTTCTCTATGTTCACAGGACAAAGACACATCCTCCCAAGAGCTAGTTTAGCCCAGTTTCAGGGCCGGCCCATCCATGAGGCCAACTGAAGCAGTCAACTCAGGCAGCAGACTGGCAGGGGGTGCCCATTTGTGTCCACCACCTCCACTGATCCTCTTCCTCCTCCCACTCCCTGGATTGGAACCAAGGACAGAGAAGAAGAGGAAGTGTGGAGGAGAGGAATGTAAGAGGAGCAGAGGGTGGCACATCACTATGTAAGGGAGGAAGTGTTTAGCACACAACCACCTCAGGTGCCAGGATGTCTTGGGCTGGCCCTGCCCAGTTTAGTTCAGGACCCGGATGATTTCCCACCACTGTGCCTATATTAGTTTTGCTTTGACCTTAAACTACAATATACAAAAGTACAGTACTGTATTTCCTTGGGACTTCCCACATCTATCTTTCTGAAAATTTTCAGTGCACTGTCTTAGGGTTAGCTCTGTACTTCTTCCGATTTGGGTGCAAACTGGGCACAAACCAAAATAATTATAAGCTCAAACCTCTAACACTACTTTTTGTTTATGAATAGCACCGGAACCTCTGCATCTTTCATTTAGCTAGGAGAATTGCTACACTACCTGTGAGTTTCTTGCAAAGGTGTCATGCAAAGGCATGTGGCAGGACCTTCAGAAACTTTTTAAACGTAACAAACTTGAATTGCCCATAGACTGAAAATCCCAGTATGTATTATTTGCATAAACGTTAGCTGGCTTTGTCCCCTTGGTAGTCTCCCATCCCTGTAAACTTTATCTAATTCTGAGCGTCTGACCCGGCCGGGTGATGCGTGGAGCTGGCGGCAGCAGGGGTGACGCGTGGGCCGCGGGGTGACGCGCGTCACCCCCAGCGGCCCGCTGCCCCCGCCATGGTCCAGTGACGCCACTGCTGAGAATTAAAAAGTTTCAGTGAATTGAAATTATTAAAATCGAAATTGAAATGAAGTCACCAGCCAAATTGGGTATAAAGTGAAACAAGTAGCTGAAATGAGCTGCTGAATCCGATCAGGCTCTGTCTAAAGGAAGCAACAAACCAAATTTCAAAATGAATGATTTCTTTTTTTGGACATCCTTTGTAAGCATAGCATCAAAGTTAACTTGCTATAAGAAAATACAGTATATCAAGTAGTATATATCCAATAAATTTATAGAACGGTGGTCTTTATTTTCAGCATTCTGGAATGATCACTTGCAAGATAATATCCAGCCACAGGTATTTTTTTGTCCTTCTTCCTCTAGTTTTTCTAGCAAGCATATTTTGTGTAACACTTAAAAACAAAATCCCTGCTGACATACAGCAATTAAGTTGCAAGTTGTGTTTTATGATCTTACGCTCCTTGTGGTATTGTTGCTGTGCGTATGTGGTGCTGAAAAGACAACCTGCTGTGGCTTCTCAAAGTGAATACACACAGCAAAGCCCCCTGAGTGTTACATCTTATCGTCTACATATGGGCTTTACACCAGTTCCTACTTGCTTTTCCAGGTGATATTTTGCAATGTGTGATGTGGCCCTTGTCAATTACAGTTTGTAGCTTGGTTCACTTACTTGAGTCAATGAGCTTGTTTTAAGAAGCTGTTCCTTGAATTGTGCTAGAATCATTCGTACAGTGGGTGCTGTTGGTGCTTCTTTCCTGCTTCTGGGAGCCATTCGAATGATACACAGATGGAATTATTGTGTAGTATGAATGAGAATTCATTTGGAGAAGAGTCTGCTTTAGGGCAAGGGTTGGGCTGCATAATAATATTCATGTTCCTTCCAGTCCTTATAATTTTTACATACATTTAAAAAAGCAATTTTGGCTTCAAGCAGCCAGTAATTTGATATCCATGAACAGCAGATACCTATCTGTGTTTGTGCATCCTTCACAGGCAGAAATATCTCACATTACATTCCTGCTTTTTCAGTTAACTCCTCTCAAATGCCAAATCATATCAACATTTTCTCCTTAAGTTGATGGTTCTGGTTGACTGCCATACAAAACAAATTCTGACTAGCCCAACATATTAATATCGTGCACAGGAAGGGAACATCTGATGGATGCAACCAATATCTGTATTAAAGTCAAAACACAAATGGCAGCAACACTCAATGCCACTAGGACTCAAGAAAATTATCCTGGCACCTTTTTAAGGAACTATCCTTAAAGTGACTCAAAGAAAGAGCCTCCCCATCCCCCACCCCCATTTCTCTTCTCACCCTAAAGATTTAGGAAACTAAGAACTGGATGTTGTCAACAGTGAATAGAGAGATGTATTGGCACCTTTTAATCTCCTATTATTCCAATTGAAAGGTGCTAAGATGACTTCCCAAGTCAAAATAGATATTCTGTATAGGAATTTTCTCAATTGGCTTTCATGTTAGATACAAATTCTAAGGAATTTTAATAAAAACAGCCCATCTTTCAAATGATGAATGATACATGCCTTTAATGTGTGGAGTAATTTTGGCTTTCCGTCAGGAAAGCAATGGCAGAGGAAAATGTGGCAGAGGATTCTCATGTACCAATTGACACATTATCAAAGACTATGGGATGGACTGAAAATAAAGACTCTTTAGAAAGTTGACAACCATTTATTACATACTGGAACAGAACGGATCTGAATGAAAATGTCAGAGAAGTACTGGATGTGATGTGGTATTATAGGGAAAAGTCTGTGACTGTATGATAGAACAATTGATCCTTTCCCTGCTATGATCTCATGTTATTCGTATTTGGTTTTTTTTTTAGAACAATAAAATATAATGGTTTCAAAAAATGTGTGGGATATTTTTATTACTTAATTCATGGTCTACATACCATACAAGAAATAAACTAAATGGTCAATACCAAACATTGATGATATATATGGACATTTCTGATTCAGAATGTTTCTTAAAAACCACAACATTTTAAATGTGCACTGTATGTTGTACAGGAGCATTTATTAATGGTATGTGTCCCAAAAGCCTACAGCAAACTCTTAACATCAAGAGAGTTACTACAGGATGTTTACAGCATACAGTACATCCTAATATTTTTGAGAAGCTTAAAAACGTAAAAAACAGAACAAGAATTCTACTGTAAAGAGAATTGAATACTGTACTCGTAGCAAACAATCAAATCAAAACAAAGAGTAGGAGCAGACAGCCAAGATGGAATATTCTACAAAATGATAGTGACAATCCTTATTAGTTATTATGAGGACTTTTTGGAGAAAGTAGCGTATTACTGTCATACATTTTCTTTATGCTAACATTTTCTTTGCGTCGGCTATTTAAAAGATAAACTGGACAGAGCAATTAGGAACAAAGAACACAGCACTGTACATGTACTATACATTGTACTATACATGTACATAGTACACATACAGCACATGCAAGTAAATGTTATGAATCCCAAGAGTTTGAGATTGAGAAACAGCCTCAGAAGGCTACAAACTTTGACAAAGGAGCAGCAGGAGGGAGAGGTGCTTAAATCAACCCCCCCCCCCAAAAAGCTGGCCATTTTTCTGCTCAACATCTCCCTCTCTCAAACTGCTTGTCCCATTGTAGGGCTCTCCTCCGCCCCATGGGGAAAGCAATTTGGAGAGTGATTTTAATGGGAAAAGAGTCTGCAGATCAAACATCCACCCCCTCCCCTCCTCCATTCAAATGCCCAGCCTCCAAAGGCTGTTTTTCAATTTTTTTTTTTTAAAAAGTGTGAGTTTCACTACATTCTTCTGCATAACTGTATAGCCTTTCCCTAAGAAGGCTTTGTAGTAATATAACTTATCAGAAACCTGGGGGTGTATTGTAGAGCTGTCAGAGAGTCAGTAGCACAAGTGTTCATGTTGTTCTTTCCCACCTTGATCTGTACTGGACAAACTTGTTTTGCCTGGTTTTGTAGTACAGCACTGGCAAAAAAGATAGAAATTACACCCAGCAATGCAGCCATCTGAGCCAGAACTGGCCCAAGGCTTCCTCATGCCTGAGGTGTTGTTCCAAATGCTGCCCCCCCTTTTACCTGGTGATGTATATCAGCCTCTCCTCCACACTTCCTCTTCTGTCCTGTCCTCCTCTTCAAACCTCTTCCCGTGAGTCCCATCCAGGGAGTGGAACTAGAAGGAGCAGTGGGTGGGTGGAGATGGGCACCCCCAGCCAAACTGCTACCTGAGGTGACCGCTTCTAGTGGCCCCACAGTCAGCAGCACTCAAAACAGATATATGTAGGGCTTTCATGAGCATCTCTCAGAGAGTGACATTAGGTGGAGACCAGGATGGTGTAGTAGTTTGGGAGTTGGACTTAGACCTGGAAGATCCAAGTTCAAATCCCCACTCAGCCACAAAGCTTCCTGAGTGACCTTGGGCCAGTCACTATCTCTCAGCCCCACCTACCTCACAAGGTTGCTGTGAGGACAAAAAGGAGGGGAGGAAATATGTACACCACTCTGAGCTCCTTGGAGGAAGGGCGGTATAAAAATGTGAATAATAATAATAATAATTAGTGGTAGGATCAGATTTCTGAACTCCATACCTCGAGTCATTAAAAAAAATTGCACAAGGTTATGCAATACATAAGGCAATACCTCACTACTTCAAGAGCAAATGGGCTTTCCTGTCATGTTCCAACCTCCTCCCTATTATTTTTATAGTTATTAGGTTGCTGCCATTACATCAGTGGATAGTAACAGTACAACAGCAGCTGCATTCATTGCAATCATCTGTACTCCCCGTCCCTCCATGCATGAGGGAAGGAAAGGTAAAGCTTCCTCTCACAAACTAAAAAACCTGCAGTTTCCTATTCTACTCAAAACACAGTTCATAAAATTGTTTTGCAAACCAGGATCAAACTGTATTTGATATTCTGATTGGTGAACCAACTAAACAAACCACAGTTTCCTGAATTTGTACAAATTTTTATTATTTATTTCAAATTGTGAGATGAAGCTTTAAGGCTGCAATGTTGTACACACTTTCCTGGGAGTAAGTTCTACTGAACACAATGAGACTTGCTTCTGAGTAGACATGCACAGGCCTGTGCTGTAAGTTGCTTGCCTTAACTTATGAAGGAGGGGGGGGGCTTCTCCCTCCCTTGAGGGGAAGAAATGTAAAGCCATAAATTAAGGTTCCGTGTTATATCTGAGAATGGCCATTGAGTTCATTTGTAAAGTTTACTGTGTATCTCTCAATCTATAGTCAGATAAAGTAGAGAAAAAAATTGTCTTTAGGGATATATAAATATGTTTCTTTTCCCCGAAAGCTACCCAAAATAGTTTCATCTCTAGGCAATACAAGCTGCTGCCTGAGAATGTTGAGCTGTTTATAATCCCATTGGGTTTTGATGCAGCCGATCTGAATACAATTTCCTCATTTCCCCTTATCCCTCTCTCAAATTGACCGTTGTCAGAATATTTTTTGAATTACCCAGGGTCTTCTGATGCCTGCCATGCTAAAATTTAAACCAGCTCAGGGTAGCTGAGATTGCCACAGAGACCCCTCCGCAAAGTCCTGCCTGCTTCCTGCTTTATAATTGTACAAGCTGCATATCGCATGCTGTGTGTGTGTGTATTGTTCTTTCAGATGCCAAAATGATGACCGAAGAATGAGCCATCTTGGCTCAATCTCAGTGAAATAATAATGTGAGAATTTCACAGGTACTCTCTGTACTGTATAGGACTCCACGGCCTTGCTCTAAATGACCCTCTTCTGAAATTATGATGAATAAAAGAAATAAATAATTTGAAGACACTAAAGGAAGCCCTTGAGCTATATCTCCAGGGAAGCTCTGAAGCAGTGTCTTGGCTCTTTGAACAAGTGCTTCTTGTTCTGTCATTAGGATTGCAAGAGCTCCGTTGCTCGTTGCTTGTATTCTCTGTCGGTTTTCATTGCACATTGAGTCATCTTTGTGTTTTCCTCATGTCTTGGTTGTGGAGTGAAAACACCACCACAGTCCAGGCAGCCTTTCTGAATTGATGGGGGTGAGGGAAGGTATTCATACATCATAAGATGGATGGAGGACTATCAATGGCTACTAGTATTAACGGCTGTATGCTCCCTCCAAGCTCAGTGGCAGTACGCCTCAGGCTCTGAATACCAGGCACAGGGGACCAATGGCAGGAGAGGAGAGCAGTGTGCATGGCTTGTGGAGGAGGCTCCACAAACACACCAACAAGTCGTAAAGTCTGGCAAGACGCATGAGGAACTAGCTGTTCTGTTGGCCATTTCAATATTTTGTCAGGAGACTCCCTGCGCATTGCCTTCGCCCCACTGAATGGCTCTGAAGGCAAGGGGGCGGGGCCGCCTCGTGCCAGTGGTGAGTAACAGAAGGTCAGTGCAGTGCGGAACTTAGCGTTCCGCCCCACCTCCAGCGATGCCACTGGGGGGGGGGGCTGTAGCTCAGGGGAAGAACAATTGCTCTGCATGCAAAAGTTGCAATCCCAGCTGGCATCTCCAGGTAAGGCAAAGAAGGAACTCAGTCTGAAACCCTAGACAGCCACTGCCTAGCAGTGTAGCTAGATAGACCAATGGTCTGGCTTGATATAAGGCAGCTGATGCTCTTCAGTAATTGTTGGGCTGTCAATTTGACAGCCCAATTGCTGGGCATCCATTTGAAAATGTGTTGTATGAACAACACAGGCTGCTTTGCAAGCGAGATGAGAGAACTCTGGTGTCTGGAAGGAACATGTATAGAAAAATCCTTTTCTAAATGTATGCTTCAAACTATGCTTCCCTTACTGAGCAGTTTACCATGATTTAAGAAACATGGATAAGGTTGATTTAGGAATAAATCTTCTCCAAGAGGAAAAGTAAATTTCAAACGTTATACTCAGGTTAAACTACATGATGGCCCGATCCTATGCAGCCATGCCACCGCCAGAACTAGCATTACGGTGGTGGTACATGGTTGCAAAAGCTGCTCTGGAAGTGCATGGAGCTGGGTGCTTCAGGGCTGCCACTGCAGACAGCAGGGAAGAACCTGCGCATGGCAGTGGCAAAGAGGAGCCACACCGATGCAAGTTGGTGGGGTGGGCGGGACGGGGCTAGGGGGTGGGAGGATCCGGGTGGAATGGGGGAAGGGCTGGGGCCATGTCAGAGGCAGGAGGGGGTGGCACCCAGTGTGGGCAATTTGCACCAGATGCCCTCTGATGCTGATCAACATGCCCCTTTCTCTCCTGGTGCAGAACTGAAGAGAACTGGTCATCAAGGGTTTTACAGAGGGGTAAGCAAAAATATTTTCCATTTCTCCTCCCAAGACCCTTGATCACCCCAACCCCCACCCCCAGCCATAGCATACAGTGCAGCCTGTTTTGGCATGGCTACATGGTATGGTGGGGAAAAGGATAAGAATGGGCTGTCAGTCATGTATCAAAGCTCTAAACATCACATGTCCTGCTTGGAGACTCTCCAAGGATTCTATCACCTGGACAGGGAATTTGTGTTAGTTTTTGGCAATGTTAGGCTGCTCTTACTCTCCTGGATTATGGATTCCTGATTTCATAACCATTCCAGATTTTTTTCAAATAGTGAGAAAAGGGTTACCTGTTTGAACCCTACTTAAGGTTATGCCTCAACATGTCCATTCTATGCATTATTAAAATGATTCTCTGCTGACTTTTCCTACCGGTGGTGCTGAATCGTATCCCTGCTGGTCAGAACAGATAACGTGAAGCAAGCAGTGCTGCTCCCTGAAGGCACTGACTCACCCTCTTGGCTCTTCAGAGTTCGGCTCGTAATGCTCCCATTTGCTCGGTTATATCTTGAGCTGCCTTTGTTTTTTTCCTTCCTGTCTCCACCCACTGTACAGTGACTGTTTGTGCATGCTTCGTGTAGGGCTTCAGGTCCATGCCAAATCACATGTGCATCCAGCAGTGCAGTTATCTGTTCGAATGAAGAGCCTTCCACTTGGCTCAGGCTGACAATAACCACGTCAGGGAGGCCATCCAAATACCCCTTGGGCCCTTGTTCTCTGGCATCAGACCACACTATGCAGGCATCTGAACTATGTGGGCTGTCCTATCATGAGCAAGCACTGCTCCCCAACGGAAATGCCATTTTCCCCTAAATGCCACTGAGGTTAATCTGGGAATAAGCCTCCATTCTGCCCCACCTCCAGCTCTAGGTCGTGCATATTAACACATAGTATTCCTCCCTCAAATGTCTCTTGGAGTCCCATGACTGTCTAGCCTCCCCAGAGAACAGCCTCGACCAACACCTTCCTGGCCCTACTGGATTAGCTTACCCTGGTAATGGATCTGACTTGGTCAATTTGAACATCTGTTAATTTCAAACCAGTCTATCAGAGCTTGGGGGGCTCATCTCTCCAAACTGGGTTAATAGATGGGGGCAGATCAGGCCTGGGAGGGGGTGGGATTGTCGGCGCTGGTACGAGTCATATCCTATCAACCTCAGAGGCAGCAGTGTGTGCCAGGATACTACTATCTCCTCTTTTCCAACCTCCCCTGCCCCCTTTCCCTCCTCAGGCTTATCCAGGTATAGAGATAGTGTAGGTCCAAGGAGACCCATAGGCCATCAGGTATATAGAAAACACTTTTACTTATCTCCAGCAGGTCTCCCGATAATTGCCCCCATCTGATTGCATGCTCCATCAGTGCCGATTGGTAGGGGATAGATTGGGCAGTGAAGCAATCCCATCCAGGAAAGGATACAGCTGGCACATCAGACTAAGAATGCCACCCTTACTCCTAAATAAGGTTGTATAGAATTGCAACCTAACAGTCCAATCCTATTCCTCTCCACCCCTGGTGCAACTGCCAGATCTTGCCAGAGTTCCTGCCGGAGCAGGTAGTCTCCCACCGGGCTATGGATGGGAGGTGGGGGAAGGGTGGAACAGGGGTGGGGTGTTCCAGGGCAGGGGGAGGGTGGGGAGAAAGGCAGATCAGGCCCGATAATCCTATCCCACTTCCTGGGCCTGATAGCCTGACATGGAGTTGTCTGGATTTGCGCCAGCCATCTGAGTAGTCCCATAGAGTCTGCTGGGGCTCAACATGTCCCCTTATCTCGAGGATATCTGTATTCGTGCTGGATACAGCGGAGCCTGCCCTAACACCACTGCCCTAACGCCATCTCAGCACAGGGTTTTGGTTAGGATTACGCTGTTAGTGGAGTGGAATGACATAAGTTTGAAGAGGCTTTGACCTCTGCTGGCATGAAGAAGAAGAGGATGAACTTCTGCTGCTCTTATGGTAAACCAGGGAAGCAAACCAGAGCAATGGCAAGTGACCAAGGGACATGGGGAAATGTGTGTTGTCTGGAGATGGTGACCTCTGGTACAAAGGTAGGCTGTGCACTGCTCACGGGCAGCAGGCTGTCTTTCGCCCGCTCCCTCACTGGCTCCGTGCCAGTGAGAGAGCGGGCGGACGACACCCACTCGCCGCCGCCATCTTCTTTTTTTAAAACTTACCCGGGCGCCGGCAGCATCTTGGATCACGAAATCTCGCGTGATCCAAGATGTCAGCGCCCAAAACTTGTGAGGGCATCACGCGAGATTTCGTGATCCAAGATGCTGCCGGCGCCCGGGTAATTTTTTTTAAAAAAGAAGATGGCGGCGGCGGCCATTCCTACTGGAAAACCGGGCCGGGACAAAACCGGGAATCGTGGTCGATTCCCGGGACTGTCCCGGTTTTTCCGGTACGGATGGTGAGCCTATTGTTGAACCATGTACTTCCTTGGGTGCAGGTTATTTGTATATTGTTTTGCTGAATCTGCCATGTGGCAGTATCAATCTGCTGAATATGTGATATCTATGCTGTGTTCCTGTATCATGTTTCTGAATTGGTTGTATATTGCTTAGTAGTGGACTGGTGAAAGCAGCATACAGTTTGCTGACCTAACTAAGTGAGACAGATGGGGGAAAGATTAACCCAAGCAACTAACTTTGATGGCACTTAGTATATTGCCACAGGATCGGATAAGGAAGGGCTACGCATGTAGGTAACTGGAAAAGGTATAGAGTGCAGAAAGAAGAAGTTAAGTGAGGAAGAACTCAACAACACTTTAAGTTCACAAGTTGGGAGTGTTGAGGGACTTGCAACCATGCTTATTGGGAACAGCACATGTAGTATCATTTGCACCTATTTTATAGTCTTCCAGCAGTCACTAGGCCCGTGATGGCGAACCTATGACACGCATGTCTCAGGTGACATGCGAGGTCATTTTGGGTGACACGCTGGCGTTTTCCCCAGGGCCCTGACACGCCTTACATTTTTGCAAAAGTTTTACAGGCTTGTCTTAAACATTTAGGGCAGGGATTTTGGCAGATCTCTTTCAAATTATTCTCTAGTAAAACTCAGCAACAAAAAAAGTCACTTAATTGATGTTAAATAAAATGCAATGTGTTCTATAGTTGTTTTCAGTTCAATTCAATTCAAAATTAAAAGTAGCAATAGTCAAAGTACTATTAAAAGTTGGGGGGGGGGTTTCGACACACCAGCAGAGTCAAATTAGGCATTTTCAAAAAATTTGACACACCAAGCCCAAATGGTTCACCATCACTGGCTGTGCTTCCGCTTGGAATAGATGTCTGATTGGCCATCAGTGATTGAAACATTCAATATAGTTGAAACATTGGACATGTTTTTCTAAACCTGTAATACTATAAAATTACGGCATGTCACGTGGTACCGTTGTTCTCTGTGTTGTGCATGCCTGTGGTCCAGTGAGCCCAAGAACCCACTGGTGGCCCTGAGGTGTGTCAGATCATCTGTGTGTCTACAGTTCTTGCTCATCATTATACCTGGTAGCAGAGTTATCCATGCCGTATTTGTTTTGTAGAAAAACAACAGCATTAATATTGGGTGACTGCTGATTTTGCATAAGATGAAGGGAAACATAGCTGTTTTCTATTAATTTTTTGAATAAATGTGTGGTTTAAAAAAACATATCTCCATGCTAGAGCTGGTTATTGTATTATGGGATTTGTCACAATCCAGATGAATTCAATAGGACCACTCTGGAGTAAATGCTATATGGATTGCAGTGCATACTTAAAATCACAAAGGTTTTAAGGTTCCAATCGCAAATTGGAAGGAGGTCAAACAATCATATTTGAGCTTTGACTAAATCCAGTGTTAAAGCAATCTGTGAATCATGGCAATCGGCTCAGCATGGAGCCATTCATTACCTTGTAGGCTCTTTTGCTTGTGGCATGTTTTCTCCTCCTGTAACTATGCTCCTCTAATTTTTGCACATTTAAAGGTCAGTCTAGGGGGACAGTGGACTAGCAAAACAAATTCATGCATCCCAAAGGCAGTTCTGTCACCCAACATAGGCCAACATGTGTGGATGCCAGGAAAAAGAAAATGTGCTTCAGTGGAGAAAGCAGAGGAAGGAGAAGAGGGCAGAAGGCAAATTTGTTGTGAGCATTTCAAAGCAAAACTACTTAAAATGCTGATAACCTGCAGAGCAGATCTAGGCCTCTGTTACTCACAATATCCTGCTGAATACATATATGAACTACAGACATATCAGTTTAATGCTAGTTTAACAGTCATGCTTCACCAACAGTAGCCTTGGAAGTGCAGTTTGCTGAAAGAATGCTTTGTTAGGGATCTCTAGCCTTTCCCAAGGAGCTACCACAGGTTCCTAGCTGTCCCAGGGAAGAGGGTACGACCATGTAAGTCACCATGGGCCTCAAATGGAGGGCTCTGGTAGCAGAGCTCAGGCACCTTGCTCCCTCCACCACCAAGGCATCTCTGAGACCGAGGAAGCTGTCAACCAGATATGTGCTGTACTGCAGTGTCCTTCACCTTATGATGGCCAAAACCGGTGATGCTCCTCTGCTGCCCAGGTAACCCAAGGAGCTATTGTGAGCATCATTGACTATACAACACTTGCTCCAGGGCCAGCTTCCTCTGCCTACAGAATGCCTCACCTCACTCTTCAGTTTCTGATCCCAGCGTGACCATGTGGCCCATCTGAATGTCCTCTACCTGATCAGGTACTTGACCCCAGCCTGCTTTGACTCCACCTGTTGTCACCTGTGGCTCCTTTGACTCTCATTGCCTCTCTAAATAAATTTCTGGGGACAGGTGACCATTAATTAATATTCTTGACCTAGGACCCGAATATAAAATTCTAATCCATCTCACAAAATATTCAGGAAAACCAAATTTCAACAAACTCAAAAAAATAAATTTCCATTGGACCCTATCAAAAGCTTTCTCTGCATCAAGTGAAAGAATAGCTGTTTGGTTACCCAAACAGCTTTGGTTGCGAGTTGCGAGTCCCTATCTATTTTGGGGGAAATGGGTTTAAACCTGAATAAAATTCGACGTGTCGTAAAAGGCTCCAAGTCTCGAGTTGATGTCCACCACTGATGTCCACCACCACCTTTTTCTGTTGCAATGATTTACCTTTTTTTATTTTATGTAAGCCACTCTGGGAGTCTTATCATTTTAAGGGTGTGTTGCAAATGCTTCAAGTATATATGACAGGGATGCAGACAAAACAGGAGCCCTGTTGCTAAATAAATACGTAAGTGCTTCCTGTTCCCCTACATTGCTACATTATTTGCAATAGCGCTTTTGCATTTCAGTTCATACCTCTGTCATATCTGAAGCCATGATTTCTGAGTTTATACTCTCTCCCCCCCCGCCCAATATGTATGCTTTACAATGTGGCTGCCATGTCATACGAGACCATATGATATGACTTGGAGTATGTGCCAGAAGCTCCTTCATGGATCATTGCCTTGTCGTGGCGAAGGGGCTTGCGTAACTCAATGAAGCCATGAGCTATGCCGTGCAGGGACACCCAAGACGGACAGGTCGTAGCAGAGAGTTCTGACTAAAAGTGATCCACTGGAGAAGGAAATGGCAACCCACTCCAGTAACCTTGCCAAGAAAATCCCATGAACAGTACCAAAAGGCTAAAAGATATGACGCCGGAAGATGAGCCCCTCAGGTTGGAAGGTGTCCAATATGCTACTGAGGAAGAGCGGAGGACTATTCCAAGTAGACCCAGAAAGAGTGAAGCGGTTGGGCCAAAGCCAATAGGACGTCCAACTGTGGATGTGTCTGAGGTTGAAAGGAAAATCCAATGCTGCAAGGAGCAATACTGCTTAGGAACATGGAATGTGAGGTCTATGAAGCAAGGCAAGCTGGATGTGGTCAAAAATGAGATGATAAGATTGAACATTGACATCTTGGGAATCAGCGAACTAAAATGGACGGCCATGGGCGAATTTAAGTCAGGTGACCATCATATCTACTACTGTGGGCATGAATCCCTTAGAAGAAATGGAGTAGCCCACATAGTCAATAAAAGAGTGGGAAAGGCAGTACTGGGGTGCAACCTCAAAAACGACAGCATGATTTCAGTTCGAATCCAAGGCAAACCATTCAACATTACAGTAATCCAAGTGTATGCCCCAACCACTGATGCCGAAGAAGATGAAGTTGACCGGTTCTATGAAGACCTACAACACCTTCTAGAACTAGCACCCAAAGAAGATGTCCTTTACATCATAGGAGACTGGAATGCTAAAGTAGGAAATCAAGAAATAAACGGAACAACAGGCAAGTTTGGCCTTGGAGCGCAAAATGAAGCAGGGCAAAGGCTAACGGAATTCTGTCAAGAGAACACGCTGGTCATAGCAAACACTCTTTTCCAACAACACAAGAGGCGACTCTACACATGGACATCACCAGATGGTCAATACCGAAACCAGATAGATTATGTGCTTTGCAGCCAAAGATGGAGAAGCTCTATACAGTCAGTAAAAACAAGACCTGGAGCTGACTGTGGCTCAGATCATGAGCTTCTTATTGCAAAATTCAGGCTTAAACTGAAGAATGTAGGGAACACCACTAGACCAGTCAGATACGACCTAAACCATATCCCTTATGAGTATACAGTGGAGGTGAAGAATAGATTTAGGGCATTAGACCTGGTAGACAGAGTGCCTGAAGAACTATGGACGGAAGTTCGTAACATTGTACAGGAGGCAGCAACTAAAACCATCCCAAAGAAAAAGAAATGCAAGAAAGCAAAGTGGCTGTCAGATGAGGCTTTACAAATAGCTGTGGAAAGAAGGAATGCAAAAAGCAAAGGTGAAAGGGAAAGATATAAACAACTGAATGCAGATTTCCAGAGAATAGCAAGGAGAGATAAGAAGGCCTTCTTAAATGAACAATGCAAGGAAATCGAGGAAAACAACAGAATGGGGAGGACTAGAGATCTCTTCAAGAAAATTGGAGATATCAAGGGAACGTTTTGTGCAAAGATGGGCATGATAAAGGACAAAAAAGGCAGAGACCTAACAGAAGCAGAAGAGATTAAGAAGAGATGGCAAGAATACACAGAAGAACTATACAAGAAAGATCATAATGTTCCTGATGACCACGCTGGTGTGGTCACTCACCCAGAGCCGGACATCCTAGAGTGTGAAGTCAAGTGGGCCTTAGGTAGCATCACTAACAACAAAGCTAGTGGAGATGATAATATCCCAGCTGAGCTACTTAAAATCCTAAATGATGATGCTGTGAAAGTGCTGCACTCAATATGCCAACAAATTTGGAAAACTCAGCAGTGGCCAAAGGATTGGAAAAGGTCAGTTTACCTTCCAATTCCAAAGAAGGGCAGTGCCAAAGAGTGTTCAAACTATCGCACAATCGCACTCATTTCACATGCTAGCAAGGTTATGCTCAAAATCCTACAAGCTAGGCTTCAGAAGTACGTGGACCGAGAACTACCGGACGTACAAGCTGGGTTTCGAAGAGGCAGAGGAACTAGAGATCAAATTGCCAACATGCGCTGGATCATGGAGAAAGCCCGAGAGTTCCAAAAAACCACCTACTTCTGCTTCATTGACTACGCAAAAGCCTTTGATTGTGTGGCTCACAACAAACTGTGGCAAATTCTTAAAGAGATGGGGGTGCCAGACCACCTTACCTGTCTCCTGAGAAACCTGTATGCGGGTCAAGAAGCAACAGTTCGGACCGGCCATGGAACAACCGACTGGTTCAAAATTGGGAAGGGAGTACGGCAAGGCTGTATATTGTCACCCTGACTATTTAACTTATATGCAGAGTACATTATGAGAAATGCAGGGCTGAATGAATGGCAAGCCGGAATCAAGATTGCCGGGAGAAATATCAACAACCTCAGATATGCAGACGATACCACCCTAATGGCAGAAAGTGAAGAAGAACTAAAGAGCCTCTTGATGAGGGTGAAAGAGGAGAGTGCAAAAGTTGGCTTGAAACTCAACATTAATAAAACTAAGATCATGGCATCTGGGCCCATCAATTCCTGGCAAATAGAAGGGGCAGAAATGGAAGCAGTAACAGATTTTACTTTTCTGGGTTCCAAGATCACTGAAGACGGAGACAGCAGCCATGAAATTAAAAGACACTTACTCCTTGGAAGAAAAGCTATGGCAAATTTAGATAGCATAATAAAAAGCAGAGATATCACCATGCCAACAAATGTTCGCATAGTCAGGGTGATGGTGTTCCCAGTAGCAATGTATGGTTGCGAGAGTTGGACCATAAGGAAGGCTGAGCGCCGAAGAATAGATGCTTTCGAACTGTGGTGCTGGAGAAGACTCCTGAGAGTCCCTTGGACTGCTAGGAGATCAAATCAGTCAATCCTAAATGAAATCAACCCTGACTGTTCCCTGGAAGGACAGATACTAAGGCTGAAACTCAAATATTTTGGCCACCTAATGCGAAGAGAGGAGTCTCTGGAGAAGACTCTGATGCTGGGAAAAATTGAAGGCAAAAGGAGAAGGGGAAGGCAAAGGATGAGATGGTTAGACAACATCACCGATGTTACATCACAATTACATCACAATTACGATGCAACGAACATGAAAATGAGCGAACTCAGGAAGATAGTGGAGGACAGGAAGGCCTGGCGGGATATGGTTCATGGGATCACGAAGGGTCGGACACGACTTAACGACTGAAGAACAAGAATGTGCCAGAAGAGAGAACCAAGGAGGTTGAACCATACTACAAGAATGTGCAGATTAATGAATTAAATACTAAAGCAAATCAATCCTGAACAAACAAACAAAGCAACGTGTGGTAATGAACTGAATGCCAGATATAGATCAGGGAAACCCAAGTTTAGGCATGAATATTAGGAATGAGGAAGATCATCAAAAGATTATCGAAACGTCACTTACCTAAGATCTTTTTAATCCTTTTAATCTATAAAGTTTTTAAACAGAGTTTTTATCCAGTTTTTAACATTAGATTTTAATTTTGTCATGGCTTTTAATTCCATTCTTTCGTCTTTGAGAACTAGGAATGAGTTTCACTAAGGCGTCGCAGTCTTTACACACTTACCTGGGAGTAAGTCCCATTGAACTTCATAGGACAAACTTATAACTTTCTGTATTTCAAAATTCAACAAGAATCTCATTAATAATCTACCTTGCAGGGTTGTTGTAAAGATGCAATACAATAATATCTGTGTAAATTGCTATGAGCTGCTTGGAGGAAGGATGGAAAACAAAGCTGATTAATAGATAAAACCATTCATACCACATAGAAAGATGAAAAGACTCCTGAAGTCACCAGTCCCTCTGATCTGACTGAAATTCTTTCTTAGTCCTAAATATTGACTTAAAATGGACCCCAGGAGTCAATGTAACCCTCATATACCAAATGCTTCAAGAGACACTATTTTCCATCCTCAGTCAAAACTTCCACCCACCTGACAAGGAATTGGTTTCTCTATCTGTGATGGTTAAGAGGAAGGGGGAGAAAGAAAAAAAAAACCAGGGGAAAAAAACTTAAGGAGATCTTGACCTCCATGGATAATTAAATTTCAACAGAAAATGATTTATTTAAATGTGCTTGGCACACTGTTCAAATGAATAATGAGCACTATCCAGTCATAGTCAAGCTCTTTATAATCCCATGGATTTCAATGGAAGGGAGTTCTAAACGCTTTCCCATTTAAATCAACAAGACCTACGGAGCACGTGCTGCATCCTATGGGGGGGAGGCAATCCCGGAGGTTTCCTCCACGTAAGGAATCACTTGTTCCCTTGCTTGGGGGTAAGCCTCCAATGCATTGATGGGCCTACTCGGACCTGCGCCAGCAATTTGCTGGCTCAAGTCTGAGTGGGATCAAGCCCAGGAAGAGGGATATTGCCAGAGCTGCTACTGCTGCTGCTATCTGCCCCTTTCCTGCCCTAGACACACTCTCATCTCCGACCCTGTGCCTGCTCCATTCCATCTATCCCTGCCCCGTTCATCCCCCCACATCAATTTACCAGCACTGGGTCTCCCAAGGAGGCTGCTGCCACTTGGCTGCGGCCACTCGCTGTAGGCGGCGGCGACCAGTCTGCCCTGTATGGTGTGTCACGCTTTGTGACCACTGTCAAGTGTCCTGTGCTACCAGAACACAAGCAGGGGCATCGACAAGGGGAAGCGCACGGGGCGGGCCGCCCGGGGGTGACGCGCGAACAAGGGTGACGCGCGTCCCCCCGGTACTTACATTTCGATGTGGAAGTTGGGCCCGCCCGCCTGCCCTCGCGTCCGTTTGGCTCCAAAATGAGCCGAAAACGGCGCGGGGGGGTGCTCTGCTCCTGCGCGTGACATCACGCGCGGGGGGCGGAGCCGCTCCCTTAAAGATGACGCGCGCCCCCACTCTGGGGTGAGGCGCGTCCTAGCGATGCGACTGAACACAAGTCCCTGTGATGTCGCAGGCCCATTGTATTGGACCGTCGTTAAAGTGCTTAACTTTGGCTCTATCCTGCCCAAGGTTCATTGCTCCAACAAAAGCCCTCTGTAAAGTATTATCCCTAGAATGTTAACTTTGTTATCCAGAATATTATATCCAGCACACTGAAGCGGCGCTCCAAGTTCTTCCACACTAACCTGCCACTTTCTACAAAAGTCTTTGTGCAGCACAATTATGACTCCAGACAACTCTATTTTTGTTAAGCTAAAAGTGCTCACGTATTTAAGACCTGGGCACCTTTACCATAATTATATCTTTCGTACTTTCTTTCTTTACTAGGAGATAAATTATCTGTATCTGCAATGGCTCACTGCAGGTTGCTCTTTGCATTTGCTCCAGATTAAATTCATCCCTCCTGGATTCATGCTTCATGCATCAACACACAAATTAACAATCCAGTCCTGTTATTTGTGTTAGCTAATGCAGTACAAGAAAAACATAGGCTGGAAATGCCTCTCCAAAATAAGCAAGTATAAATGCAGGCTTTGTTGGTGCATCAATAATTAATGGGTGTCCACATTAAGAAGAGCTCAAAAGGAAAATGTGCGAGTCTTTGTGGGCATGGGAGAGGAAGAGCAAGCCTGAATACACACAAACTAGGAAGGTGTAAATCGCCCCACATTCTAATGGTGGTGATCACGTGCACCATGAATTTACAATTAATACATCACTTTGCATAAGATAAGAACTCATCCTTTCTTCAACTAAGAATAGCGGAGACTAATCTTTTTAGTGCCTCATTTTAGGGAAGCAACTGAACTTTGTCTCTGCTATATCTTTTTTTTTTTAAATGGGAACACAGCTGTTACCAGTACATAAAGGACAGGCACACCAATTATTTATAAAGACATTATGGTAGTTTCTGTATTATTTCTGGTCCGTTCTCCTTCCAGTGTTTCATCAGTTTGGCGACTGTGATGCACTGGGTTGATGCTTTAGGAATCTATTTGCTGTAGCTTCATGATTTTTTAGTTAGTAATTTAGGGTATAATTCATACTTCTGTGGGCTTGCGGCTTCAATTCTAGATGCATTTATTTGGGAGTAAATTCCACTGCACCCTGTAATTCTTACTTCTGAGTAAACATGTTTAGGATCAAAATGACCTGCTGAAATGCAGGAGACCTGGGCCCAATTCTATCCATGTCCAGCCTGCATAATGCAGGGCCACTAACGCAGCCTCTGCTGCATCCTGTGGGCCGGCTGGGGACCAGACTGGCAGGGAGAGGTAAGTGAAGATCATTTTTACTTACTTCTTTCACTGCTCCCTGGTCCCAAGTGGGTCTACTCAGATCTACACCAGCTGTTAGGACAAAGGGGTGTCTCAGGCAGTGGCGTAGCCATGCCCCCAGGGGTAGGGTTACGGAATCCCCCACGGCGCACCGCCCCCCCAATGCCGACCGGAACGTGAGCCAAAAGGCTCAACCAATGCTCTGGGTGGGTGGGCCAAAAAGACGTGTCTTTTTCACCGCTGTCTGTGCCACCGCCAGTACGCTGCCCCCGGATGCTGCCCAGGGGTGTGCCGCCCCCACCCCAGGCATTCTTCCACTACTGGTGTCAGGCCCAGGATGGAGGCATAGGGACTTGCAAATGTCACTGCTGCTGAGAGCTGCCCTCAACCTGCCCGATCCCCACCCTGATCCGCCCCTGCTGCCACTTTTCCCACACCAGTGGCTGGTCTGCAGTCCATTGCCACCAGTGCAGGGCTTATCAACTACCGTCCCATCGGCAGCAAGCCGCAGCCTGTCAGAGTGGCTGGAGCAATGGCAGCTCGCGAAATCTGCCAGCATATTGAGTCGATAGGATTGGGCTTGGAGTATATAGACCTATAGACCTAGCCCTTTAAATTAAAATCTTATAGCTAACCTGACACAAGTATGATGTGGGGAAACAGTTCTTTAAAAAAAACCTCAGTATAGCACTTAGTACTTTTGAGCACTGAAATTTTTGCCATTGTATCCCATCAAGCAGTGTTGCAAAACCCTTCAGCATCGGTTTTGGATTTATTTTGGTAGTATGTGAAAATGTGCATTTTGTTTTGGTGCACCAATCCTCTTCTCCAAGGCGAGAAGCAGTGAACATGGAATGAAAGCCGCAGACATAGCGTGATGAACCCCAAGGCAGGGTGTGTGGTCACACAATGGTATTGCTTAATTTCCGTAAAGCGGCCATACCATTTGGCTGCTTTACTGAAATCAAGCAGGTCTGTGTCTGCCTGGTCAGTGCTTGGACAGGTCACCAGTCTGGGACTACTATGTACACCGACACCTCAACGTCCATGGTGGAGGAAGGGTAGGATATTAATATAATAAATAAATGAGTACCCGAAGAAACAAGGACACTGTTTTAGAACAGATGTGAGGAGAAGACAGTGGATAGATACACTAACTAAAGAATCATGTTGAGGGCAGCATGGGCAGAGGGAAAGCTTGGAGTGCTGCTTTGTGCACCTAATGTGGCAGCTGTTTTGCAACCGAAAAGGCTCGAGTCGGGTTTTCAAGCCACAGTCCCATTTCTTTCTACAGAAATCTGCATCTGCGTTGTCCTTATATAACCCAGTTTATCAACTTGTCTGTTTTTTTTTTCCAGTGAAAAATACTAAGGCAAAAGAAAAAGAGAAATTCTATCAGTGCATAAAATGCTCCAGGCACATCTTCATCTCGAAAAATAATAAGGAATGAAAGGGAGCATGTAAGTGAGTGCCTATGAACAACAATAAAAAGTGGCGATGAAAAATTACGTTTAAAATACTTCTGAATCATTTGGAGGAATCACAGTAACAGCAGGAAATTGCTCTGAAAGCCCCAAACATTTTAACTTCCAAAAGACATCAGAACCATTTGTGCCGTCTTCATGGGTGGAATCAGGTGACCACTAACCATTTGCTGTTCACGTAAAACTTCCTTCCAAGTGCACTCCCACGGAAAACTGGTGGTGGTAGGGTCATGCCAGGAACAAAGTGGTACTGTGTTTCTGTAGCCACCCCAAAATCCAGGGAGGTAGAGGAAAGGGGCAAAGAAACACCCAGCTGACAACTTGGGTATTGGCTACAAACAATCTTCTCTACAATTGTCTACGTTACCATGTGGTAGGTTGATTAAGGTAGGATTTGCCATGTGATTAGCGATATCTGAATTCACCCTAAATCTTCAGTAAGAAATATTACTTTTGCACCTAGAAGAAGTCCACAGCAGGGGACGAAACATCGTGATTTTAATTTTGTGTTTTTTAAAATGGAGTTTTTACGTATTTACAGTGTTTTTAACCTGTTTTACGTGTTTTTAAACGTGTTTTTAAAACGTATTATTAGTTTTACTTTTACATGGCTTCAGAACCTATATATCCTATTTCCTTGAACAGAAATATTACTGTTTCTAAAGGTATCTAGTAAAGTCTTTGCAATGGTGCTTTGATGCTTATGAAGTTGCACGGCTGGTATGGTGGTGAAATGACAGTTTGCATAAATTGAATCGTGAATAATTTCTTGCATTTCTATGAAGTGCTGAACTTGGATGTCGGTGAATAGACTCAAATAATATATTATTTGGATTATGTCTCAGAAATTTGGATTTTGATATAGAAATATTTGCTTTTCCTGACAATGGCATCAAAAATGTAGGAAAGAATGGTCAGGTTACAACTATCAAAATCAACTTATTTTGAGGTTTTCAAAATGTCTTTTTTTCTTGTTTAATGTCAGATCCAACACACATACTCCAACAACCTAAGCAAACTAAAGGGAGGATGTATATTACCATTCATTCATATTGCAAAGGTCAGAGCAAGAATAATGAGCCTGTAGATGGTCCAGTGTGCTGTGGGAAACGGTAGGCTGGGACCCTAGAGCCCAATTCAGGCATTCCCTGTGCCATGGAAAGACCATCTGCATGATAACCCCTTGTCCCACCAATGACATCCCACTTAACCTTGCCTCCATTCTCCCTAGAACAGCCCCGGGAATAGTCTAGGGTTCCAGGCACAGGTAGAAACCCTGTGTCCGTTTTTTGTGCAGATAAATGCCGACCATAGGGAGAGCAGGGGGCGTAGCTTGTCAGCGGGTGTTTGCAGGGCCATGGCCATCCCATCACACTTATCCCCACATACATACTCCCTCCATGAGAGAGGAAGTGTCTGAATAGGGCTCTCATCACATTGATCAGCTACATACCTCCCTTATGAAGAAAACAGACTGAACTCGCTAAGGGTTCATGCATCCATCCATACCATATTATGGACAGTGGGTGTGATGTGAATGGATTCTTGCCCTTCTCAATAGTAGTGAAGGGGGAAAAAATCTGAAATTGGGAGAATTTTGGAAATGAACTTCTGCAGTTCAGAAATTTCACACACACCCAGTACAAGCCAACCCCGTTAGTAGCCAGTGTATATCTACAATAGAGATAATTATGCATGTTCGTAAACAGATACACAGCACTATGGCATTCATGTGAAGTCATAGTGGAAAGAGAATACAATCAGTTTTCAAAATTCTGGAAAGGAGAGCAGTTGTTAACCTGGAGAACAATGGAGAAATACTGTATACAAAAGACAGAAGCAGGGAAATGTATCCCACCCAATGATCACGTTCCCCCTTTAATCCCTGCTTTTGCCCATCAAATAAAATGAAAGCAGGCTCAGAGTGAAACAAGTTAGAGGCAATAGATTTATTGAGGATATTTAGGATAGACTCCCCCTCCCCCATAAGCAAGGTCTCATCACTGTGAGAGAATATGTATCTTGACAAAATATACAGATACTGACAAAAGTGTTTTTAGTGGGCGAAGAAAGGTTACAACAGCTTATCCAACCTCTGATATAGGTAGGTCCTCCTCCACTAAGTGGGGGTCAAGGATAATCAGCTGTGATTGTGAGTGCAGCCAATGGGAGAAAAGCAATCCGTGATGGGGTGCTATGTTGCTGCAAGGAAGTGATTTGCCTCTGTTGACAGGGAGAAACCTGTCTTTCTTTGCAGCACTTGCATCATCTTATGGCAGACAGCTGTGTGAACTGGAATACTTGTTTTTAAAAAAGATCTTTGAGGGATTGGCAGGAGCAAAGCCTCCTGTGACAGACATGCAGGACATTTTACAGATTTAGTTGAAATACTAGCTCTTAACACTCATTTTAATTTGAAATGAGGGACAATAGAGAGCAAGTTACTAACTTGAAGTTAGTCCACACTTTTAAATTGGGCATATTTATAGGAAATATTTTTACCCTGCTTGATCTTAAACCTCACACTGGCCTACATATTTAAATAATAAAATGTCTAAGCCATGATCAATATAATGCATTATGCATACAATAACCAAAACAGCAGCAGTAAAATCAAAGTCAATCAGCAACAGATGTTCAATAAGACAGTTTGGGGAGGAAGGGTTTCAACTGAACATAAGGCCGTTCCAAAAGGTGAAGGTCTCTACTTTTTTTGCTTGAACATCTGAAGTGATGGGGCTCTTCAGCAATCCTCTGTGTTAAGAAAGTTCTACAACTGGCCACCGCAGTTCCTAGACCCAACCAGTCAAACTTCAGTTATTAATTAATGGTGGGCCAGAAAGCAGGTCCTTCTCCACAACCAGTGGCCTATTTCACAACCAGATGAATGGAATGGCTGGGGAATTGTAGTTTTGTACCATGAACAAACCATCTTCAACGAGATTCAAGTCATAAAAACAAAATGAGCTAAAATGTAATCAAAACTTTAAAATGACTTGCAAGTCTCTTTAAAATGCAACAATGTGCAAATAAAAATACTTCAAAAGCCTACTTAAAATACAATAAAAACAATTAAAACTCTGCATAACGTTTCATTCATGTGCTATGAACATCGTCAGATGCAAAAAGCCTAAGTGACAGACAAAAAGATCAAGATAATACCAGCAAAGTGCACATGGTGTACGAATGCTACCACCACCTGACTTTACATCAGGGGTGGCTAGCCTTCCACCATTAGGGCCTCTGCATTCTTAAGAGTGGTTTGGAAGACAGATTTTTGGCAGCTGCAGTTCCTGATGGTACTGCTAAAGCAGCTGCACCTGCTGAAATACCCTCACCTAGACAACCATTAAAGGTTCAGGAGCATTCACGTTGAAAGGTTGGTCATCCTTGCTCTACCTGGTGGAGGTACTTAGAGGAGAACTGCTGATGCAGATCTTAAATGTCAGGTAGATTCATACATCCATGTGGTTGTATAGGGTTCTTGGGACTCTCCTTTTGCTGCACAGTAGTTCAGAGAAGAGGGTAGGTTCCAGAACTGGAGCAAGACCAGAGTTGGAGAAACCATGGTTGCATTCTCCGTTGTGGCTGTTAAAGAGTTAAGAAGGGTCTCCAGGTTGCAGGTTTGGTAAACCTATGGAGCAGCCTAGAAAAGCAATAAGAAAACAGTTAAGCAGAAGTCTGAGTGAACTATCAGGTTGACATGCCTACAGAAAGACTTTTAAAACAAGACATAATTCAAAGAGCATAGTAGGGAAGTGGCTAGAAGAAGAACAGAGTGCTCTCTGACCTTGGTTAAAGCTTACTTATCAACTTAGTAGAAAGAACAGATTGTTAGGGAAAATGTGCAGGCACTGTTGATTATCGCAGTGCGTAAGTGAGGAGCTCTATTATGTGGGTGGCAAATGTCTTTAATCAGTTCAGATAGGGAGGATGACACAATACAGAAGTTTACAAAATAATGTAACCAATCTGAGTACTGTACACTGGTTATGCTTTGGTACAAAGTGATCAAGACATCCTTCAGCTAGGAACGATCTGGATCTGAAACTGCAACTGCATCTGAATGCAAACATGACATGTTATCAAAGTGAAGCAACAGCAGTCAATGTTTTCTGCAGGGGTGCAGGGGGGGGGCAACCCTCCTAAGATAATTAGAAATTGGTTCCTTTATTTTCCCCATTGTGGTGGTTGCATTACTTTGGGATAATGGGATTGTTCCTCTCTAGGCTGAAGTGAAATCCCTTTTTTAATAGTACTGAACTGAAGTACTGATGATGGATATTAAAGGCATATTTAGATTTATATTTTTTTTAGCCTTACCCAAATATGTGTCTGAGGTTGCTATCCTGTACACACTCACCTGGGAGTAAATCTCATTGAAATCAATGGAGTTTACTTCTGAGTAGTCATGCACAGGACTGCACTGTATACAGTATTCACTTAAGTTTAAGAATAAATATTCCAGCTGAAGTGCTTTTTGAGAGTAATCTGACTGTTTTGCACTAAAAAAACCTGCTTCAGAGGCCTGGCCTACAGCCTTTTCTGTTCTTCACATTTTACACAAAGTGTCATAAATGTCAGAAGAAAACTGAGATTTGTGTCATTTGTTTTCCAGCCCCCAAAATGTTCAGATGCTAAAAGATGGCTATAATTGAAGGAAGGTTGAAGTGCTTTGTGAACTGAACAACTATGTTGAGGTCTCCCATCAGTGGAAGAAAGACAGCAAACACCTGATTGCCTTAGCATATTATTTGCTACTACTGTATATAGTAACCCCAAGTTTGTCAATTCAGGACAATGAATAATTCAGGACAATGGCACCAGCATTATTATCATAGACATTTGGTTTGGGGTTGGGTGAAGATGAAAGACAGGTGTCAATATCGTATGGCACCTTTTCTTTGATAACTCTTCATCTCATTCAACATCACCATCCACCCTGGTCCATAACCCCTGATTATATCTGAACTCCTCACATTTAGTTTGTTGTGATCACACATTTTTCTTCCAGTACAATCTTAAACATGCTTACTCAGCATGTTTCAGACAATTCTCTGATTTCAATGTCACAACAATTGCAATGGAATGTGGGGCATTAGTAGAGGGGAACATGGTGGGCAGTAGCCACTGGCTAGAACAGGGTTGGCCAACCTTTCAGCATGAATGCTCCTGGCCCTTTAGTGGTTGTCTAGGTGAGGGCATTTCAGCAGGTGCTGCAGCTGCTTTAGCAGCACCATCAGCAACTGCAGCTACCAAGGTTCTGTCTTGTACACAACTCTTAGAACACAGAGGCCTTAATGGTGGAAGGTTGGCCACCCCTAGGCTAGAATGTTGTTGGCCTACCAAGAATGAAAGAAGTCCATGTCTGCTGCAACAGTACGGGAAGGAGGTACGTTCAGGTAGGAGGGGGCCTATCAAAGGTCTTGCCAAGGGCCTCATGGAAATGGTCTTGTACAAACATGTACTGTATAGTGGTTTGGGAGTCGGACTTAGACCTGGAAGATCCAGGTTCAAATGCCCACTCAGCCACGAAGCTTCCTGGGTGACCTTGGGCCAGTCACTATCTCTCAGCCCCACCTACCTCACAGGGTTGTTGTGAGGACAAAAAGGAGGGGAGGAAATATGTACACCACTCTGAGCTCCTTGGAGGAAGGGTGGTATAAAAATGTGAAAAATAAATAAATTATACCCTTAACCTACAAAGAAAAGCACCCCTAGTTTTGGTTAGGTGAGTCATTCTTCATAAAAATGAATTGTCTCCTCTCAGCGAGAATAGACCGTTTATGGAAGCAACAGGCTGATTTTGTGTTCTCCATGACGTGATATTATGGCAAACAATACCATTTAAAGTGTGTACTGACCTTGCTGGAAACATCCTCCCTCAGAAAGGGTAGCTGGGAAGGAGCAAGATAATTTCAATGAAAGGAGTCAATCTGCATGCTTAAAGGTTCTCCTCAAAGAAAGGATGTTTACCTAGACCCTACAAAGTGGGAAGGTCCTTTGAAATGATAACAAAGACTCTTGACACTATCTTAGTTCAAAAGATCTCTTTGAAGTGTACCTCAAATGCAATCATGCTAAGTAGAAGGGAGTCAAAAGCTTGTGGATTGCCAAAAAAAGAATTAGTTTCCAGCATGAAAACTTTCAGAATGTGTTGGGATGCTAATGCAGACTCACCATTGTAAACAGCAAATGAAGTGTATTGAAACTTAACTGGAGGCTTCAGAAAGGAGTAAGAAGTGTAAATCTTGTTCTGAGCCTTTAAGTCAAAACTTGCATAGCAGAAAGCTAGCATACTCTTGAACCAGAAAATATGTGAACTAATAATATAATGATTTCTGCTTTGGGGCTAAGGGAGCTAACTTCCCACACTTTTGACTCAGCACTGTGGCTTAGAACTGGGAGCATGAATAGTATTCCTGGAAAAGTCATTTTCTTCTCCTCTCTTCCCCCCCCCCACCTCCCCCGGGACATCTCATTCCCCAAATGGAAAGCTACCTGTTCAGTGTGCGGATGGTCTGTGGTATGCCATAATGGCACCCAAGCATTTCACAGTTTTGAAAAGCACCCACAAGCTAACAGGATGAGGATCTCTGTTTTCTAATTTAATACATCATATTTATAACAAATGAGATTCTGATTGGGCATTTTCAGGCATGATTTTGTTTAAAAGACCATGAGGACCTGCCCATAGTTTTCAGTCTGTCTATGCTGAATTAAAACTATGGCCAGAACATGCTGAGTTTTGTAATGCATGCCAACCCCGTGGTTTTCACACC
The DNA here is from genome assembly GCA_026170595.1 of Plestiodon gilberti rubricaudatus. Taxonomy (NCBI): domain Eukaryota; kingdom Metazoa; phylum Chordata; class Lepidosauria; order Squamata; family Scincidae; genus Plestiodon; species Plestiodon gilberti. Next base: position 48,925,539 of record JANXHW010000004.1, on the reverse strand, counting down.
AATGTGTGTTCTTTATGTTGGTGTACAAAGTGCTGATCCTTCCAGTGTGAGTTCTGAACATGGTGTTGAATGAATGTACAGTACGCAGCCAGTCTCTAGTCTAAGAGATGGTTGTGAAATTGAAATGCATGGCATTTTCATTCTGTCTCCAAATGACCTTGAAGGCCTTTGAACCAAGACCTCAACGTAATATGTGGTCCCTATGTTGCAGCCTGCCATTTGCTCTGCAGGGCCCAGGGAGGGATTGATTTAAAAATCATTTTTACAGTACTGTTTCAACTGCTAAATCAATTTCTATAATACAGCTTTCAATAAAGAAAATGGGCAGAGCAGAGGCTGTATCAGAGGTAGGCCAGGTCTGGCATTGGCTATCAGAGGGCCCACATGGCCAGACTGACCCTGTAACGTCCCCAGTGGCAGCAGCTGAGTCAGCTGAGAGATGCACACTGCCATTCTGTCTATCTACAAATGACCCTGTATCATAGGGGCAGTGTAGGAGGGTACACACCATGAGCACTTCAGTGGAGGGCTTTGCCTCAGGCCTTCCAAGAAACTGGTAGCAGCAACATTATCGATGGGAGTTCCTGGTGTTTACCTCTGAGTGCAGAGACCATCTGGTTTTGTCCCTTAGAAGTTAAAACCAGGTGATTTTCTTAGTAGAGCCTACAAGAGAGCGACTAAGAGCCTACAAGGGAGCAAACAGTTCTTAGACTACAACAACAGACAAGGTGAATGGGGAAACAGGTTATGAAACCTGCCATTTCTGCTGACAACGCAGAGCAAGGGTTAGCATTGCAACTGAAGAGCCATGGATAAATGTGAACCCCTGAGGAGCACTGCCTCCCCACCAGTACCATTGCCACATACAAAGTTGCCATCCTAGATGTATACAGTACAAAGAAGCATCTGCGGTAACCTAACTTGCTGGCAGGCAGTTTTACAAAGTGAAGTTTGAGGTGCTGGCCCACTATTATTCATTCTTTTCAAAATGGCTTTCCAGGAATATTAGCTGCTGACTGGAGCCCTGGAGAAGTCCATCCAGCATACCAAATACTCGCAACATGTGAAGATATCAAGAGAAAATTGGATCTTCGACACATTTGCTCACCTCTCCCTTTCTGTATCCCTATCGGGAATTTTACATTTCAGCGGTACATTCTGTGATGGATACACCTTAATATTATTCAGAGTTTCCAAAGAAAACCACAAGTCACAGTTTAGAGATGCATCTCGTTCCATCATGTAAAACCCTGTGAATTCCTGGAACATGAGACCTAACTAATTCTGCAACCTTGGCCTACACAGAGTAGAATATATTTCCACAGAGTAGAATATATTCCACAGAGTAGAATATATTTCAAATAACCCTTTATAGAGTTGTAAATTGCCCTTTTCTCTCCAAAACAGCCTCTCCCCAAGTATTGTATGATAATCCTGAAAACTTCTGCAGATCCAAGAAGATATTTGACTCACCTTATTTATGAGTGTTTGACTCACCCCTGGCCACTATCACTATTGACTCTCACTTTAGAAAGGGTGTTAAGGAGGAGCAGAAGTTGAGATCTTTGTTCAAACTAGTATATCATTAATTTGTTATCTAAGTGGAACCGAACTGAATTCAACCATCATTCCTTAGTGAATCATTTTGCAACTCAGTTACCTATCACAGGCAAATAGTTTCAGTCGAAAGTTAATAAGATAAAGAAAAGTGCTTTGAAAAGTCATAACATTGTGTACTATAGTGAAAATACTGTTTTACACAGAGATTGCAGAGATGTCTGCAATGATAATTGTTTCTATTACATTACTTCCAAAGGCCACAAGCATGGATTACTTTTACAAAGGATTGGGCACATTCACAATGACAGATCTAACAGCTATTAGGCATACTAGCAAGAACAGAGTAGAACCTCCATGTTGAGAGACACTATACCTTTGATTACTGCATGCTGGGGGTGGGTGGGGAAAGGGATGGCTGCGCTATTCTGTCCTACTTGTGAAATGTTATATCAGTATGCTTGAAATAGATGAATATTTGGTCTAAATCAGCAAGGTAATTCATAATGTTCTAAATCTAGGAAAAATACTACTACTACTACTACCACCACCCTGCACTTTTTCCCAAGGAGATCATGCAAGTTTTCAAGCAACATGCAAGTTCCTCCCACCCCATTTTATCATCATAACAACCCTGTGTGGTAGGTTAGGCTGAGGGCTAGTGACTGGCCACAGTCACCCACTGTGGTCATGGCTAAGTGGAAATTTCAACCTTGATGATTTCATATTGTGATATAAATAATCCATTAGAGATCTATATTTTGGCAGTTTTTACCATGAATAGGTCTTTCATAACACTGGATAACAAACGTTAACAAAGGTCAAGCCCCCAACGTTAAATTAGCCATTTCTTACAGATTTTGAGGTGCTGAACACAAACGACAATGAAAATGAAAAATTGGCTATGGTTTGTGAGAAATCCGCAACAGATCGTTCCAAAGGCATGTACTGGCACTTACAACATCTATGTATGCAATGTGGACTGCTTCTCCTAAACTAGAGCCAATCGACAGATTTTATTGTCTTTTTTTGTTTTCAGCACATTGAAATTAGGAAAGATTAGCGCTTTCCATTTCAGGGCCAATTTCGTGTTGTCCAGTGGAATATGAACCAACACCCTTTTCCCATTTGCACCAATGTAAATAATAGAAAATATTTATAGCAGGTGTATTATAGCCTAGGAAATCTAAAGGAACCCAGTAAAGGGAGAAGGATAGTTGAATACTATTTTTCCTATGCAGGTGACCTGAGACCTGAGTCTGTTATGTGAAAATGATGGTGAATCTAATCCTGGTGGCTTAACCAGCTTTGCTTGGAAACTGTGTATCCTCTGCTTAGGATTCATGACCATTGATTTGTGAATGCAGTTACCAAAACCCATTAACATAAACAGGCAGTGTAATCCACCGTAAGGATCCGGCCGGTGGCCCATGGCCTCCTGCCGGATCCTGTGCACCGGCGGCCAGGTCTACTCGGGAAAGGGGATGCTTGTAAATGGCGACTGGCCCGACTGGCCTCCTCGGATTTCTGCCAGATATTTAGCTGGCGGAAGTAGAGGAGGCCGTGTAACTGCCCAGCCACCTGGCGGGGGCCGGGATATGGCCGAGGCCATCCCCTGCCCCCTCCCAGGCCAGCTGGGCCAATGGCCCCCCCTCCCTGGCCCGGTGAACCACCACCACCCTGCCCACCGGATCCTGACTTACCTGGTCCGGCGGCCACAGGGGCTCTCCGTCAATGGAGCAGGGGAGACGGGCATCTGCATCAGCCTTCCCTGCTCTCAAGTCGTCGCGAACTTGCTTTACAGCACGTTCGTGATGACTTCCAGTGATGGAACACTTGTTCTGTCACTGCCCCTTCTGGTAGGATTGCGCTGTGAAGCATTTTCAGAGGTAAGGCAAAAAGCCCTTAATTTAATGCCTTTCTGGTTTTACCATAAACCTCATCAGAAATCATAGCTTATCATTATAAAGAAACAGTACAATTTCTTTTTCTGCCTTGTGAGTGCTCCTCCCCCTGCTCTTCCCCCTTATTTTGCTGCTGCTTATCCTTGTACAGACACATTCTGAAAGGTTCCCTTATGCCATTTGTCTTTTAAAAATGGACATTTTTAAAATATATATATATATATATATATATATATATATATATATATATATATATATATATATCTTTCTTTGCTGTGTTCGTAGTGGTCATGTTGTGCCACCCCCGGCTCCATATAATGAGTGTCATGAGAAATGGACTGACTTTAGAATTAGAAGAGTCTCCAGTGGTACCTTGATTAACAAATGGAAAACTGGAATAAAATCTGTTAGGATTTTATATCTTGCAGCACTTATCTTGCAGCACTTTGAAGATTTCACGTCTCTTCATCACAAGCATCAATTAATCTTTTAACACTTTGCATGTGAAAGAATTATATCCATTTAAAAATGAACAAATGTACGACACAAGTTGGGAGATTTCACTAGAGTCCTCCTGATAATTTTGCACTGTTATTTCTAGGAGACTGCAGGTCAAACGGAGTCAATGCGCAGTCTGTAGCGCCTACCTTGTGCCCTGTCTGTAGAAGTCTAGATGCACACCCTGGCCTTAAGAAAAGTCTTGAATAGTTGCTTTATACACAGAGGTTCCCATGTAATTTGAGTTTCTGGCAGCAACTATGCCACAAGGATAGGGCGGTTCAGTTTGGATACATCCAAACACCTGAGATTTTTGAGTTGGGGTTTGGTGATGTCACCTAACTGCCAACGCATGACAAACGGGGGCAAAAAATCCAGTACTGGTCTGGGTCAGAGTCCAAATGTAAAGAGTCAGAGCTCAGCAGTGCCCCCCCCCCCCAATGGCCTGAATTTCCCCTTTCTGTCTGTTTGCCTGAGGGAAATGATAACAGATGGAGACAAACTGGCAATCTTACCAGGACTATACGTGAAGTGGGCTGCCACTTGGAGTATATATGGCCCCGGCATTTGGATTGTTACAAATATATTTAGGAGGGAAAAAGAGAACCCATCCCAGATACCTTGGAGGAGAAGTAGAACATGCTGAACAAAATGTTGAGAGTCGTCTATGTGGCCAGAGGCAGTGGTTGGTTGATGCCACCCAGGGAGTGGGTACCACCCAAGGAGGCTGAACGCTCATTATAATTCTGGCAAGCTCTGGGTCACTAGAGATCTCCATATTTGCCTGGAGCTAGAATTGTACAATTGTGCAGGAGCATCTCCATATCAATCACTGTAAAAGCTTCATTAGTTAAATCAGGGTAGTTACATCAATAGCTAAGGCATTCTAATTTTTATAGACTTAAAAACAGCATTTAGTTACAATCCCCTGGTTTGCTACTGACCACTTCAATTTTTGAACATGCACTTGTAGACGAAAAACTGAACTAAAAGTTAAGCTACAAATCTCAACTAATTTTATAAGATGCTCATGAATGCAAAAGCCACTACAAGATCTTTTGTAATTTTCTTGGTGCTGTGTTAATCAGTTTGTGATGGGAAAATGCACCTCTGTTCAATGTTTTTAAAGTGCAAAAGTGCATTATTTCCTCATTGATAATGTAAAACTGTTTCCAAGTACAGTACTTGCATGAGTGAGCCATTCTGTGTTCTACAAATATTGGCACTATTTGTTTAAAATGACAAATTATAATGTTATTTTTAATAGGACTACACCACATACAGCCTTCCCCCCCCCCGGGTATCCGCGGATTCACTTATCCGTGGATCTGGGATTCGAGGCCCCTGCGGCCCCCACCTTAATTTCTTGCTTAAACAGTTCTTGCTTAAACAGAACACTATAAGCTATAAGCTGCAGCGTGCTGTTTATAGCACAGAACTGGAATGATTCTAACTAACCCAGTAATGATACCATTAATGTGTAGCCGAAATTTTAGCAATGGAGGTAGACAGAGGAACAAGAAGACTGGTGTGCCAAGAAAACAGTATGGGTTTTAATAGAAAAACAGAGAGGTGGAAACCATTCCAAGAAGTTAGAATGAAGACCTTTTGCTGGTCTCCAGCACACATTTTTATACAGAAAAACAATGGTACATCACATGGTACCTGGAATGTACAGAGTAATACAGAAACACAATGGGAACAATAGTGGGTTGCTCTGGGTGAGGTCTTCTAGATGGTCCTTGAATGGCTGGATCGTTGAGTCCTGGGAGACTTGATTGAGTTAGTTAGACTTGATTGAGTTAGCCTCCCTTTCCCCCAGAATCAGCCTAATGTGTGTGTTTTTACAGAGAGGAGAAGACAAAAGAAGGTTTTCCAAATGTGGGATTTCCCCCTGGTGACTAGGGGAGGCAGATATGAAAATGTGGACAAACAAGAACATAACCAGTAAAAACAAGAATAATATTTTTCTGCATCAAATGTAAAGGAAAGGAATAAAAATGCACCCTTGCTTTACATTTCTAGAATCCCAGATGTCCTTTGTTTTGTTGTTTGACCTGTCTGGCTATTCTTACCTTAACAATAGGGTCAGTATACAGAGCTTTAACTATGTACACAGAAGTCTTTAATCTAAGATTGCTTAAACCACAACCATTCCCTATTTAGAGAGTCAAGATAGCCTTGAGATCAACAAAATCTGCATATGAATGGCTCCACCTGAGCCCCAGTTTGGTTTGGGCCTGAGTAAATTTGTTTTCTTGACAATTACTTTATACTTAGTTTATACCATTGCTCCATTTAGCTCGGCATTACCTATACTACAGACAGGCAGTGGTCCTCCAGGGTTTCAGACAGGGGTTGAACCTGGGTAATGCATGAAAGCATCTGTTCTATCATTTAGCTATAATTCTGCTAGAAGCCTCAGACCATAAGGAGGACCACGACCTAAGCAGATGCTCAAACCCTGGACCATCAGATTAATGCTCCACCAACCGACCCGCTTGGACACAGAAAAGATCTTGCCCATACCTGACTCACTCATTTTTGTTCATATAGCAGGGGCAGCAGATGAAGCAGAACCACCCCATCATAGTTCACAGGAAAAAGCTGCAGCCTAACCCTGTGATTGCGCGCACATGCCACCTGCTTGCACCTGAGTAAGCAGGTGGTGCACACGTGCAGTCTCCGGATTAGGCTGTGGCTTTTTCCCGTGGACCACAACGGGGCAGTTCTGCTTCACTTGCCACCCCCACACCGCATGTCCCTGGCAAATAGTGTAAGAACATAAGAAGAGCCCTGCTGGATCAGGCCAAAAGCCCATCTAGTCCAGCTTCCTGTATCACACAGTGGCCCCACCAGATGCCTCAGGGAGCACACAAGACAACAAGATACCTGTGTCCAGTCGCCACTCCCTTGCACCTGGCACAGAGAAAACCTACTACTACAACCAGGAGGTTGCTTTTCCCCATCATGGCTTGTAAGCTGTGATGGACTTTTCCTCCATAAATCTGTCCAATCCCCTTTTAAAGGCATCCAGGCCAGGTGCCATCACCACATCCTGTGGCAAGGAGTTCCACAGATGAATTACACGCTGGGTAAAGAAATACTTTCTTTTGTCCGTTCTAACTCTCCCTCCACTCAATTTTAGTACATGTCCCCTGGTTTTGGTGTTGTGTGACAGGGAAAAAAAACTTCTCTCTATCCACTCTCTTTCCATCCCATGCATAATTTTATATGTCTCAATCATGTCCCCCTCAGCCACCTTTTTTCTAGACTGAAGAGCCCCAAACGCTGTAGCCTTTCCTCATAAGGGAGATGCCCCAGCCCACTAATCATTTAACCTTTGGTGCTGCTGAACTAAACTCAGTGAAAGGAGCTACCCTATGATTCTGGCACTCAAGTGCTTGCACCTACTGGCCTGTTCTGGAAAATGTAAGAGTAGATGACTGGGAAGGCCAAGGTCCTATTTGCATCGATCCTGTCCTCCCCTGAACAACCTTTGAGATGGTGGCAGTACATGAATGATTAGATCATCACCAAAGGGCTTTTTAGTCTAAAGAGTTGGTGAGGGGGCCGTAGCTCTGTGGTAGGGCAAGAAGGTCCTCTAGGGGGTCAATCCCTGGCATGTCAGGGTAGGACTGTGAAAGAGCCTTGTTGTCAGAAACCCTGGAGCATTGCTGCTGATTGTTGAAGGACAGTGAGCTAGACAGACCAAGGTTCTGATTTAGTCTGTGTATGATCCCAGCACTGCTTTATTAAGGAGAGGTGTTTCTTGGCTGGTAGATCGGGGTGGGAAGGGGATGGCGTTTTTGAGAGATGAAGACAGAAAACGGAGGCTATGCCTTAGGTGAGGCCCAGTGGCACTCCCTTTTGCTTAGTTTACTTTAGCAACAGCAGCAGCATGTTTCCTGTTCTGTATGCAAAAACCAAAATAGAACAAAATCAACACGGAGCGACAGAACTTGATAGCTGCGCACTTGAAAACAGCAGCTTCCTCCAATGACAGAAAGCGTTGTAAACAAAGTTCTGAGGCTCCTGTGGCAAAACGCTGCTGACATATAGTTATATATAATCCTGCCCATAAAATTAGTCATGTGTTATTGTGCTAAGTGGTGGCCTCCTCAGGAGCTGCCTATTTAAGCAAGCTTGATGAAGAACATTAAATATGAAAATAAGGAGGAAAAAAACATTTAACATTGTTGAAAAGTAATTAAAAATATATTTCACCATATGTTCCTCTGCCTTGACTTCACTTCAGCAATGCAAATGCCTAGAGCAGTTATTGTACCCCATCATTTTTTAAAGAGGCCTAATGTTCCCACTTGGCACCGAAGACACACAGATAAAATAACCAGACCTGAAATGAATGGTGTGAAATTCATTTATCTGCATTCAAGCAGCTTCTCTGCAGTCAATAAATGCAAAAGTCCGTCTGTGCTCTGAAAATGCACGCTGCTGAAAACAACTTGTGCAGCTAGTACCCAATGCCGAATCTTCAAATAAAGGACAGTCTATTGTTAACTTTATTCGAGAACTACTGTACTAGAGTCAGTCTTAGTGACTGTAACATTAATAAGGTCGCAAAGCGGCTGTGCTCTTTTAAAAAAAAAAGCACATGGACAAGAAACAAAAGAGAGGAAAGAAAATACATAGAATTAAGAGCATTTGGAGAACAGCGAAAGACTCCATGATAGCTTCATGCTATGGGTCTATTTCTCCTGCAGGCTCTTCTCATGGATTCCTGAGGACTATGGGACCCAGGTGAAGGAAATGTATGGATCTCTACTGAGGAATGCACAGCTCTTTGTCCAAACTACAATTCCCAGGAGTCTTTGGAGGTTACCATGAGCAAGTAGAACTGATTTAGAATGAAGCTAACATTGTCGTGCATTAGATATGCCCTCAAACTTCCACGCCTCAAAATGAATGTAATGCCTGGTGTTTGGAGGACAGATTAAATTCTGTTTTGTTTTTTGAAATGTACAAGAAACTAAGGAAGGAATCGTTTTGTTTTCATAAGGAACTGGAGGATGGGAAAAATGGCCTTGTGTAATAATAAGTGTTAAATAAAGCCACAATAGCCCAACCAATTTAGTAACGGTGAATGTAATTATCTGGAAGGACACTATAGTAGCATAAAAGTAACCTAATGGAAATAACATCATCAATAATGCTGAGTATCAGCAACAGTTGTAATTATTTGGAATCATATAAACACAGCTGGAGAAGAACATTCATGCTGTGTGGTTGAGGGCGCTGTAGTCATGTAATGGTACCGTTTAAGTGCGAAGCTTTCAGATTCACACCCAAGCTTCTAATGATTGCTTCCAATTCTGTGTCTGTGTCGTTGTCTGTGAGCCAGGACTCAAATTTGGCTATCATACCCCAGGGGGTGGGGGAAGAGAAGTTTGGTAATCGGTACGATTACTGTCAAGCTCTGGATTCTTAGAGATGGCATATACGCTAGATGATAGTAGTGCACATCATTTTGTCCTCTCTGTATTGGTTATCACTGTATTTTCAGCTTTGAGAAATATGTGGATCTATCAACACTGCTGCTTTTCAAACAGAATCATTCCTGAAAATGCTGGATCAAAAGTTTATTTTATCCTCAACTTAAGCATCTCGAATAGTAAGCTGGTAAAGACCTTTGCTTGATACTTTGGGAAGCTGTTGTCAGACTGGCTAAGGTGGACCAATGGTCTGATTAAGGCTGCAATCCCATACACACTTTCCTGGGAGTAAGCCTATTTGACACAATGGGATTTACTTCTGCGTAGACATGCCTAGGATTGTGCTGTATAAGACATACATACATCCCCTGGAAGGATGCTTTGAAAAACTGGTAGAGAGACCCTAAGAGAATAGATCCCTTTCTCACATGACATTTGCGCCATAAGAACTGCTGCAGTACAGGAATTAATGTTATCTTTCTGGCATGTAAAAGAGTTACAATAATACTTAGTATTTGTATAGCACTTTTAAAGTCTGCAAATTCTTTCTCATATGTATAATCTTGATGTAGTCCTTACAACAATCCTATACGGTCACTTTTACAGTCAGTTCTTGTTATCCGTTAGGGTTAGGTTCCTGAAAAACTAGTGGATAACAAATTAGCGAATACCGAATCATTGAGCCTATGGGAAAAACAGGGTTAGGTTCCAGGGAACCCTCTTCACCATACACTATATGATCATTGTGAACCTGAATGTTACATTGAAGTCTATGGACTGGGTTGCAATGCATTATTGTAAACTACTGTGAGAGCCCTGTTGTTGTTGATACTCCTAACATCACAGTTTAGCATCACATCTGAACACATCCATAGCCTGTAGCGGCAGAACCAACAAACAGTGCAATGTTGTTGTTTTTGGCAAGGATCTGATCCCTTAAGTAGCAGCTTGGCAGGCAGAAATTCAGCAGGCAAAGCTTTTCTCCCTTGCTAAGTTTCTGCTTGGCATGGACTTCTAAAATAAGCACAAAGAGGCAGAGGCGTCTCTCCGGTAGGGGCGAGGCTGTAAGTATCGCTGCGGTCATAGTCTCTTTACCGAGCGAGGAGGAGGCAGCCCCGCCCCCTCACTGTCCGAGCCAGTCCCCTACGGAGAAACCGGCAGGGAAGAGACCCTGCCTGCTGCTTTCTCCGTAGGGGACTGGCTCGGACAGTGAGGGGGCGGGGCTGCCTCCTCCTCGCTCGGTAAAGAGACTATGACCGCAGCGATACTTACAGCCCCGCCCCTACCGGAGCGACGCTAGTGCAAAGAGGGGTCCCTACCTAGAAATGCTGCTAGTAACTGAACCTGGGACCTTTTCTGCATACAAAGCAGGAGCTCTGCCACTGAGTTACAGCCCTTCCCCAAGCTCAAAGCTTTTCCATTTAAAAAGACAGGACTTGTTTGTTTTGGCAAGGATCCTATCCCTTAAGCAGCAACTTGGCAGGCAGGAATTAAGCAGGCAAAACGTTGCCTATCACTCACTGTATCTCCATGCCAGAAAAAGCTTCATTTTCCTGCTACGTTTCTGCCCCTGCCCTCCCCTGCCCTCCCCCTCCCTGTCCACAACCCACCCCCTCCACCATCATACCTGCTCCATTGCAGCCTGGGTGGGCCATTGGTGCATGTGGAGAACCGTTTTTGGTGACGGCTCCCTCGTGGTTGGCAGCAGCGCACCATTTACAGGGCACCATGCCATTTATGACAGCGGAACATGAGTTCTGCTATCGTAACTCCATGATAGGGCTGGGCCCTAAGCAGTGGACACAATTAAAGCATACAAAAATATGCATAGTGTGAAGAAATGGATAGAGAGATATTTTTCTGCCTGTCCAGAACATCTAGAACCAGGGGTCATCCAATGAATCTGATTGGTGGGAGATTTTGGATGAACAAAAAGCATTGCTTCTTCATACAGCACACAATTAATTTATTTGCTACCACAGGATGTGGTGATGATGGCCACTGGCTTAGGTAGTTTTCAAAGGAGATGAAACAAATTCATGGGGGACAAGTGTATAGCTGGCTACTAGACATGATTGCTATGCGCTGCCTCCATGTTCAGAGGTGGTACTCCTCTGAATATCAACTTTGGGGCAGCAATGATGGGAGAGGGCTGTTTGCCCTCGTCTTTGCTTTCTGGGCATCGCAGAGGCATCGCTGACCACTGTGGGAAGCAAGATGCTGATCTAATGAGCCTTTGCCTGATCCAGCAGGACTCTTATGTTTGTATGTTCTTTTTCCCCTTGTTAACGACATCAAAATATGTTGGGGTGGCCTTGGAAAAAATTAGCGTAGAGGAAAGCAGCAGGATGTATCTCAGGTAATTGCTGTAATGGCGTTTTCACAAATGGTTTTATGGGAGAAGGAGAACAAAGTTTCTCTGTACAGCTATTAACGTTCCTCTGGCACATCATCCATGGTGGATGTTAACATCTTTAGAGCCCTTGGTTTAATCTCCAGTGTTCAAAATGTCTCAAAGAGTGAGGTCAGCTGTGTGCTTCAACAAACAGCAGTTTCTTTGGTGTCGCAGGTTTGTGCTTGAGAGGTAACACTTTGTAGAACTTCAGTCAAAGGCATGAAAAGGCATCAAAGCTGTGAAATTCAGCTTACTACCAGGTTATTGCGAGACATGTATGCTTTATAAAAGATTTGAAGTCCACAATCTGATGTTTCCATTTGCAACTAGATACTGGTTTCTCAAGGTACCGCTTGTGGGAAGGTAAACAGCGCTCTGTGTTCCAGCCGCATGCTACGCGCTGCAGCAAGGAGAGTCATACTGGCCACATGACCACGGAGGCGTCTTCGGACAACACTGGCTCTTCGGCTTTGAAATGGAGATGAGCACCACACCCTAGAGTCAGACACGACTGGACTTAATTGTCAGGGGTCACCTTTACCTTTTTACTGGTTTCTCAAGCCCAGTCAGGACAATTTATTTTATTCTGACCTGCCTTGGAAGAACCAGAGTTCTAGTCTTGATATGAAAAAACCTGATGCTCCAGTTTCTGCTCAATTATGAAACTTCTTGGGTGGATTCAGGCAAATCTCTATCTTTCAGCCTATATCTTACGTCTACCATGTTAGTGTAAGGAAATGCCATCTCAATCTCCTTGGAGGAAGGCCAAGATAACAAATGAGATATAAGCAATTTTGTTACCAGCTTGACCTGTATGTAATCTCAATTAGGGTTGATTCTCTCATGTAGCAGCACTGCTGAATTCCCTTTGTATATCCATCTATAGAGTCAAGTCATGAGAGACCCTTGTATAAGCAGCTAAACAAGGTTGTAGAGATTCCTGAAATCTCAGTAAGTATGTGGAAGAGCTCTCGTTGGACAATGGACACCAGCAATCTTACGTAGAGATGTACACACCTCTGGTCCACACAGGACAGTCTCCCTTAGACCATAGGTCCTCAACCTTTTGGGAGCCCGTGTACTCCCTATATGGGCCCCCAAAGTCCAAGTACCCCTGGGTCCCCAAAAAGTGCAACCCCCCCAAAGTGTTTTTTTCTCCCATTTTTCCAGGGCTGCAGCACGTCCGGGCGGCTTCTCCAGGTCACTCCGCAACCTGGAGGGTGAAACTGTAGCCCTGCCGATTCGACAGGGCTGTAGCTTCACCCTCTGGGTTGCGGAGTGACCAGGAGAAGCTGCCCGGATGTGCTGCAGCCCAGGAAAAATGGGGAAATTGCCCCTGATAGCTTACCTTACCTTCTCTCCCGGCCAACTCTATCTTGAATCTCGTGAAAATCTCGTGAGATTCAAGATGGCGGCTGCCAAATCTCGTAAGGGCATATGACTCGAGGCATGAAAGACTGCCTCATGTGCCCTTACGAGATTTGGCAGCCGCCATCGCGGCAGTCGCGAGATTTTCGCGAGATTCAAGATGGAGGTAGCCGGGAGAGAAGACAAAGTAAGGGAAGCTACTGGGGGCAATTTTGCCGTTTTTCCGCTCCCCCTTATCAGCTGCTGCAATCAGCAGCTGATAAGGGGGACCATCTCGCGTACCCCCAACCTGCGGCCTATGTACCCCTGGGGGTACGCATACCACAGGTTGAGAACCTCTGCTGTAGACTATCATGGGCACGCATGAGTCCAAACATCCTTAAACAGAAGGAATTAGGCATTCCATGTAAAAATGTGTGAACCAGGTCTTATGATCCGTTTCAGCTTGCTTCTTCCATGATGACACTGAGAGGCTAGCTGCAAACATGGATGGCTAAAGATGGGGCTGGTGATGCTGGGTCAGCATAATGACCTGACGTCAGAATATATATATATATATTCTTTTCATGAATATCTTGTCAACTTTGAAGCTTTGTAAATATTTTCGCAAGTTGTCACAATGTGACCAGATTACAGAATTAAAAATTCTCATACTGCTGGGAAACTCCGTCATTTAAACAAATTTATTTTTCAATAAACAAACTCAACCGGTGTTACAGGCTTTGACGTTTCTTCTGATGATGCCACAAATGTTTGCTGGCAAAACGTCAAAGTCTGTAACACCTGTTGAGTTTGTTTATTAAAAAATAAATTTGTTTAAACGACAGAGTTTCCCGGCAGTATGAGAATTTTTAATTCTGTAATTTGAAGCCTTGCTTCCAGTATTTTAAATGTGCCCAATAATGCTCTGTGACCATAGTTTATTACAAAATGCAATTCTCATTTGGTTCTACAGCACCATTCATAATATGATTCTCCAGCAAATGCAGACAATATATTGCGTTTATGTTTCACACTCCACCAACCACCACATTTCCTTGGAACCCCTTAGTTTAGATCTTACCTTAGGTAAGCATATCCTCCATTGTTCCTTAACCAATTTCTGTCTATGCACACATCGTCTTCCCAGTTCATTTCATGCTGCGGAAACTTGCCTGAATGTGACTGTGTGAAAAATAACTCTTAGATGAATACCGTCGTTTGTTTGGTCAAAATGAACACCGCTCAGGGAAGGAGATCTAGCTCATCATTCGAGCACCTGCTTTGCACATGCGCAGAGTTCCAGCATCTCTCATTGGGACTGGGAAAGGAGGCCTGCCTGAAACTTTGGAGAATCACTGCTGGTCAGTATAGACAATACTGACCTAGAGGGACAATGATCCAACTTAGGATAAGACAGCTTCCTAAGTTTATGTCCTTTCTAAGCTCACCTTTCTAGTCATATCTATTCCAGTTCAAGCCCCAATACTATTATTTAAAAAAAAAGGACACGCTAATCCTCTTATATATCGAAGAAGAAACCATCTAGGGTGCCCTGTTTCTGGAGAACTAATGGATTAAGGAGGGATAGATAAAAATAATTTTGTACTGTCCAATATTGCAGCATCTTCAGATTAGTATGATAGAAGACAAGGGGGAAAATTTGGAACAATGTTAGCTTTCCTTAACACTGCAATATCATCTAGGGCATGCTAATATTGATTTTGAAAAAAAATCTATTTCAGAAAAATCTTGTGTTGGTTCAGTCTTGAACTTTTGGAAAGAGTTTTAGATAAAATTTAAGACAAGCAGAATGCAGGCATGTTCCCATTAATTTGAATGCCTTTAAAAGGGGTTTGGACAGATTCATGGAGGAAAAGACCATCACAGGTTACAAGCCATAAGCAACCTCCTGGTTTTAGAAGTGGGTTTTCTCTGTGCCAGGTGCAAGGGAGTGACAACGGGAAACAGGTTATCTTGTTGTCTTTTGCTCCCTGAGGCATCTGGTGGGACCACTGTGTGATACAGGAAGCTGGACTAGATGGGCTTTTGGCCTGATCCAGCAGGACTCTTCTTATGTTCTTATGTTCTTATGAATGTACTACAGGTTGATTACTCTTTATCCAGATATCCGAAATCCAGACTATTCTGAAATCCAGACATTTTTGGCACTATGACTTAAAAAAAACAAACTTTTTCCAGCACCTGGCTGGCATAGCACAAGGCATGCTGGGGCACAAAATTATTAAGAATATTATATAAAATTGCCTTCTGGCTATGTGTATAAGGTGTATATGAGACATAAATGAATTTTGTATTTAGATTTGGGCCCCATCCCCAAGATATCTCATATTTATGCAAATATTCCGAAATTCAGACAAATCTGAAATCCAGACAACTTCCTGTCCCAAGCAGTCTGGATAAGGGATACTCAACCTGTATAATGAACAGATTGATACAGTATTGTTGTTGTTCAGTCGTTAAGTCATGTCCGACCCTTCGTGATCCCATGAACCATATCCCGCCAGGCCTTCCTGTCCTCCACTGTCTTCCTGAATTCGCTCATTTTCATGTTCGTTGCATCGGTGATGCTGTCTAACCATCTCATCCTTTGCCTTCCCCTTCTCCTTTTGCCTTCAATCTTTCCCAGCATCAGAGTCTTCTCCAGAGAGTCCTCTCTTTGCATTAGGTGGCCAAAATATTTGAGTTTCAGCCTCAGTACCTGTCCTTCCAGGGAACAGTCAGGGTTGATTTCATTTAGGATTGACTGATTTGATCTCCTAGCAGTCCAAGGGACTCTCAGGAGTCTTCTCCAGCACCACAGTTCAAAAGCATCTATTCTTCGGCTCTCAGCCTTCCTCATGGTCCAACTCTCGCAACCATACATTGCTACTGGGAACACCATCGCCCTGACTATACGAACTTTTGTTGGCATGGTGATATCTCTGCTTTTTATTATGCTATCTAAAATTGCCATAGCTTTTCTTCCAAGGAGTAATATACTGATACAGTATATCTGTTAAGAAATGTGGATATTTGGAAGTTGTATAACAGCCCACTGTTGGGAACCTATGAAAACACAAAGTTTTTACATAGCATGAAATAATAAACAAACTGTAAAGGCAAACTTTGATATGGTGTCAATATTTTTGTGTCTGATGTGGTTTACAGGTTATCATTAGAAAGTATGGAAGCATCTGATCGAATACGTATTATGTTTTGAATTTTTAGTCTCTGATAAAGGATTAGTGAGAAACTGTAACCACCTGCTGGGCAACGTAAAGAAGGGGGACATTATCTAATTCATTACAGACCTTGTTAAAGATATATGGCACTCAAGGCGGGACTTGGATATGAAACTATGGTTTCAAGACATTTAATAAGCACTGTCTTTAACAAGCATTTAATAAGAGATTGTTGCATCTCTTCATCCTGCAGATGCTGCTGTTGGATTTATTTTGTAATAAGGACTCCTGGGGAGGGAGGGCTCTGAGTACTCTCCTGGGAGGTTTTTTTTCCCCCAGATGGACCTCCTCTGCATGGTCTCTGTAGCCTGGGATGGTAGCAGTGGATACAAACTACATACCGGTAGGTTTTTTCCCTTTTCAAATGCTGGTCCACTAAAGAGAAAACAGAGAGCAGGAAGGGGTGTGTGTGCACTAACTACTAGGCACTACTCTCCTTGGTCAGGCTACCTTCTCCTGGGAGTCCCTTTCCCTGACAATGGTTCATGCTGGAAACGTAATGCAACACAAAGGGATCCAAAGACCATTCTTTAGTGAGGAAGTCTGAAAGGTTTGTAAATCAAGTGACAGACCTTGGCATTTGTCTTCTCTCCCTGTTTTGTCCTGCACAAAAATAAACATTCCTTAACTGGAAAAGAAAAGAAAAAATAGCAGTTGATAGGTACTCCAGAATCTGGGATGTTGAACTCACGATGACATTTACAAATTACCGGTATATTAAATTTAGGAAAGTAAAAAAAAAAAAAAAAAAGACGGATGTATTGAAAAAGTGCCTTTTGTGTTGACTTTTAGAAAAACCCCAACAATAATGTCAATCCATAAAACAGTTATTGATTGACTTTTTCCCCTTTTACATTATATGATTAATTTATACAATATCTATATATGCATATTCAAAGTTCATAAAACCATTTCATCTCTCAGGTACCCTGATGCCCTTTGTTTAGAAAAATGCCATCACTTCATTCTATTGACTCATGACGTCATATCATGAAACTAACGTGGAGCTTCTATTGTTGCTTGCAACAAAATACATCATAGCGCTAGAAACGGGGAAATGCTTTAAATGAAATAATTTATACACACACACACAGGAAGTTGAATGATTCTTGGTGGTAGATTTTTTGCTTTCTTTTCATATACATCAGAACATTTTTGTTTTAATCGGTTTGAAATGAAGAGTAACGTTAATGTAGTCTTAGTGTCTGGTAATGTGCCTTGCCACTTATTGAAGCTTTTTGGTCGATTCCAAGGAATGAAAATTGCTTATTATCCCAGGTAATGAAAGGGAATGATGCCACCTATAATTATTAGTTGATGGTAAGTTTCTTTACCCTTCCATTAAATAATAATTTAATGTAATAAGAGAGTGTCCTTAGTGAACAGCTTTCAACAGTTCCCCTTTTAAAAATAATAACGTCGTAGACTAATTCATCACATTAGTAATTCAAAATCCAAAGTTTAATATGTGCAAACTTGAAATATATCTGCATTAAATAGGAAAGGATGTTTTGAAACTGGGATATGATTGCATAAGTGAGTCAGCTAGTTTTTAAAATGGCAGCTCAGGAAGATGTGCTTTTTAGAAATCTCTAGTACTTCATAAATATAAAAGAAGGGACATACAGCCAAATCCTATACATATTTACTTAGAATTAGTCTTACTGTGTTCAGTGTATGCATAGGACTGCAGCCTTACAAGCACAAGGAGTGCATACATATTAATATGCACATATGATATGCAAATAGTTACTGGCTGTCAACCAAATACTGTGTAAGGATCCGGCGCTGGATCCCTACACAGGATTTTGACGTCTGGACCACCATGCGGCGGTCTGGAGGTCTTGTCCCCTTCCCTGAGTGTAAAATGGGGTCGGCCCTTTGGGCCTCCTTGGATTTCGGAAGTCAGAGGAGGCTGTGTAATGGCCGAGCTGGCCCAGCGGGATGGGGATATGGCCAACGCTATACCTACCCCCTTCTGGGCTGGCTCGCCCAATGGGCCCCCTCCCTTGCCGCCCAGATTGCCCATGTGGCCGTCGGCGGAAGACTTACCTTTCGCTGTCGGCTGCATCCTTGTACCAGCCTCACTTACTCCAGAGGAGGTGCAAACGTGCCTTACGGCGCCTGAGCGCTCACTCCGGGGGACAGGAAGTTAGACTGGATTTCGCCATGTAAGTCATCATGCACATACCTCCCAGCTACCATTTCTAGTTACGGCATATGGACCTCTGACAAATAGAGTGAAATAATCAAACATGAGAGTGCGTACGGATGCATTGGTGGGTCACAGACATTGAATGTTGATAATGACATATAATACTGTACTGGAGTTCATACCATAACTTTTTGGGTTTGTTTTCCTGTTCCCTGACGAATCGTATTTAAGATAGTATTTGTTGTTAAATATTTGCACAAGCCCCAAATGTAATAGTAGCTGAACACGCTCATATCTAGAAATAAAAACTATATAAGACCTCGTCGGAGTCTATTAGACAAACACTATGTGGCGGAAATTGACTGTCAACTAAACTCTGTTTGATAAATTGCACTAGATTACATGTCATGCTTAAGGCTGCTTCATGGGTTACATTTAATACGCAGGGACTGATTCCTTACTACAAAATATAAGCAAACAGTGTCATTGATGAACGGTATCCATAGGTATAAGTTGCAGTTTCTGTCTGAAAAATCCATGTGTGTAGGGCCCTGATTCTTTGCAGTATGATTCCTGCTAGTATGTATTTGGCAGGCAAACAATGAACATTGGAACATATTGAATCAATTCTGGGAGACTTTGCTCAGCTCTCCAAGGAAACACAATCTCATTGCTAATACCAGTGTTAGCATGGCCTACTGTTAAAGCAGGAATGTGGATCAAGTCTCTGACTCCAAGTCTCGTGTCTTAGGTCGCAAGTCATGAGTCCCTATCTATTTAATGGGGAAAATGGGTGGGTGCTGTGCTGGGGTGTGTGTGTGTGTGGGGGGGGGTAGTTGCACTGGCAGGGCTGTAAACTCCCCCCTGATGTTCCCCTCCCTCTGCACTTCTCATGAACACTCATTTAGATCTGATTGTCTCAACACGTCTGTCTTGTCTGAGAGGTGATTGTGGCTGGAGAAGGCAGCGGCAGAGAAATAGCACAGACCTACTTCTAGACAACCCTGTGGTTCCTGTAGTATTTTATTCCATTGCATTAGAGACGTTTCTGTTACATCTTATATATGTACATGCCTGCCTTGTTTTCGGCGTCGCAGATACCTTCTTCCTGGTTTATGGCAGCCGATATGGTAATGTACAGGGACTTGTCATAAAAGGCTCCAAGTCTCGAGTCGAGTCTTTCGAGTCTTTTATGATCGCCAAGTCAAGTCCGAGTTGGCCAAGTCCAACCAAGTCATTGATGTGACTTGAGTTTGAGTCAATAGACTTGAGTCTTCATTCAGTGAGTTGAAGTGATGGGGAGTTCCAGGGGTTGCATTACTGGGCTTAGTTTCCTTTGGATGAGAGAGCCATTGGTAAACATATGGGGCAGGGCCTTTGCCATGGTGCCACATCTGTGTAAACCTGTGTAAACACCAGGTAAGGGTGTGATATCGCTGAAGTTTGTACAACTCTGACTAGGAACAGGAGCCTCAGAGACTTGTAATGCTTGCTTCAATCTGAGACAGGCAGAACCCCCAGTTCTTCTTCATCTGATTTGAGCTAGTGCAGAACTTCTTCCCACTCCCACCCAACTCACTCATTGACCTTCTGTCCCTCTGCCTGCACTTTATTTGTACCTGACTCTGCTAATGTGTATTTAGTAGTTGGGAATCAGCTTCATTATGAGTCCAGAAGGATGAAGCGGCCTGTGCTGTAGCTGTTGCATTTTATCTGACTGTGCAAGTGCAGAAGGCCAGACGTGTTTTTAATCTGAAGCTATTCTCAAAACAAATGGGACATTACATTCATGAAACTAGAAAGGCATTTTCGGCGGAACAAATTACATCTGAAGAGTTGGAAAACTGCTTTGAGCCAAGCTCTCATGTACCATGTGAGCAGCACTGAGAAGGGTTTTGTTTTGGCTCCAGTGAGAGACATGCTCTTCGTAGTGATGTCCTCAGTCAGGCAGTTACTCAAGAATCAACAATGAAACAGTAGGCAGCTAGATGGAGAAAGAGGGGGAATATTCCCGAGGGAGAAAACAAATACTGGTGATGATTTGAGTATTCACAGTGGTCTCTAATTATATAATTTTCTACGACCTCATGCCATTTAATTTCTCAATTAAATGTTTCAAACCTGCACTCCTCATCCAAGGTGCTATTAGGTTGTGTTCAAGAAGCGCAAACAGGTTGATGACAGTTCTTTGCCACTTCAAAGGCCTATTTTAATAGGAAGTAGCTATCTATTTAATTAACGCTTTATCTCTTTCCTTAGCTAAGATTGTGTTATCACCAGTGAGGATTGTTGTGAATGGTCGCTGTATTTATCTTGTACTGTATATGTTTAAGTATTGCATAAAAATGCCACAGACTGTACTTCTTGCATTTCATGGCCTTCTGGATCCATTGTTTACATTTTTTTTCTTTGCCTAAGGATGGATACATGTGTATGTATGTGTAGATTGCAGCATGTCTACTCAGAAGTAAAGCCCATTCAGTTCAATGAGATTTACTGCTAGGAAACTGTGTATAGCAGGGGTCCTCAACTGGTGGCAGTGGCGTTTCCACAGTAGGGGCGGCACCGTAAGTAATGCCGCGTTGAGTACAGTGTGTAGGAGTCTCCCTGCCGGTCGCGTTCTTCGCGCTGAATGGTAGCGACAGCGAGGGGGTGGCGCCTCCTCCTTTTGGTTCCTACACACGGTACTCGACGCAGCATTACTTACGGTGCCTCCCCTACCGTGGAAACGCCACTGACTGGTGGTAGTGGTACACAGCCCACCGGCTGGTGGTACGCAGTTCCCCAGCTGCACTGTCCCACGACGGAGCCCTGGAACCAGCTCTGCAGAGCATGTAGAGCTCGAGCGCATGGGTTTCCAAGCTCAGGAAAGGTCCTCCCGCCTGCCCCCAAACCCCTTAGCGTACCTTTCAAACCCTCGGAAGTAAGTGGCAACCCCCCCGGAAATAAGTGCCGATGACATCGTCAGCACTTACTTGGGTGGTACATGACAGGAGACTGGTGCTGGAGAACCCTTGGTGTATAGGATAAGAGGCAAAAGGCCCAATCTTATCCAGACCTTACGCTGACGGATCTCACGTTATCGGAGTGGTTAGCCGGCGGGTCATCACAATTGTATTAAAGAGGATCAGTTATGCATTGATGAGCCAAGATGGTTCATTTCTTCTAACAGATGGCAATAGAAATGGATCCTGAGGTTCTCTGGACTACCTGATAAAATTCCTCAAAGACAAGCTGGACAAAAAAATGCTTGGATCTATCAGTTTCCTCCTACATGCAGCTTTTTAAATATATGTCTTTAGACCTTCCCAAGATTCAAGTTGTGTATGCAGGTACTGTACGTTACACCCTGTAACATGGCTGAACTTGTTCTTCCTTTTGAAAAAGTGGTGCGACTGCGATGATCTATGACAGGGCTTCACAAAGTGTGGGTTGCGACCCACTTGGTCGTGGCCTGACGCTGAGGTGGGTTGTGATCTGGGCCCTCCTGCCCTCCCTTGCTTTGGATTGGCTCCAAATTGGAGCCATTTTGGAAGCATTGGGAGAGCCCAATACTCTTCCGGGCTGGCGATCCACTCTGCCGGCTTCTGCGGGCCTCAGAATGTTAAGATTATTCTTAAGAATGCTTACATACTTTTTAAAAAAACAAATAGTTCATAAAGCAGTTTACATAGCAAAATAAATCAATAGGACCGTTTCAGGCCATGTTTCCTCCTTTGGGTATGCTTGCCAATCATAACCTTGGCGTGTCAATTCAAACATCACATCATACTGCAGCTTTCTTAAAAATGGTTGAATATCATGTTTGGATTGTGTTCGATAGAGAGTTATAGATTCAGTTTTAAGGTACTGTAAACATAGATTTTAATGGTTGTGTGTGCCAGTCAGTTATCATTCTAAACTAAGTTATTAAAAATGCAACTGAAGTTAAAACATGTTAAAAATCTGTTTTTAATTTTTTTAAAAATATATTTTTTAAATAATAATTGATTTGTCTCTACCTTGGGCAAAATGAGTTGAAATGAAGTCAATGTCAGAACTGTGATTAGAACTCAATGGTACCCAAATTCTGTTGCTGGAATAAATCTCTCTCCCTGTCGATTTTCATTAGCACTAACATTCAGCAAGTTAATTAAAATCAGTGCTTCAGAATGGGGGACGGCAAACATACCTGTTTAGCAAGGTCTGAATCCTAAATAATTTGGAACACAGAACTACACCCATCACCTGAAATGGAAGTCACTCGCAACAGTGACTACAGGGATAGGTCATTGCAGAGAGAAATGTAATCTGTGCAAGCCATTAGCTTTTATGTTTTAGTACCATCAGTAGTTCAAATGAACTGTAGGTGGCAAATATTGGTTCTAATGGGGTCTTCGAGATGGCATACAAACTGGCTCTCTTCCTATTTTGCATGGTGCATGTGTTTTACAGCCCAATCCTAAACATATTTATTCAGAGGTTAACATCACTGCATGTAATGGAACCTACCGGTACTTCCTAGTACATATGATGAGAACTATAGCTTTGATGTAACAACATATTGCACAAAAATACCAGGTTGCCTCAGTAATGCAAATGAAAGTGATTCCCCATTACATATAAGCATTATTCAAATTATTTGCACCAACTTCATATACCACTAAGTTCTTGTTACGGCCCAATCCTATGGGCATGCTGCACCACTGAAAGTTATGTTCCGGTAGCACAGCGTGCTTTATGGTGGGTGCAAAATGCAAAGTGGCATTCAGCACAGCAGGGCTGCCGCCGCCAGCATCTAGACCAGGGCAGGTGTGTGTGTGTGTGTGTGTGTGTGTGTGTGTGTGTGTGTGTGTGTGTGTGTGTGTGTGTGTGTGAAGGCCGGGAAGGGGGCAGTACCAGCAGCAGCAGCACCACCACCAATATCTTATCCCCCTTCCTGGCCTCGATCCGCCTTCCAGAGTTTAACCAGCAAAATCGCTGGCACAGATCTGAGTAGACCCATTTGGGCAGCAGAGACTTACCTCCAGGCAAGGAAACAAATGTTTCCCTCCACCCACCCACCCACCCCTCCTCTGCCCGGAGGGGAAGTACCTTCCCCGGCAGGTGCGCTGTCGAATCTGGTGTGGGAAGAGCTGCGCCGGCCTCTGCACCAGCGCCGCCTCGCCGGGTGATACAAACGTGCCTTATGGCACATTTGTGACACCCGAGACTGGCAGAGTGCTGCTCTGCCAGTCTACATTCTAGAGAGGATTGGGCTGCTCATGTACTAAATAATCAGTGCCACAAGCAAAACAATACCTGCCTCAAGCTCATGTCGCATTGATAAAATGCCTTAGTCCTGAAGTCGGCAAATACTTGACTACCCCTGATATGATGCTACTATCATGTTTCCTTACTTAGTGACAACTTCCAGATGTAAAACTGCATTGTACTGTGGGATATTTGCAAATGCTCTCTTAGACTTACTATTCCAGTCGCTATATCTTAAAATCAGCATTTTCCCAAAATCAAAATGTCAGGTTAATGGCAAGGTTGGGATCTCTTTCTGTGTGTTTGTTTTTTAATACTAAAAAAGTTTTGTTTTGAACTTCTGCAAAGTTTTCTCCCAGCAGCAATCAAGACTCCAGAACGTGCACAGCAGTCAAACAGCCTGACATTACCTGAGGCAGATAAAAGCTCACAAGGCAGCTTACTGTACTTTGACCAATTTTGACACAATTGAGAGTTGCGCTGGCCCTTTCCAAATGTTATTGCATGAACAACATGAGCCTGGTGTGCTCTTGCCCCAAATTAATCCCCAAAGTGTGAGAAATAACCTTCCAAAATATCACTTCGCTTTGAAGCTTTGTCTGACGCCTTTGGATTCCAGCTACAAAGGTGGCAAGCTGTTGTCCTTTTGCCAAATTAGTTACAAAGCACAGTGAGCAGGAAATGTCGTGTCCCTTCCCGGTCTAGAATTAAACACAGGTAGCCATAGGTGAGAGCCTCATCCCATCCTTGACCCACTATTAGGTAAAGGTAAAGGTGACCCCTGACAATTAATTCCAGTCGTGTCCGACTCTAGGGTGTGGTGCTATCAAGGACTGGGCTGTACTGCAGAAGGGTTTACGACAGTGGAAGCACGTTCCGCTGTTGTAATGGCTGCTGATGGAGCGCAGGGCGCTGTATTGGCAGCCATTTTCTGAGCGCTGTCACAAGAGGCGGTAGCACTCCAATCCTGCCGACGGACAGACTCATGCCTGCCGGAGAAGGTAAGGCAGTGGTGGGGGCAGGGGATGGGCAGGGAGGGGGCAAAACTGGGCAGGAAGGGGGGGAATGGGGGAGCTGGCAGAAGTGGGTGGTTCTGGCAGCAATGGTGCATGCCAGATCCTATCCCCTCTTTTTCAAGTCTCCCTGCCCCTTTCTTCTTCTCAGACGGGCACCAGCTATAGAGCTACATCCCTGCTATAGCTACATCCCTGCTCTGATACGTCCCTGCCACCGATGTATCTGTGCTGATGGTCTCATTCCATCCCCCCACCCTGCCTCCCTCCCACCCCCTGCCCCTTGCCTGCACTGGCGGGCATCCGGCATCCATCTTTTTGTGAACCTGGCCACTTGCCGCTTGCGGCGTCCAGGCTATGCGCGCTGACACTGTCGCATTTGTGACAGCTGTAAAACTGTTTACACCAGTGGAACGCAGATTCTGCTGATGTCAGCGGCCCTTAGGACTGGGCCATATGCCACCTTAGGCATCCCTTCATGGGAGGAAACCCTGTGACCTACTCAGATCTACACCAGATGTTTCGCTGGCATAGATCGGAACTGCTGCAGGGGTGTGTCAGGCCTGGGACAGAGCTCCAGATCTTGCGGATGCTGCTACCACCAAAATCTAGCCCAGCCCAGCCCAATCCCTGCTCGATCAGTCCTTGCCATTAGCGTACCTGTGCTGATTGCCAGTCTGTGGCGCACCACTGCTGGCATAGGGCTTATTGGCTGCCATGCTGTTGGCAGTGGTCTGCAGACTCTCAGAGCGGCTGCAGCAATGATGACACGCGTGATGCAATGGCGGACCATGAGATACGCCAGTGTATCATGTGGATCGGATTGGGCTGCTAGTCTCTTTGGCAGCTGTCACTAGTTCTGTGAATCATTTTACATTACCACAAACCTCCCCCCCCCCCGCAACTTATAATTTTTTTGCATTGAATTCTGAAAGCTGTATGATCTGGACAATGCACTATGAAATATGCAAGATCATACAGTGAAAAGAAGAACTATTCTTTACTATGAAAAAATGCAGCCCGAGATATGGGCTTTGACTTGTTTGATAAATTCAGTGTATAGTACTCTAGAGCTTATCTGGCATTGTCACTGGTGCCCTAGATACACCACAGATAATAATATTAGATAAAGGGAAGCAGATTCTCTTATTTTAAAAATGTCTGAAAGTTCTGTCTGCTACATACTAGCGTAGCAGGCAGATAATTTGTAGCAAAATAATTTGCTTCTTAAAGTGTTCAAGCTAGTTAAGGACTGTGGCTTCCACTTCGTCTCTTAAAGCCTTTTATGCATAAATAGTGCTGGTGGTATTAGGTGAACTGGGCTGCAATCCTATACACACTTACCTGGTGTAAGTCCGACCATTGAACACAATGGGACTTTACATCTGAGTAGACCTGCATAAGATTGGGCTGTTGGAAGTCTCATATACACAAAAATAGTTATACTATTATTGTAATATTGTTAGATGTACGGTGGACCCTTTTTATTTGCGGATTCGGGTCCCGCAGATTTCACCCAATGTGGGCCCCGGATCTGTGAGGTTCCACTGTTTCAATGCTAAAAAAAGAAAGAAAAAACCCACAGTTTTTTACCTTTTGAATCCAAACCACTGTGTGTTCTTGCTCTACACATGCTTATCCAGCTTCCTGAGCACGATGTATCCGGCTTCCGGCTATGTATCCAGCTTCCTGAGCACGATTTAAGCATGTATAGAGCAAGAACACACAGTGGTTTGGATTTAAAAAGTAAAACACACACGTTTTTTCAGTTTTTTCTTCTATTTTTATAGTGTTTCTAACTGGGCTCCAGTATAAACAGATTTCGCTATCCACAGGGTGTGTACGAGGGGGTCCGGAACTGATCTCCTGCGGATAGCGAGGTCCGACTGTATGTTTAATTGTATATGGATTGTCCAGATTGATAAACCACTTTTCTGAGAGTTCAAACTATAATTTCAGCAAACCTCTTAGAACAGGGGTTCTCAACCTTTGGAGGCCCGGGTACCCCTATCACGGTCTAATTTTTTGAAGTACCCCCTGCTAATTAACTGCTAATTAATTGGATTAATCAATTAATTAATTAGGTAATTAATCATTAAATAAAAAAGTACTAAAACAATTTTAAATGTGAAAAAATGTCTTATTTAACTCTGAGTGAGTGAGGATCTCTTTTTTCTCCAAGTCAAAATTTCCAAAATCAGCTCCTCCCTCCCCCACCCCACCAAAGTACATTTTCCAAAGTACAAAAATAAGCCCAAAACCAAAATCAGAGACACAATAATTAATTTTTTTAATTTAAAAATAATTTAAAATTATTTTTAAAAATAATTCTCTGAAAATAATTACAATTTAAAATCCATGTTACTTAACACTTAATTAGCTGCTAATGGGGCAGATAAGGGGCAGGGCTTGGCGTACCCCCAGCAAGAGGTCCGCATACCCCTAGGGTTACCCTACCACAGGTTGAGAATCTCTGTCTTAGAACAACCTTTAAGAGAGGTCATTTATCATCATCATCATCATCTGACCAAGCACTGATAGTTAATTCCACAATAACTGTTAGCTTTAGCTATAATTCTGCATATTGTGAAATGTCTCTTTATTATGAGGCAAGCCCAGAAGGCCTCGGAATGAGAAAGGCCATGTGAGTGAGCTGAAGGAAACCGCTCTAGGCCTAGTAACCAGAGAGGGTCCTCACTTGTACTTATTATTTATCTTAAGTGTTGCTGTCCTGGGATTTCCCCTGTGAGTTGTAGGCAATAGAAGAATGATTAGAAGAAATCTGGTGTGTGCTGCTGTTCTCATACAGTCAGTACTAACTACAGTGAGATATGTGGGAGGTGTTTTTTTTTTAATCCCCAGTTAAAGGATGGGCAAGTTAGGCATTAACAGTTTTGAGCATACATTTTCCAAGCCTCCCATCCAAAAGGACAAGAAATAGTAGAGATCATGCCAGACTTACAGCACAAATCCTATGCGTGTCTACATAGAAGCAAGTCCCATGGTGAACAAGGATGCCTCCTACTCCCCCTGAAAGTATGCCGGGATTGCAGCCTGAGGAAGCGAAAAATCTCAAGCAACACAGAAATAGACCCATAGCATCAGCGGTAGGGTTACAGAGCTGCAATTTGTATAACCATTGGCTTTATGCAAAGAGTCCCTTGCAGTGATGTAGACCTGAGTCTATTGACTCGGACTTGAGTTGGACTCAAGTCGCATCAATAACTTGACTCGGACTTGACTCAGCTATCACGAAAGACTCAACTCAAGACTTGGAGCCTTCTAGGACAAGTTGAATTTTATTCAGGTTTAAACCTGTTTTCCCCATTAAATAAATAGGGACTCATAACCCACAACCAAAGACTTGGGACTTGGGGGCACTGGGGCATTGCTAGAGATGGGGAGGAATGGTGAAGGCAATGCACAAGAGACTCCCTGCACGTTGCCTTCCTGCACGTTGCCTTCACCGCTCGACTGGTTCCAATGGCGAGTGGGCGGGGCCACCATGGAACAGAGTGGTTACTACTGTGCAAGACTTACCATTCCACCCCACCTCTAACAACATCAGTGCTTGGGGGCAAAGACTTGGGACTTGACTTGTGACTTGGACCCAGAGACTTGATCTGCATCCCTAGTCCCTTATACAAATAGAAGATTGCAAAGTGGCCTCCATGATTCTGCTGATTCTCCCCTTCTGCTACAGCCTCCCTCACCACATCTCATGCCATTACAGAGGACCCCCCTATTCTCAGATGTTGTTTTTCAGGTGGCTGTAGTAGGGAGGACGGAGTGGGAAAACTCCAGTCCTAGTGGAGGAGAAGAAAAAAGAAAAAGGGTAAATATTGGTGCTGCATACTATAGCATTTCTGTGGAGCACTAATACAGAAGTGCTAATAACTAATAACACTCATGTCCTAAATAAGGCTGTAATCCTGTACACACTTACCTGGTAATAGGTCCCATTGAATTTAACAGGATTTACTTCTGTGTAGACATGCATAAGATTTGGCTGCACTTCAGCCATTTAGCCATATCATCTAAATGGCCCCTCTTGTGATGAGTCACATTTTCTTGGGTTGCCTAATGTTCTGATTTCCCTTCTAGCCAGCTGTATTGTTGTTATGGTTCATTGTACTGATTCTTATTATGACCTTTTAAAGTAATTGTCCTATCTTGTGTTGTTAGCCTCTTTTGGCCTTTCCTTTTCTTTCCAAAGTAACAAAATGGAAATGACATGATATTATTTGGACATCAAAGAAGCTCGGCTTTAGAATGCTTTCTTAAAATTTGTGAAAAGGATGTTGTGTCATCAGTGAGGTAAGATATTGGACATGCAGCGATGAGACGTCACTGTCGCTCTTCAGGAGTATTTTTTGTCACGTATAATTTAACAGAGAATGTATGAGACAGAAGGAATGGGAAATTTGGGGTCGGTAGGTGAAACTTTTTTGAAGTTTTTTCTCAGTTTCGCCATGGTATCTTTGTTTAAAGTTAGCTGATCTTTACGCTCTCATTCGCACATTATTAGGTAGGGCAATTCCCACTCTGTGGAAAAGGTGATTGTGGGTGTTAAAAGAAGACGTTTCCTAATTAGGGGTATTCAGCAATAGAGCTTGCTGTGAATAGAGTAACCTTTCTTGGAGGAAAAAAATAGAGCCATTATGCACACATCTGTGACGGGATAGAATAAAAGATGTTTAAGAACAAGGTCTTGGATTACTTTGATAAAAATCTGCATTTAATCAAGTTGTTTCAGCAGATGAATTCACCACAAAGAGCCCGCTTCTACTCGCACATTCTCTTTTCACAGGTCCTTTCTCACAAGAGTCATTCCTGATCATTCTTCCAAGAATTGTGCTCTATTTTTTTTTAAAATCTTTTCTAAGAGTGGAATGTATATGCCAAAGCTGGAATGGAAGAATAGACAGTTTGCATAGTATCTGAATGGTAGGAGACGAAGCCTTTTAGAATAACATACTAACCCAGAAATTCTACTTAGGAGTGCAACATAAAAGATATAGAATTAAAGTTTAATGCTATATTTCTTTACTCTGAGCAGAAAAACAAGCTTTACTCTCAGGTATAAGAAAAAAAAGGAAGCCTGAAGCCTGTCCTATTATGGCCAGGGATGGTCTTTGAATATTTTAGGGCTAGGCAAAATAATAAAATGAGCCTTCCTTTTCCCCAACACTATATATTGTATTTCTTTTCATCTTTCTCTTGTCTGGTCCTCCAGCTTGTTAGATAGACTCCAGCAGATCTTGATCTGTTTCTGGTCACAGCTTCACCTCCATCCATCCCTTCTGGAGAATCAGAGCATCTATGAATCAGAGCATCTGGAGAATAAGAGCATCTCACCTTCTGGAGAATCAGAGCATCGCTACCTTGCAGTGAAACACGACTGCAGATTTAAGCTGGGCTGTTGCTGCTCCACCACTTGTGTTACATGCCCAGGCTCACTGGCTGACTGGTGCACCTCATCTTATTGATTCTGGAATCTGTGACTTGTTGCCTGTCCCTTCCCGTCAAGGCCAGGCCAAAGAATGCAATAACCTCCGCAGTTCTTCTGTGGTCTCTTGCCATTTCTCAGCAGCAGCAGCACGTATGACCTAAGACGGTGCTGAAGACAATGCCCCTTATTTAGCAGACATTTCAGCTGTATCAAAGACCTATGACTCTCCATCTCTGTTTCCCAGTTTGAACACACAGATTCACAGGAAACGACAGACAGTATGTGAACAGAATTGCCAAAAGAAAAATCCAGGGGGACCCTCGCCTGTGCACACCTCATTGAAGTGAATGTGAATGTCTCAAGGGCACAGACTGTGATGTTGTGCAGCTCCTGGGCATTTCATTGGGGCTTGTACAGGGGCTTGTTGGATTGTACCCCAGGAAGTACATGACCAAAGGCAGATGAACAGTTCTGCAAGTGACAAATACGTCTTTAAAAAAACACCACCACAGCCTGGAAACCTCTTTCCTTCCAGATAATTAGAAAAAAAGATATATATTTTTAAAATTTAACCATCAGTAACTTAACACGCTCACTATACCTTTGATACTTCACAAAACATTTAGGCAATCTTGTCCTGTCACATTGTTTGATGTTGGAAAATAGAGTGTTTCTCTGTTCTATGTGTGCTTTTTCTGCTTATAATGAAAGTGAACAATGGTGCAGCTTATTCATCATCCGCTCTAAACAGTGAAAGCAGTTACCTTCTAGCTATACACTATTCAAGGCATAGCTTTGAAACCAAAAGTTCAAGCTGAGCAGTTTTGTTTCAATCAAGCAGAATAGGTATGTATGTATAGCTTTGGGAAAAAAAAGTCTAATGCCAAGAAAAGAACAGGATTGAAAGAAAGGCGAAGGAAACTGGGGGGGGGGTGCTATTTTACTAGCTCCCCCTTCTCTATTCTTCTCTAAAAAAGATACAATTTGTCTGTTTGAACGTTTGACAGCAAAAAGAACGACATCAAGATGCTGTAGGTGATGGTTGAGGGACTATCCAGGCCCCCAGTATGCGCTCCAGTGGTGCAAAACAGCCATTTGCCCAATTAGGGCAGATTTACAGTTGATTTGCATTGCTGAAATAGCAAGGTAGCAGGGAACACACAACTGAAATGAACCCACACACCACAGCCAAGTTATTTCATAATAGTGAACTAATTCCATATATTTATTTTGATTCCTACAAGTCAATAAGGGGCTCAATCCACAGCTGTAACTGCAGATCCCATTGAAGTTCCACTATGTGTATGTGTGCTTTGCTCTAAGCAGTTCAGTTCATTGGCAAGATTTGGTTGTCCATGTTCAATGTTTAATGTTCTCATTATGACTTAAAATGCGATATTTCACTGACTCAAATTGTTCTTTCCATTTTCTCCCATATTCTCCATGAAATACGGTATATTTTCCATTTTCACAGCCATATTCTCAGGTGGCAAAAATGGGAGGCCAAATTTCAGCCCAATCCTACTGGATTGGGGCTGCCGGCGGAAACGTCAGGATCTAGGCGGAGGTGCCTGGATCTGGTGCTCAATATGTGATGTTGTTGTTCTTGCCAACGCTGCCAATGAGTGCAACGAGGCTGCCAGTGCAGTTGCTGGTGGCTGCGCACGTTCACCGGCGGTGAGGATGCCATCTACTAGTGCCACGTAAGGCAGCAGTGGAGGTGGGTGATGGGAGGGGCAGGGGAGGAACATGGGCACTTCTGGGTGGGGTGGAAATGACTGGGTCCAGTGGGTCCATCGGCACTCATGCCCTCTTCTGTAAACCTCCTTGCCCCTTGCCCCTCTTCGGACATATGCCACCAGAATAGGTGGTGTATGACTGAGAAGACCCATAGGCGGCCTACTTACCTCCAATTTGCCTTTGGGTCCTCCCCCCCACCATAGGATGCAGGATGTACCTTTTTGGCGCAGCTGCATAGGACTGGGCCAGTGGAGGAGCTACGACTGCCCCCCCCCTCAGCCCTGGAAGTGATGTTTCCGCCGCTGGCGGTTTTCCATCACACAGAGGCACAGGGTGGGCGGGAGGGCCAAACCCCTCACTGCCACCTGCTCGTGCCACCAAAATGGCCTGATTCTCACACTGCCACCGGCCGCTTTGACACCCCACACCCGCCTGGGGCCCGACACACCCCTGTGTGCCACTGGTGGGCCCTGTCCCCTGCCCCCTTCCATCCTCCATCACTGGATTGGGCTGTCTGGCAATTTCTTGGGCAGGCCTGAGAAACATCTCGCTCTACTCACACTCCATATTATTTTCCCCCAAATCCCCTTCAGAATGACACTACGACATGACTAGTACTCCCACTGTTGGCTGCAAAGGAATGGAATAGTAAAGCTTACACACACAAAAATTATACCCATTGCTCTTTCACCAAACAGTGGTAAGCTCCTCCTCTCCCCGCAAACAGTTTACCAAACCTGCTTCTAATATAATGTTTGGATTATATATGAATATTAGCTTATTCTTTGCAAACGCCTGCCATTAATGATGGAACCTGGTACCTCTTATGTGGAAACTGAAATATATTTTTGTACCAAAGCCACTGAAACCATTTTTTCCCTTCTTTTTATTACAAGTGTACTCATAAAAGGAGCACATTACTGGCTATAACCCTTTTGTGTTAAGCAAAAGTATCTGGGTTTTACAGCTGAACTGTTTTTGGATTAATGATTCCCCAATGGATGTCTTCAGTGAGACTGGCAGAGAGGAAGAGGTCAGAGCTCGGCAGGAGAGGGCCCAGTAGCAAGTTGGCTTTGAATATATGAAGTGGCAAGTTCAGTTCCCAGCCTCTGTAGATAAAACGCTGCAAATTCAACTATCAGTCTCTACATTTCCCCTGCTGAGGCAAACGGGGGGATTTTAGTGGGGAATTGCCCCAAAGGGTTAACCCTAATCCAAATTGGGGGACCCATTGCTGCGTTTTGAAAGAAGAAGAAAAGACGTTGGGAGTTCTAATTCTCGAACTCCCGCATTGCATCTGGCTTGCTCCTCCAGGTAGCTGGGTTGTTAAAAAAATAAAAATAAAAAATGTGTGCTATGCATCCTAGAGAAGAACTGCCAGTCAGGGTTGTTGGGTGTGTGTGAGACAAACCGTTGGTCTGACTCGGTATAAGACAAGCCCATCCATCTTTATAGGCTTCCATTTTTTACACTGTTTCAGAAAGGGAAATAGAAAACCCTCGGGCTAAGGAAACCCACATGAGTAGAAGTGTTTGAAAATGGTGTTATTTCTTTTACTCAGAAGTAAGTCCATTGTGTTCAGTAGGACTTAGACTGTAATCCTCTCATATACAACAAAAACAAACACCTCTACAAATGAGTTTTGTATCCTAGCATATGCTTATTTCCTGGAAAATGGCCTATACCACATGGATTTCTGCACACATGGTTTGGACCTTAGTGCTAGAGAATGAGGGGTTGAGTTTGGAGGGGATAGTGGACTATACTATAATGTTTTCTCTTTGCCTGTTGGTTCCAGGAGTGGGGTACTCAGGCTTCCAGGCCCCAATATGTCTTGCCGTCAGGTCATCATTCAGCAGAGACAGGTATGCTTGTATAAACAATTTATTTTCATTGTGACCAGTTCAGAGAAGCACAATCAACTGGCAGAATGCCTGGCTAACTTGATATCCAGAGTTAGGGCAGAACAAGAGCTCCACCCAAGGAACTGAGGCAACCAGCCAAGTACCAAAGGGGAGCTGGACTTCTCCAGTATAGGTCACTGTCTTGACCCAACTTCTCCTTCTAGGAGCAAGTTTGTTCCCTTTAAATAATTAGATTTAGTTAGTTACCCCACTCTGGGTACCAAATTGTCTTAAATTATTTAATTCCAATTGGGCATCACCCCACTCCTTTTTAATATAATTTTCTATCTGAAATTGTCTCTTAAATGCCCACTTCCACTGATAACACCTCTCCTCAAATAGAAATCGCTGTGTGTAAAAAAGAAAGCTGAACTCAGATGGACAGTTAACAAAATTTATTGCTTGACAGCAACCCTAACACTTGGCTTACCAGATCGCCGCCGGGACGGGAGCAGTCTACCCTTAAGGGGGCGGGGAGTGGGGGGGGCAGAACGCATTGCCTGGGCTGCCCGCCAGATAGTTAGGCAGGATTGCTCTGTTATTCAGTGTATCACATGGACCACTTCACATTGAAGATGCGGGATGCCATTTCTGAACATTTCCCCAGACACCCCCCCTCTCCAAAACTCTCTCTGCAAGTAAAAAACAAACAAATCAATACATCAAAGGAAAGGGTCATAGCTCACATAGTGCTCCCTGCCATGATAGTTTTCTACTTGCAAGGACTGTATTATGTGAGAGGAACTCTTGAAAATGTAACCTCACCTGACCTGCAGCTGGAAGCGGGACAGCACGCTCAATTGCTTCAGGATTCTACTACCTCATTCTTCGGCATGTGTAGATCAAATTTTTTCCCCCTCATGGATCATTGCCTTGTCGTGGCGAAGGGGCTTGCGTAACTCAATGAAGCCATGAGCTATGCCGTGCAGGGACACCCAAGACGGACAGGTCGTAGCAGAGAGTTCTGACTAAAAGTGATCCACTGGAGAAGGAAATGGCAACCCACTCCAGTAACCTTGCCAAGAAAATCCCATGAACAGTACCAAAAGGCTAAAAGATATGACGCCGGAAGATGAGCCCCTCAGGTCGGAAGGTGTCCAATATGCTACTGAGGAAGAGCGGAGGACTATTCCAAGTAGACCCAGAAAGAGTGAAGCGGCTGGGCCAAAGCCAATAGGACGTCCAGCTGTGGATGTGTCTGAGGTTGAAAGGAAAATCCAATGCTGCAAGGAGCAATACTGCTTAGGAACATGGAATGTGAGGTCTATGAACCAAGGCAAGCTGGATGTGGTCAAAAATGAGATGATAAGATTGAACATTGACATCTTGGGAACCAGCGAACTAAAATGGACGGGCATGGGCGAATTTAAGTCAGGTGACCATCATATCTACTACTGTGGGCATGAATCCCTTAGAAGAAATGGAGTAGCCCTCATAGTCAATAAAAGAGTGGGAAAGGCAGTACTGGGGTGCAACCTCAAAAACGACAGAATGATTTCAGTTCGAATCCAAGGCAAACCATTCAACATTACAGTAATCCAAGTGTATGCCCCAACCACTGATGCCGAAGAAGATGAAGTTGACCGGTTCTATGAAGACCTACAACACCTTCTAGAACTAGCACCCAAAGAAGATGTCCTTTACATCATAGGAGACTGAAATGCTAAAGTAGGAAATCAAGAAATAAACGGAACAACAGGCAAGTTTGGCCTTGGAGCGCAAAATGAAGCAGGGCAAAGGCTAACGGAGTTCTGTCAAGAGAACACGCTGGTCATAGCAAACACTCTTTTCCAACAACACAAGCGGCGACTCTACACATGGACATCACCAGATGGTCAATACCGAAACCAGATAGATTATGTGCTTTGCAGCCAAAGATGGAGAAGCTCTATACAGTCAGTAAAAACAAGACCTGGAGCTGACTGTGGCTCAGATCATGAGCTTCTTATTGCAAAATTCAGACTTAAACTGAAGAATGTAGGGAACACCACTAGACCAGTCAGATATGACCTAAACCATATCCCTTATGAGTATACAGTGGAGGTGAAGAATAGATTTAGGGCATTAGACCTGGTAGACAGAGTGCCTGAAGAACTATGGACGGAAGTTCGTAACATTGTACAGGAGGCAGCAACGAAAACCATCCCAAAGAAAAAGAAATGCAAGAAAGCAAAGTGGCTGTCAGATGAGGCTTTACAAATAGCTGTGGAAAGAAGGAATGCGAAAAGCAAGGGTGAAAGGGAAAGATATAAACAACTGAATGCAGAGTTCCAGAGAATAGCAAGGAGAGATAAGAAGGCCTTCTTAAATGAACAATGCAAGGAAATCGAGGAAAACAACAGAATGGGGAGGACTAGAGATCTCTTCAAGAAAATTGGAGATATCAAGGGAACGTTTTGTGCAAAGATGGGCATAATAAAGGACAAAAAAGGCAAGGACCTAACAGAAGCAGACGAGATTAAGAAGAGATGGCAAGAATACACAGAAGAACTATACAAGAAAGATCTTAATGTTCATGATGACCACGGTGGTGTGGTCACTGACCCAGAGCCGGACATCCTAGAGAGTGAAGTCAAGTGGGCCTTAGGTAGCATTACTAACAACAAAGCTAGTGGAGATGATAATATCCCAGCTGAGCTACTTAAAATCCTAAATGATGATGCTGTGAAAGTGCTGCACTCAATATGCCAACAAATTTGGAAAACTCAGCAGTGGCCAAAGGATTGGAAAAGGTCAGTTTACGTTCCAATTCCAAAGAAGGGCAGTGCCAAAGAGTGTTCAAACTACCGTACAATTGCACTCATTTCACATGCTAGCAAGGTTATGCTCAAAATCCTACAAGCTAGGCTTCAGAAGTACGTGGACCGAGAACTACCGGACGTACAAGCTGGGTTTCGAAGAGGCAGAGGAACTAGAGATCAAATTGCCAACATGCGGTGGATCATGGAGAAAGCACGAGAATTCCAAAAAAACACCTACTTCTGCTTCATTGACTACGCAAAAGCCTTTGATTGTGTGGATCACAACAAACTGTGGCAAATTCTTAAAGAGATGGGGGTACCAGACCACCTTACCTGTCTCCTGAGAAACCTGTATGCGGGTCAAGAAGCAACAGTTCGAACCGGCAATGGAACAACGGATTGGTTCAAAATTGGGAAGGGAGTACGGCAAGGCTGTATATTGTCACCCTGCTTATTTAACTTATATGCAGAGTACATTATGAGAAATGCAGGGCTGAATGAATCACAAGCCAGAATCAAGATTGCCGGGAGAAATATCAACAACCTCAGATATGCAGACGATACCACCCTAATGGCAGAAAGTGAAGAAGAACTAAAGAGCCTCTTGATGAGGGTGAAAGAGGAGAGTGCAAAAGTTGGCTTGAAACTCAACATTAATAAAACTAAGATCATGGCATCGGGTCCCATCAATTCTTGGCAAATAGAAGGGGCAGAAATGGAAGCAGTAACAGATTTTACTTTTCTGGGTTCCAAGATCACTGCAGACGGAGATAGCAGCCATGAAATTAAAAGACGCTTACTCCTTGGAAGGAAAGCTATGGCAAACTTAGACAGCATAATAAAAAGCAGAGATATCACCATGCCAACAAAAGTTCGTATAGTCAGGGCGATGGTGTTCCCAGTAGCAATGTATGGTTGCGAGAGTTGGACCATAAGGAAGGCTGAGCGCCGAAGAATAGATGCTTTTGAACTGTG
Organism: Plestiodon gilberti rubricaudatus; assembly: GCA_026170595.1. Classification (NCBI taxonomy): domain Eukaryota; kingdom Metazoa; phylum Chordata; class Lepidosauria; order Squamata; family Scincidae; genus Plestiodon; species Plestiodon gilberti. The sequence continues at coordinate 48,887,928 of JANXHW010000004.1, read as the reverse complement.
GTGCTGGAGAAGACTCCTGAGAGTCCCTTGGACTGCTAGGAGATCAAATCAGTCAATTCTAAATGAAATCAAGCCTGACTGTTCCCTGGAAGGACAGGTACTAAGGCTGAAACTCAAATATTTTGGCCACCTAATGCGAAGAGAGGACTCTCTGGAGAAGACTCTGATGCTGGGAAAGATTGAAGGCAAAAGGAGAAGGGGAAGGCCAAGGATGAGATGGTTAGACAGCATCACCGATGCAACAAACATGAAACTGAGCGAACTCAGGAAGATAGTGGAGGACAGGAAGGCCTGGCGGGATATGGTTCATGGGATCACGAAGGGTCGGACACGACTTAACGACTGAACAACAACAACAAGATCAAATTTAGGAAGAGGTCCATGAGTCAGAAATGACTCTGTGGGGAATTTTGGCTTAGCCCCATGACTGTAAAACCCATGCTAGACCCAAACCTGCTGAGAGAACCATGGAAGTATTCTCTTCTAAACATGTATATGAAACAAAAGAGTAGAAACCTAACCTATTAAAGTCTTTTGGGAGTTGTGGTCAAAGTATAGGTTGGAGTCTGGGCCTCTGCCAGCGTTCAGAACCAGCCTTTAGACATGAGCTGTTCCAGGGCTCAAAGAATAACGAAAAGTATCTGAGCATCGACCAGCTGTGCCTTTAAAGAGATTACGTATTGCCAAGCCCCTGGCTTTGTGCAATGGTACAATTTTTTATCCACAGGCAGGAAGTGAAGCATAACATGGTACTAGAATTTCATGTCCCCAAAGAAAGAATTGTCAGGGCTTCTATTCAATTGTCCTTCCATCCAAAACAAAACCAAGTGCTTGCTGCAACATGATCTTCTTGCACTTTTGAACTTCTGTGTACATTAAAGATCAAGTCCTTGCTTAGAAAAGAAAAAGTGTGTGAACCCATTCATTTCAATGGACCTTTACTACTGTAGTACCAATAAAGATAGGATGTAAGCATTAGGTAATGTCTTAAATGGTAGTAGAAAGAACAAAGCGTCTTGTGGCACCTCAAAGGCTAACCAATTTATTTCCACGTAAGCTTTTGTGGACTTTAGTTCCAATGCGCAAGACAATGGGGCATCCAGGATTGCCTGGTTTGTGTATTCGGGGAAGTAGACAGAATACTTTTAAAGTGAGTCAGTGGAGATTCGATCTTGTACATCTTTAGCAAGAATCATGCATCTGGTGAAGTGGACAAAAGCTTGTGCTGAAATTAGTCTTTAATGTGCTACAAGGCTCTTTGTTGTTTTTGCTGCACGGACTAACACAGCTACCCTTCTGGAAGTAAGTTCAGTAAGGATTTCTCCGTATTTCTTTTAATATCTGTGCAATTTATTTAATAGAAAGCTGAAACGTTGAACCCAGGTGTGCAACAGAAATATTCCTTTGAGTCCTTCATTCAGTAGGATTCATTTTTGCAAACACTTCTGCATCCTTTTGGCACAGTCCACTGAGACATTCTTCTGTGGAAGCCCCACTGAAATGAAAGCACTGCAGAAGAGCTCTCTTCCCAGTGAATTGTGCCCTTACTTAGTGGTTTAGAAAAGAAAGCAATGTGGCTACTGCATCCAGTAGCCACATTACTTGAATACAACAAGGAACAAGGGAAAACTTGTTGAAGCCAACTAATGTTCAAAATATGAACAGCTAGTTTTTGAGTTGCACAGAATTCTTCTTCAAGAGTGGAGGAGGTCAATGGGGGGACGGGACAACGTGTTGCATGCCTAGTTCTCAGCTCTGTGTTCTTAGACACAAAGGAGCAACCATTTTAGCTGGAATATTGTCAGGACAATCCCACAGCAGGTCCCGAACCTGGAATTTGAGGGATGGCAGGCAGGGATCCATCCCGTGCATCTTTGTCAAGTTGTGGGCATAGGTGCCAACTACAGGGTAAACAAGTAAACCAAAGGGAAAGCATCTAGGACAGCATTAGATTACATGAGCAGTTTTGATATAGTTATGCAAAAAGGCTTGATTCCTGTAAAATCTTCCACAGTTTAAACAGTCTTGACTTGGGCATGTGATGGCTGAAAGCCAAAGATTCTTTTGTGTAAAGGGGGTTACTAGGCCAACAGTCCATGAGTCACTGTTCCTTAATGGTCAATAGATAATTCTGACTGAGAGACAGAGAGCAGGCAAGCTGAAGGCTAGACATCACCTTGAGGTGCACAGCCTCTCCTGGATCTGAGATGAAGACGTTCACATGCTGCTTGCTTTCACTTGATGCTCTACTTGTCTACCGTAATGCACCTGAATACGGGGAGGTTCTGTTTCTGGACCCCCCACGAAAGTCTGAAACAGTGCAATTTAGGAAACACTTTTATAATAGCCCTGATAGCATCCCGAGTGCAATTGACAATGTTACGAGTGAAATTGACAGCCCTGAGAGCATTCTGAATGAACCTGATAATGCTTGGAGTGAAACTGACAGCATCCGGAGTAAATCTGACCAGGTTCCAAGCGCAACTGACAGCTACAGCAATGGAGACCGGGGCTGGCCACTCAAATGCAGAGTCACGTACCCATTATTGTATTTGTAAATGAACCCAAATGTTGCAAGACCGTAAAGTGCCCAGTGATCCCTCTTCCAAAGGAAGCCAAAGCCTGACTACCTTGGTCTACACATTACCACTCGGGGAGTGGAGAAAGCATAATAGGGGCAAGTGCCGCAAATTTGGTTTTTGTCTCAGACCTGCCTTGCCTTCATCCTCCTGTACCCTGACCTCATCCTGGTTCCGGACTTAGCCCAACAGTTGCAATTGCTGCTAGAGCAGTGGTTCCCAACCTGGGGATCGGGACCCCCAAGGGGGTTGTGAAGCGATTTCTGGGGGATTGTGGGATGTTGGCTGGATGGCCACACCCAAGATGGTGGCTCAGTCCTCCCCCCTCCCGCTGTAGAGAAAGAAGCTCACCTTGTGTTACTTTCTGCTTACCTTTTAGCATCTCTGTTAATATTAGCTCACTCCCCCCAATGGGGCTGCTTATGAGCAAAACTTTAAAAATGTTATTTATTTAAAAAAGTGTGATTCTTTAAACAGTGTAACTTGTTAAAAAAAATGGCATCACTTCCTGCTTACTGACATCACTGCCGGTCCTAGGTCTTAGGGGGGTCCCGACAGATTGTCATTCTACAAAAGGGGGTCCTGGTGTTAAAAAGGTTGGGAACCACTGTGCTAGATCTTGGGGGAAAAGCATGTGATATTTTCAATATTTTAAGGGGAAAAATGAGTTTGGCACCCCAGTGGCAAACTGGCATCTTTGCAACTTATACCTCAAATTTGGTCAGCTACATTTTGAATCCAGTGTAATATATGAAGCTGCCACCATATGCTGACTTAGATCAATAGTCCCTCTAGTACTTCCTGCTCAGAGGGGAATGCAGTGTGAGTAAGTTGTCCTGTTCCTGCGTGACTGAGGAAGAAGACGTGTTAAACTGTAGGAGTGACATGTCAAGCTCTATCTGACTGGGCCAGCCTACTTCCATCTCTAAGTAGCAAGGGTGCATCATGGAGATACCATTTGTTGATCTTTGTTTCGATCCAGACACTGAAGCTGAGACTTGCCCTGCCCTATATCTTAAACCAGGAAACTGTTCCAAAAGCAAGCTATGCGCTTCCATCAGCTTTGCAGCCAAGCTTCCTATAAATAGATTGCCAAGTCTTTTGTTAAGGTTTTCAGTCTAGAGTTGTCAGAAGCTCCCTGGATTTCACACTGCATCAGAACTAAAAACAACTGCCTTTTGCAATGAATCTTCTGTAGCCATGGAAGATACGTACTAGCTACCTGTTGTATCAGCTAAGGCAAGTATATGAATGAAGCTAGAACCATTTTACTCTTGGCTGCAATTCTATTTATTTTTAAAAGCTTTCCTTCTGCCTTTCTTCTGAAGGCCCCGGGGTAATCAAAAGTAACAATAAACAATCAAAATTACAACTGATAAAACAAGCAATCAAGAAAAATCGATCTGACAAAAATGAACAGCGGCAACAATTAAACAATAGCAGCACCTGAACCTAGTAGGAGAATGAAATATCACACACATTTTCCAACAGCCAAGTCTCAGCCAGCCACTTAAAGACTTGCAGGTAGGAGGCCTGCCCAGCCTCCAAGGATGTTCCAAAGAGCTGGTGCTGCTGCTGAAAAGGCCCTGTTTGTTGTGGATGCTCATCACAGTTTTAATAAACTGGGCACCTGAAGCAGGTCCCAGTGGAGTTATGGGAGGGGTTGTGGCACCGTATATGGTGCAAGGCACTGCACCGTGCCTTGCAAACTGGTGTAACATGGTCCCTTCCACTCACCCCCAGAGCCATTCCAGCGACGAGTGGGGGGGGGCCGGCCATGTTACACCGGTTTGCAAGCCGTGATGCAGCGCCTTGCACCACGTACGGTGTCGCATCCCCTCCAGCAACACCACTGGCAGGACCTTAGATGACAATCTGAGCATGGGAGGGGAGTGTATACAGGTGGTTCTTGAAGTACCCAGGTCCCAAACTGTTCAGGGCTTTAAATCTCAGAACCAACACCTTGGTTTGATTGTTTGATTGATGGAGGATAATAAATAAAAGCACTCTTGGCTATTTCCTTCAACGAATCACAGGCGTCCATCAATGAAGAGGACAGGGGGACGTGAGCTACTTGTCTGGGGAGCCCTTGCCACTCCTCCTCAGGCTCCAGCTATGAATCCATAATAGGTGCAGGTCATGATTCAGGCATCATAAGCAATTGCAAGTGATGCTGCATGGAAGGAATTGAGTAATGGCTTCTGGACTCATACATTGATCTTATGCTGGAGCATTTAGGCAGCTACTTTGCCATTAGTACTCTGGCATTTGGGGGCTGATACCAACCTTGAGTTTAGACATAGATAGAAAAAACTGGTCAGCCATAAGTGCAGGAATCCTCTGCATTAGTCCTGAAAAATCATAACATGTAAGGCAACCAGGCTACTTATCATTTCCTAACCTCTTTCCCAAAAAAAGGAGCATAAATTAGCCTAACTGTAATAGGTTTTTTTTTTAAATCTAGCTTCCATAGAACGTTAAATGAATAGTTTATCAGCAGTTAATTCCATAGCACTTCCACTTAAAAAAAAAAGTTGCTAGGTCCTGAGAGCATGGCCCTAATATCATATCAGCTTTCCGTTCGAGTTAAGAATTCTATTAGCACTTTTGCTTTCTTCCCCCTTCAAATTAAAGCAATATCACAGAAAGAGGCTTTATAGATATTGCTTCATATGCTGGTGATTTTCTTTCAGCCCGTTCTCAAGGGGACTCTTTTGCTAAGTTCCTAACCTTAATATAGTCTTACGACTTGCATCTACAGCAGAATTGGCTATTGCAAAATGTACGTACGCGTCCCCAGGAAACATAGTAGAGTTTACGAAGGCATTAGTGACCTGAGGTGAGATGATGTCTCTCTAGCCTAACCTCTACAGCTTTATATTCTGAGCAAGAAATGACTCTTTAGGTCATTCCTTTCCTCTAGGTAGGCTGCACTTTCCATAAAGCTGCAAAAGAGGAAATTTCCCGTTTCTCTTGAACATGCTTGCGTGGTATTCATAAGCTCTATTCTTCTCCCCACATGAAGGGTTTACTATGAGTGCGCCCACTTCACTCTGTGTTCTGCTGATGATGTGCAGGTGTTGACTGCACCCCCCCCCCACACACAATACCAAAGGCAGAATTTATATCTAACTACTGTAAATTATTCAAGTATTTGGTTACAGATTCTGCCTCTGAAGCCTATTCTTTTCTATAAATATTGGAGCCACCCAGTGCTATTCTTGGGATGCAATCCCATGACTCACAGCAGAGGAGGATTAAGGAACACGATCAGGGACCTTCCAAGAAGGCTGGGTTCTTATCTTGCTCCCGTGGTTATGGGGTCTGAAGTACTGCTACCCCAGAATGGGCCTGGCCTGGCTGTGGCCCCTGTCTGTCTCCCAGATGAATTGCCACGTGTTTCCACATTGCTTTGGTGACCTCACAGATTGTTTTTTTAAATGTCACCATGAAACTAATTGCTACCGGTAATCGGTACTGGTCAGATCCTCTGACCATGCCCAGAAATAGTCTGTTTTTCTTCATATCTTCCTCTAAACGTCATAGCTAATTTACTAGAGCGTCTACCCCTTGGAGCCAGTGGGCTCCTCTCCCAGCTGAGCTGGTGTCATAATATTGCCTGACCTTCTACAGATCTGTGTATCCACCCCTGTGTGATGGGCAACTGCTCTCTTGTAAGGGTCAGCTCTGACCTCTGGGTAACGATGTGTGAGACTGCATTTATTGATACGCTCCCATGGAGCTTTGCTGGTTACCTCTCTTTTCAGTGTTATGGTTAGCTGAAAACGTTTGATAGGTGACTTCTTTGTTCTAGGAAATGCCAGATCACTATGTCTCTCTGACGGTTTTACTACTTCAAGGTGCATTAGACAGAAGAGCACAATCAACTCCAAATTTGGCAGTGAAATAACTGTGAAATTACTGCTAAAGTCACAGAAGAGCGGATTCCAGCTGCCTTGGAATTTGGCTTGTCTTGCTGACTTCAGAAACAATTGTTTATTTCATCATGTTTAATCATTTAGCTCTGTAAAATAAGTTTCCAGTCGAATCGACAACGTTCAGTCAAGAAGTAAAACTGCTTACTCATGTTTCCTATTTTCTTATTTTTTTTCCCCTCCGAAAATAGTAGCCGTCAGCAGTATACCCTGGGTGCAATAATGTTTCAGCACATTGGCAAAAAGACAATCTGGAGACTTATGTGGCCCCAGACAGATACTCAAGCTGAAATTCTTTCATGTTTTGGAATGATAAATTCAACTATTTTCCTTGCTGCATAATCCGGTAAGAAACTGATGGGAAGTGCAGGGAGTGCAAGAAATCTGATCATCTAAGGTTATTCAGGTTCCTTGGATGCAGTGAAAAATGCAGTGTGCATAGTGCTGGGTGCTCCATCCAGTTTCCTCTCTAAAGCTCTTCTGAATGGCAGACCCATAAGAATGAAGGCATTCAATTGCAAATGATACAAACCAGATTATATTAACTGCAGATCAGGCATTTTGAATGAACGCCATGCGTGACCCTCAAAATGATTTTAATAAGAGCAAAAGGCTGATGGTTGATGGGTCAGAAACATCTTCCCTTTTTAACGACAGGGTCTCTGTGTTCACTTAAATACAGACACAACTTTCATAATCTAGATTGCAGAGTGATCTTGCTGCCTTTAAATTGCAAAAAACTTGTTAACATAGTATGTGTTCTCTTTTCACGTTTTCAAAATGTTTTCAGCATCAGCATGTTTGCTGATCACTGAACGATCAGACAGTACTGATAAATCACCAAATGATGGAACCTGAAGGTAATTTACCTTCCTCACTTCCCTCAAACCCTTAGTGTGGCACAGACACTGAAATATTAGTACCACTGAGATTGTATTATTTTTGTCAGTGTCCCCCATTTGCTGAATTTTGGCCACTTATTTGTTTGTAGAATTCTCAATATTATTCCCATTATTATGAAGTATATGTGTGCAGGGTTAGGCCAAATACTGTATATTGCAACAACCGTGTGAGGGGGTGAGTGGCTGCAATGGCTGCCAATCGCTGATATTGGAGAAAAGAAAGATGTACACTTGGGGCAAATCCTGAAGTGGGAGCCCAGTCTGCCACTTACAGTACTGTATAAACTTGTACATGTTTGCATAGAAGTTCTGTTTTGCTCCATGGAGCGTACTGGCAGATAAGTGTGTTTAGGACTGCAGCCTTAGTGTGGCGATATACCCAGACCCATGACTATGACAGGGCCGGTTTTGCTTTCTGCTACCATGCCCCAGAATGCACTCTGTTTTCATTATCCTGTCAAACTCAGTGGGAACCAATTTCTTGATGGGAAACATAGTAGGGATGGGGAGAAAGAAGGGTTCCAAGCCCCTGATGCCAGAGATGGTAGCATGTTTCCCCCAGCCATATTCCTGAGACCAGTGCTTCATTTTCTTGAAATGATTGGCTGCCTTTCATTTGAATGGGAATGAAAAATAAATACATAAAAACCACAACTCCCAGGGCCATCTTTCAGGTGTGAAAAGCCTTTTTCTCACCTGATTTCACCCAATGGGAGCAGCCATGTTGCCACCTTCATCACCTTGGCAATGAAAGTGACATAGGTGGAAATTGCTTTTCCTGTGCAAACCCATCTTTGGGTTCTCACTTCCTGTTGACTGACCTGATGTCGTTCGTGGCTGCAGCAATTTTTGTGTTGCCACTGCTGCACAGAGAAGGGTCAGGTGACCCAGGGTGAGCTACGCCTGGACATCTAGTCATCAGGATATCTTGGACTATGACATATTTCAGCATTCTGGACGGTAACAATTTTGATATTCCCATGACTGTGAATGCCCAAGCACCTTTATATAATAAATGAAAAATGGCAACTGTTGATCTTGACGTAACTTCTTAATGACATCTAACTGACTACTTCTACATCCTTTCTCTTTCAATAATTATTTGTTTGTTGTTTTACTGGCACCTACAACATGTTCTTGACAATAGTAACTCTGCCCAAATCTAGTCATGTGAAGGAAAAAAATTAAGGTATCAGAATGACGTAATTAAAGAGCTTTGAATTGGTAAAATCAGCAGTGCCACTTGGTTTAGAAGAAAACAATGTTGTGTTTCGATTACTGGCACTTTTGGTCCTATTCAAGCTATCTATATAGGATTTTCTTTCTTTTTCTTTTTTACAAAAGACAGCTTTTAAAGGTCAAAGATCACCTACTAAAGGAGCAGGAAAAGAAACCCAACAACAAGAAAAGACTGTCAAAGGTTTGTTTTATCCTCATTTCATTTCCTTCAACACATAAAGCACACCTCAAATCAATGACACAAAACCTACAGAAGCGTTGCCAAACTGTGTACAAAAGAAAGAAAGTTCCTTTGGATAACTGTCAAAGGTAGATAAAGTCTATTTCTGGATGCAGCCACATTCCAGTCGGAATGTTTGAACTTTGTCTTCATTGGTCAATGCCGCCCATTCCCATACCAGTGGCAAATGCCTCTATATAAAGAATCCACTTCTGTTATCTCTTTCTTCTTTTTATTCCGGTAATCAGTATGTCATGGGAGCATGGCCCTCAAGTTTCATCTCTGTAGGACATCGTTACTGCCAGACCCTTACCTTCCTTGCAGTAGACACCAGCTCCAGCAGACATAAAACCTAAAATGCTTACATGGCTGGAAAAAAGAGAGTTATGGGTGGGGGCAGAAGCGGAGGAAGGGATGGGGTGTGGGGGTGGATTGCCCCCGGGCAGCAGGCAGGGGGCATCATACCGGCAGCAGGGGTGATAAAATGATGGCGGGGCAGCAAAATGGCGATGGAGAATGCTTCCGCGGCGATCCAGGTGGCGGCGGCAATGGAACGGCTCAGAGGAGCCAGCAGAAGCCTCCAGCGTTTGTGGTGTGCCCCGCCCTCCCGCCCAGCCCCCGAGGGATGTTTGGCTCCAGCTGACATCACTCGGGGGTGGGGTGAGTGACGTCAGCATCACGAGGGGGGGCGGTGTTCCTACGCCACTGGGAGGGGGGGAGGAACCAGACCAGTCCATTTGATTGGTTGGAAGGAAAGGAGGAAGGAGATTGTATATATAGCTGAGAAATTCAGCTGCTAAAGCTCAAACTTCTGGCGATAAGAGAATAACTTTATCTAGGTTACCTGTCATAAGAAAAGCCCTGCTGGATCAGGCCAAGGGCCCTTCAGGTGGCAAGTGGGCGCTTTGCGCCCACAAAACATTTTTTTAAAAAATATTTATTTATTTAGTTAATTAATTAATTAAATTAATTAGTTAATTAAGGGTGGGGGGGTGTCCCGGTTGGAAACCAGGAAAATATGGCAAGCCTACCTATAGATCTCCTTAGACCTATATCTGGTGTAAGTCCGAGGAGTGTAAAGGGGAGGGACTGGTTGAAAAAGAGGGAATAGGTCCTGGCCTTACTCCATTCATCAGCAAATCGTACCTTGTACATAGATAGAATTTTGAGCAAGCTTTTCTGTTTGGTTTTAATGGATAACTGGGCTGATGTGAATACCATTTATCTTTAGTGTGCAACTAGTTTAAATGAGAAGTAACCCTCAGAATCAGGTCGACCACCCAGGTGCAATCAGTATTTGAAAGAAGGGGAATTAGGTGATTCCGTTTACAGCTAGAGGAATTTGAGTTTGATATTTCCAGAACACATTTTCATCCAGTGCCCTGCACTATCGTGGAAAGAATGACTGCCTCCCCAAGATATTTGTTTAATTCCCTTTGACGTCTGATGGCTTCAGCATTTTGATGATACGGTTACAGAATCTAATTATTTTAATATTAATTTATTACTGTCATTTAGGTGGGATGCTTATGATTACTGAAATGGATAACCATGTGGCTGTCACAACTTTTAAGGAGTAATTTCAGTTTGAACTTGACATCAATATAAACATGACAATAGCTTTTTGCCATTACATATTGCCATCATGTATTTTTTGTTTCTCGTGGGAGCTGACGGGATATGATTCATAATGATAGCTTTAATATACATTCGTGCATAACAATCAGGATTTATAACAATATTGACATACGTAATATCATCTGTATGGTTTCTGTCAACATTAATCATCCCAATTCTTCTCTTTATGCGGCATACATATTCATGTCTATAACTGCCTTTGCTAAGCTCATGTGCCAAACCCCTCTTATTGTGTAAATCAGGGCTATAGCGCACACTCAAAGGCAGTGGGTCTCAATACATCACTTTTATCTTTTTTTAATACGTCTTATAAAAAGCAAGTTGGTTAAAAAAAAAACATGGCCCTATTAATTAAATTGGGTTTCGCACTGCTGAACTAAATATGATCCTGGTGTAGGGTTTCCAGAGAGTCATTGGTTACATATCCTCTGATTTATCTATATAATATCTCGCAGCGAAACCATAGTGAAAGAGTATCAGTCTCTGCCGCCAAGTTAGGAAATGAAGGAAATGCACATCCGAGGGGGAAACCTACTCTATCTCTTTTGACACCTGGCCACAACCAAGAATATTGAGGTGCTCATAAAGCTATTACCATACCATGCACAGAAGTTTGAGGGCATGTGGCAGATTTCACTCTTTGCGGAGGCTTTCCACACATGTTTATTGTTTTATGTTGGAAGCTTAACAGCTTTTTTTCTTTTTAAATCTGGCTTTTTATTTACAGTGCAGTCATTTAAAAAAAAAAAAGAACCCGTGAAGGAGAGCAAAGAAAACAATGTCACTGATGTCTGCGAAATGCTCCAGAGCAATAAAGGTGTGGACTTGTGATGAGATCTAAAGCAACAACAGCTTGGCCCCGCAGGGAGGTCTTCATAGGCTGTACATCTTCCATTGACCTGAATCATCAAAGACCTCATTCACTTTACATCACAGTGCAATCTCCCGGATTTTGCTCCTTTTAAACAAACAAGAAAGAAAAAAAAATCAGCGGAACAAATTAGGAAAACAACCCTCTCAAGCTGAAAACACAAATGCCAGAGGACTTCTTCAGCCTTGTAATCACAAAGACAAATAGTATTATTCCTGCAATTTATACCTTAGATGATTGCAAAAGGGGCAGCTTCTCATATACGTTTCTCTAGAGAAGAAGGAGACCCCTGCGAATCAATTCTGCATCTGAATTTGCTTGAGGAGCAACCAGACAGGTGCTTTGTGACGAGAGAGGGAAGGGATGGTAGGAAGGATCTGCAATAGGACCCACACATCCCTCTCTCCCTACCTTGTCAAGTGGTTTGCCAAGGGATGGAGCTTGTTTCCCAAATCGCCTTCTTCAAAGTAGCACTTGTTGCCAATTTAAAGGACAAAAATGCGTATAATCATCTCTGCTCAAATCAGATTGCCCAAATCAGGGGTCCCCTTTCACAGGAGCAGAAGATCTCATAAAATAGATCCTCTGGTTTGGTTCCACACTTGTGACTACCCAGAAAAGTTATCTTGGCGCAGGCTCAAAGCTCACAGAAAACATCAAGTCAGGTCGAATTAAGAAAAAAACAACAACCCGCACATTCAGTGAACATGTGGAGAGGGAGATGGATTGTGCTGCTGGCCACACTTTCCGATAGTCTGGTGCTTCTGCACCCACTGTTAGTGTGAATGGGTTGTACACCTGCCGAACTTGTTCACACTCCTGATGAATACACAGATGGCAGAGTTGTGTCCAGCAGGCATGCTGACCTTAGGCATGGCCAGTGGCACAATTCCTCTCCTCCCTCACATTTCATTGAACGCAAGGGGAGCATCTGCAAAGTCCTTCTGTGTGCAAAGTAGTTGCCAAGAAACGGGGGAGAGAGTTGTTGATTGCACGGTGGCAGTTGCCACTTTAAAGGCAGCGCAATGCACAGCGTTGTCTCTCCCCTTCTCTTGGCAACGTGCTTGCTATCAATCTGGTGCTTTCTACCAGTTGACCCGGGACAGACATTATGCTGACAGGTCTGTAATTTTTCAGATCTTTCAATGGATCCCTTAAAAAAAAAAATTATGTTAGATTGGCGAGCTTCCAATCCTCCGGGTAAGGAGATGAATGTTAATTATCTGTTACATCGTGGGTTTTTTTGTGGTTTTTTTTTTAAGTTCAGCAATTTTACATTTGAGTTGGCTGAAAGCCACCTGGCCCAAGTGACTTGTTAATTTGTAATTTGCCAATATCTTTAACATGACACTCACTGTTTGGCAGCGCTTCAGATTCCCTTCCTCCCCCCCCCCCAAGGATGGGTTTGGGGTGTGGCTCTCTCTCCAACTTCTTCCACAGAGAAGGCGAATGAAAAGAATTCATTTCGCCGTTCTGAAATCTTCCTATCATACTTCAGCATGCCTTGAATGTTTTTGTAATCTCCATGTCCTAGTGCCTCTCTGGCTGATTTCCTGCTCCTCATGTTTCTCAATGTCTGTTTGCTTGTTTTTCCTCCTGAGATTCCTTCTTTGCTTGCCTTACCAGCAATTTACATTTGTTTTGCCATCGTTTGTACCCTTTTTTATCTTCCTCATTTGGACAAGACTTCTGCTTTTTAAAAGGAAATTCCCTTGACACGGATATATAAGCACATTGGGATCTTCATAGATTTGTTCGTCTTTTTCATGGTGTACATTCAGGGCATCCCCATGAGGCATCCTTATTCTGTTGCCAGAGTCTAAGCCCCCAGGGGGGTTCACTGCCCCTCCCTGCCTCCTCTCCAGGGGAAATGGGATCCAGTCAGCAACTGGCAGCCAAGGCTGGGTGGGTCTCCCGCCCCTTGGTGGCAGGCGTGGTAGCTGATGCCTGCTGTATCCCCCTGGGAAAGAATAGGCCCAGCTAGCATCCAGCAGCTACTGGCTGGGTGGGCCTCTCCTTTACTTGTGCCCTGGATGTGGTAGCGGGCACAGCTTTCTTCTTCCTCAGCTCAGCACCAGCAAAGGCGTCGCTCTGGTAGGGGCGGGGCCATAAGTTTCGCTCGTCCTAGTCAGGTTTATCGTGCGAGCAGGAGGCGGCCCCGCCCCCTCACTGTCGGAGCCATTCCTGTGCGGAGAAAGCAGCAGGCAGGGTCTCTTGCCTGCTGCTTTCTCCGCACGGGAAAGGCTCCAACAGTGAGGGGGCGGGGCCGCCTCCTGCTCGCTTGGTAAACGGGACTAGGACGAGGAAAACTTACGGCCCCGCCCCTACCGGAGCGACGCCTCTGAGAATCAGCAGCAACAGAGCAATGTGGGAAACAAACAGGGTGGACAACTGCTGTTGTTGCTGCCAACCCAAAGAAGCCTGCACTTGCTACCACACCTGCCATGAAGAGGAGGAGAGCCTCCAGATGGCATTTCGCTTTGCTGTAAATCAGTTTAGGCCCAATTGTATCCAACTTTCTAGTGCTGATGCAGCTGTGCGTACAGGTTGCCTGCTGCACTCTGTGGTGGGGGGACAGTCACGGAGGCCTGGGCTCCTCAAGATAAGGGAAGACGCACTGGCGTCGACGAGGGGAAGTGCGTGGGGCGGGCCACCCGGGGACGACATTAAGAAAGATCTGTTACGATGGGAAAGATTGAAATTGTCCTTACTAGGAAGGATATCGGTGATTAAGATGAATGTATTGCCAAAAATGATGTTCTTATTTCAAACGATACCAGTGATTATATCTGATGCACCATTTAAAGAATGGCAGAAAGACATTTCTAAATTTATTTGGCAAGGGAAAAAACCAAGGGTGAAATATAAGATTCTTCAAGATGCAAAAGAGAGAGGAGGATTAGGACTACCAGATCTGAAAGTATATTATGCAGCATGTTGTTTTGTGTGGTTGAAAGAGTGGGTGTATTTACAAAATAGAAGATTATTGGAGTTAGAAGGCTCTGACTTGAGATTTGGTTGGCATGGGTATTTGTGGTATGATAAAGTGAAAGCAAATTTAGAATTTAAAAATCATTATGTTAGACATGCATTATGGAGAATTTGGAATAGATATAAAATGAGATTTTATGAGAAAGTACCATTATGGGTTGCACCATATGAAGCACACTTTGGTGGAAGTAGCGTGACAAAAGAGAAAGGACTACTGTACAGAAATTTATTAATTTTTTCACAAGGAGACTGTATAATGAAGTCAAGAGAAAAACTAATGGAAGAAGACTTTAATTGTCAATGGTTTGTATATGCTCAAATTCTGGAGAGATTTAAAGTGGACAAGAAGGCATATGGATTTGTAGAAGAAGAATCAATATTGGAGGCACAATTAAAATCTGAAGACCCGATAATTTCAAAAATGTATAAATTGCTTTTGAAGTTTGAAACAGAAGAAGAACAGGTTAAAGAATGTACGATTCATTGGGTGAAAAATGTAGGTCATGTTATTTTAATGGACCAATGGGAACAACTATGGTTAAAACAGTTGAAATTTACGTTAAATGTTAATATTAAAGAAAATATGTATAAAATGATATATAGATGGTATATAACCCCAAGCAAATTAGCAAAAATGTATGAGAAGGTGACGAATAGATGTTGGAAATGTAAAATGCAAGAAGGAACTTTTTACCATATGTGGTGGACATGCCCTCAAGCAAAGAAGTATTGGACTCAGATTCACAAACAGATTGAGTTGATTTTAAAGATTAAGATCCAAATGAAACCGGAAACATTTTTGTTGGGTATGTGGGAGGATCATGTAGGCGAAAAATTTCAAACTTTGTTTTTATATATGATAGCTGCGGCAAGAATTTTATATGCACAATATTGGAAGAATTCGGAGATACCTTCGCTGGAAGATTGGTGGCTGAAAGTTTTGGACTATGCTGAAATGGATAAACTTACAATTTTAATTAAGGAAAAGTCAGTTAACTTTTTCGTGAATAATTGGAAACCATTTATTGACTTTTTAAGAGAGAGAGAGAGAGGAATGATGTGATGATATGCGGATTTAATGAATAGAATGTGGGTGTTGTTTTGGCTTAGTTGGAAATTGTATGTAGAAAATAGTGAATAGTATGCTAGTAGGATGTATTGCTTCGCGCTTGCTATAACTTTATGAAATATGTATTGTTTTTATGTTTTAATATATCAATAAAATATAAATATATATATATATATATATATATATATATAAAAAAGGGTGACGCGCGTCCCTCCCGGTACTCACATTTTCGTTGGAGCTGGGCCCGCCCGCTCGCCCTCGCATCCGTTTGGCTCTGAAATGAGCCGAAAACGGCGCGGGGAGGTGCTCCGCGCCTGCGCGTGACGTCATGCGCGGGGGCAGAGCCGCGCTCTTAAAGGTGATGTGCGACCCCGCTTCTCAGTGACGCGACTGGGAAGACGTGTGGCAGAATTGGTGCTGAAAGGTTGGATAGGATTGGGCCCTTTGAGAACTTGTTTAAAGGCCCAATCCAGCGTAGATTTTTCACGTGCTCCGCAGGTGGAGGGTGCCATAAACATGCCGTAAAGTGCATTTTCGGCACCCTTGGAGTAAGGCCCGCCGGCGTGGAGGCCGGCAAGTCTCTCTCTGCTGCGGACCCAACCTGCAGTCACAGGAGCAAGGTAAGGATTGCACCAGTGAGTGCAGGGGTGGGGGGGGGAAGGTGGGCTGGGAGGGAGGCAAGGGAGGGCGGCCATTGGCCGAGCTGGCCTGGGAGGGGGCGGGGATGTCAGTGGCAATATCCCCATCCCCATTCCTAGTCTCGGTGGCCCATTCCCTGCTGCCCTGGATGTACGTTGGCTCGAGAGCTATTGTACATCCAAGGAAGCCCATTGGGGCCAGGCAGTCCTACACCAGGGGACTTCCTCTCCTCAGTCCCCTTCCCCTGAGGAGACCCCGGGCCATGCCGGAATGGCCTGGGAAGGGCTGAGGATCTTGCGGCCAGCCCTATGGGCCGGCTGTGGATCCTTAGGATCGGGCTGTAAAGGTGGTATATAAATATGCTAAATAAATAAACAAACAAATCCGGAGGCAGTCCTGTATGCATTTTCTCTAAACCTATATTACAGTGATTTTAAATAAGCTCCCAGCTTCCTGAAGAGGTTTTGTCTTTCTGACTCTCCCCTTCACATAACTAACCCCCTCATTTATTTCTGAAATTACATGGACTTTCTAGGCCATTTTCCGTTGCTATATGCCTTGAATGTGATGGTGCTGTGGTAATTGTTCCCAGGTGGTTTGGAATCAGTTCCATGGCTAAACTGAACGTGGGTGCTGCTCAATATGGCATCGAGGGGTCCTCCCCTCTTGTTAGCTACTAGACTAACTGTTCCATAGCAAATTGTTTCCTGTATCTAGACGTTTTGTGTCATGACCTGAATGTACATTTACCCAGTCAATCATATGTGACGATAATGCAAGTCACCCATTATTACATCATTTTTTTCCCTTTTGGTGTCCTCCCTGATTTCTTTCTCCGTCTCAAGTTCACCACCAGAGCTTTGGTCAGAGAGGGTAATAGTATGTGCCCAGTACTACATTACTTTTATTGGCCTACTATTTCTACCCGCAGTGATCCTGTGATTGAATTTGTTCCTCCTAAGGTTTCTAATTTATTGTACTGTGCCCTCTTTGACAAATAGAGTCCGACCACTGCCAGTACAGCCAACTCTGCCCTTTCTGTCCAGCAATAACTGTATCCCATTGACACAGAGCGCTTCCCTTCTAACATTTCAGACATAATGCACTGCTCTTTTTTTTTTTTTTAAACTAGCTGCGGAGTCTGCTGAGAACTATTTTATTCTGGCTATTTGCTACTCATGTTCAGCTCTAAAGTTGCATTTTGAGTCCTATGAGTTTTATTGTCTCATTTGATTGCTGTGATTGTTTTATTGCTGTATTTATTGTTAGGGTGGGATATACATATTTTAATGGAATATAACAAATGAAAATATTATTTATAGTTAAATAAATAAAATAATTGACCTTTCCAGCCACAGCCCCAGTTATGTTAAATTCAGCTGTATATTAATGTACATTCACTGGACTGTGAACATGTTCAAAGCATATTCTGAGGTGATTTGACTCAACTAACATTAGCCTATTTTATATTAAGTGTATGCTACAGAGGCATGATGAGATGGTGTACAGAGATAGCAGTGAGGCCTTCTCATTGGATGGAGATGAAGAAGAATTAGCTGCTAGGGATGGCCAAGGGTCTTCTTTCTTTGTTCATCCCCTTCCCTAGGACATGATCTGCACAGGTCCTACTACCCTGGCTTGTCTCCACTGTCCTTGTTCCAGGAAGGAAGTGGGATAAATAGGAATGGTGGGGAATTGCTATAGCTCAGGGGTTCTTAACCCCTTCCTGGCTGAGTACCACCTCTGGTACCACTCTCCTGCTGAGAACCACCGGAAATGACTGGTGATGACATCATTGCCAGGTACTTCCGGGTTTTCAGAGGCCAGAAAATGCAGTGTTCCCAAGAGGCTCAGCCAAAGGCAGGAGCCTCTCGGAAGTGAAAATACTCCACCAAAAGTGATCTGGTGTTCCGGTGTTCCAGCGGTCCAAATACCACCAGCAGTTGGCCAAGTTACCACTGGTGGTTCTAGTACCACTGTCCGAGAACCCATGTTCTAGCTTGAGTGTGTCCCTACTCTCCTGGAGGAAACAGAGGAGAAGAAAGTGATGGGAAGATGCTCTAGCCTATGTACCCACCACTCTCATCTCCTCCACTTCCTCCTCCAGGACAAGAGTGGAAATGGGCCGCAGCAGGGACAGTAGTGGTGAGTAGGTGAGCAGAGCCCTCATTGACCAAGCCATAATGGAACAGAAGGAGAAGAGGCACATACTTGGGAAGGGGGGCAGGAAAGAGTGTTGTGGTGGTGATGAGAGGCCAGTGGGGAGTGACACCTGTGGCAAAGGAGGGCAGGAGTGGTTTCCGCGGTGCTGCCTGTTCACACACACCACCTGAGGCAACTGCTTCACCGGCCCCTGTTGGGTGCATTCACATAAGCAGAGATAAGAAACAAAGGGTGCCTCTGTAACAGATGTTGGGATTTTTTTTTTACTGCAGATACAATCTCCACCCTGGAGCTGCTGTTGTATTAGGTTACTTGTATGAAACCTCTGGACTCGATTTGAGGAAATGACTAGAGTGTGAGTTATAGATATATAGACAGCAAGGACCGCCTCTTTGTGCACATGCTGGAGGAGCAACACACTTACAGCCTGGATACTGTGTGTGGAAACCCCCCCAAACAAACAAACAAACAAAAACCACAGCAGACTTTTATGTTTCTAGCAGGAGTAATCTGTACAGTATTTAGAGGCCTCTTTTGGCATGGTGATCTCATTCGGCATGATCCAGATCATGCAAATTTGGAATAGTATTGTACCTTAGCTTCAATATAAGACTATTCAAAGCAATTCAGATTTGTAACTGTTTTTAAAAAGACGGTTTAACCACATTGTGTTTATTGAATAAGTTCTAATTGTTGCAAAAAGGCTTGAATTTGTTCAATTAATATCACAGAACCACAATGTTAAACATATGATTTCTGCTGTATAATTAGGAATGCCTACAGGGGAATATTACAGACAAGATGGTTCTACCTCAAAAGGTTTTTCTGTCTTTCACAGCGCAATCTGACGTAACTTTTTTGCCGGTTTAACCAGCGGCGCAGCGAGAATGGGAGGCCCCAGAATGGAAAAAGGATTCAAATCCCCTTTGAATTCCTTGTTTGGAGGGGATTTGAATCCCTTTTCCATTCTCCTCCCGGCCTCCCGTTCTCGCTGCGCCGCTAGTTAAACCGGCACAAAAGTTAAGTTGGATTGCGCTGTCAATCATATACTTTTCTATGAGGAACGCCTCTGTAATTGTCCCCAAGTATTTTTGTAGATTCCTGGAGCATTTCCAGGATGTTATTCTGAAAAGAGCAGTGTGTAGATTGCAGCCCAAATTTGTTGTAAGACTAAAGTTAAGCTGGGAGAAACAATTCGAATTGTTAATGAAACCGTTGGGAGAGATCATCCAGGGATTTGGAGTTGGGTGTCACCAATATGCTGATGACACCCAGCTCTATCTCTCCTTGCCATCTTGTTATGGGGAGGCTGTGGAAGTCCTGGAGCGCTGTCTGGAGGTGGTTGGGGGCTGGATGA
The DNA here is from genome assembly GCA_026170595.1 of Plestiodon gilberti rubricaudatus. Classification (NCBI taxonomy): domain Eukaryota; kingdom Metazoa; phylum Chordata; class Lepidosauria; order Squamata; family Scincidae; genus Plestiodon; species Plestiodon gilberti. Next base: position 48,868,325 of record JANXHW010000004.1, on the reverse strand, counting down.
GGGCTAATAGGCTGAGATTGAATCCAGAAAAGACAGTGGTCCTACTGGTCAGGAAAGCTTCGATGCAGGTACTGAGTCATCTGCCCATTGTGAATGGGGTTGCACTCCCCCTGCAGGAACGGGTGCACAGCTTGGGAGTGCTTCTGGATTCACAGCTCTCCTTGGGAAGCCAGGTGGCGGCTGTGGCCAGGGGCGCATTTGCCCAGCTTCGGCTGGTGCGCCAGCTGCGGCCGTACTTGAGTCGTATTTCATGCCGTATTTCAAATATTTCAAGAATGGGCAGCCAGTACAGCCACTGAAGCAGCGGTTCAACAGAGTCAAACCACCTAGCTCCAGTGTCCACCCGGGCCGCCGCATTCTGCACTAATTGCAGCTTCCGAACCGTCTTCAAGGGCAGCCCCACGTTTCAAGTATTTCAAGTATTCATGGAGCCAGTCGCTGCCCCCAAAAATCTCCACCTATTTTGTGGCTACTGAAGACTATGATGCAGAAGGATTGTTTTTTACAAGCTATCTATGAATGGGTCTGAATGTTTAAAATATTCAGTCAATTGCCGAAGCTGAGATGCAAGCTTCTGCTTTTCTTTATTTGATTGAAAATGGATCCATCTGATCCATTTTGGCTCAATTTGGTTCAAGCAAGTCTCAAATCGCACTGGGAGTTTGCTAGAGTAAAGTTTTAGAAACTACTTTGGTGGAAGATGTTATGTTCAGCAATCTTTTATACCAAAATTAAAGCAATATGCAAAAGCAAATTATGGTAATTTTATATACAATAATATATACCATATGTGTTAATATGAAACTGGTATTCTCAAGGGTGCTTCATTTTAAGAATGCAATATGTTCAAAGAGCATTCCTGACACTTATCTTGTTTAACACGAAGAGAAAGGCAGAAAAGTTGTGTACTGTATATATACATGGCCAGAAGTCAAAGAAGCCATTTTGTTCTTGACTCCAGAGATTAGCAGTGTAATCCTATCCATGTCCACTCAGAAGTAAGCCCACACTGAGTTTAATGGAACTTACTCCCAGGTGTATAGGATTGCAACCTAAGCAGAAGAAATTCTGTGTCCAGTACATATCTTTGTTTTTCCTCGTATCAACTATCCTTTTAAACCTCCTGTTCACCTGTCTCTGAATGAATTGAACATCATACATATCCTTCTTTGGCTTCCAGTCTCAATTCTTGCCCAAACATTGGCACTTTCATAAAATTGAAGGCTTGCAATATCTTATGATGCAACATCAGACAGTATTGTATTGCAATTGTATTGCTCGGTCTGTTCTGTTTGCAGCACATAAGTGTAGGATTTGGAATACTTGGTGGCCTTGCCATATATTTTTCATCTTTGTTTGAAGCGTAGCTCTTTCCATTCAGTTTTATAGGCTTTATATGTTTTTTTCCCCTCTCATTAGTGCACAGGGCCAGCTTCAGAATACTGAATTGGGTCTAAAGCTGGAATGGGGGCAAAAGTTGACAATTAAGAAAGAAAATCCATTCTTATTCTTTAGGAAACATTTCTCAAGTGGGTCTGCCTGGAAATGTATTGATCTGTGGCGTTCCATTTCAAATATCAAACCACACAAAGAAACTCTATTTGAATATTGTTAATGGATGTAAGATCACTCCACAAATCAAATCCCATATGAAAGTGTGTCATGGAGACCTACATAACAAATATTTTATATCAAGAGTAAGAAGAGAATTCCAAGTAGAGAAGTGGTTCTCAAACATTTTAACACCGGGACCCACTTTTTAAAATGACACTCTATCGGGACCCACCTAGCTTTACGAGACATAAAAAGGGTGATCTAGAAATAAATAAATAAATAAATTTGTAAGTAAAATGCTCGGCTGCTTGCAGGGTAAGTAGCAGCCATCTTGCAAACTCTTTGAAGGGCAATTAGTAGCTATCTAATTTTTGAATAGCCTCAGGACTTGTGGCAATTACTCACCTGATCTTTCCATCACCTGGGACCCACTAGAAATCAAATCGCGACCCACCAAGTGGGTCCCGACCCACGGCTTGAGAAACACTGCAGTAGAGCAACTTTCAACGGAAGGAAACCTGAGGTTTTAGGTTTAACACACAATATAGCACCCTGTGTATTCTTGAGGCACATGTCCATGGAGGTGATAAATCTGTATATGTACAGTATTTATTTTTATGTATGACTTGCCCAGTGAGCTTCATGGTGCAGCTGGGACTTGAACCTAGGGTTTCTATCTATTACTACACCACCCCGGCTTCTTAGCTGTACTGATCTCTCCCTGGTGATCTGATTTCCTACTCAGCAGCTACTGTCTGTGTGTTATTACATTTCTTTTTTGGTAGAGGCATAATTTAAAATCAGACTTGATAAGAATTGCTTCCTTACAAGGCTTTCCTGAACTATTGGGCATAGGTTTTATCGCCTCCGACTTGTGCAATTGCAGTTTAAATTATAGCCTTAAACTGAAAGGGCAAAATATTAATAAATATAATTCTGGTGCTGTTCAAAATTGAAGCCACTATTGTAACACCAATTTATACACAAAAAATGGAGGGATTTGAGAATAAATAACCAGGATGACATTTAATTCTTAAATCACACCACTATGAATAACCTGATGGAAGTGCTGAATGAGAAAAAGGGTCTATTGCTCACTGTCGGAATTTCTCCATGTTCTACAGATTTCTAAATGGTGACCATTATAAACTCTACATAGTTAAATGGGAGTTAGGACTTAGCTTAGTGTATGGCTCTATCAAAATAAAATTTAAATGTTCTCAAAATCCAGCTTTTCGGCAATGTTTCCCATGCCTACGCTATTCGCACAGACAGAGCCAGGATGTTTTTGTCACAACACGGAAGTAGCTTCTCTTTCTTGGCCATTACAGAACCTGGGAGCTGGTTAGGAAAATCCGTGTTAAATGCATCATTAACTGGAACAAGAAGCCTTCATGACCCTTTGCTACCTGCATAGTATCTAAAATACACTGATATTCCATGGCATATCGGTTTGTGCCACTTGGAAGGCACAGCCAGACCAGGCACGAGGCAACCATCAGTGGCAGATGGCAGGGGGGCGAGGGAACAGTGGATTCGATGGAGGCTTGCTTAACCAACCCTTCAGTAAATGGTGCACTTATTTAACTGGTATCTGTGCCTATCTGAAGCAGCGGGCAAAGATCCCAGCTAATTTTATTTGCAGCTAAACCAAGTGCCAGATAATGTGACTTTTATGGCGCAATTCTGCATAAAGAAACGCCTGTGGATCGTGTGCTCCCAGGTGTTGTAAACGCACTGTAAAGCATGTTTTTGACACCTGGGGAGTAAGGGCCGCCGGCACGGAGGCTGGCAGCCCTTACTCTGCCTCCTGACTGACCCTGCAGCCGCTGGTGCAGGTAAGTTCTGCACTGGTCAGTGCAGGGGAGGGAGGGCCGGCCGGCCGGGCAATGAGGGAGGGCGGCTAGGCAAGCTGGGTCGGGAGGGGGTGGGGATATCAGCTGCAAGCTCCACCAATGTCCAGCACCTATTCCTGACCCTGACCCTGCCGCCCCGGATGCGTGTCGGCTCCAGAGCTGATGTATATTCAAGGAGGCCCATTGGGGCTGGGCAGCCCTAAACCTGGGGAAGGGGCCGAACGTCCCCTTCTCCCAAGGTGTTCCCTGGCCGCGCCAATGCAACCCAGGAAGGACGTAGGATACTGTGCCTGGCCCTAGGGGCCAGCCATGTATCCTTACGCAGGATTGGGCTGTTACTGAATTTCACTTTTATCTTCTGCTGCTGCAACTTCTGATTGGGAGAAATCAGAATTTCTACCATTGCAAACTTCTGTCCACAGAAAGAAAACATCAATTCTGTCTTTTACTCAAAACATTTTTTTTAGCAGAGGTAGAACCCGTTTTAAGCTACCAAAGTTTTTGAAATCATCAAATATCAACTAAAAGGGTTATGGCAGCTAACTGAGTTCAAATTTCAAATTTATGAGTTTCTTTGATCTTATAAAGATCTGAGAGCATCATGCAATTTACACACACAAAGAGGTACTTCAAAAGGGCTTCATCACCCTTCATTCATGGAACGTATGGTAATCTAGCATTCATTTTTGTTAAAATATCAGATGCATTTATTTTGCTGTTTTATTTAAAAGTGTCAAAAGACGTGGAAAGAAATATTCCTGAAAAGAAGAATGTACATATATTTAATATAGAAACTAATGCCATTCTGCGCCCCTTGAAATGTGGAGAGGAATCATGCAAGTGGCGGAAAAATATCAGTGCTTCTATCAAGTGGTTCTGTTTGACACAGTTTGCGTAATCAGTTACATAGATAAGTGCCATTCTGTTTTTGAAAAATAAAACATGTGAGTGGGCAGGCAGGCATTTTTGTGGGCTGATGGCCCACCCTGATGTACCAGTACAGCAAATTACAGGACCATACGTGGTTCTGGCATAATGCATCTCTTTGTGCTGGTGCTGGATCCCAACCATACACTCACATCAGGTACTGTTTCCATATGTGTAATATAGGATGTAGAGCAAGCGGCTTCTGTGTCTCTGATATAGGTGGAGAAGAGCCAAAAAGCAGAACACTTGACGTTTACAAAGTCCATTATCATATGTGGTTGGTTTCTCATTATATACCTTCGGTATGGTCTAGTTAAACTTCGGACCCAATCCTATCTGTTTGGTATGTTGGTGGATCCCAAATTCTGCCAGCATACTGCATAGCCCACCATCATGGCAGCTTCTCCGCTAGTCTGCAGAGCACTGTCACTGGTGCAAGGCCCGAAAGGCCGTGCACCAGGAGCAGCACCTTGCAGACCAGCCATTAGCGGGTGTCTGCTGGTGTGGGAGGGCAGATTGGGTTGGGGATCCGGCTAGAATGGGGGCTGATTGGGGCCAGGACAGGGTGGATTCTGGCGGCAGTGGGGGACACCAAATCCTATGCTAGCATAAGTCCACGGAAAGAAAGGAGGCGGGATGGACTTAAAAATGGGGGATAGGATCTGGCGTGCATGTTTGCTGCCGAGATCCTCCTCCACCAGCTTGCTCACCACCCCTGCCCTCCCCCTCGGAATGCCCCTAAACCTTCTCCTTCCTGCCCTCTCCGCCAACTTACTGGTGCCTGCAAAATCTCCCAAGCCACTGCCATGCGCGCTAAGCCACTTGCTGTTTGCAGCAGCGACCTGGAAGCGCGTGACAGTGGCCCGGCTTTCGCGTCTCCATAACAGACCTTGAGCTGCTGGAATACTAGTTCCCAATAGGATTGGGGCCTAAGCCTCAGTATTTAGTGAGTCCCCAGGGAACAGATTTCCAACAGTGGAGCAGCCACAGTTGCTTCGGTGCAGAATGCATCTCCTATGTACCTGCATATTATTATCTGAATATATTCTTTCTCTGGCAAAAGGAGTGCATTGTCAAACTATCCCTTACTCCACCTTTTTAATCTATATCTATATATTTTAACCCAGTCTTTACTGAGACAAATCTTTCATGGACTACAAAGAATATTGCCTGAATGAAAAGTATTGATCGAAAACTGACTTCTGGATTTAGCCCAAAGCTTTTGACCACATAACATGTCTAGGTATATTATTCCATTTCATTTCATACGGTCATTGTACTATGTTTACAAATCTAGCCGTTTCTCCCAGGAGATTTCTCCTAGCTTCAATATGCTAGACTAGTCGGCTTTTGCAAAGCCCGGATCATTTCTTGATAGGCTACAGTAGTACACAACCTCTTTCCATGTCTAGGAAAGACCAAAGTCACGTGAATGACTAATTGCTATGAACTGAACGGAATCCACTCAGAAATCATATTTATTTAATTTGTGACATCACAGAACTTAATGAATTATGAATCAGAAAAGATCATTATTTGGTATGTGAACACTTGTCTGTTGTGATAGCAAATTAATCCTGAAGCTTTTTTTGGGGAAAAAAATGACATCTTCTAAGCGGCATGCAGCACCATCATTAACAACAGAAGCACAAAAAGTTCCAGCTGTTTTCAAATGGGCAACCCTGCCTGGCGCACTGTTCTCCTTTGTGTCGCTTTTGAAATTGACTAGATTGCAGCACGCACTTGCCAGGCTCATGCTCAGAAATGAAGTCTGATAAATAAACAAAAGAAAATACGTAGTGGAGTAATTGCTTTTGGGTACGGAGCGGGGCTTGCGTGCACCATCTGTAAAAATACTGCCAGCAGTTCCAGCAAGAAAGCAGAAGTTGATTCGCTATGCTTCAACCATTCAGAGAAGCCCATTTCCCAAATGGATGATAATGCATTATATGGTCCCTGTTATGCAAGTTTTAATCTGACTTGCCGCTTCTTGTCCTTCTCACTGTGAAGGTTGTTGTTTTGCATAGTAAGAGTAGCTTAGCTCATAGGGGGAAAACTGAATATGTCTTGGCACATCATCCCCCATAGCAAACATTTCACTGCCAAACCAACATCTGAGTTCAGAATTCACAGCCTTTCTCAGCAGGCCAATTCGGACAAACATGTTTACTGCATGTCAAGTGTCGTGATAGGTAGCACAATAGCTTGGTTTTACAGAACAGCTATCCCAGGCAGAGCTTATTTGTTTTTTTAATGCTTATATCTGTGTAACGGCTTTCAAGACCCCTGCCTTCATCGCCTTATTTCCTCACTCTGCTTATTTCAAACAGGAGGAAGGATGTGGCAGTGTCGGAGCTCAAGGTAAGGGGGTGGGCTCCGGATTGCCACACCTTTCCTCTCCTTGCCCAATGGCTGCTTTTCCTAAGCAGCTGCATGGGCAAGGAGAAGGTGGAGGTGGCAGCGGTAATAGCAGCAAGAGTGGTAGTGGGGCATGCGGAGAGAGGATGGGGGGGTTGGCAAGGTGCATAGTTGCAGGGGCTCTTGGGCCACACCTGGGGGACAACCCTCAGTGACTGGTTTGAAGGTGCTAGATGTTTGCCCAGGTACAGAAAGCGTAGGGTTAGAGAGCATTTTTCTAAGTCAGTTCATTCCAGCCTTCTGGGTTATTTTGGAAGGAGCAAGGTTGCATTAAAAATAACATCAGATTTGTTAGCATTTACACTTCTGATTGTATCCTTGCCTCAATTAAATTATGATGTAGAAACATGAACATGGGTTGTAGACCATCAAACAGTCCCACACAAAAAAAGGATGGAATATTTTGACATATAACCATCTTAAGCGGATTATTAATTAGCATTTCAAAACTACTGAGGCAGCAGGAAAATCCCCAGCATTAAAGGGTCAATCCACTTCAATCTGAGGTTAAACTGGTGCTAAGAGATCTCTTTTTGAATTGTGAGTTGTTTGTATTCATTAATTGGGAATATAATCCTGTTATACTGTGCATTTCTCATTCTTTTCTGATTGATTTTCATTGTAGGTTTTGATTAGAAAGTGAAAAGTTAGTGGGACTTACTGCCCAATCCTATCCCCCACCATTGGTGCCGATGCAGCTACGTTGTTGGAGTGCGTGCTGCATCCAATAGAGGGGAGGGCAATCAGGAGGCCTGCCAGAGGTTTAATTTTTACTTCTCTCTGTGTAGGCTCCTGGTGTTCTATAGGCTCCTGGTGGTCTGTAGGCTCCTGGTGGTTTTCTCAGACTCACACCAGCCATATAGCTAGCGTACGTCTGAGGAGAGAAAGGGGACAGGGTGGGCTGAAAAATGGGGGATAGGATCTGGTGTGTGTGTTTGCTGTCGAGATCCTCCCCCTTCCTGCCCCCACCGCCAACTTACCGATGCCTGTGGAACCTCCCAGAGCCTCTGCCACATGTGCCACACCTCTCGCCATTTGCAGCAGTGCCGCAGTGGCCCAGTAGCACATGACAGTGTCCTGGCTTTCGCCACTGGAAAGCACCCTGTGTTGCCGGAACTTGAGTTTTGGCAGCACAGGGTAACTATAGGGTTGCGCCCTTGGTTAGTAAAGTGCCCTTGGTTGGTTGGTCATTCTGACAAGTCAACACAACAAAATGATATCTTGGCCTTCAGATCTGAAGGTCTGAGAATATTCGAGATGGGACCATAGCTCAGTGGTAGAGAACCTGCCTCATTTGCATAAGGTCCCAGGTTCAGTCCCTCAAATCTCCAGTTAGGACTGGAAAAGACCCCCATCTCAAACCCCAGAGAGCCTCTACCAGTCTGTGTAGACAAAACTGAACTAGATGGAAGGAATAATAGTCTGAATAAGGCAACTTTCTAACTGAAAATACAGATCTAGCTCATGATTATTTTTCTAGCTTCTCCCCTTATGCCAAACAAACAAACAAACAAACAAACAAACAAACAAACAAACAAACAAACAGAAAAAGGTTGCTAGCATCCTGTGCTCTTCCAGGTCATCTTATACAGAGCCTGGGTGGAGCGAGGAGGCTGTGCTCAGGGCAACCAAAAGTAGGGGAAAGGCAAGGGGGGGGGGGGCTCAACGGCTTGGCTCCCTTCCCCCCTCCAGCCACCATGGGGGGGGGAATGGGTACACACACATGCATGCTAACGTTTGCACAAGTTTATGTTTGGGAGGAATGCAGGGAGAAAGGGGGCATTTTGTGTAAGTGGCTCATGTGGCATGGGAGCACCAGCCAGGCAGGCCTGTGTGTGTGTGTGTGTGTGTGTGTGTGTGTGTGTGTGTGTGTGTGTGTTGTGTAATTGGTTCCTCAATTTAAACATAATACATTGAGAATAACACTCATATCTGTAGATAACTTGGTAAACATAAAAAGAATCAGCAGCAGTCTTTAGCCAGGAATTCAATTTGTGCTATCTGACTCACATCCCAGTCTTTGTTAAACCATGATTATGGCTCTGTGCTTTTGCAATTAAATTAGAGTGAAGGGTGGGACTGGGACAGATAATACAACTTTCTGCATTGAGATACCAGAGAACCAGAGAAGTTTGAGTCAGACTAACGTTGCAAAGTCATCGGTCCTTTTCACAGGGTTTACTGCAGAGGCCAAGAGCAACACATTTGTGCGGCTATTTAATGACATGAAATGTAGCCCACATTGATGCTTGCAGCAGCTTATTTCGGGTGGTCTCAGTGTCAGTACAAGTCGATGTCTGTCTGGTTGATTTGGAGAAGGAACACAAAAGCTACGGAGGGCATGGTATACATTAGTCAGAGGAAAATGCCGAGACAGACAAAAGCAAAGGCAGTGACACCGGGAAAAAGGATTGTTCTCTTTGGTGTTCTTTTCAAAAGCCGAGTGCAAGGTTCCTCTTATGGGAAAATATCACAAAAAAGGAAGGAAGGGGAGCAGACAGACTTTATGTGACACAGCCATGACTTGGGATGCTTTCAGCCGATGAGACATTTTGTGGAGGAGTTGTTGTGGGCTGATATATAGGGCAGCAGAACCAAGGGAAGGGGCTTGTATAGGAGGGCAAAGCTGCTCCACTTGTGACCTGCCAAACCATGTGTTGTCATGTATTGTGACCCACCTGCCAGATTCTTGAGAAACTCCTTGCTCTTACAGCTCAAGGCAACCTGCACAAATACGAGCAGGTTAATTGGGTCCCTGGTACTTTGACTTGCATGTCAGACCAGCTGTGTCCCACCTTCATCTAACCCATATGTCGGGTCAGAAGATGTTCAGACCTGCATTAGAAGGAAGGGAAGAGTGTTCTCGGTGTTCCACAGGGATGCAACGTAAAAAAAGCCCTGATGGATCAGACCAAACATTCATCAAACCAAGAGTTCTGTGTCCCACAGTGGCCAACCAGATGCCCCTGAGAAGCCCACATCCAGGACATGAGGACAATCATTCTCCTTTGCTATTGCCCTCCCCCAGCAACTGGTATCCAGAAGTACGTGGTCTTTGAACCCAGAGGTCTCACATAGCCATCATGATAACCTTTCCTCCCTGTCTAGCTACTCTCCTTTTAAGGGCATCTAAGGCAGCAGTAACTATGACATCATTGCAGCCTGTGCCAGTGAGTTCTAGCAGCAAATGCCATAGATTAATTATGCATTGTACTTTCCCCTTTCTGTTTTGACTCCCCTGCCAAACCTGATCAGATTACCCTGCATTCTTGTATTATGAGAAGAGAAAAACTTTGTCCACTTTGTCTACAGTACACCATACTACTTTTCTATATCCATACTGCAATCATTCTGGCTCCAAATATCCACCTTACTGGCTTCCTACAACTGGTCATCTTACCTACCCAGGTCAAGAGCCATAGTGACAGAGTTTATAATGTCTCTTATCATACGGGACTCTAAACACAGTAATGAAACATTAATTTGCAGACAAAGCCTAAAACCACATGGGCCCGTTAAAGCAGATTAAGGCACGAGACTGCTATCAAAATTGTTGGATCACAGCAGATTAAAGCTTTGATTTTGACATTCCTCAGTTGTGTTATCTATGTCCATCATGGACTCAAATAATTGCAGGATCTGTGCATCTTTCTTCATATGAATGAACAGCTTCAGCTTCATATGAATGAACAAAGCCAAAGAGCATTAGATATGTCTGTAGGATACTTCATGTACATATTCTCCACAAGGAGGATCATGTTTGATGAAATCACAGATATCCCAGATTTGTTCTTTGCTAGACGGGAAATAAGAAGAAATTCTTATAAGAGATTTTTATAATGGCACAATAGACATCAATGGTAGTTCCAGCTTTTGGGGAGCAATAGGGCCAATGGCACACTCCCCCACGTTTTGGGAAATGCATGTGTATGCTAGCTACTCCCATGTCCATGGTGCTCAGGAACCAGACAGCCGACAGATGCAAGCCTTCCTTTATGTTGCCCCTCTCCCCAGCTACAGTGGCTACAATGAAGGATTGCTGCCTACCTGGCAGTTAGCTTTCCTAGCTGGACACTATGGGTAGTACCTTGCTGAGAAAACTAACTGCGCAGACGGGCGCCAGAAATTTTTACAATTATTTAATTATTTCCCCTTTTTGCCACCATTTTTTGCTTGCCTTTTGCTCCTTTTTGTGTTTTTTTGCTCCTGCTGCTGCTGCTGCCGCCACAGGCCAATAACCACTGCAGATTCCAGCTAGGACTCCTCCAACTACCCTCTCCTGCTGCCGCCGCTCCGCTTCTGCGACTCTTCTAGAGTCTGGCCGACTGCGTTCCGGTTGGCTCAGGCCTGTTGCACCGCTGTGCCGCTTCTGCGACTCTTCTAGAGCCTGGCTGACTGTATTCCAGTCAGCCCAGGCTCATCGCGCGCCAGAGTGAGGCTAGCAAGGCTTGCGCAGGCGCACAATGCTTTTTTTTTTTTGGCTTGGAGAATTCTCCGTAGTGTGCCTGTATGAGCCTTGGGAGTTTCGCTCCGGCGCGTGATGAGCCTGGGCCGATTGGAACGCAGTTGGCCAGGCTCTAGAAGAGTTGTGGAAGCGGCGTGGTGGTGGACCTGGAAAACTGGGACAGACCTGGTTCTGGCTGGGATGGAAAACCGGGATTGTCCCGGTTTTTTCCCCAGAAACCGGGATTGTCCCGGTTTTTTCGGGACAGATAGTAAACCTAAAATGGCATGTTCTCTGATAGTGTCTTCTGTTTGTAAGCTTTTCTTTATTGGTGCTTTTGGGGATTTTGGTAAACCTCCTTGAGAGCCAGCTATGGCAGAAATACACATTTCTAAAACAAATTTCCTACTACACCTTGAATATCTTGAAGGTCTCAGACAGTGCACCATGTTACTAGGATTCCTTATGAAGGAATTTAAGTCTGAAAGCAGATCAGACTCTTGCAGCAGCTCTGGATTCATTGTAAACCTGCCCTCTCAAGCAAAGACCAGACCATAAGAGATCTGTTAGATAACATTCAGACATGTTAGATAAGGGAAAAGACAGGGGATTCATCAAAATGGGGCACAGTTATTCTCAGAGCAGGACACTTTCGTCACTGCATCAGAAAGCAAAACATCTCTCTCTCTCTCTCTCTCTCTCTCTCTCTCTCTCTCTCTCTCTCTCTCTCTCTCTCTCAGGTTTTCAAGAGCCTGCCTTTTGAGGCTCTTTAGCTAGGTTGCCAGATCTCAAGTTTGCCGTTTGGATGGACCAGGCCTTGCCCTGCTCCAGGCCTTGTTATCAAGATAATCGCTCCCTCAAGGGAGTTTGGGGGGCCTCCATGAACCTGGAGCAGGCCCTGCCATCATTTGGTCACCTCTCACCTATTATTCTACTGTTAAAGAAAAGTCTGCAAAGCGTAGCTAAAAGCAGAAGCCCAAATAGAAATGATATCCGTATATATCTGCATCATACTTGTCATACAACTCATGCTTGTTTCCTTTTTTCGTTAACACTGGAGAGATTTGCTGCCTACATCACTGCAAGGTAAGCAAACATATAAATAGACTTACCAGACGTCCCGGTTGGCCGGGACAGTCCCGGTATTGGGGGGGTTCATCATGGGCGGGGTCCCAGGAGGCCCCCGGCTGCCCCATCTGACAGAAAACAATGTTTTAATTTTTTAAAAAAATGGCTGCCACCTTGTAAACAACATGGCCATCACCATTTTCCTCCCAGACTGCTGCGCACAAGCAGCCCTGGAGCGCTTCAGAATGAAGGGCTTCCAGGCTGAGCCACGCGCATGCGCACAAGTGGCCCGGGAGCCCTTCAGAACAAAGCGCTTCCAGGCCAAGCCGCGCGCATGCGGCTCATTCTGAAGGGCTCCCGGGTCGCTTGTGGTGGTGGCGGTGGCCACAGTAAGTGGGTAAATAATTCCCCCCCAAAAAAAAAACCATTGAAAGAAACCCAGACCCAAAACAATTTTTTTTAAAAAAAAAATTGGTGACCAAAAAACAACAACGTGTGTGGTTCACCAAAAATATGTTAAGCCTACACATAAAGAACCAGACGAGGCAGTCTCTGTGCCTGGATCTCTGGATCCTCAGGGCTGCAGACCAGACGGCATGCCGAGAATCCTGCCTAATTTTAAGATAATGCACTGAGTTATGTTTCTGGCAGTTTGAAAGATTTTGTTTTGAGTTGCAAAATGAACAGATTTGATAAGGAAGTCTCTGAGGGAGAATGAGCACCGATATCACTTTTATAGCATCACTTTTCAGTTGATGATAATCATAATTGTGCTTTAAAGATTTACAGCATCACTAGTGGTTTTATTTATTGTTTGGATCCACTGTGAATTAGGCTAATGCAAGCGGGGGAGGGGGAGGGGAAGCCTGAAACATAATATGCAAAAATGATGCATTCAGGAAACAGGGCTAATTCTTAACTAGCTATTGGTTCATTCTTTTGCTTTTGACCAATTAAGTGACTTGGATATTACAGTGCCTCCAGCAGATTTGTTTGAGGGTATTTAAGGAAGATAACAGTTCCTTTTGATGAAAAACTAACTCTGCTATGGCATCTTAGGATGTAGCCTGACAATTTTTTTTGCACAATCTGCTGCTGATATTCATGTAAGGAGGAGGCAGAGTTCATGGTGCATTCAGAGATCTGTCACTGTGCTCTGCTTCTTGGAAATTTGCACAAAAGATTGTGCCTCATTAAAGTAGTACAAGGTTTTTTGCATGATTGGTTGGGGCAGAAGTCTCATGCTGTCCCTCTTGCTTGCTATCATCCCTCTCTTCCTCATTCATTAAAGGACAACCCCCCTTTTGCATATTTTAGAGTGGTGAATTGATACCATTGCATTCATGCACACAGGCATCTGAGAGCCCTGTGAATAGGCTTACCATTCGTCCCGGTTTCGCCGGGACAGTTCTGGAAATCGGACCCGATTCCCGGTCGTGTCCCGGGGGACGAATGGGCGCCGCCATCTTTTTTTTAAATTTTAAACTTACCGGGCAGCATCTTGGGTCACGAAATCTCGCGTGATCCAAGATGTCGGCGCCCAAATCTCGTGAGGGCATGATGCCCTCACGAGATTTGGGCGCCGACATCTATGCCCTCACGAGATTTGGGCGCCGACATCTTGGATCACGCGAGATTTCGTGACCCAAGATGCCGGGAAGTTTGAATTTTTTTTTTAAAAAAGAAGATGGCGGCGCGGCGAGCGGGTGCTTCTCCCGGTCGTCAGCGGCACCGGGAGAAGCACAGTGCTTGCCCATGTTGCGCAAGCCTGCTGGAGGCTCGCGCTGGCCGGGCAAGCAGGCTGTGCTTCTCCGGTCTCCCAGCGGCTCCATGCGCTGCCGCTGGGAGACCGGAGAAGCACAGCCTGCTTGCCCGGCCAGCGCGAGCCTCTAGCAGGCTCGCACAACGTGGGCAAGCAGGCTGTGCTTCTCTCTGTGCCGCTGGTCTCGCAGCGGCACCGGGAGAAGCACAGCCTGCTTTTTGCTCGTGTTGCACGAACCTCCTGGAGGCTCGCGCAACGCGGGCGAGCAGGCTGTGCTTCTCCCGGTGCCGCTGGTCTCGCAGCGGCACCGGGAGAAGCACAGCCTGCTTCTTGCCCATGTTGCGTGAGCTCCAGGGCTCACGCAACGCAGGCGAGCAGGCTGTGCTTCTCCCGGTGCCGCTGCAAGACCAGCGGCACCGGGAGAAGCACAGCCTGCTTCTTGCCCGTATTGCGCGAGCTCCAGGGCTCGCGCAACGCAGGCGAGCAGGCTGTGCTTCTCCTGGTGCCGCTGCGAGACCAGCGGCACCGGGAGAAGCACAGCCTGCTTCTTGCCCGTGTTGCATGGAGCTACTGGGAGGCACAGCCTGCTTCTCAACCTCGGGCCGACCAGTGACCACCGACCAGCGACCAGCGACCACCGACCAGTGACCAGCGACCAGGTAAGCGTATTTTTTAAATATATATTTTTAATAGAAATATTAATTATTTATTTAAAAATTTCGGCCAAGCTTCGCGCAGCAAGAGGGGGTGCTTCGTGCCCCCTTTACTTTATTAATTAATTATTTTTAAAAAACGACCACGCTTCGCGCGGCAAGAGGGGGCGCTTCGCGCCCCCTTTACTTTATTAATTAATTATTTTTTTAAAAACGGCCGCACTTCGCACCCCCTTTCTTCGATAAGTTATTCATTAAAAGGATTTCTTATGTGGATTTCTGCTTTATTGTGACATTTAGGCTTGTTTTTTCTGCTTTTTCGTTGTGCTTTAGAATTGCTTTTTCGTTGTGGAGGGTAGTTTGCGGTTGCTTTGGCTGTTTCTGATTGCTTTTTCATTGTGGTTTAGATTGCTTTTTCGTGGTGGATGGTAGTTGGGGGTTGGTTTGACCTGTTTCTGATTGCTTTTTCGTTGTGGTTTAGAATTGCTTTTTCGTGGTGGAGGGTAGTTTGCGGTTGGTTTGGGCTGTTTCTGATGGCTTTTTCGTTGTGGTTTACGATTGGTTGTGGTTCTTTGGCCTTGCTTTTTAGTTGCTTTGACATTAATTAATTATTTACCTCGGGGGGGGGTATGGGGGGGTGTCCCGGTTTGAAGTTTGAAAAATATGGTAAGCCTACCTGTGCATGATGAATAGAAGTCACTTTGATATGTACAAGAGGGGTCCCAAATGTCTGATAATTCCCTTTCCAGCTGCAACCCCTGGAGGTACCTTGAACCTCAAGAGGGGCTTTTTAGAGCAACTGGGGAAAGGAGGCAGGAAAACCCAACTGAACACATGGTGCCCTACATGTCCCTTGGATCTCCTAATAAATTTAGCGGATGTAAACCAAAGTACTGCAAGAGCCTGAGCACCAGAGATATTGTGATCCCTTCTTAAGATCCCTCTCTCCCTTTTCAGCTAACTCAATCATTGGGGTGCTCATGTGCAACTCATCATCCATTTCACACTTACAGCCAAGGGACGTACAGAAAATGGAACAAGATCTTCATTCATAGAAACACAGAGTTGGAAGGAACCTATCCCCCACCACATTATAGCATGCAGCTGCACCAACCGAGCACACACCACATGCTTGGTAGGCTGGCCAATTGTCTATGGCCGGTCTCCTCAGATCTATGCCAGCCATTGTGCTGGTGCAAGTCTGAGGAGAGCCGGGGGTGGGTCGGGTTGGAAAATGGGGGATAGGATCCAGTGAAAGTCCCTGCCGCCGAATCCACCCCCTCCTGCCCTTGACCTACTTACCTCTGCGTAAGCCTCCTCCTATTGAAAAGGGGCAGGTTCAAAAAGAAGGGATCGGATCCTGGCGCACATTGGATCCCAGTGGCACCAGCGTGTGCCAGGATACTATCCCCTCTTTTTGAACCTACCCTGCCCTTTTTCTATATAGCTGGCATAGGTCTAAGGAGACCCACGGGCCACGAGGAGGCTTACACAGAGGTAAGTAGAAAATATTTTTGCTTACCTCTGGCAGGCCTCATGAGTCATGATCACACACACACACACACACACACACACACACACACACACACACACACACATTATTGGATGCAGCAAGTGCTCCATCAGCATGACTGCATTGTCATTAATGGTGGGGGATAGGAATGAGGCCAAATTCACTCAACTTCCTTTTACAAAAGATGGACATTTGTATTTTGAAATGGAGTGATCTCAAATTCAGATTTTAAAGGTAATTTGTTTACTGCACAGTTTTGAGACTTGTGTTTAAATATAACAATGTTTCAAGTCACTCTTGAAGCATAGAACCCTTTTTCTTCCATAAGCTGATACCACAATTTAAAAACATAAAGATCAGTATGTCTTTTAAAAACTAAATATTTCCATTATTTCAGTAATAAAAATGGAACAGGAATACGTATTCTATTGCTGGTGTCTTTGTGCTTTCTGAATTTAAGAGCCCCATCCTATCCCCCACCATTTTCCATCATGCAGCCGTGCTGACGGAGTGATGGTGGTGGTGAGCATCCAGATGGCCTGGGAGGTGTAGGTAAAAAAATGTTTTACTTACCCCTCCATAGGCTGCCTGACCTCCAAAGGGCCTCCTTCAACCTATACCAGCTTTTTTGCTTGCATACGTCAGGAGAGGCAGGGGGCATGTCAGGCCAGAAAAACAGGAATAGCATCCTGGCATGCATCCCCCTTTCCCACCCTTGAATCGTCCCCTGCCCACCCTGCTCCCCACCCCATTCCTCCCCTGAACTGTCCTTGATCTGCCCCCTCCACACCTTACCTGCTCCAGCACAATATCCAGGAGCCACTGCCATGCGCATGGAGCCTCTGACCATTTGTGCCTGCGGCCCAGAAGTGCATAACAGCATGCACTTTTTATGACGCTGCTGCGGTACTTATGGTGGCACACTAGGTGTTTTGCCACCTTAAGTGCCCAATAGGATTGGGCAGTAAGAGATGCAAATTGCCTAACCTTTTGCACAGCATGGATGGTTTAGTTGCTGAAGTGGAAGAGCATGGTAAGATATCAAATTAGAATGCAAAAATCAGTTGCTTAAAGTAGTGAGTCTGGAGAGTTTTATCCTGTACGGGTTTTTTTTTTAAAGCAACTAATGACATATTCCAGATTTCACTCCAGCACTCTAGGTAGCTGCCAGAAAAATCTGGTTTCCCCCTCTTACACCTCATCACACTTATAGTGATTGCTGGAAGTTTGACACACATCCAAGTTTCAGTACTGAAACATTCCAGGTCAACTTTATTCCCCCCCCCATTAAGAATTACTACAAGCAGCAATGCCTAAACCCCCCCCAGATAATCCATAAATAATTCTCAATATACCGTACATTACTTGCAGCCCAATCCTAAGTAAATCGCCATGTAGCAATAGCGCAGGCTATGCTGCATCCTGCAGGAGATGTTCAGCTGCTGGAGATCTCCTCTGGCAGGGAAAAGGATAGGATTGAGCTGTCAGGACTCAATCCTATCCAACTTTCCAGCACTGATGCAGCCATGCCAACGGGGCATGCACTGCATCCTATGGGGGGGGGGCATGGAGGCCTCCTCAAGGTAAGGGAACTTTTGTTCCCTTACCTCGGGGCTGCGGCGCTGGAAAGTTGGATAGGATTGAGCCTGTCATTTCATAAACTCTATAAAGGGTGCTGAATGCTGAAAAAAAGGAGATCCCCCCCCTTCTCTCAGGCTTCCATTGGGCTTCCATAAGCTTTGACCTTTCAGTTACCCTCCATATTTTAAGCAGCCATTCCTTTAGAGCTGGAGCTGATGGATCTCTCCAGCTTTGCGCTATAGGCATTTTAATAGAGAAGCTTCCATACCAGCAATCTTTTCCCAAATCCCATCTGATTGTAAAAATACCAGTAAAATCACTAGGGGTTAGTGGCAGTTTTATGGAAGTGATGAGGGAAATGGCACAAATCAACCTCTTCTAATATATTCAATTATAGGACATTTCCACCATGTAAGGATAAAATCTACTCATGGTTGGTTGCCAACAACTGTCTTCCTGCCATAAATTACAGTATATGACTCAAATATAGAAAATTTACAATTAATTATCCTGTCTGTGACACTTTGTTCTATATGTGCTCTACTGAGCACAATGTAGCCACAAGGGGGCAGAGAACTGGGTTCTTTCATTAATTTGTAGGCAACTTTGATACTGTCTGGATTTCTTATTCAAAGTGTGAGATCATCTCCTAATACAAAATTCTCTTTGTATATGAACGAGGAAAGTAAAGAAAAGTTTGGATGACAGTGCACTTTCAAATTGATGCCATACTGTCATTGCCACAAGAATGCAGCAATTATAGCTTACTGGTTTTTTAGATTACTGAATTTTTTTTGGCACTGTATTAATGAAGAATAGAGCATGGAATGGCACTACTGATACGAATATTGTTCTAAAAGATACCATGGAGAAGTAATTAGCCATTGGGCATTCATCTTCCAGTAAATAAGAGTTCTTGTTGGCCTTAACTACTGAGGCTTCACACAACTTTAAATCAGATTGGATTGCCTCACAGCGCAATCCTGTCTACGCTGGCTGTTGCAAAGGCACATTTTCACCACCCGGAGAGTAAGCGGCACCAGCGGCGAGGCTGGACAACTCACTTTGTCCCAGACCCAGGCCGTCGCCGGACACAGGTAAGGACTTGCTGGGTAGCGGGGGGACATGGGGAGGGCAGAATGGGGTGAAATGGGAGGGGGGATTGGGTGGCCAGGCCCGGGTAGGGGGAAGGATAATCGGCTGCGCACTTTGCCGAATCCTATCCCCCTTCCAGACTTGGCTGGCATTACACGGGCCTCCCGGATTTGCGCCGGTCATTTTGTCAGCGCACATCCAAGGAGATCCATTGGGCCGGCTGGGCTGTTACTCGGGGTAAAGGGACAAATGTCCCTTTACCCCAAGGAGGTCTCCACCTGCGCAGGCCCAATCCTGAATAGAATCCGGTGCAGTGTGTTTATAGTCTCTTGTTCCTTCTGAATATTTTCTATACACCCACCTTTTCTAATACTGACTAGTTATCCTTCTTTAATACTTCATACCTCTGTTTGAGTAGATGGAATTGATTGTCCATATCATTTTTAATCTCTTCCAATGTTGTAATAACTTTGTCCTCAAAGTTTGTAAATTGATCATTAAGTACTTTAAATTCTGAAATAACTACCTTCTTATTTCCTTCAACAACAAAACAACCACTTTCCATATCACCTAACACTTTTCTCTTTACTTGTCTAGCAGTCATTTTATATACAATATAGCTTTTATTCTTAATTTACAATGCAACTAACATCCCCCCCCCCCAAGAAAAGTCACATTGGAATAATAAGCCCAAGGCAAGAATAGTACATCAAATAGGATCACGGTCATATCTCATATGTGAACTTCCAGGAAGAACAACAGAGCAAATCCTTACAGGATTTAGATTTTTTAAAAATGAAAGAAAAGAAAAAGTATGTTGGAACCTTAGTAGGAAATAAGAATAACATGTAAGCAGTAGGATCTCCCTCCGAATCAGCAGAACAAATCTGAAGGGATTCATCTATAAGAAAAATTGATTAATTATGGCACAATCAGCAATATGTAAAGAAAAGATAGTAACGACTTAATAAAGAGATTGGAGTCATATTAGAGTATAAAACATTCACCATAGATAGCTGACAGATCTTGAGAGGCTTATCAAGAAGATCTATTGATTATAATACACCTAATTTAGAACGAGCGAAGAGGGCCTAGATCAATGTCACCCCTGAATCTCAGATTCTCAACAAGGACATCATGACAGATCTTAAAAACCATCCGATAAATCAATTGTTTATAACCCATCACATTGTAATGCAACACATATAACCCATTGCATGAAGAAAAAGTAAATAAAGAAGTCCTAATAAAGAAGTCTTAATAATCTTAATAAAGAAGTCCAAAATACATCTGCCATTGAACTTACAACTGAAAGAAGTGAAAAAATAGAGGGATAGAAATTAAAGGGGGCCTTAACAATATATATATATATATATATATATATATATATATATATATATATATATATATATATATATATATATATATATATATATATGAAATTGCATCTAAATATTGGATCTTTGATATTAGCCCTACCATAGCATGCAGCGTGTGATCCTGCAGCATGGCTGCATGGTGTAAACTGGTGCGGGATAGGATTGGGCCATTAGAAGTAAGAATGAGAATCTTGAAATCACAGAGTCACTGAGTACCCAATCCTATCCCCTGCCAGCCCATAGCATGCAGCGCCATTCACAGAGAGCGCACGGCATGCTATGTGGCGGCACACGGATAGCCCAGGAGGAGTATGTAAAAATCTTTGTTTCCTCCCTTTAGGATGCCTATCTTTCAATGGGTCTCCTCAGACCTAAGCCAGCTCTTTAACTGGTGTAAGTCTGAGAAGATTCAGGGGCAGTTGGGTGGGGAAAGGGGGATAGAATCTTGGCATTCACAGCTGTTGCCAAGATCTACCCCTTTCCATCCCCAAACTGCCCCTTGCCTCCCCAATCATCCCCTGAACTGCCCCCACCAACCTACCTGCTTCAGTGGGGCATCTACAAGCCGCTGTCACATGCAAATGCACCGGACTTCTGGCCATTTGTGCTGGTAGCCTTGGCATGCATGACAGCAGTGTGGCTTTTGCACCGTAGGTCTGGGATCTATGGTGGCAGATCGCTAGATCTGTGTCACTGTAAACCCTGGATAAGATTGGGCTGTGAGTCTTCCAACTTCTTCTGGTAACTCTCCCTATAATTAGGGATAATTTGCATCAACTATGAAAGACTTTGAAGACTTAGCATTCGCTAAATGCTAAATATATTCCTATTACAATATTGGTTCTTACAGCTTTAAAAAAGCCAAGCATGTTTGTGATAGAAAAAGATTTCAAGTTCCCACAACAAGTGAGGAATAATAAGCTACCTATCTACAAAAAAGGAAGAGGTGTGTGTGTGTGCACGTGCGTGCTTGTGTGCGCGCAGTAGTAGTCCTAAAGTCTTGCAGTTTATAAGTTATATTTATGGAATAAGAGAATTAGTGTTTCCCACCAGGAGCAAAGAATAATCATCTGTCCACAGAAAAGAAGAGTGTGAATGTTTATGGCAGTATCTTTAAAAATAATTCTTCAAGGTAGGTCTTAATTCAATGCACTTGCCCAATCAAGATTGGATCCCCTCCAAACAAAAGGCAGAGAAGTTGGGACATATATAAGTGGTAGTCCCCAACGGTCTTGCAATGTTTATACAGTCTATTTATTATCTTATGGAGCTCATGGTCCCCACAGGGAATGAGGAATAATCATCCGCCCCCTAAAAAAAGATAGATTATGTTTATGGCAGTGCTTTGAAAAAGAATTGTTCAAGGTAGGTCTTAGTTCAATGTTCCTCACCCACCAAAAAGCAGAATTACATCCCCTCCAAGCTAAAAAGGAGAGGTGAAGGCAACTGTCTCAGGTGGTTCCTTATGCATCTCCAAGTGCAGCACTATGTGTGTACTTTGTGTCACTCTAGGTGTGGTAGTGGGGCTGTTCAAGCTGGCTCTTCAAGGAAAGCACAGTGTCTTCCCACCAACCTTTGCCCTCCTAGCCCCAAATGGGAATTGAGGGCTCCGACCCTGTAGGTGGCTGCAAATTAGGAGGCAGGATGGCTGACAGGATGTCTCCTGACCTTCTCCCAATATATTTAAAGTCTAACCATCCATCTTCCAAACAAACTAGGAACATGACACTTGACCTATTTGCTCACATACCCCAATAAAACATGAAACAAGGTACTATGAGTTAAAACAGGCCACAATTTATCACTAACACTTTATTGTGCTGTGGGAACTAACAGCCCAATCCAACCCAAGGCTTATTCTGGCCTAAACGGCACTATTCCGTCCTAAATCGCCCTAGGCTGAATTTAGGACGGAATAGCGCCGTTTAGGCCAAGTTTACGCTGAGTTTGTGACGGACGTAGGACAAGTTTAGGATGGATGGAACAAATGCACCCTGCATGCGCACAACGGGCGCCGTGAGATATTCCATCCTAAGTTTGGCCTAAGAGTGGGCATGTCAGGGGCGTAATGGGGGCGTTCCTGATTTTAGGTCCGTATCCAGACATTGGCGAGCTCCGACACACCCCCTCGAGCTCCAAAACAGACTTAAAATTTAGGTCGACCAAAAAGGTGGCCCTAAATTTGAGGAGACCCATAGGTGCCATTTTACCATACCCACTCCAGCCCTCTCCCAAAAATTTCAAACACCCCACCTCCCGAGTTGGGCCAGAGTTGGGCCAGAATAGCAGCAGCAATGTCTGGATATGGCCGGAGATAGGCACCTAATCAGCACCCAGCAGCACCTAGCCTCTTTCCCACAAAAGCCCAGCCCCAGACCTCCATTCTCCCTCTCAGAGCACGTGGCGTGGGGCTCTGTCCCCCACAGCCACAAAGTGGGACTTTGGTGCAGAGGATCTCTTGGCTCCAACATTTCACAAACACCTCACTTCTCTCTTCTCCTGTCTGCTTTCTGGACTTCTCCTCTCTGCTCCCCTCCAGGGCAGAGAGAGCTTTTCTGGCTGTGGCCACACTGTTAACAGCTGTGACTGGTCAGCTGTCTCCATGCAAGCTCTTACTAACCATGTCTCTCTCCCAGCTTCTCCCCCCCCCACAGGCAACACCAGCAGGTAAGGCAGGGTCTGTGCTGAAATGTTATCTGATATCTGCCTGTTTGCCAATATATCTGACTTCTGCCTGTTAGCCAATGTGTTCCCTGATATCTGCCTGTTAGCAAATGTGTTCTCTGATATCTGCCTGTAAGCAAATGTGTGATAGGATATCTGCCTGTTAGCAACTGTGCTATAGGATTTCTGGCTGTAGCCACTGTGTTCTCTGATATCTGCCTGTTTGCCATGGTAACAGAACCCTCCATGTTTATGGAAATGTTACTTGCCTGTAGACAACAGCTGTCTCACTCTCTCTCCCCCTTGCCCCCACAGGGTCTACTCACAGGTGAGTGTTCGTGTATTGCCGTGCGTGCCATGTTCAATGCTCCACAGTCGTGTTGTGCTCTCTCTCTCTCTGACCTTTGTCCCTTACAGGATTATGCTCTCCTTACGTCCAGGTAAGCACCTCAAACCAGGCCATGAGTGTCACCCTTAGCAGCTGTGTTTTTTTCTCTCCCTGCAGGCTTTTGCCCGGCCACCGACACGCTGGTGTGATCTCACTGGCATCGCTCGAGGTGGGGCGGAAAGTTTAAAGTCCGCTTGGTGTCTGGTTGCAATACCCTTTGAGATCACATACTGGCATCACTCGAAGTGGGGCGGAAAGCTAGGTTCTGTAGCTTTCCACCCCACCGTTACTCTCTGGTACGAGGCGCCCCGCCCCCTCGTCATAGGAGCCCGTCAGCGGAGAGAAAGCAACGTGCAGGAGAGTCCCTGCGCGTTGCTTTCTCTCTGCTGACGAGCTCTTACGACAAGGGGGTGGGGCGCCTCATACCGGAGAGTAACGGTGGGGCAGAAAGCAGCAGAACCTAGCTTTCCGCCCCACTTCGAGTGACGCCAGTATGTGATCTCAAAGGGTATTGCAACCAGACACCAAGCGGACTTTAAACTCCCCCTTGTTTTTTGTCTTCCCAGGAACATCCTCCGCCACCTACCTTACTGGGAGCACCCCAGGGGCTGCAGGGAGGGAGCCCCACGTTTGCCTGCCTCGATGCTGCCACATGCCAAGGAGCCAGCCCTGTAGCGTTCCTCAGCAGCAGCAGCTGCTGCTGCTCCACCCCCTGGCTATCGTACTTGTTTCCCCTCCCCTTCTGTTCTGCAGGCTGCAGTTCCACAGGGGAAGAGCCCATGCCTCCAGGTCCCTGGGCTGCTGCAGCTGCTGCTGCTTTCAGATCGGCTGCTGGGCCTGTGAGCACCCATGCCAGCCTCGCCTGGCCAACTCTGCTTTGGTTCCAGATCAATAAAGACGCCCCTCGGGCAGAGCCCCCTTGAAACACATGTGCCACAAGTTACACATTGCCCCCCACACACAGACAGCCCCCACCAGTCAAGCCCCTGCACAAATCCCTTCCAGGGACTGCCAATACCTTCCCAGGGGGAACGCAGCAGGAGGGCAGCTAGACCGTCAAGCCATGGGGGGGGGGAGTCGGGGGACTCCCCAGGTTGCCAAACACTAAAGCCGCTATGGTGCCCGTAGTGGAACTGCTCGCGGAAGCCGCACCTGGGTCGCACCCGTTCGGCAACCGGGGTTCACCCGCGCGCCGCACGAATGGTACCCGTCACGCATGTGCCATGGTGGCCACCATTGGTTTCCCCGCTCCCCCATATGACACCCATGTGCAACCCCCCATGGCATGGGGTTGGCAACGCCTGCTGCAGGTGCGGTGTGTGTGGACCCTCATCTCCAGCAGGTGGCTGAGGCACAGGGTGCCCTGTGGCGGTTGGCACAGTCTTCGCAACCCTCCAGCGACTTCCTGTGACCGTCCCGTGACGGGTGCGAACAGAGTGCCGGCACCTGCGCCCAGGCCCCTAGCAACTGGGTTGCTACGGATGCGGGGCGGCGCCTGCACCCAGGCCCTTGCCGACCAGGCTGCCAAGGATGCAGTAGAAGCTGCAGTCGATCAGCACTGACAAGCGTGGGAACGGTGTGGCGCATGCGCGAGACGGACGCCGAGCCGCAGGAGCCTGCCTGCTTTGGAGGTAAGTTTTGCCTTAATCCTGGGCTGGTGCTGGGCCACGGATATTCCAGACTACCTAACTCAGGAATAGCAGCGGCCTGACTATGGCCTAGCTTAGGCCGGAATAGCCAGAGAAGTTGGGTTGGATCGAGCTGTAGGTAATCTAAATTAGGTGAATATGAGTACATAGCCAGTGGAAGACAAGGACACTATGCCATATTTCAGATCATCTTTTTCTTTAAGATGTTATGTTTGAACCCCATCTCCCTTTTAGTGTGGATTCCTATCCTGGGGGAGATAACAGCTGCAGTCTATTCTATTCTGAGGGAATGTTCCACCTCATCCTACTGTTCTGGAATACTGCAGAGTTTCATCAAACTCTACACCAGATTGTCAGTTCAGTAAATATACATCTGTGAGAGGATGTTTTCATCCTGTTGGGTGGGCTGCCCTTCAAACAGCAAAACTGTTGTGTTTTTCTTTTAGAAGGTTTGCAACAAAATCCAAGTAGTCAGGATTGACACTTCTATTGACAAAGACTTTGCTCCATGAATAGCTGCATGCCCGGCAAGAATCCAATGGGACAGCTTTTCCACGCATGGACTTATCAGAGCCCTGCCTGGTCAGAGTCGAGGTTTCTAGCTAATCTAGCATGCTGCTTTCCACATTGGCCAACTAGATGCCTTCTTGAAGCCCACAAGAAGGTCTTGAAGGCTACAGCTGTCTCCTATTGCTCTCTAGCAATTATTATTCAGCGACATACTGCCTCTGAACCAGAGGCACCATCATGCCTAACAGCCACAGATATAGATCACTCCTCCATGAACTTGTCCATCTAAATTAGTGAACATCACATCTTGTCACAGTGACTGTGAAGACTTCACCTTGTGTGCAGAAGCATTTATCTTTTGACTGCCTGCCCTGCCAACCAGTTTTACTGAGTGACTGTAAGTTCTGGCATTAGCCTTCTGGTATCACAATCTCAATGATATGATGCTTAGAATGCTTAGAATATGATCCACTCACTAGCGTCGCTCGAGGTGGGGAGGAAAGCTAAGTTCGGGAGCTTTCCGCCCCACCATTACTCTCCAGTACGAGGCGCCCCGCCCCCTCGTCGTAGGAGCCCGTCAGCGGAGAGAAAACAACACGCAGGGACTCTCCTGCGCATTGCTTTCACTCCGCTGATGGGCTCCTATGACGAGGGGGCGGGGCGCCTCGTACCGGAGAGTAATGTTGGGGCGGAAACCTGCAGAACTTAGCTTTCCGCCCCACCTTGAGCGATGCTAGTGCATCCACTGAACATCCTTCCATCTTGCACTCGTTAAAGACACAAACAGCACAATCCTACGTATCTTTACTCAGACGTATGCTCTAGTGCAGAGGTTCTCAACCTGTGGTACGGGTACCCCTAGGGGTACGCGGACCTCTTGCTGGGGGTACTCCAAGCCCTGCCCCTTATCTGCCCCATCAGCAGCTAATTAAATGTTAATTAACATGGATTTTAAAATTATTTTCGGAGCCCTTCTGTTTCTCTGATTTTGGATTTGGGCTTATTTTTGTACTTTGGAAAATGTACTTTGGTGGGGTGGGAGGAGGAGCTGATTTTGGAGAAAAAAAGAGATCCTTGTATGTCTGTCTGTCTGTCTCTCTCACACTCACTCACTCACAAACTCACACACACACACACACACACACACGAGTTAAATAAGAAATTTGTTCACATTTAAAATTGTTTTCGTACTTTTTTATTTAATGATTAATTACCTAATTAATTGATTGATTAATCCAATTAATTAGCAGTTAATTAGCAGGGGGTACTTCAGAAAATTGGACCGTGATAGGGGGTACCCGGGCCTCCAAAGGTTGAGAACCCTGTTCTAGTGAATTCAGTGGGACGTACTCCCAAGTAAGTGTGCATAGGATTGCAGCCAAAATCTCTTACAGACAACAAAAAAGAAAGAGCCAACTCTTATCATGGAACTGCAAGAGGATTTTGCATTTTCCAAAAATTGACTGAAAAAAGCAAAGATTATTTTAGAAAACAGGGAGAAAAAACACACAACAAAAGCTTAATCTCTAAATTAAGAGATCCTGGCTCAAACCAGCTTGGACTCAAGGCTTCCCAATCCTGGCTGTGGTTAAGGAGTAATGAGTGAGAAAAACAAATTCTGCACATATCTACATGCAGCCTGGAAAAAGAGATAAGGTTACTCAGGGTTTACTACTCAGCACTGATGTCTTAAACAGATTCTGGCTTAAACCAAAATTAAGCAGAAATGTGAATTCTTTCTTTGTTCCAGTTATGTATTCAGTTTGCCCACATAAACCTAGCTGGGAGGTATATTTTATAATTATTGTCAAAATGGCTGACTCGCAGCAGAAAAGCATAATATACTGTTGAATATAAATAAATTAATTAAACATCTCCTGCTGGGAATCAACTTTATCACCTTTATATTTCTGAAGATCTGAGGATACAAGTGCCTGAAAGTGACTGCCATTCATTTATCAGGAGATACTCATGCAAATGTATTAGTATCACACTTTCCAGATGAAAATATTGTATTAAGCATGTGCTCAGTGCAGACATGCTTGTTTCTTTCAATTAAATTGGAGTTGGATCAGACTCTTGTGGAATAGGACTGTAGTGGTGGGGTGGGAGACTGTAACCTTACCAGGCCCCATTCAGATCTGGATTGAGTTCTCCTCCAGCTGCTATTTGCTACAACATGTACCTTGACCTTTACACTAACCCCTCAATCTGAACATCTTGCAAATATAATGTCTGCACTGTATCTAAGACACCAGGGCGTCTTGCCTTGCTCATTGAATTCGATGGTTGTTTCATTTTCATACATATTATAGCTCTCTCGCTCTCTCTCTCTCTCTCTCTCTCTCTCTCTCTCTCTCTCTCTCTCTGTTGTGTGTGTGTGTGTGTGTGTGTGTAATCATTATTGGAAGCCACATTGATTTTTCCAAAGAAGTGAAGGGGAGCAAACATTTCAGACAAGCAAACAAATTGCCTGAATGCATCTCAACACAATGCTATCATCGTTATGTTTATTTTGTTCTGGGTATATTCACTACCTGTCTGGGAGGAGAGTGGTTGGCAATGAGGGGAATGTGGATGTGGACAATCATTTCAGATTTCTGTAAATGGTTTCCCCATCTATTTGCTGTGTGATTATCAGTTGCTGTGTTCTTCTCAGGACCCACTGCAAAGACTCTAGAGATGCTCAGACACAACCTACAACAGGAACAAAAGGGTGCTTGGTCTTGAAAGTATGGCAATATAGATTATAGGTAAAGGTAAAGGTGACCCCTGACAATTAAGTCCAGTCATGTCCGACTCTAGGGTATGGTGCTCATGGCTCATCCCCATTTCAAAGCCGAAGAGCCAGCGTTCTCCGAAGACGCCTCCGTGGTCATGTGGCCGGCATGACTCTCCTTGCCGCAGCGCGTAGCATGCAGCTGGAACACGGAGTGCTGTTTACCTTCCCGCAAGCGGTACCTATTTATCTACTCATATTAACATGCTTTGGAACTGCTAGGTTGGCAGGAGCTGGCCAAGCAACGAGAGCTCACCCCGTCGTGGATTCGAACTGCCGACCTTTCGATCGACAGCTCATGGTTCAGTGGTTTATAGATGGTTCAGATTATAGACACTGATAATTGCCTGTCTGTATTTACTCAGATGTACTGCAAGTACCGGTAAGTCCAATGTTGTTCTCTGGGGCTTACTCTCAGGTAGGTGTGTATTGGATTGCAGCCTTAGCCACACAAGCAGTAATACAACACTATTCTCTCTATCTACAGCCTAAGCACCTGTCTCTTTCAGCAGGCATTTCTTGGGCTCTCAATTTAGTTACTGCCTCCTTTGCTTTGATTCGGTTTGCTTTCTGCTATACATGTTGCCTCTGCTGCCTGCTTTATTATTATTGCATAAGTTGTACTGGTTATTTCCATTTTGTTGTTGATAAGTAAATAATAAATACTAACCCTACCTCTGGAAAATAAAAACAATCTGTTTACAGCACTATCAGAGGTCACCTATGGGCTTAGCAGAGGTCATCCTTTCCAGACAAACCAGTACATCATACCTTACCAAGATGCTGGGAGTCAAACAGAGCCAAGGGATGAGGTCACATACATCGAAAGATTTGCTAAAGAGTAGCCCTGCAAAATGGGCACCTGGTCCATAAAGAGCAATGATTGGGGAATCAAGGAATACAGCCCAGAGGTTGCAGTGCACTGGGCAACATCTAGTGTCTAGAAGCTTCCTCTGGGAGAAGGTAAAAACCTTTTTGACTGCTTGAGGCAAAAACTGAAAGGGCACTGAAAAAAAAAGCCTTATTGATTTGCCCTTGATCTATACAAGCATTTCCTCTGCTACAGAAAACAAAACAAAACATGATGGTGATCAAGTAGTTAAAGCCAGTCTTGATTTTTTCATTAACTTAAATCATCCTGACAATAACAGACCAGTTTTCCAAGGCTTAATTTCTTACCTGGTACACATTCCACCTTTTCTGAATCAACTGTGTTTATTCCCCTGTTCTTCTACATTATTTATTGCAGCAGTTTGTCAGATGGTTTAGCCATATGTTCTATTAAAAACATAATAATCCTCTTGCTTTTTTTGAAACCCGCTTCTTTCCCCCTTCTCCTAAGGTGTTTCTCTTTCTAGGTTGGAATGTTAATTAGTAGAGGACTCTCTTTGACACAAGTTTCCCCAGCTTCCTGGTGCCCTGTGTTTGTTTACAGATCTGTAAATCATTATTAATGTTTAAAAAATAAATAAACCACCCAACCTTTTAATTTATTTGTTATGTCTTAAATGCTTTTCATGCCTTAAAGAAGAGAAGCGCTTAACTTCCACAACATTGATTTGATATGTGTCTCATTATATCCACCTGGACCATTAATTCAACCACAGAGCAATCACTGACAGCAGCTGTCTCCATTGTATTTTAATTCATGCCCTGCTCTAAACCCTTGGCATTAAACTCATCCAGAGGTGCAATATGTTCCTATAAGAGCAGGCGAACATCTGCAAAAGTCACGTTTTATTTTCTCAAGGCAGGTAGGTGGGGAGAATTCACGTAACCACAAGCCAGTATATTAGAAGGGTGTCTGTGCTGTGCCCATTAAGACACCTCTCCTCCTGCTATGCCCTCTCAAAGAGGGACGAGTTCATCTTTGCAAGGTCATTTGGTGCTGTTGTCCTGATCTTCACTCTGCTGTTATTCAGCGAGATCCAGTGTAAATTTCCGGTGCCAGAGCAAGTGGCGCCGGAAGCAGTCGCAAATGAGCCGTAAGGCACGTTTGTGCCTACTTTGGAGTAAGGGAGGCCGGCCTCCCTCACTCCGCCGCCAGAAAGAGCATGTGGCCGCCGGAGGTAGGTAAGGCTCCTGCTGGCGGCCACATGGGCGGTCCAGGTTTCGAGGGAGGGGGGGCCATTGGGCGAGCTGGCCCGGGAGGGGGCGGGGATGGCGTCGGCCATATCCCCGTCCCCGCCAGGCCGGCTCAGCTGTTACACAGCCTTCATCTATTTAGCTGGCGGAAATCCGAGGAGGCCGATAGGGCAGCCCCAGTTTACACCCGGGGAAGCAGACGAATGTCCCCTTCCCCGAGTAGACCTCCGGCCTTCTGCATGGCGGGCCGCGGCGGGGAATGGGATTCGGTGGGTGCCCTGGGCCGCTGACTGGATCCTTACACAAGATTCTGCCCCTTATGTGTTTGTGGGGGCTTCATTTGTGGAGGTCTCTCTGGTTCGCTGCTGTCTCCCCCACCCCAATCTTTGTCGCCACAGCTCATGCGAGTGCGCAGTCTGGTTCAGGCCACTGTCTCCCTGGCGCTTCATTTCTGACCTGGCTGCTTGTGTATCCAGTTGGGCACGTTGGTCTGTAGAGATGCCAAAGAACCTCTGTTGCGACATGGCTCCTGGTCAGGGCTGCCCATGATGCAAACTGAAAGTCTTGCAAAGAGTTGGGGGCAGGAGCGGCAAATTTACACGGAGTGCCCTGCACCCTGCACCTGTCCTTTGCCTCCCTCCAGCCTGCCGCCCACCACTCTCAACCTCCCAGCTGCTTATGCAGCCATGTGAGCAAGGAGAGGCAGGGTGTGGCGGCGTGGCAGTGTGGGACCCCTGCCCTCACGCCCCCTTACTTGCAGCCCTAGCACATCCTGCCTTCCTCCAGGCTGGTCTGGGTGTGGGCACAAAGGGAAGTGGGCACACAGGGAAGGGCAGCGAAATTTGGTGCTATCTCAGGCAGCCACAAAGCTTCAACTAGCCCTGCTCTTGGTAATATATCAAGATATAGATATTTGTACCCAGAGATTTCACCCTTTACAAAGTCCTCAAGGTGGCTGATGAGGAAAAAAACACACATCTATATACTGTGGACTTCCTACTTCCCTGAACAGGGAGAAGTTCCAGGAGTGATGCTACTTGGGTCTCTTTCTTGTCAATAAGAAAGCATTGGACATCTATGGTGTCTTTGAGCCTGTTCAGATGTTACTTGCCTGCATGTACAGCTATTTACAGAAAAAAAAAACATGTATGCATGGGCAAGGCACCTGTACACCTTACAGTGCAATGGGCTATTTTGGATGATACTACAAACCACTTATTCTAATCTCAAGGGGGACAAGTGTGTTTT
Source organism: Plestiodon gilberti rubricaudatus (assembly GCA_026170595.1). Classification (NCBI taxonomy): domain Eukaryota; kingdom Metazoa; phylum Chordata; class Lepidosauria; order Squamata; family Scincidae; genus Plestiodon; species Plestiodon gilberti. The sequence continues at coordinate 48,836,752 of JANXHW010000004.1, read as the reverse complement.
CCCCACAGCGTGTTGGACCACTCCTCCCTGAACCCACGCCCTTCCCTCACACAATTGAGAAGGTTGCCCAATGTATCATCCGAACTGGTCCAGTGTGTGAATAGTTCTTCTGGGTCACTCACACCAAGGCCAACTTGTGCTAAACAGTTGCTTACGTGAGCAGTGAGCCACCCTGGGCGCTATGAACTTCCACATCATCATGGTGCCCCCTCCCATGAAAACCACATCCAAAAGTTGCCATTTTGTTTTCACACACAGGGAGTCACAATCGCATGTGAGTTTGCTGCTTCTGTATTACCCTGCCTCATGTGCATAATTGGCTTCTACAGAGTTATTATGTTAAGCACAAGCCTACCCAGCAAATTGATATTGTTAGAACAGACACTCTGTCAGGCTACATGGGTGAAAACGTGGTGATGGAAAAGGAACAGGCAATCGCCAGAGCACCTACAGCGATCCATGGGGCACCTGGTATATGTACGCAGTTCATTATAAATGAAGTTCGATATTGCTAATGTGTTCACCTGATAATTAGCATAACTAGCCTGTCTTTCCTGCTTCTCCACACATATATTCTAGAAAGTGCTTTTGAGGGGTTCTGTATTACTGAGGCTTAATTGTTTTTTTAGAAAATATATCACAGTGCATTTGCTAGTAGATCATAACGTATTGCAATAAATAATTAAATGTAAGCTAAAATTGTCAAAATGAATAGCACTTTGTGCTGAAGTATCTTTTCTTAATTCAGTACGTTTGTTCAATTACTGCTCTGAAAGATTCATTAGCTTGGAGTGGGCAAATTCACAAAGATCTGCAGATGTGGCTAAACCGTTCCATACTAAATTTAGTTGAATACCTTTTTTAAACAATCAAATAATGATCAAAAAAGTAGTGTGTTTCACAGTCCATTATGTAGAGAACTCATAGTTTAATGATATGACTATAATCCAGCTAGCAGGTAGCAATGCTTTGTATAATACTGGAGCTCATTCTCACAGTTACTGGGTGGATGTAGCCAGTAAAAGGGAAGTGAGAGAAAGGTAGGAGGGAACAGAGTGGTGGAGTGTGGAAGTTCCTGTTTTAAATGGGGTCGTGCTTCCCCAGAGAAAGCAGTTTCATAATTTGCGAGTGCTTCTGGATCTAGACCTTATCCTGGATGCTCCGGCTGAGGCACTAGCCAAGAGCACATTTTAGCCGAGAAGATTTTTCAGCTACATTTTCCTGGAAAAGGTGCTGTTGGGATGAAGGTCTTTATGGCCCTCTCAGGCAGGACCTAGCCTTTGCCTTTCCCTACAAAGTAAAGCAGGGCTGATCCACCCATGCGGCAGAGTGAAGCAGCTGTCGCAGGTGGAAGATGGGCGGGGTTTGCTGCCTCCACCCACTTTTGCCTGCCACACCATCTCCATCCACCTCTGTCACTTACCTCCACCATCACCACCTTTCAACTCTATTCCTTGTCCTCCTCTCATGCTCACTGGATTTAAAAATCCAGTTGAGATGCTCTAGCCCAGGGGTTCTCAACTGGTGGTACGTGTACCAATAATGGTTCATGGACTGCCAGGAGGTGGTATGTGGGACCCTGGCTGCCAAGATGGTGGCCACCAGGGAAGCCCTGGAAATGGCGGCACGAACTCTGCAGAGCCTGAACACGCAGATTTCCAGGGCTGAAAAGGGTCCCCTTGCCCCCTTACTGGTATTTTTTGAGCTCCAGGATGACTAAAAACCCAGAAGTGGTGATGACGCCATCTCCACTTACTTCTGGTGGTAGTTGGCACGGCGGCAGCCACGGAGGTGGTACGCCACACCGAAGGGGTTGAGAACTCCTGCTTTAGCCCATAACAGTCTTCTTCTCCACACTTCCTCTTCTGCTCTGTTCCCATCTTCTTTTTTATACCTATTGGAGAATGAGGAGGAGGAGAAGCAGAAGTGGAGGAGGAAGGCAAGGATGGCTGAGGCGAGTCTCCGTACTTTGGTAAGAGGGAACAGCATTTGGTACAGGAAGCCACTGTGCCCCATCATGCACTGCCACATGTCTCCAATAACAAGTCTTGGGGGGGGGGATGGGACAGCATTTGGTGCCCCTCCTCAGGTGCAGCCAGGTCTGGAATGAAGCCTCTGCTTTGAAGTGCAACTGAAGTACAAATTGGAAAGAGCTGCCCACCATTCTTGCACTGGGGACTTTCTTTGTCCTCATCTTTCATGGGCAGAGAGCTCCTCCTGGTCTCCATCCTTGTTGTTTGGTGGCTTAGAGAGCAGTGACCTTCCAGCTCTTCCTGTTCTGCCACCAAGGTCCCAGGGGAGGGGAAAAGTGAAGCAGCTTCCTTTCACTCTGTGACCATGAAGACTTGTAGTTGCTATCTAGGTTTTTAAAGAAGGGTAGAGTCTCTTCTCCTTCCCACAAGAAGCTCCACCCTCCACGTTTCTGGCCTCTCTGATTGGCTGCATCCATCCTCATGGTGCCAAGAGAGTGAGGGTGGACCAGCTGCATTGGAATGCTGAGTAGCTGCATCACAGCCATCTCCTTTTCAGTGAGGAGAACTGGGCCACCATTCACTGTATTCGCAGCAAAAAGGAGAACTTAGAACAATTAGATGTTCCATAATTGGTAGTGAAGCTTGCAATGGGAATGCACTGTTTTCTTTCAAGCTGACCTTCGCGGCTTGTCTCAAACTTTGCAGATTTAAAGATCCAGTGAGCTTGTCATGTAAACCGTGAAATAAGTTGAATTAAATTTCACAGGTTATTGAACAGTTTTCAAATACTTCATATGAATGTGCTGGGAATGATTTGCTGTATAATTATATCCCCCGGGATGACATTCACTCAAAATTTTGCTGATCAGTGAGAAGGTAAAATAATTGCTGTAAATGTCCTGAACACATTTGTATTTTCCAAATAGTGACATATTAATAATAGGATTATTAAAAGCATGAAATGGCTAAGGCAAATGATTTGATTTATTGTGGGAGAGAAAACACATTTTATTAGATTTGATTTAATGAGGAAAAATTGAGTTCTACCATGTAAACTCCAATATGGGATGTCAAAGTTAATTCAAATGAGTGCCAGTGTGCTTCAGATAGGCCGCCCACAATTTAGATTGATGGGGCTCCATTGATATCAACCGAGCCACAGTAGAATCTCAGAATAATGAACTTCTCAGAACTGCGCAGGACAGGTCATTTCTGACTTTCCCCTATTGGCCCTTTGTGTGCATCCCTTCTGCTCCTTATACTTCCACCAGCCCTCTGGAACCATGGATGGGCTTTTATAAGAGCCCAGTTTAGTTATTGACTATCGTGTGTAGATGAAAATGAACGAACTCAGGAAGATAGTGGAGGACAGGAAGGCCTGGCGGGATATGGTTCATGGGATCATGAAGGGTCGGACACGACTTAACGACTGAACAACAACAACAATCGTGTGTAGAGTCAATGCATAGTTTGGGGCAGCAGGTGTGTGCCACCAAGCCCCACTCCTCCACCCCTTCCCCCACACTTTCAACATTTGTCTGGAGCAACAAACACTGCACTCGAAGTGAAATTCTCCCTATGACTAGGGATGCTGAGAGCCCAAAATCCCATAGTGTGGATCTCTCTTCTCAATTTATGCTTAGGGAGAAATACCGTATTGGTCTGAGTATAAGACTCACTTTTTTCTCCTAATTTAAGTTTTTTAACTAGGGGTGCGTCTTATAATCAGGCTGTTGCAATAATGCCAGAGATTTAATTAATTTTTTTTAATAGCACCAAACTTTAAGGGTGCATCTTATAATCACATGCGTCTTATACTCGGGACAATACGGTATGTTGGGAGGGGAGCTGGAGATACCAAGCATGATAGGGGCATGGGTTTTGCTAGTGTGTTCCTGCTGCCCTGAACTACATGTTGTCTCCACACACTACTAGGGTAATGTCTGAACAGGACTAAGACCATCATCATCAGCACTGGTTTTGCTCAGTGCAAGGACTCTCCAGAGCAGACAAATCTGGTCCTATTTTGTGGAGCAAGTTCCCACAGTAGTCACAAATGCCTGCCACATGATTGATGAGCGCACACAGCATTAATTCGTCCCCAGATCTGGTCCCCTGTTGGAATGATCTAGGGTTTTATAGAGCCCAATCCTATCTAAGGATTGCACTGGCAGAACGCGAGTTCCACTGGCACACGCCATCGCAAAAGCACCGTAAAGCGCTTTGCGACAACGCAGGGCCTTGGCAGTCAGAGGTGCCAGCTGTCAGAGGGATGCCTGTCAGACCAGGTAAGTCTTGCAGGGGGTGGAACTGGGCAGGGGGAGGGCAGGGGCTATATCCTATTCCCCTTCCTGGTCCTGGTCCACCAACATGGATCAACACAGACTTGTGCCAGCTATAGGGCTGGTGCAGGTCCAAGTTGACTCATTGCAGCTGCTGGAGCAAGGTGACAAATATCCCCTTACCCCAAGGAGACCGCCAGCAGCCGAACCCCCCCCCCCCAGATGTAGCATAGTCTGCACCGGTACCGCTGCATCGCCCACATGTGAATTTAGTTAGGGTTTGGGCTGTTAGTCACGATACAATAACTAAGCATTTTTCCACACAATCTTTCTGTGGGTGTTTGTGTAACAGAGACAAGCAATGCAGATGAATTAATATTGTACAGGTAATGTAGTCGTGGGAGTTGTCCCTGTCCCTGTGGCACAAACAGTGCGGAGGGAGGCAACGTGTGCTTCCTCCTCATGTCGCACCATTTCTGGATTTCATAGTGTAATGTATAAGGCAGCATTCACAAATCATATCATAAATTACAACATAAATCTCTAGCTGGAGGTGAGGGCAGCCGGCTGGAATAGTCCCCAAGAACTGACAACAGAGTTGGAGAGTTGGAGTTGCCACATGAGGGCAGGAAAAGTGCGTATGGAGAAGACTCGGAAGGAAAAAAATGCTAAGCAACGGGTGTGTTGATTGGTGGAAGAGAAAAAGAGGGGGGGGTGAAAGGGAATAAAGAAAGGGGGCGGTGCAGGCAGAGGACTGAGAAACAGGAACCAGAGGGAACAATAGTAGGGGAAACATAAGATTGAAGGGAAGATGGGAGAAGAAAGGAGGAGCTGAAGAAAAAAAAAGATGCATGCAGGAACTCAGAGCTGGAGGGATTTGATCTGTATGAGGAAGCAGAGAGGCAAAGGTACCGTGAGCCGAGGGGCCAGGGAAACCAGTGACGCTTTGGACCCCAAGTTGCTAATAAAAAAATGCTGTGTGCTATTTATGGAGTCCCCCATGTTTCATCGTGAACACATTTCATTACCCATAAACATGCCAAGAACTGAGCAGATCCTATCAGGGAAACCTGGTGTTTAGTCTGGGTCGAATTAAAGTTCCTTGCATTAAACTGTCAGTTACAGCCAAAGCAGTCCAGATCTTGCGGACTGCAGTTTTTTTCAAGTGTTACCTTCATGGTTGCTTGTTCTGAACCTTAAGATTTTTTTTTTTGTCAAAGTTGGCTGTGGGGTTGGGAGAGAAACAAGAAGCTCTGAGACCTTTAAAGAAAGTTGAGCTTTCTGTGATGGTGTTTGTCAGGGAAATTGACAGTTGCTTTTCAAAGTTGTGAAAGCTTGGGGGAAATGCTGCACACACACGCACACGCACACACACTCTTACAAAAATAACTTGTCAGGATTATGCATACTTGTGAATACTTAACAGGAATAAGGGGACAATTCTCAAGGTTATAAAGAAAATGATGTTTGCTTTAATTTGTTTATTTTATTTTTCACATTTTTTTATACCTCCCTTTCTCCAAGGAGCTCAGGGTGGAGTACTCAATTCCTTCCCTCCTTTTGTCCTCACAACAACCCTGTGAGGTAGGTTAGGCTGAGAGCCCAAAGTCACCCAAGAAGTTTCATGGCTGATTTGAACATGGATCTTCCAGGGCTAAGTCCAACCAGGATCACTCCCCCATCCTGATGCTTTTGAACGACATCAGCTCGTTCAACTCATAGAATCACTGAGTTGGAAGAAGTGTTGTGTGTGTGTGTGTGTGTGTGTGTGTGTGTGTGTGTGTGTGTGTGTGTGTGTGTGTGTGTTTTACGAATTGTCTTGTCCAAGTGTCCTCACTGAGGTTGAATGAACTGGACCTCAACCTTATTCAGGTTTTCCTGAAACTCTTCAGTGAACTTTTAACAAACTATTGAACTGGTCATTGCATCCTGTAATCGTAATGCAATGGTGGATGTGTTGCATCATTATAAATTCTTTAAATAAAAAAAAAATAAGAGACCTTTCGGTGGGGCCTTAAGACATTTTTATTTAAGTTAGCATTCGATGTCTGACATGGTTGTGTGTGTGTGTGTGTGTGTGTGTGTGTGTGTGTGTGTGTGTGTGTGTATTAATGAATGTCCTTGCTGGGAGAAAGGCGGGATATAAATTCTTTAAATAAAATAAATATTAAATAAATAAATCATAGGAACAAAAAGATGGTGGCTGCCACTAAGGGAGCACACCAACTCACATGGCCAAGACTCCCATAAATCTGACACTGGAGCCACAGTATGTGCCAAGATATCACAACATGTTCTTGACAAATTGATACTTTGAGAAATACTTACACTTGTGTCATGGTTTGCAGAAGGCCAAATCCCAGCAATCATGCAACCAGCCCCACAGTTGTTCTGGCTAAGCACCTGGCCATAGTTTCTCGTCTTCAGCTGAAGAAGCCCAATCGTCGTTGCAAGATGCAGGAGGACGTATTCATTTCTTGAAAGGCACAAGCTCTGAATGCAGATGCCATTTGAGCTGTAAGGGCAACAGTGTCGAGCGGTGTCAGCACCTGTTGAATGGATACCTGGGAAGACTAGTGTCCCTGAGAAAAAGGAGATGACAGTCAGGCTTTCCTCGAGAGTGCCAGAATTATTACTCCATTCAGAGTCACTGAGTGTGCAATGTGTAGGCAGTGAAAGAGTTCACTGTAGCATGGTACACATTACATGGAGCTGCAAATAGGGTCATTCTTCTGTTTAGGGCCTCAGTGCCCAGAGTAATTAACTTCACGAATGCCACGGCCGAATGCTGAGGCGGAGTTCACGAGAAGTGATGAGAAGTCCAGCCCTGAAGGGGACGGTTGCTTGAGTTCTTTATTGCAAACACAATGAAAGCGGTAATAGGGTTTTTTTGTGGGGGCGGCTGTGTGTGTGTGTGTGTGTGTGTGTGTGTGTGTGTGTGTGTGTGTGTGTGTGCGCGCGCGCACGTGTGGGGAGGGGGCGGGCTGCACGTTTTTGTGAGGCTGTTGTACAGGAAATCCATTTTGATGTGCTTTGTGTGTCTCCTGGATCCATCCTGCAGATTTGTTCTTCCAAGTTTGATACAAAAAAGGGCCATTGTTTTGTAAAGCAACATGGCTCATCACAGACACACAGAGAACAGCACCAGCCTGTAGCAACTGGCACAGCCCTGTGTGGCGCTGAGTTGATGTGCCAAAAGCCACTAGGGGAGCTGCAGGAAAAAGAAGGCCTCTGTCATTTTAAATGGTCTTTAAGGTCCACATTTACACAGCATTATCTCAGGGCAAACACAGAGTGTTTTAACCAATTTGTGTTACAAGACGAGTATGGGGAACGGGTCCTTAGGCTTGCATTTGCTTCTCCTTTGCAACTGTCCTATGTAGCCGACATTTTCGGTGCTGCAGGTGCAGGCTTTTCATAATTTGTGACTCAGCTTCTCACTATAAATCATTTATTAAGGAAATAATGGGGTGAATACAGTTCCTTCACTTACAAAAAAAGAGGAGGGTCTATTGAACAAAATTACAGACATTACTGCAGTATAATCATGCCTGTCCCCTGTATTTATTGTACTAATGACAGCTACTAATTGTATATTTAACTTCTGAGCAGGGAGGGGAATGTAGAAAAAACAATCTGAATCACAGACAAAGAGAAATGACTTGTGACGAGTAATCTATGATTGTCTAGTTCTTGGTCTCATCCCTCCCTCCACCCCCAGTTCATTATGTTTACTTGGTTTAATCCTATTGACTAGGGTTAAAAAAAAAGAGAAGCCCCCTAACCCAACATGATTTAAAATTAGTCAACTGCAATAAATTCTAAAATTGGAGATTGGAAATTTGATTGAAGGGGGCTAACATTTGTAATATTTAGTAGTGTCAGGATACTTGATTTGCACAATCCAAACGTACATGATTCTTTTGCTTATGTTGGCCCCTGGAAGTCCTGTATGGAGCCACAGACCAGATTTGTGCAGTCTAAAAAAAACTCATTTCCTTTCCTGCATGTCATGAGAAGGCCATAGGACATCATGCAGTATGCTGAACACAACTTTATTATCTTATAATATGAAGAGAACAGGAAACTCCTGACTCCACCCTTGATATAGCTAAATACACCACCTAACGACTGGACCGAATGACACTTATTCAATTTCTGCACTTTGTTACCCATAATGTATGTGAATATGTGTAAGTGATCATGGTTGCATACTAAGAAGCAGAGGCATCATTACAGTGGGGGCAGTTGAGGTGGTGAGCCCCAAGCGGCGGGTCGTGTGTGTGTGTGTACCAGCCACCCGATCCGTTGCTCCATCACGCACTGGCCCTCCCGCCCCCCCCAGCGCCGTTCGGCTCCAAAAAGAGGCCGAAAAGCACAGGATGTGTGTGTTTCCATGCCGCGGTGGCGCACGAGGATGACATCACAGACCCAAGGGGTGGAGCATGTGGCGTCCCATGGGGGGTGTTGCTGCGGTGCCCCCCATGGGGGTGTAGGGCCGCTACTGCTAAGAAGGCATGTGACCCAGGCTAAACTCATGTTTCCCTTGACTAGGTTGTTGCTGAATGAGCATCAGGACCACCAGCCTCTTCCAGAAGACGAACTTTGGTTCTACGAATCAACTTCAATCTCTCCACCCCTCTCGGACTCAGAGAAGGTGCTAGTATAACTCCTTAGATGGCCACACCTTGCTGCTCTGCCATGCTACTCAAGCCTACAACAATGCCACAATCTTGGGAGCTCCCTGTCCTTGAGAGAAAGATGACCTTTTAGGTTACAAAAGAGAGAGAGTCTCTGGCCCCTGGCTCTCCCTCACCAAGCCCATTGTCAATTCAATCAGAGCTTTGTGCTAGTTGAGGTACAGGTCCCATGAGCAATCAAAGGCATCTATGCAAAGGTCTCTTTCCCAAGGTTTGACACAAAAGGAGTACCCATTCCCCCCCCCCTAGAAGATATGGGATGGATCTGATCAGTGTACCAAAGACCACCTCCTAACAACAAGATGGTTTGGGATGAGCTCATTCCACAAAAAGACTCCACGTTAGCCTTGTGGTCAAAAACATTAGAAAAGATCTGGTCATAGAATTGCGCCTACTTTGGTGTGTGCAAGGATTACCCTCATATGTTTCATTATGTACTCCCATCTCATCAGCCACCCGGGAATCTCTGTGCTACGCCAGTCACCTGGGATATGTAGTTAGCCGTCTTGCCAATCTTTCTGTTCCCATTATCTTCTTTCCTGTGCTGTGCCTACCCCTCTGAACCAGAGACGCTGTTTCTTAGTGCCCACTGAGATGCCCAGTGAGACCCTCCTTTTTATCTTCCCCTGGGAAAGTGCCCTTGGCACCATTCCTTCACTCCCTCCTCCTAAAACGGGACAGGCTGCTGCCCAGCACTCAAGCCCGCTATTGCTCTTTTGCCTCCCTTTTAACATGGAGCCTGTGGACTCTCAGCTATGTAGCCTCATGGACGGCTCCTGCTCTGCTCTGTGTTCCTGAGATACCACCGTCACCACCAGATAACCCATCAGATATGGAGAGCTATCCGTGGATGCAAAGCCCTTTTTTGCTCTCTTCCCATTTCAATCATCTGTGGCCCATTGGTGAGGTGGTCTAGCATTCCTCTTTTTGGGTCATCTAAGCTCCTCTGTTCCCTGAACTTCCTCCAAGAATCTGTACTCATCTCATCTCATCTCATCTCATCTCATCTCTCTCTCTCTCTCTCTCTCTCTCTCTCTCTCTCTCTCTCTCTCTCTCTGTTGTGTGGTTAGGGGCTTTTTTTTTTTTTGTAGTGCAGAGGTGGCAGCATCAGATCCGAAGTAGCACGAGGCAGCGGTCCAGGCTGCACCACCACTGTACTACCCCATATGTTCAACATCATGTGTGATTTGGGGCCCATATGTGTGTGCATGCTCAGGTATACTGGCTTACACCCCAGCTCATGTACAATGACATAAAGTATGGGATGACATTCTAGTCTGGTTTCCCGTCTACAGAGGCTTTCTACTTTGGTTAGCCCTGACTGCTGGTCCTGAATAGTATAGCTATTGTTAAAGTATCTGCCTTTCTTCAGGACATTTCCTGCACAGGAAGTCACTACCTGCACTGACAGTAGGATGGTTCAAAGTTATGGAATTCCCCCCCCCCTTCAGCTTTCTGACTTTAGAAACTACTTTAGTACAATGTACAATGTTGAAAACATCCCACCTCCTGCCTCCTAAAGTGTCAAAATCAGACACATTCTTAGGATGCTCTTGCAGAAAAAGTAATACTCCCTAGCTAGGCCAGATCTATGAGTGAATCATGTTTCTGGTGTATGAATGAACTCACTTAATGAAGCCTCCATGAGCTGATATTTGCAGAGAGTCTGGTATGTGAAGTTCAGCCAAGTCTCTGCTCTGCGTCTGCCTGGTTTTTGTCGGCAGGATAAGTGTCAGCCTCGATGAGAGGCACTGAAGATATGCCACAGCACATACAATATTAGATACTTGTTGGATTACTTAGAATAGAAGGAGAATTCCATCAAATCATACCTGCATGCATTAAAATAACTTCTACCAATTATGGGGTTTGGAGAAGGGTGGTTCTCATAGAATCATAGAGTACTAGGGTTGGAAAGAAACTCTGAGGTCATTGAGTCCAATCCCCTACTCACCACAGGTGACTGACAGGTGGCCATCCAGCCTCTGTTTGAAATCCTCCAATGAGTTACCATTGTGGCAGCACACCTCCCTGCTGAGCTCCATGCAGCGCGGAGCTCGCAACCTGGAAGTTCAGCAATAACGGGATGACATCATCGCCAAATGTCTGGAGGTGGTGTCACGACAAGTTGTGATGTCACGCAGCTGCCAAAGGGGTCCGTGCACTGGTGTGGACCCTTTACAGGGAACACTGCTCAACTCACTCTTTACATTAGTAAAAGATTCAGTTGACTTTCAACTGAAACTTCTTAATAATGTAAATAGTGTGTGTATGGGGGGGGGGGGGAACATAGCTAGGAACCATGGTAGGAAAAATATAAAAGTCTGTCTACTTACCTGTGGCAGTTTTGTTGCAGTTTGGACACCCCCATGTGCATTTTTTTTTAAAGCGCAATCAGGAAAACTACCAAGCCAAAACATGCATTTAAACATGCATTAAACATAACATGTTTTGGCCTCTAAATATCTAGTTATTGCAATGCTAGAACGGATATATATAAATGTCCACAGGGAAAGTCTATTTATTATTAGCTGTATGTATTTTGTTAAAGCATTACAAAATATTACTGGCTAAAATTTTGTAAAGCCATGTAAAACTCTGAAAACCATTCTGAGCCCAATGCCAAACCTCATCCAGTTGCATTTTCACAGATCTGTACATGTCCTTCAAGATCTGTACATGTCCTTCATTTCATGTTTAGTCAGGGCCTTTCTGTTTACTTGGAACTGCAACACATCATGATTTATAGAGGAATTAAAAGAAAAAAAATCATAGATTTAAAACCGAAACAGCTAAATTCCAAAAAGCCAAATAACAATTCTTAAAGAGACAACACAGTTGTACTTTTTATGCTAATCAGCTGGTTTGAAACTGGTTTTTTTTTTTCATAATGGCAAAATGTGGTTTTTCTGCAGAGCTCTGTTGTATGAATGACAGACTGTAGACTGCCTTAACTCATGTCTACTCTTTCTTTGAAACCTGGACCAAACCATATTCCTTGCCTAACTGCATTCATATGACAGAAGGCAAGAAAATGACTTTGCTATGTAATCACTTACCGCAGGGCAGAACTTTGAAAACAGCCACAACACAAAGCTTTATTTTTGTGCCCTTTCCAGTGATTTTATTTTTATAAGGACTGTCCTATATGGCTATTTTATGGGAACCTAAAAGAATGCATTATTTTATGGGTATCTCAAAGAAACTTTCCAGGTTTAATAACTTTGCACGTCTGATGAATGATGGCAGTGGTTCCCGCCGAACCCTTTAACTATAGAGATTTATCAATACAACTTTGACCTTGTCCAGGATCAGCCAAGTCAGTCCACCACTTAGCGAAACTCAGCAAAATCCTCTCACAGATTTTGTCCCTTTGTTCTGTATGATCTCCAACACCTGAGAGTTGATCCAGTAAACAAGGGGCGTGGAAGCAATTTGTTCTGGAATCTGCATGCTATTAGGACTGGTTCACTTTGCCAAAGCAGTCGGGAGTGGGCACACAGGCATGATGTCATGTATCATACAGGTATGCATTTGTGAATTACGGGAGTATTATTACACTGGCAAAGAAGTGAACTGACTCTAAGCCAGTTCCCCGCCTCGACTCTTGCAAAATGGTCTGAGCTTCTCTTATAATCTGGCTTTGGGCCTAAGAACTGAGTGCTCCACTATCCATACGTTGTTTTTTTTTCCGGATAGGAAAGATCCCTATAATTTCACCATTAGTAAGTTTTACACTTCATTAACTCATTCTTATTAGTTTATTAATAGGTAGCTCATATTTTGGGGAACCCATTAGAAGCAGATGGTTTGGTTACTCCGGGTGCCTGCGAAAAGCGACACTCATTCCACTCCAATAATTAATTGCTAGCAGAAATAAAAGGAAAAATAATTGTCATTTAATCATAGTATACTGGACTTTTCCTAGAAACAGAACTACATGATATGTTATGATAAGTATAGGATTGGGGCTGCCATACTTGCATTGTTATTATCCAGTAAATAGCAGTCTTGTGGTTAGGCAGGTTGATCTCCACTGGGACCATGGCAGGAGCAAAGGGCTCAAGCCCTGCTCTCCCCTCGTTGTGGTCCCAATCTGGATCACATCCCCCCCCCCCCACCATGGTTGATATATACTGAATAAAAAAACAAGCACATAAACCTCCAATCTCTTGCTTAATGTAACTAACAGTTTGGCTCGCAAAGAAGAACAGCAAGTTTTATTCTATTTTTTTTTTTAAAAAAAACAGTGTTCTATGCCTTGGCCAGGTTCTTCTACAATGCAATTGCAATTGTTCCATTGTGCAATTGTTCCATTGTTCCCTCAGCTTGCAGTGCTACCAACACAGCGTTCACTGCATACTGTTGGCTGGCCGGAGACCAGGCTGGCTGGGAGAGTTAAGTAAATATTTTTTTTACTTACCTCCTCCATTGCTCCTTGATCCCTGATAGGCATACTCAGATCTATGCCAGCTATTTTGCTGGTGAAAATCTGTTAGGCCTAAGGGGGCATTTTGGTTCTGGGACAGGGCATAGGATCTTGTGGATGCCACTGTTGCTGCTGAGATCTGCCCCCACCCCTCCCCTGCCCTGGCCCAATCTGCCACGTTACCTGCTGCCAGCTCAAGGTTTATCAGCTGCCACGCCATTGGCAGTGAACTGCAGACCATCTGAACGGCTGCAGCGATGGCAGCCTGCACAATGTGCTGGCAGATCGCGAGATCCATCATTGTTGTACGTGGATAGAATTGGGCTGTAAGAGTGGTATTTAAGAGCTAAAAATGGTACGTCTCCATCAAGATTGCATCTTCTTAGTCCTTAGAGTACTCAGTAGTGGATTCAGGTTCATGCAAGTATTTCATAACTGCAGTGACAGTCTTCTGTAGCTTCTTGTGTATAAGCTTATTTGGGAGGAAACATTTATTTTTAAATTGTTGACTATTGGAATTTGCTAGTTGCTAGAAGTCAGTAAGCTATGTTTGCCATCTAATTGTAGACCACCTACATAATCACATCCATAATGGCACTTCCAACCTACAAACAGATTTATATTATGTAAGTCTGTAATAAGATATGTAAACAGTAGAATGAAAGATTAAACCGTTGAAAGTAGTTTAACTCTACAAAGTCAGTTGAATCTAGTGACAGACTCTATGCACAAAACCTGTGAAAAAAAAGGTTTTCAATGGTAGACACATGGAAATAAAAGGTCCAATATACAACATGCAATAAACTGTAGAGCTGGCAGATCCAAATAGGCCCAGAGGTGACCACGGCGCAGCACAGTAAGGTAAGTCAAACTTTATTTTGCTTACCTCTCTGCCTTGACATGGTCCCTGCCCACCTGCAGGATGCCCGTGCCAGTGCTCCTGTGCCCTGCAGGAAAGCACTAGTTATGATTGGGCTGTAAGCTACAGATTGTCTAGCTAGATTGCATTAAGGAATTTATATTTTGCAGCACGTACAGGGTGCAGGGTGTTTTGGCAACATTCCAGCAGCAGCGCGGCGGCGGCGGCTCCGTTCGCGCCGCTTTTTTCTTCTTTTTCCCTTGTTCCGGAGGGCTTGTAAAGGCCTCCAGAGACTTCTGGAGGTGTTTCCCATCCTCCCGCCCATCTCCTGGGGTGAATTTCCAATGTTCGGAAGCAGTGGGCCAAAGGTTTCCGTGGGGCAAGGGAACATTTGTTTCCTTACCCTGGGAAGGGCCCTGGCTAGCTCTATGGGGCTACTTAAATCTGAGGAGCGTGATGAGGTGAGTAAGGGTCCAGGAAGAGGGATAGGATACTGCCCTGTTACGCCCCTCCCCCCCTTCATGGATCATTGCCTTGTCGCAGAGTTCCAGAGAATAGCAAGGAGAGATAAGAAGGCCTTCTTAAATGAACAATGCAAGGAAATCGAGGAAAACAACAGAATGGGGAGGACTAGAGATCTCTTCAAGAAAATTGGAGATATCAAGGGAACATTTTGTGCAAAGATGGGCATGATAAAGGATAAAAAAGGCAGAGACCTGACAGAAGCAGAAGAGATTAAGAAGAGATGGCAAGAATACACAGAAGAACTATACAAGAAAGATCTTAATGTTCCTGATGACCACGCTGGTGTGGTCACTGACCCAGAGCCGGACATCCTAGAGAGCGAAGTCAAGTGGGCCTTAGATAGCATTACTAACAACAAAGCTAGCGGAGATGATAATATCCCAGCTGAGCTACTTAAAATCCTAAATGATGATGCTGTGAAAGTGCTGCACTCAATATGCCAACAGATTTGGAAAACTCAGCAGTGGCCAAAGGATTGGAAAAGGTCAGTTTACGTTCCAATTCCAAAGAAGGGCAGTGCCAAAGAGTGTTCAAACTATCGCACAATTGCACTCATTTCACATGCTAGCAAGGTTATGCTCAAAATTCTACAAGCTAGGCTTCAGCAATACGTGGACCGAGAACTACCGGATGTACAAGCTGGGTTTCGAAGAGGCAGAGGAACTAGAGATCAAATTGCCAACATGCGCTGGATCATGGAGAAAGCACGAGAGTTCCAAAAAAACACCTACTTCTGCTTCATTGACTACGCAAAAGCCTTTGATTGTGTGGATCACAACAAACTGTGGCAAGTTCTTAAAGAGATGGGGATACCAGACCACCTTACCTGTCTCCTGAGAAACCTGTATGCGGGTCAAGAAGCAACAGTTCGAACCGGCCATGGAACAACTGATTGGTTCAAAATTGGGAAGGGAGTACGACAAGGCTGTATATTGTCACCCTGCCTATTTAACTTATATGCAGAGTACATTATGAGAAATGCAGGGCTGAATGAATCGCAAGCCGGAATCAAGATTGCCGGGAGAAACATCAACAACCTCAGATATGCAGACGATACCACTCTAATGGCAGAAAGTGAAGAAGAACTAAAGAGCCTCTTGATGAGAGTGAAAGAGGAGAGTGCAAAAGTTGGCTTGAAACTCAACATTAATAAAACTAAGATCATGGCATCTGGTCCCATCAATTCCTGGCAAATAGAAGGGGCAGAAATGGAAGCAGTAACAGATTTTACTTTTTTGGGTTCCAAGATCACTGCAGACGGAGACAGCAGCCATGAAATTAAAAGACGCTTACTCCTTGGAAGGAAAGCTATGGCAAATTTAGATAGCATAATAAAAAGCAAAGATATCACCATACCAACAAAAGTTCGTATAGTCAGGGCGATGGTGTTCCCAGTAGCAATGTATGGTTGCGAGAGCTGGACCATAAGGAAGGCTGAGCGCCGAAGAATAGATGCTTTTGAACTGTGGTGCTGGAGAAGACTCCTGAGAGTCCCTTGGACTGCTAGGAGATCAAATCAGTCAATCCTAAATGAAGTCAACCCTGACTGTTCCCTGGAAGGACAGGTACTAAGGCTGAAACTCAAATATTTTGGCCACCTAATGCGAAGAGAGGACTCTCTGGAGAAGACTCTGATGCTGGGAAAGACTGAAGGCAAAAGGAGAAGGGGAAGGCCAAGGATGAGATGGTTAGACAGCATCACCGATGCAACGAACATGAAAATGAGCGAACTCAGGAAGATAGTGGAGGATAGGAAGGCCTGGCGGGATATGGTTCATGGGATCACGAAGGGTCGGACACGACTTAACGACTGAACAACAACAACGCCCCTCCCTCCTCCAGCCCCCACGCCCACCAGCACGAAACTTACCTGCTGGCCGGCGCTGTCGGTAGGATGGAGCAGCTGGACGGTGCAGGCCTTCCTGCTGTTGTTACTTGCTCTCCAGGTGCGCCAATGTGCCTTATGGCACTAAGGCCTTAGCGCTGGCGACTGTATACTATAGGATTGGGTTGTAAGTACTGTATTATTATTAGAAATATGGTTGACCATGTAAACACCAGTAGTTTCATCTATTACCATTTGCAAACCAAGGCTTTTTCTATCTTGCCCAGTGACCTCCTTTTTTTCCTCACCCCCACCCTTTTTTTTTGCTTTTCATCCAGTCTGATGAATAGCTTTGAAGATGGGCTCAAACGTTTGCTCACGATGTGATTTTTCAGGAGTGAAAAGATGCACCAGGGTTTGCTTCCATGTAAACTCCCTTCATTCCAGGAAGCTCGCATGAAAACAAGATTGCACCAAATATACAGTAGTTTACAATTCAGCCTGCCATGCCAAAAAGCTATTGATGGATCTGAATGTCAATGAAATTATGTACAAACATACACCTGTGACTTGCCTACTACTCGCACAGGTGAACAAGAAAAAAATTTTTGGTGGCTAAATGCCAGTTCAGAATTAGCCAGGTTGCATCTCAAGCATGTGAAGAAAACAATAATTGGTTCACCATGACTGTGAAGAGAACTCTCTTTGATTGCTCCGTGGTATCTGTCAACTGTATCATTTTTCTACCACATGCCTCTTTTCTAATGGATTGTATCAGCTTCAGTGTATTTATTGTAAACAGCATATTTTCAGACCAGAAGTGTTGTGTATAGCTGGTTAACACATAAAGTAATAATAGCTGAAAAGTAGTCACCCTCTTCACCAGTGTTCAAAGACTGAAAAAATGGATGCTTTAGTCAAGTGAGTGTTACACTCTCTGAGCGAAACAGAAAGTTGTTGTGACTTGCATTCTCCTTCTGGTCATGGTGCAGTGTGGAGAGTAAAATCCGCAGATCCACTTATGAGCTCCTGAAACCATGTGCTGGATACTCTTCTAATATATTTATGCAGACATAAGCGTGTGTGTGTGTGTGTGTGATTTGTTTGTGGGCTGCTACAAGGCATAAACGATAGCAGTGAGCTAAGTGGACCAGACTCCGACTTTGACAATTGGCATATGCAAACTCTGAGTGGTATGAAGGCTAAAGGTTTCCTCTGGTGGTCCATGTGCATACATTAACCAGCAAAAAAATCTACCCTCTAGTGGCATGTTTGCATAACATTTGATACTGAAGCGTCAGAGTTGATCTTCGTTGGCATTTCATCGGTTAAAAAGAAATAAAATATGTAGCCCAATCCCCCAATGTGTCAAACTCATGAGAATATCAGCTGTAATTATAAAAAAATCTTACCTCACAAGGGAAACAAAAGAAAGCATTCTTGGTACATATGGCCGTGATTAACTCTGAGTTACCAAGGAAATACTAATAGCATATGTGATCTGTTCTCACAGACGTACTTCCTTGAATCTGATTTTGAAACAAATCCTGAGGTGTGGGCAGTAAATGCTGCAAGACTGACGGCCTCCAAAGTGTTAGTAGGAGTGAAAAATGTATGTATGCAGAACTTGTTAAGAAGTGGCAGTATACAAGTTGATCCAGTGTGGCTTCAGCATTTGAGGACCTTGGAGCAAAAGCCATCCATTCCATTCCCTGTCGGTCTGTCCATTCCCCCCCCCCCCCCAGCATGCTTTGGAAAGTGAGGAGGCTTTGGAAAATGTGGAGGAGTGGAAAGCGGGGCAGCCTGGAACCTGGTTAGGATACTACGGCCGGCCATTTAGGCCGACCGGGTATCATTACACAGGATTGGGCTACCTGACTGAAATCGTAAACACTTTCCTGGGAGTAAGCTCCATGTACTCAATGAGACTTACGTCTGAGTGGACATGCATAGGATTATGCTGGAATACAGAAATACTGGAAATGGTTAGATATGGACTGACTATCTATCACTGACCTCTTTGTAACTGTGGCATCCAAGTGTAACTAGGATTAGGCTGCCCTCTATGACAGCGAAACTCTACTGCTGTAAATGGCTACATGGCAGCACACGATGCGTGCTGCCGGCTGCCATTTTGGGTCTGTTGCAACAAACAGTGGCAGTGTGGGGGGAGGCCTGCAGCTGATGCTGGCTACCTCCAGTAGCGAAGGTACGCTGGCTGCAGGGGCGGGGAGTAGTGGGGGATGGGTGGAACGCAGTGGGGAGGGGAAGAAGGAAGGGGGAAGTTTCTGAGCAGGAAGGGGGTGGGCAGGAGGTGGAATGCGAGAGGGAGGAGGTAGACCTTGGTGGTACTGGCGTGTGCCTGGTCCTTGCCCTGTTCCCTTCCCTCTCCCTTACTCTCTTTGGACTTGTTGTGCCAGCAAAAGAGCTGGCACGGATCTGAGGAAACCCACTAGGGTAGTGGAAGCTTGCCCCAGGGTTGGGGAACTTACCCTGAGGAAGCTTCCATACTGTCGTCGTCATCGTCCCCTCAGGATACAGCATGCATTCCTGTGGTGCGGCTGCATTGGTGGTGGGGGGAGAGATTTAGTTAGGATTGGGCTGACAGTGAAGCTTACTACCTCATACCTTCTGATACCACTGAAGCATGAAAATAAATGGACAAGGGTGTTTGAAGAGTTTTAGCTGGATGATGGTTCCTTTCTTTTAATGCACTGCTGTTTAGACTAACAGGAAGGAAGCAGGGATGTCCTCTTCAACCTGTGCTAAAGATGTTGTGTGTGCATTTGTCACCCCAAACCTCTTCCATCTAGGATGACCCCTACTATAAAAATGAAACCGGGGTTTTTTTTCTCCTTTAAAAAAAAAATAGGTATAGAAGTCTGGAAAATTAAAATCAAGGAAATACTCAGCTTGCAATATATTATTTGTCTTGTAGAGAGGCTGACAGATTTATGAGAATGAGCCTATTGCAAATAATGAATATAAAATGGCACAGCTGATAAAAATGTATTCGTTCTCCTTCCAATTATTTGGTAGCATTTTACATTAAATTAGTACAAAGTTCTTTGTAAAAATGAGATTTAATAACAGAATATCTAATAATATTAGTTCAGAGAAAAATGGTATCTTACTGAAGCCTTCTAAAAGTGAGACAATTATAGCTAATCCCATGGATATAAAGATAAGCTTCTTCAAGTATAAAGTGACTAGGCATGTTGTTTGAAATTCAGTCTCTTTCCCCCATGAATGCTTGAGTTTTCCTGAGTGAGATATAACTTGCAATTGCCAGGAAACCGTAAGATCACAGAGAAAGGCTCTGTTTTGCTCAGTGCACAACAAAGGTGCAAATTCTTACTGTTATGAATTGTTGATGTTTGGGGAGGTCTATCCAGAATGAGAAGAAAATAGAATGTGCATGAAGTTGATCCATTTTTGTCTGTGTGAAGACGTCGTGTTGTGTCCAAGCTTCAGTCAGTCCTAGATTTCCAGCCCAATCTAAATCCCCCCCCCACACACACACATGCAGCCACACCACCGTTTACAACGGCGGCCAGGCTACAATACACTCTATACTACATCACAATTTTGTGACGGCTGTAAAGCGTGTTCCAGTGATGCAGCAGTTTGATAGGATTGGGCTGTTCATTTCATATCATATCATAAGGGTGATTAATCTTTTTTTTAAAAATAACTAATATGGTGTACCAACTCTTGAATTCTTCATTCAGTTAGTACAAAAGATATTGTAAGGTTTTCCCTAAAAATGATTTTATATTTGAAATGTTTTTGTTCTCTTACTCTTTTTGGAAAACCAATTATTTTTACAGCAAGCGCAATTGTAAATACAACAATTATATTATCAGCGAGTGCATGTCGTCTAAGATATATACCTACACAGCTCGAGCTGAATTATTCTCAGATTGTTTTTCCACTTTGAATGTTCTTGGTAATATAATACTAGCACTCTGGGTCACCCACTGAAATTGATGGGTAGTAAATTCAGGACAAAGAGAAGTACTTTTTCACATAAAACATAATTTGTGGAATTCACTGCCAGAAAAATGGGGTGATGGCTGCAAGCATAAATGGCTCTAGAATGGAATTGGACAAATTCCTGGAGGCCTCAGTCTTTCAATGGCTATTAGTCATGATGACGAAATATGTGTTCAGAAGCTGTGTGCAGCCTGGTGACTGCTAGGCAACAATGTGTGGAGGGATGTTGCGTTCATACCTAGCTTGTGGGATACTTGGAACTAACTGGTTGGCCATTATAGGAAACAAGGTGCTGGATAGACCTTTGGTCTGATCCAGCAGGGCTCTCAGATATGCTAGATAACTTTTCAATTTTTAAAAACAGAATATCCCCCTAGGTTGAAATTTGGTACTCTGCTATGACAAGGACCACATTTATAGAGAAACACACTTTCTATCTCTGCGATAATCTAAACAGTTTACCAATGAAATAATAATGTGCACAGGAGGCCAACCTGGGAAGTGATGTTGGAATATTTTACTTAAGGGCCACTGGTTAAAAGATAGTGGCCTCAGTTGGTATAAATGGGGCTTGTCATTGACTATTACCTCCCGTATTGTATATTTTATTGTTGTTATGTTTAATATGTATTCTGCTTATGAGATGAAATAGCAATACTGTATTATAGAATTTTCATGAAGCACACAGGATAATGAGCTAAGCTAAAAGGCAAAGGCTTATGGATGGTAAAATGTTCCTGTCACCATTTCCACCTGAGAGGAACTGTGATGATATATCATGTAGCGTTTGCATTATTGTTTATATTTATTTTTAACTGGTATTGCTTACAAGTAAAAATTGAATAGTAAAAGAAAAGAAAAGAAAGTCTAATAGATCACTGAAGCCTGACCCCAGAACTCAGTGAAGTCAAGGACACATTTGTCCATCGGTAGGGCTGCCAGTTTTTTTTTGCTTTTTTTCTCAGGCAGATAAGCAGCAAAGTCTCCCACCACAGCACTGGATTCCTCCCTTCATTTTCCGTATATTGGCAGCCTTGTGACCCATCAGGCCTTGCCTTGTGTAACATCTCAGGTTTTTTGATGCATCCAACCAGGCTTTGGAGCTTGATGAGGAATTTTCTGAAGCAGACTTATATGTAAACTTTCAAGTAGTGTTGAAGGCATTTGCCTTGAACTCATGTGTGTTCCAGTGAGCACCTAGAGCTCTTGTGTACATGGGCTGCCCTACTCAGCTCAGAGAAGGGGACATAGCCGTTTTCATCCCAGCCCACAGGTGTACGCATTTAACTCCTGTTGCGTATGTACACCCTTGGGTAAAAATGCCTTTTAAAAAGGAAGGTATATGTGGATGTTGTTCGTCCTCTACTGAAATGAATAAGGCTGTCCTTCCAAATGTGTGTGATACTTTGAAGAATAGAATTCCCAGACCCAGGAGGAATAATTGGCTGGGGAGAAATAGATATAGTTCACTCTTCGTCTTCTACAGAAAAATGAAAAGAACCAGACCACGTGATGAGCAGCAGATCATCTGATTTGCTGAAAGAATTGATAGTGTTTCTGCTGACATAAATTAGGATTTCCATAAATTATTGCTTCTGTTGGTTATATGTATTCAGAATGTATGTGATGTGCTTGAGATGCTAGAATTTTCCATATATCATGTGACTGTGAGCCCAGGGAAGGTTAAAAGTACAAAGAACAATTCAGCGTAAATGAGAACTGCATCCCTAACTCCCCTGTGTGCCTTTTGAAAGCTCCCACTATAAAAAATACAATTAAAAGTGTCGGCTTTAATCATCCATTAACTGATGGGACAGTCTCCATTGACGCATGATAACATTTGATATGCTCAAATGGCCGTGTGTTTTGTCGCATGTGGAAGGTACCAACAAACCTTTTGGATTAGGTGTTACTGAACATAAATCTACATTTACGAGAGGTGATATTACCACAGCTGTTGCTAGACATTTAATAAACAGAAATCAATACTTTAACAGACTATGATTCATGGAGACTGAACACATTTTCTAAGCAGAGCCCCTCAAAAAGGGTAAAACTGGATGATTCGTTTAAGGCTAGATCTTCGAAAAGACCTGCTAAGTGTTGAGATTCAGCCCACTCTTCTTCATGATATTTGTCCTAGCTAATCCTTCCAACTTCTCAGATTAAAGTTTAAAAGAACAGTTTCTATGCAGAGGGGAAGGAATCCTGCTTGTTAGGTTCCCCTACTGAATTAAATTTACCATTTGAGCTGCCATTTAAAAGCAGGTTTATTGATATAAACTGACTAGTAGGATCACAAAAGTGAGTGCAAATGCCTGGCTGTGTTGACCAGGCACGGCCAGTTTGAACCAGTCCTGATTGATCCAGAGGTTTCATACTTCCTGCCAAGACCAGGGGCTAATTTTATAAATGCTTTTTGCACCTGAAGAAGACTCTGAAGCTTGACTCTACAAAGTCCCTGGTAGCTCATTAGGCTGGTCTGTAACCTCCAGCCATGAGGCTACTGGTTCATGCCTTGGAGCTCCTGAGTCTGTGTCTGGTACTGATAGTTTGCACATCTGGTTGTGGGATCTTTCAAATTAAATGGTTGAATCAGAGTGCTTGTGCTAGGGGAAGAATGGGGGATAGGATCAAGTTTGGAGTATGCAAATAGTACGTTTTGCAGTAGTCTGTGTTAAAATGTGTGTGCGCGCGCGCATTTACACACACACATGCATGCACAACTCTACCCCACCATTTATCCATTAATGATAGAAGAACCTTTAAACCTAATGATTGGGTGGAAGCAGAAATGGAAGCAGAAATGAAGCAATTTGGGTGGGAGGTGGATATTCTGGAGGCCCTAGAACAGAAACATTTGCAGCGCAATCCTTCGTAAGGATCCGGCTGGCAGCCCAGGTCCGCCCGTCGGCTCCTGTGCACCGGCAGTCAGGCTACCACCGGGCCAGAGGTCTACTTGGGAAAGGTGACGCTCGTCCCCTTCCCTGAGTATAAACGCAGGCCACCCCGACCGGCCTCCTCGGATTTCCACCAGCATAAAAAAAAAACCCTCCCTCTACCGTCGAACCACCCCTGCCGGATCCTTACCTGGGTTCAACGGAGGCCACAGGGGCACTCCGGCACCGGAGCAAGGGAGGCCAGCCTCTGCTCTGGCCTTCCTTGCTCACGAGTCATTGCAAACGTGCTTTCCGGCATGTTTGCAATGTCTCCCGGCGCCGGAACGCTTGTTCCAGCGCCGGCAGCTCCTTCAGGATTGCGCTGCCCATCTGAGAATGTCTTACCTTCACTTCTCCAGTCATTGTTATATGGATGTGTGTGTATTGAAGCTGGCACAATCCAATCAGAGTAACAGCATGTACATAGTTAGGACTTGTCTTTTCCTTATGTTTTAAGTCAACAGGGTTATTTGGCTCCTACTGTGACCATGCGGTTTCCTCATTTCTGTGCGCGTGTGTGCAAATAAATAGTAGGAGCATAAACAGTACTACCTTTCCATGCAAATCAACATTTGCTTTCAACTCTCTCACTCCTCAGGCTGGCCATTAGCCATCAACCGTGACCTGTACTGCAGTTGTCAGATATGAACGGACGCTGCACATTTTGACTATGCTTGGCTATATTATTGGTATGAGAGGACCCAGCAGAATGCTGGAACGCGACTAGTTAAAGCCTCTTGGTGATAGCATGACAGCAAAGCAATGTAACTTTTTTCAAGCTATATATTAGCATTCTTTGCCTCATTAATACCATGGAGGTGCAGAGATTGCTCTGAGCTGAGTAATGGAATATCATGTCAGTCCAGCAAGGCGTCAAGTGTAAACAAATTAGGAAAATTCAAAGCTGCTTATCTGGAGTCAAAACAAGAGTTTATCCTGAATATGGGTTATTTTCAATTTGGTTGCATATTAAATACACAAAGTTAAGCAAATATGTGCTGTATCTACAAATGTTCATTCTTTGAAAAATACGCTCTCTTTTAAAAACTAAATATTTACTTGATTAACAGCCCAATCCTAACCAACTTTCCAGCACTGATGCAGCCTCAATGAAGCCCCGAGCTAAGGAAACAGAGGTTCCCTTACCTTGTTGAGGCCTCCATGACTGCCCCCTCATCGGAGGATGCAGTGTGTGCCCCATTGGAACGGCTGCTTCGGTACTGGAAAGTTAGTTAGGATTGGGCTGTTAATAGCTGAAAATGTCTTGGGTTTACTCGATCCTTTTTTTTTAAACATAAGGTTTGCACAAAACAAAACTGTAGCCTTTCCCACCATTGGTTGATTTAGTAAGAGGCTATTGTGTACTGAAGGGTGAAGGTTCCAGGCTCAATCCCACGTGTTTCCAAGTAGGACTGGGAAAGACCCTGCATGAAAACCTGGAAAGTTGTTACCAGTCTGTGGACCATTCTGTGCTAAATGGACCTATGATCTTACTTTCTATAATAAGGCAGGTTCGTGACTTCTCTTCCTTACCCTCTGGTGCCCTGCCTTTGAGCATTCAGTATTCCGCCAGACACAAACATGCACCCTGATCTGTAAGGGCAGGATGAGGCATGCTTCTGCACGTGTATCCCTGCTGATCTCTGCATCCCTGCTGAGGACTCTGGAGGACTGACCAGCGAGACTAGGTACACATGCGTGCTAGAGAGTCTCGCCCTCATCATGGCTGCCAACTGCAATGCCGAAGAAGAAGCAGGAGGATTGAGAAGTGCTGCCGAGTTAAGTACAGTGCCGCCCCCGCGCCACACCGAAAATGCCCCCCGTGCCTGGGGGGTGTACACAAAGCAGTTGCCGCCCTGGGGGTGCAGCGGGGGTGGTGGTGGTGGCAGCTGCACGCAAAACAGAAAAAAAACCCAGACAAAAAAAAACCCTGGACATTTTGCCGTTCCCCTGAGCTATCACCCCTGCACCCGGGGGCCCAGGCCCCCCCGCACCTGATGATGCCTCTGGGAGGCACAGTTTCCAGCACTGGACCTGCAGCAATATACAGTACACAAGCAACTTGGAATAGATCATGGGCATTGTTATGTTTGGCCATCATGTATTTGGAAACTCAAGGACTCCCCCCATATACTTCACTTTGGGGTGAAGAACTTTTGCCAGCTGTTGTCAGTCTTCTTACAGAGACCCAAACCTTAATTTCAGCCATTTTCAGAAGAAGAAAACAAAAATGAGACCTCTCATAAAATAAAATCATGTTTTCTTCAGAGAGAGCAACTAATTGCCTAAAATAATGAGACGGTGGCTAGAAGGGTAGTAGAAGGACCCCAATTAACTGATAAGATCATGATATCAGAAGAAAGCTGATACCAGAGACTTCCAAAAATGTGTGATTAGCAATCCTATCCCCAAAAGATATAGAGGTGATGAAACCCTTTCTTCCAAATGTGATTGGTTAATTGCCATTGTTGAGGGCTGTCAATAGCCCAGTGGAGACCCTCCTCATCCAACGGGCCACAGTCAAGCATAGGCTAACATCTATCTGATGCACTGAATATATTTGGAGAGCCAAAACCGCCACTCTCAAGAGAGAAGACTGTTGGATGTCTTCACCAGCTATCTCAAGGGTTTTGCCTAATATAAGCTAATAAATCTAGCTTTACTAGATTTACAGCTACTTACTGTTCTCTTCTAGCCAGTGACAGCAGGGGGATGAGGAAAGTGGGCTTTGGATTTCATTCCCAACAGGTGTCAGAACACTGTCAAGGCTGACAGCATGGACCATCTGTTGAAATACTAGGGACCAAACTATACGTTACACGCTGGACCCTGACAGGCTTGTTCCCCCCTCTCTAAATCATGGGGGGCTCTACGTAGATTTGGACCATGGTGTGGGCAAGGGAGGCTTTCAGACTTTGGCCACACCACAGGCTCAGCCTGGAACAACCTCCCAAGACTGCTAATGGGAGCTTTCCATTTAGGACAAATGGTTGCAGGGGGGCAATCCAGGTGACCTAGGTTAAGCCCTGCGGATGCTGGAATGTTAACCCTTTGCATTGGAAACTACCATTGCCAATGGCGCTGCCCCATTTGCCTCCTCTCTCCTCCCCTGGCTTGGCCCCTGCCTGCAATTTCACCCCCATTGCTTCCCCCACCCCTGGCTTAGTCTTCTTCCCCCACCATTCACTTCTCCCACTCCACCCCACCCTGTTCACCTTCCCCAGGCTCTCTTGGGGGCTGGGTAGCTCTTCACCAGCAGGCAGGGTGTCAGGTAGGCAGAAACAGTTCCTTCCCCCCATCCTTCATCCTGCAACGCTCCCAGGAGGAGAACCTGCAACCTGGGAGCTACTGGCTGCCTCCGCCCCTGGAAGGGGAACGGGAAGGATGCCATCATGGGACTCATGGCAGCCTAAGTCTACTTTGAAAATCTCATCTAGTCTAGATTTTCTTAGCTCTATGTAGGACTCTAGATTTTTAAAGTAAACATTTAGGTTGTGAACATTATGGCAGCAGTGGGGCAGATTGGTGGTGCCCCTGGGAGGACATGGGCCCCAACGTGTGCCCATGTAGGCCCATCTTCTGATGCTGCCACTGTTCATAGCATTGGGTAACCCAGCATTAGCTCAAGCATAAAATAAGCCCTACATTGGGGGCCGGCTCCTGGCTTCTTTCCTGGACTATTGTCTGTCTTTCATCCTAGCTTTGCGCTGGCTGCTTGTATGGTGACTTCAGGGCTCCTCGAACAGGCTCAGATCCACTGCATTGTTGGTGGGGTTGCATCAAACTGTTTTTAATGGCAAGTAGAGAAGCAGGCCAGCGGGTGGCACAGTGGGTTAAACCGCTGAACCATGAGCTGTCGATCGAAAGATCGGCAGTTCGAATCCGCTACGGGATGAGCTCTCATTGCTTGGCCAGCTCCTGCCAACCTAGCAGTTCCAAAGCATGTTAATGTGAGTAGATAAATAGGTACCGCTTGCGGGAAGGTAAACAGCGCTCCGTGTTCCAGCCGCATGCTACGCGCTGCGGCAAGGAGAGTCATGCCGGCCACATGACCACGGAGGCGTCTTCGGACAACGCTGGCTCTTCGGCTTTGAAATGGGGATGAGCACCATACCCTAGAGTCGGACACGACTGGACTTAATTGTCAGGGGTCACCTTTACCTTTACCTAGAGACAATTACATGGCTTGGTCCCATTGTCCTTTTGTTGGGCACAGGAAACTCCGTGAGCAGTATTGGCTCTCAGCTCTGTTTGTGTTGCAGCTATAGCAGCCCCTCAGGCTCAGGCTGTTAAAAAATGTGGTTGAGAACCAATATTTTATTTTGCTGAAGTGTTTATTCTTCTGTGATGATAACAACATACTTCAGCAAACCCCATTTTAGTCTTGCATTCATAACAACTCATCTAGCTTGCAAAGAGGACATGTGTTAAATTAAAACATTTTGACAAATAAGAACTTTATTACCACTACCTGTGGGAATATGGAAACATATTTTGCAGGGAGCTAAACTGAGAAGAGAAAATGAGATTCCGTGGTCCAGATCAGTAATAAGCCTCCATACCTGCTCAGATCTGTCTGTTTTGATCAAAGGTATTAAATAAATGCCTCTTGTGCTCCGCTTGGGGCTTCATTTTGTACTGCACTGCAGTTGCCTATATGAAGGCTGCTTCGCCACTGGTAAGCAATGAATCTTACTCCAGACTTTCCCATTTCTGCTGTATGGAAAAGATTTTGAACTGAACCCCAAAATCATGACCAATACATAGTTCAGCATGAGGAATGAGGAAAACTCCCTTTCCCTAGTAGATACATACTACTGGTATAAGCTAGAACAGTGGTTCTCAAACGTTTTAGCACCGGGACCCACTTTTTAAAATGACACTCTATCGGGACCCACCTAGCCTTACAAGACTTTAAAAAAATGTGATCTATAAATAAATAAATTTCTTTATTTATTTACAAGTAAAGAGCTCAGCTGCTTGTAGGGTAATTAGCAGCTATCTTGCAAACTGCAAGAGCTCAGCTCTTTGCAGGGCAATTAGTAGCTATCTGATTTTTGAATAGCTTCAGGGCTTGTGGCAATTACCTATCTGATCTTTCCATCACCTGGAACCCACCAGAAATCAGGTTGCGACCCACTAAGTAGGTCCTGACCCACAGTTTGAGAAACACTGAGCTAGAAAAAGAAAGGGTGTGTTATTAAAGTTGTGTATACACTAATAAATTTCGCTTTCATTGTGCAAGCTTAGATATGGTTGCCAGTACAACCATATGCAACCTGGTTGCCACTGCAAATCCCTCCCCCCATCTGAAGACTGTCAACACATGACCCCAACAGAGGGGTACGGCAAAGTCAGTAGAGCTGCTGCTTTGCAAGCCCAAAGCTCGGTGAATGGCAAGTTTGAGACACGCCGCCGACAAAAAGCTGTGAAACCCTTTGTGAGGAGAGATAAGAGCTGCCACCTGCATTGGTCGAGTGTGGGAGGCGACGGCCAGTGGAAAGGCCAGACTGCAAAAGGATACCATCTGGAATGTAGTTGTTCATGAAAGATTGGACATTTATATATTGTTTTAAAAAAACATTAGGGGGGTTAGGAAAACCTGCCCATGTATACCACCTTGGATTAAAGTCAGAGGAGAAATTCAATGACCAAGAAAGGCGATATATAATTACTATATTATTATTATTATTATCCCCTGCTAACTGGGCAAGAGGCACTTTTTCAATTGGTGCTCCTCTTATATTTTGCAGGGGGAGAGTAACTGTTTCACCCCAGTCACCCCAGTGTCTTTTCTGGTGGCTGTTGCTGATGTTCTTCTGCATCTTTTTTAGATTGTGAGCCCTTTTGGGACAGGGAGCCATTTAATCATTTCATTTTGTCTGTCAACCGCTTTGTGCACTTTTTGTTGAAAAGCAGTATATAAATACTAATAATACTAATACTAATACTAATACTAATAATATGTGTCATGTGAATGGGGAAGACCCGTGCATGTGTGGCTTATACATGGATAGATTAGGGGGGTGGACAGAACAGGGGGAGGGAAAGCAATGGGGTGGAGACCGGGGCAAGGAGGGACAGTATCGGTGGCAGCAGCACTGCTGATATCTTTTCTCACTTCCCGGCCTCAATCCACCTTCCAGGGTCCATTTGGGCAGGTCTGAGTAGACCCATTCGGGCAGTGGCAGCTTACCCAGAGACCTCTGGAATTCTCCCTCCAGGATGCAGTGCGCTGTCTGGTGGTGTGGCTGCATTTGTGGGGTTTTTTTTAGATAGGATTAGCCTGTAAGGTAGAAAGCTGGGAATGGCCTAGACCAGGGGTTCTCAACCTGTGGTACGGGTACCCCTAGGGGTATGCTGACCTGTTGCTGGGGTACACCAAGCCCTGCCCCTTATCTGCCCCATCAGCAGCTAATTAAGTGTAAATTAACATGGACTTTAAATTTTAATTATTTTCGGAGCCCTTCTGTCTCTCTGATTTTGGTTTTGGGCTCATTTTTGTACTTTGGAAAATATACTTTGGTGGGGTGGGAGGGAGGAGCTGATTATAGGAAGTATGACATGGAGGAAAAAAGAGATCCTTGCATGTCTCTCTCTCTCTCTCTCTCTCTCTCTCTCTCTCTCTCTCTCTCTCTCTCTCTCTCTCTCTCTCTCTCTCTCTCTCTCTCACACACACACACACACACACACACACACACACACAGAGTTAAATAAGACATTTTTCACATTTAAAATTGTTTTAGTACTTTTTTATTTAACGATTAATTACCTAATTGATAGAGGGTACCTGGGCCTCCAAAGGTTGAGAACCCTGGCCTATACATAGGCTTACCAGATTTTCCCAGCAGATCCCCCCCTAACAATTAATTAATTGTTGTCTTTTTTTGTTGTCATCTTTTTTTTTGCGGCGGCATATTCCCGCCATTCATCCTGGTTGTCATCTCCGTCTTTGATGCCTCCTCTTCCTCCTCTGGAGCCTGGCCGGCTGCATCGGAGCCATCCAGGACTCCTGCTGCCCCCGAAGCCACCGCTGCTGCCTTCAAAGTGTAAAAACTCACCATTTTTCTTGCTCCGACATCTTGGATCTTGTGAAATCTCACGAGATCCAAGATGGTAGCGCCCATATCTCATGAAGGCACATGAGGCAGTACTCATGCCTCATGTGTCCTCATGAGATTTGGGTGCCACCATCTTGGATCTTGTGAGCTTTCGCGAGATCCAAGATGGCGTCGCTGGGAAAAAAAGTTGAGTTTTTACACTTTGAAAGTGGCGGTGGCAGCTTCCACCAGGCCTGGAAAGCCCGGGACCGATCCGGGACCGTTTTCCGGGACAGATGGTAAGCCTACCTATACTGCATATATTCTGCATGTATATGTATACTGCATCCAGGTAGAGCAGAGTGAATATATGTGTACTGATGACACGTGATGGTATACATCTGGTCTTCACATAAATGACACCTGCAAAGAAATGCTTGCATGCAAAATTTCCCCTATTTTCTTTTCAACAACTTCCTTTTTTCCTAAGAGCAATGATAAATTACGATTCATTTAACCCACAAAGCTTATGTGTGGGTGGAATGTTTAAAAAGCGACTATAAGTGATATTTACTCAGGATATCTACAATTTTATGTGACCACAAAGATGGAGTTTTATTTTTATTGTTCAATGAGCCGTCATTGCTGTCACATAAGATGACATGATACGATGGGAATGTTGTGCAACATTGCGGCAGTGCACTATAACCCCCCCAGTGAAAACCTATTTGGGCTCACTGGCCCATTGCTTTCCTTCTAAATTCCCCTCCTTGTCATTTTTAGTATTCTTACTGTATGATCTTAAACCACTGCATTTATCTGAAATTACAATTATTGGCATGTGGTTTTTAAAAAAGGATAAAGCAGAACTGTGGCATCTGTGAAAGGCTTTGTGCAAAAGACTGTAACGTGTAGATATTCAATTTTTTAAAAGACAGCCTAACTTCCATTATGTCACGGCTGCTGATTGCTATTGCACCCTGCAATTAAAGACTGCATTACACTGGGATGACAGCGCAGTGAATATTGCAATATGAAGGCTACAGTCGCTTACGGTGCCTTAAGTAACATACAAAAACATGTGAATCAATAACAGTTTTTTTAAAAGTTGGAATTAAAATGTCATTCCAGGCACACCTTGCACCTTCTGATCACACCTTACAGGAGGGAATCTAACAGGGCAATCCTAACCAACCAGTGGCGTTACAACACCACCAACACCCAGGGCGGGTGGGCATTTTGGTCCATTTTGGGGGCCAAACGGCTCCAGGGTGGGCGGGCAGGCCAAACTACCGATCCGAGGAACAGCTGCTCGAGCACTGGACTGAGCGATCCGGAGGTGATTGCATACACACACACCCCGCCCGCCTGCTGCCTGGAGCCCAATCCCGCCCCCCGGGGGCCCACTGCCCCATGGCCCCCACCGCTGACAATGCCACTGTAACCAACTTTCCAACACCGGTGTAGTTGTGCCAACAGGGCGCACACTGAATTTTGCAGTGCAGGGGCAGTCATTGAGGCCTCTTTAAGGTGAGGGAACATTTGTTCCTTTACCTCAGGGCTGCATTGCGGCTGCACTGGTGCTGGAAAGTTGGTTAGGTTCTCGCTGTAAGAGAGGAATCTGCAGTTTGAGAAACTCAGGTAGCCTTTGTTATCTGTAGACTTAAAAGTCCATATATGACTCATCATGGTTGCAGAGAAGAGGGCTAGCAGTGCCCTCTCCTATATTATCCTTGGCAAACATCTGCCACCCTTATCAACCTGTAAATAAAATACGGCTTTGGTCCTTTGCATAAATTCCTTGGCAATAAATCCTGTTAAAGCCAGTGTGACTCATGCTCAGTTTATATCAGTGTTCAAATTACAGGGGAGTCAGAGGGGGCCTGGTGCTCTTAACCTTTTGTACAGCTACTATTTCCAGAAGGCTACAGGAGCATTTTAGATAAACATGGTGTGAGTCAGGGAGTGGGCATGTGGGTTTCATTAAGCCCTCCACTATCATTTCTCCCAGAATTGGAGCACACTAGTTTATATGTGGTGGAAAAGTTCCATAAAGTAAATGCTTCTACATATGATGGCCAGAGTGGGGACCATTGGCCTAAGTGGTGAAATACAACCGTTTACAAAAATATATTGTTTTAATCCAAATTAAAGAATCAAGAAGAAGCTCCTTTCCAAATCCTCCTCAAAACTCCCACCTTGTCCATGAAACCTTTGGCTGAACCCTTTAGTTCCCCTACTGATATTAAGTCTAAATATGTACCATTGCTGCTGAACATATTTTTTTTTGTCCTGTTAACCTCCCTGACATCTTCCTCCGCTCCATCTGCATCACTACCCCAGCCCTTTAGCTGTAATCCTATAAACACTTACCTGGGAATATGTCCCATTGAACTGAATCAGACGTACTTCTATGCATGCATGCATAGGACTGCACTGTTAGTATGAGTACATGGACTAAATGCATATTCTCCCCCCATTTACTCTGACACTGCTTCTTCTGTCGTCTCTCTTACATTTGTTTCTAGATTGTCAGCCCCTTGGGGTAGGGACCTGCCTTCTCTTCTATTGCAAAGGGCCATGCACTTCGATGGCACTATAAACAGGCAAACAAAGAAGAAAGCAAGTTGCAAGCACCTTTGAGCTATTCCTTCGATGGGAGAAATTCTTAGCTGTGCAGGAGTTGGAAACATTAATGCAGTTTTCTTCTCAATTTTGTCAGGTCTTATCCTCTGTGAAAACTCTGCAAGAGAAAATTCTCAAGCAGCTTGGCTCCCCCATCGTGATGGCACATCAATGTCAGCTTTTCATCTGTGCGCCTGTTGTCAGCTTGAACTAACTTCTCATTTCTCCTTCCCATCTTCTAGTCCTACCTTAAAGAGGACAGCTGCATCCCCATGACATGCTTCAACAGACATCTGGCCTTCTTTGCTTTGTCTCCATATGTCCAGCGGTTCTTACCAAAGCTGCAACCTAGATATCTCTGTCAAGCTCAGATAACATCCCCTTTTACAGAAGCCATGGGATATTCGAGTACAATCCTGTTCTTGTTTCCTGATAAGATGCCACAAAGTTACTTTTTTTTCTTTCATAGATAAATTCAAGCTGTTCTCATTGAACCAGAGAGATGGGCTAATATTAAAGCATGGGTCCTTCCTTAATGCTAATATTAAAGCATTTTGCATGGATCAGTTGAATGTTTTACATACATAAAAGAAATTCTAAATGCACAAGTATGAAATGGAGAATAACAGGTAATCACAGAAACAAGCCCGGATTATGGTAGATAGCAGACTAACAGCAGCCGGCTGTAAAATGCTGGAGAATGAAAAGTCAATACAATTTCAGGTCGTACTAATGGAAACAGTGAATTTGAATGGGAAAGACTTCAGGGTCAAGCCTAAACCAAGGGCCAAACTATGTTACTTTAAGCCAGTGTTTCTCAAACTGTGGGTCGGGACCCACTTGGTGGGTCGCGACCTAATTTCTGGTGGGTCCCAGGTGATGGAAAGATCAGATAAGTAATTGCCACAAGCCCTAAGGCTATTCAAAAATCAGATAGCTGCTCATTGCCCTTCAAAGAGCTGAGCTCCCGCAGTTTGCAAACAGCTGAGCTCCTGCAGTTTGCAAGCTTGAGTAAATATAAGGAGATAAATGTTTTGAGTGTCTCGCAAAGCTAGGTGGGTCCCGGTAAGAGTGTCATTTTAAAAAGTGGGTCCTGGTGCTAAAACGTTTGAGAACCACTGCTTTAAGCAGCTGTGTACTTGCTTTTTCTTTGTAATACAGCCCATGCAGTGGAGGGTGAGCAGAATCTGGATTGGGAGCACAGGGAAGGGCTTGGGACTTAAACCCTTTGCTCTTGTCGTAGTCTTGATCTAGATGAGAGTTTTCCAGCCCAATCCTAACACCACCACTCCGCCAATACAGTCTGTCATGTTACATTTTCATTTAATTCACACAAAGGCAATGATGTACATGCCACTTATCGTTTATGGATGTATTCCTCCCAAGAGTCATATGTGGGATTCATTAAGACTCATTGGATCTTCTTCCTTGCTTATTGTTAAGGAAAACATATTTTTTAGCATGGGCTAAAAGATTATTTGGTAAATAGGATACCTGTCATGTTCAAAAGAGCACTCACAACTCACATAGTACGGTAAAAAATGATCCATTTGTAGGGAGGGACTGTAGCTCAGTGGCAGATAACATGTTGTGCATGCAGAAGTTCCCGAGTTCAATCCCTGGTGTATCCAAGTAGGTCAAGGAAAAAGACCCCTACCTGAAACCCTGGAGACCGTTTACCAGTCAGCATAGACAATACTGAGCAAGATGAACCAATGGTCTGACTCAGTATAAGGCAGCTAAACATGAGAGGTTCAGTGAACCTGCAGGGTTTGCTGCCTGACTAGGGCTCAGAGGCATAATTAGGGGGTCAGTGGGCCCCCGGGTGGCGGGGGTGCACTTGCCACCGAATTCGGTGGAAATTCGGCGGCGGCAGGAAAGCACCCCCTGGCGTTTTTTCGGCCGCTTGCAGCGGAAGGATTGGCCCTCCCGTCCTCCCAGGTTGCAAACGGCCAAAAAGCGGCCGGAAAAAAAAAAGGCGTCACAAGTGACATCTTGCCCCCAGGGGGCGGGGCTTGTGGCATCACGTGGAGGGATGTCGCATGTAGCAACACCTCTGCTGGGACTGCAAAATGTGTGTGTGTGTGTGTGTGTGTGTGTGTGTGTGTGTGTGTGTAATGCATTTGCTCTATAGACTCCATCAGTCTCAGTGGATCTTGCAGGTGTATTGGAAGGGGTGGAAAGTAGTGAGCTGAAAGTCCTATGGACTTTGACAACCAGGAAAAATGCATGCCTGACAACCAAAGCATCAGTGATGCACCTTTTGGTTCAAAGCAAAGAGACAAATGTACACCCTTCCTTCCAGAAGACATGCTCATGTATGGTCATGGGACAAATGAAGACTGGTCTCAGAAATTCAGTGCGCAATACATTTCCATGCTTCTATAGTTCATAACATGAATGCTGGTGTTCAAGTAAAAAGGATGTGAGACGTCATTACTGGAGATGCACAGCAGGTGCCTTTTAAAGTTAAAGGCCTTGGCATTTAAAAAAAAAAATAATAGCTTTAAAAATATCAGAGATATCAGGCTTCCATAAAGAGCAAGTGATACAGTCAAGGTAAAATGCAAAAGGTCATTGTTAAAAAGCAAAACTTTTGTACTTAAGAAAATCCACATTCAAAAAAGATTGCTATTTGGATGGTCAATCAGTGATTTTAATTACTTCTACGCAGCAAGGTTTCATACTGTTGCCCTCACCAGAAAACAGCTTCTCCCCATGGCCAACCAGATGCCTCCTGGAAGCCCAAAGGCAGAGCTTGAAGGTGATAGCCTGCTATTCCTCAGTATCTGCTACTCAATGGCATAACACATTTGAATCCAGAGCTCCATATTTAGCCATTGATGGCCTCATCCTTCACTAATTTGTCTAATCCCTTTATAAAGCCATCTGTGCTAGTCATCATCTCTACATCATATTGCAGTGCATTCCCTAAATTGACTATCAGCGCAATCCACCGTAAGGATTCGACCGACGGCCCAGGGCTGCCCGCCGGATCCTGTGCACGGGCTGCCCGGCGTGCGCCGAGCTGGAGGTCTAGTCAGGGAAGGGGACGTGTGTCCCTTTCCCCAGGTGTAAATCCAGGCCAGCCCGATCGGCCTCCTTGGATTTCTGCCAGCTAAATAGCTGGTGGAAGTAGAGGAGGCCGTGTAATGGTGTGGCCAGCCCGGCGGGGATGGGGAGCTAACGCCATCCCCCTCCCAGTCTGGCTAGGCCAGTGGCCCCCCTTTCCTGGGTTGGACTGCCCATGTGGTCGGCGGCAGAGCTCTTACCTTCTATTGCTGGCCGCATGGAGATCTGGCACCAGAGTGAGGGAGGTCGGCCTTCCTTACTCTCGAGTCATTGCGAACGTGCTTTATGGCATTGTAAGAGTTTCCAGGATTGCGCCCTGAATGTTGTATGAAGATATGCTTTCTTTGTGCTGTCTTAAATTTACTGCCAGTCAGGTTCACTGGATGACCCTGAGTTTCGGTATTCAGTATAGCGAGAGAGGATTTTTCTTCCACTGTCCACTTCTTCCACACCATATACATTGTTAAATCAAACTCTGTCATGTTCCCCTTGGTCATCTTTTTTTTTTTTTAAAGAAATAGCCCCAGATAGTTTAGCCTTTCCTGATAGGGATGGTGCTTCAACCCCCTGATCATTTTGGTTGTTCTTTTCTGCACCTTTTTCAGTTCTATAAAACCTTTTCTGAGATGTGGGACCAGAACTGCATACAGTATTCCAAATATTCATAGATTCACATAAGGTCACTAAAAGGAAATCAAAATGAATGACAGGCTTGTTCACTGAGATTTTGTGGTATTCATTCTAAACGATACATTATTTTTACTAAAAAAATATATATGAATGTGGTATATTTGTGGCATCAGGGATGGTATCAGGGGTTGGCCAGGCTGGGCACTCGCCAAGAACCATGCCCATTAGAGGGTCCATCTGGCTGGGCTGACTGCTGAACCCTCAGTAGCGCTCAATGTACCAACAGGAGGCAAGCATGAGACCCCTGTACGTACTTTGCCCTAGGGCCAACAGCAAGCTGGTGCTGTCACTGTGTGGCATACTGAAGAGAAGTCCTAGCTTTTATCCATTCACAGACCAAGTGCAAATCAACTCAAATTGTATCTCTGCCCAATTTTGCAGTGAAAATGGAAATGCTTTGGAATTATGCATACTTTTGAAACATATCAATCATGTGCGTCTACTGTGTGATTGTTCGTGTACTTACACTTGGTTTCCTATTCTGAGTATCTGAGCACATGCCGCAAAACATGAAATCTGGGAATTTGAGAAAAGACTTGGCTTCCTACAAATGTCAGCTTTCTATATTTTCTTAACATTTTAAAAATCAAACTTCTATTCTTCCAGAGTCTGTGTGAACCTTAAATGTAGGCTAGATCTACACATGCAGCAAAATAAAGAGGTAAGACCTGAAAGTTTAGAGAGGACTCTACCACTTTAGACTGCAGGTTGATTCTCTCTCTCTCTCTCTCTCTCTCTCTCTCTCTGGAATGTAACCCCCGCCCCCTACAATACCTTGAACGTTGCATCATTTGGGGGCATTTTGAGGGGGAAAATGGCAGCCATGCATAGGGGCTGCCATGTTTTAATGGCAGCCACCTTTTTTTTCCTTAGAATGCCCTGCCTCACCCAAAGAACTGTGAGGAAAATGGCAGCCAAGCAGCCACCAAAAGAACCTCTATCGCGTCTTTTAAACTTTATTGAAACTGTTTCAGAAAAGAAAAGGAAAAAGGAAAACATGCTTGCCCCTCTGCCATGCTATAGGTCAACCACCCCAGCTCCCAGTTTTGAAAATGAATGAGTGAAATGGAAATGGTTGAAATAACACCCAGAATTAATGTGATTTTAACAAATGGATAATGAAACAATGTTTACAGTATAGAAAATGAATGAACAGAGAAAAAAGATGTGCTGTAGTACTCAACATAAAAGCCATTGCCTAATAGAAAAGATACTAGTCTCTTTTCAATTCAAGGCACAGCCCTTACACTTGTGAATTAATAATATAGACTACCTCTGCATATCTACACACTGTCATCCCTTTACTGCTGGTGGCCCCCCAGATATCTGGGATTAGGGCAAAGGGCTTCTAATCAGAAGGTGTGGCTTCCAGGCAGCTCTTACTTTAAAATCAAATCCAGCCCTTAATCCAGAGACAGGTGGTTTGAGCAATCCAAAATAAGGTTTATATAGGTATGAGTTCCATTCAGCTCAGTTGGACTTATGTCTGAATAAGAAGACAGAGGATTGTGCTCAAAGGCAAAACAAAAATTTCTCAACTGGTAGAGGTCATTGCCACCCCCCAGTAGAGTAATATGGATATCAGTGAGAAAGAACAGAGAAAGTTGTGTTGGAACTTTCCAATGAGGATGGTTTCTCACATGCCCTCCGCAACACACCATGTTTTTTCTTTGCTATCTTTTCTCCATATACCCTGTTTCCCTGATAAGACATCCCCTGAAAATAAGACATCCCCCTCACTCTTCGTCCCGGCCGGCTGTTCTTTGTGGCCGGCCGGAACTGCCCCCATCTGTGAATGGATTGCTGACAGGAGAGCAAAGGCTTTGGTTGTGCGCAGGGCTGATATTCAAGAATTTGCCCTTGCAATGGCACCACAGTTAGAAACATCACCAAAAGAATTCAAAGCATCACAACACTGATTGGATGACTTCCTTCAACGATATGAACTATCTGTAAGAGATCCACAACACTGAAATGCGGGGTTTGGAGAGTTATGACGATGTTCCAGAAGAAGATGACATGATTGTATTTGAATAAATGTACCGGCAAATTGTTGTAAATGAAAAATATAAGACATCCCCTGAAAATAAGACATGTTGCGTTTTTGGGTGGAAAAAATTAATATAAGACATTTTCGGGGAAACAGGGTAATTTCGGGAAAACAGGGTATAAAATGGCTTTATAGTGAATCATATCCTTGGCCTATCTAGTTCAATACTGTGGATTGACAAGGATTCAGACAATACTCTCCAGGGATTCAGACAGGGGTCTTTCCCAGCCCCATCTGCTATGGTGTTATATGTTATCCTCTGCCACTTCTACAGGTGCACACATGAGAAGACAATTTCCAGTGATTACCACAGTAGCCTGCAAAGAGGTCCTGTACCACGAAAAAGTGACCATGACATTGGTTGATTCCAGGGAACAGTGTGGCAGGGAATGTCAAAACAATGCGTTTCTGGAGAAGGGTTGAAAAGCATCATTTGTGTTTGGAGGATGCTGTGCAAAGGGAGTGAGCATTCAAGAAAATAGGATTCACTACTAAAGCTTTAGTTCCTTTGATAGCTTCTCCTGCCCATCAGTCTCTCTCGTTTTCCTCCTCCTCATGTTCCACCCTAGACTCTTACCCTGCATGTAGTTCCCATGTTACTAGCCAGACAGCAGAGTGTAAAATAAAATATCATTTATTTGGAATAATGTTAGCAGAACATCACTAGTGCTTGTCACCCCCTGCTTCAGCTGTGCCCTAATTTGAGACACAAGGAGAGCTCTTATTTTACAGCATTGTCATGCCAGTTGATCTCCCACCTGCATCTCATTGAAACAGACATGCCAAAATGTTTAGACCAGGGGTTCTCAACCTTTGGAGGCCCGGGTACCCCCTATCAAGGTCCTATTTTCTGAAGTACCCCCTGCTAATTAATTGGTTTAATCAATTAGCTAATTAATCGTTAAATAAAAAGTACTAAAACAATTTTAAATGTGAAAAAATGTCTTACTTAACTCTGTGTGTGTGTGTGTGTGTGTGTGTGTGTGTGTGTGAGAGAGAGAGAGAGAGAGAGAGAGTCTGTCAGTCAGTCAGTCAGTCAGACAGACAGACAGAGGAGATTGCATTTAAGTTCTAATTAACAAGTAATTAACTACTGATTGATGCTGATAAGGGGCAGGCTCTGGCATACCCCCTTCCGTTGGTCCGCGTACCCCTAGGGGTACTCGTACCACAGGTTGAGAACCCCTGGTTTAGACACATCTGGCTGCTTATTTGAAACCAGAGGGGCCAATCATTGCATTTATGCAAAACATCCATGCAATAGCGTCGCTCCCGTCAAGCGACGGGAGCGGACCGCCACGGGGTGACGCGCGCACCCCCGCGCGTGTCACCTCCGTGACGCGTGTCGCCCTCCGGACGCTCTGAGGCCGGCCCGGGAGTCGGTCTTGGAGCGTCCGGCCCGGCCGGCGCTCCAGGGCCTTCTGAAAGAAGGCCCGTCAATACGGGAACTTTTACTGTTTTCGCGCATGCGCAGACCGTTTTGAGGGCAAGAGGGCAGGCCCTTGCCCTCAGAAACGGTCTCTGCGCATGTGCGAAAACAGTAAAAGTTCGCATATTAACGAGCCTTCTTTCAGAAGGCCCTGGAGCGCCGGCCGGGCCGGACACTCCGAGGCCGGCTCCCGGGCCGGCCTCGGAGCGTCCGGAGGGCGACGCGAAGGGGCGGGGGGGCACCCGGGGCAGGGTGCAGCCGGGTCACCCCCCCAAAAAATTGCGGTGTGGCCTATGGCCGCACCGATAGTCGCGGGGGGTGACGATAGCCGATAGCCCACCGATAGCCCCCCGCCTTGGGGTGACGCGCGTCCTAGTGACGCCTCTGCATCCATGTGTAGGTAAACATACTCTCAATGTCCAACATCTGAGGCTACCAATGAACTAAAAGGTTATCTCTGAAGGAATCCATTGGTGATGCTACTAGCACACCAGCAGGCATTTTGCAATATATGCATACTTTGCAAGAAGATAAGCGAGACCCATGAAAGCTGCTACATTTTCAATGCCTCACATTTAAACACAACAATCTGTTAAGGACTAGAACGATGTCAAATGTTTGCTCCCAAACATTTGGGGAACCAAAAAACGATGCTTTCCAGGGATCTGAAATGGACTCTGGCAACAGGGAGAGTCAAGACCTCCTGGTACTTGAGGTGATATACCAAATGTTGCCCCCTCCACTTAGCCAGCAGTGCCCCAGCTGCCACTTCCATTGCTCCTTTTTCCTGGAGTTGAAAAGGAAGAAGGAGATGGAGCAGAAGAGGAAGTCTGGAGGAGAGGTGTAGGCTTGAGCATCACCACGACTCCAGCCCAACATTCTTCTCCGCACTTCCTCTTCTGCAGTGGAGGCAGGCAGGTGGACGTTGCCTGTGTGCCACCTGAGGCGACTGCCCCTGGTGCCCCATGTGGCTTCCTGGATGTTTCAGCCATGCCTGACAACCCCAATGGCCTCTTTCTTTTTCATATTCTTTTCATATTTGTTCATACCCAAATCTGCTGCTGGCTTGACACCGTGTTTGTTTTTTCAGGTTTGTTTGGACTTCTTTCTTCTTCTGTGTGATCCCTGCCGGTCAAGAAGCATGCAGCGAACATGAAAACATCACAGTGCTGCAGCTTCTAGATGCAGCTTCCTGATAAGGTCATGGAGCTCAAATGCAGCCACCAGGCCATTCAGAATGGGAAAGCAGGAAGATGAGCCTGCATTGCTGAGGCAACTAGGATGACATTTGTTTCCTGCTTTGCCTTGCTGTGTTGCAGCTCCAGCAGCATTACTGCCCAACCTTGCAGTGCAGCACAGCCAGACAAGGAATGTCGCTCTGGTTGCCTCAGCAACTAGGCCGATGCCCCTGCTGTGCTGCTGTGTGAATCTGCCACAGCACGGTAGAGTGCAACAAGACAGGGATCATTGTCCCAGTTGCCGGGGCAACAGGGGTTTGTGTTCCCTTCTCAGGCATCCACCCCAGGCACCATGATGAGGATACACTTTGACCCCTTTTCACAGCTCCACCTCCACACACAATTTGCCAAATGAGGTGTTTCAATATCTCTATCCTTCTGCTAGCTCAGACATCTGAAGAAGTCTTTGGATGGATTTCTGCTGATGTCTGGCCAGGGGCCTGGGCTACCGCTCTTTAACGGCTCTCTTCCTGTGCCTTGAACAGCAGTCTGATACACAACGAAACTGACCAGTGAGTGTTTTCCTGGCATGGAGATAATGATAGGAAAAGCTTTTCCTACTGACTTTGTTCTTATTAAGCGACAGTTGTATAGGAGCACGGCCAGGAACTAAGGCGGCAACCACATATTTTTGATAGCTATACTGTAGACCCTGACTTTTCCCAATTGCTTCTCCTTTCCTTTTACTTTACTTTCCTCCCTGCTGTATCCTGTCTCTTTACTTTTACAGTGTAAGCCTGAGTGCAGGGCCTGTGTTACTTCTATTGTATTGTGCCAAGTAGTAGTAGTAGTAGTAGTAGTAGTAGTAGTAGTAGTAGTAGTAGTAGTAG
This sequence comes from Plestiodon gilberti rubricaudatus, assembly GCA_026170595.1. Lineage (NCBI taxonomy): Eukaryota > Metazoa > Chordata > Lepidosauria > Squamata > Scincidae > Plestiodon > Plestiodon gilberti. The sequence goes on along the minus strand of JANXHW010000004.1, from coordinate 48,794,250 downwards.
TAGTAACAACATTTAATCTGATTTAATCTGAGCCAGGATTTTCTATTTTTTACATTAAGCTTTAATGCAGGGGTTCTCAATCCCTTTCCAGCCGAGTACCACTCTCCTGCTGCATGCCACAGGAAGTGACGCAATGACATCACTTCTGTGGTGGAGGCCAGAAAACACAGTTGGAGACTCTCGGCGGGTGGGAGGGCCCTTCTCAGTGTTCCTGAGAGGCTCGGCCAAAGGCAGGAGCTTCTTGGGAGCGAAAATGCGTTGCCGAAAGTGCCACGTTGGAGTGGGGTTCCAGTGAGCCGGCAGTCCGAGTACCACCAGCAATTGACCAAAGTACCACCGGTGGTACAAGTACCACTGATTGAGAACCCCTGCTTTAATGTATTTATCAAAACAGAATCTTATGTAACAGAAAGTATGTAACATTTGTCTTTTTAAAAAGCACATTTACTAGAGAGTGTGCCCCTTTAAATTCACTGGGACTTATTTCCGTGTAAAGATGCATCGCTTTGGACTGTCAGGAATGATCATTCAAGGACACACCTCATAATAAGTCTCACATTCACCCCGTTGTCTATATAACTGATGTTCCAATATCTCACAAATAAACTCCATCCTTCCTAAAAATGGTTCATGTATCATTCGTACCACTGGTTGAAATGCGCTGTGATCACAGTGGTTGAAAAAAATGTGCAGCAACATTCATACAAATGGTTGCTGCCTGCCCACAAATGGTTGCTGCCTGCCCTCGTGTACAGCCTTGTTTCCACTGATTTTTCTCCAGACATTCATGCGCTTGGCTAAATGACTGCATGGAAAACCTGGACAATGTGAACTAGACCTATGACTTCCAGGCAGTTTTGAGCTTCTCTACCTCTCCATTCAGAAATTAACTGTTGGCCACTGGGGACAAATCCAACAAAGTACTCCCCCTTAAGTGATTTCTACATTGGATTGTTGCTGAACGTAAGCCTCCGGTGGAGCATTCACACCAGCTCCTCTCTTTCCCTAATTCACATGTTTAATAAAAGCTGCCAGCAGCTAGCATTTAAGTTACTGCTCCAGTGAAACCCTCTGGATACGTTATAAAATATGAACACCACTATTTGTGTAATTTTGTAAGCACGACTAAGCCAAAATTAATGGGTACCTTTGGAATGACTGTATGTTTGCTGCAACATATGCTTCAGGGGATATTGACATTTGCCAGCTAACAATTAATCACCCTGAAATATCTCATTCTGGACATATGGGAAGGCAATCTGCTAGCTGCAAAACCACCAAACAAACCTGTTGTTATCAATGCCACTCTGAATTATAGGTGACGTGGAATCAAGGGTTCATCTGAAACTTTTTGCAAGAGGGTACTATTAAATAAGCCACATTTGCCTTTTTTTCTTTTTAAAAGAGAGAGATTTGGAGTCTTTTTTTGGGGGGGGGAGCCTGTTTTTATTTAATCAATAATCTCATATCTCTTTGAAAGATCTGGGTTTTTGCAGTTGTGATTGGTTTATCCATCTTACTGGTGGGCGCAATGTTTCATTTCTTTCCATAAATTCAAAATGGTTGAAACTTCTGGGTTTGATGAGAAAGAAAGAAAAACCTGAAATAGTGGCAATCTGGGAGATCAGTACATAGTGAAGACTACTCTATTCACATTGACTCACATTGAGTTATAGTATCATTTGGGTCCCTCTTCCCCAAATTCTGGTCACATGCTTAGAGTTGCTTTTGTGATGACATTCCCAAAGCTGGGCTTAAGATATAAATGAAATAGGTTAAGAGCAAGGAACGTGGAACCTCTCTCCTACTCACTTTTTTGTTGTTAGAAAGTGACTTTCACAGGCCAAGTTCCTCTTCCATTATGGTGTCCTTTAAACAAACAGATGGATTGTGGGAGCTGTTTTTATGTGCGTATTCCATGGCATCTCCAGGTAGGACTGCCTGAAACTCTGGGGAGCTACTCCCAGTCAGTGCACATAATATTGAGCTAGATGGACCGATGGTCTGACTTGGTATAAGGCGGCTTCTTATGTGCTTATATGGGTACATCTCATGGCACTGCTGCAACACTGTAAGACTTGTAACCGCATGGACAGTCATATGAAATTGGTACCCAGTGGTTTCATGATGGTAAAGGACCAGAATGACGGGCTCCACAAACAAGGTTGCAGGCCTTTGAACAGTACATACATGCTGTGGAATGAGTAGCTCTAGCAGCACTACTATAATATTTAAAGAGCACCTGTGAGGCATCAAAATATATAGAATGGTGGTCTTTTTTTAATGTTAAAAAGGGGAATACTGTAATAATATGCCTTCCAAATACTTACATTTCTAATTCGTTGTTTATGATGACAGCGAGTCTCAAATTTCTTTGATTGTTAGAGGGTGTTTAAAAAAAAAAACACCTTTATATGGGTCGAGCCTACGCATGTTAGCAAAGCCATATTTAATCTTTTGATCTTGATGTTGGCAACTGTATTTTTCCAAATATATGTTCTTGGTGTTTTTTCCCTTATCTTTTTCTAGGACATCAGGGACTAGTGCACCCAGAGACAGGATGCTGCAAGCCTCGCCAGTTGTGACTCTTGGAAAAGACTAACGGCACAATCGTACTCTTCACCAGCACCTGTGCTGCAACCTCAGCACTGGCACTTACTGTCGCAAACGTACGGTAAAGCACGTTGAGACACTTGGAGAGCAAGCAGTGCTGGTTGGAAGGCCTGCGCCATCCCACCGGTGCTGAATCCAGCTGGAGCAGGTAGGAATTAGGGTCAGGGGGAGGGTGGGGAGGGGTGTAATGGGGTGGGAATGAGGGCAGAGATGGGGGCAGTTCAGGCCTAGAAGGGGGCGGGATCAGTGGCACTGGCACACACCAAATCCTATGCCTCCTACAAGACTTGGAAGCCCGACACAAGTCTTCTTGGTTCTGCACCAACAAATTAGCAGACGCATTTCTGTGTAGCCCTGTTGCACAGGCTGGGACTTTACCCGGGGTAGGGGGATGAATGTCCCCTTACCTCAAGGACACCTCCAGCCTGTTCCTTGCCAGGGCAGGATGCAGCATGGGCCCGCAGCCCCACTGCATTACTCCCAGTTAGGATTGGTCTGTCCATAGATGGATTTTGCTTGTGCTTATGATTTGATTGGTCATCATATTTGGAGTTAGGGTAGAATATGTTCACATATGCATCCCCATTACATGGGCCAAGGACCCATCTAATCCAGAGGGAGGGTGTGTGTGTGTGTGTGTGTGTGTGTGTGTGTGTGTGTGTGTGTGTGTGTGTGTGTGTGTGTGTGTGTGTGTGTGTGTGTAGATAATCCTGCTTGTATTTTTCTACCTCCACACCTGAAACCAAGGACCCAGGGACAAGGAATATGGCAATTATTCCTTGCCTCAGTTGCAATAGGATAAAAGAAAGCTGTAGTGTAAAAGAGCGAGATACTTTGAAATGTGTCACAGAAAGCTCACTCCTTCTCTGTAGGAATCCATAGATGACTTACCCCAAGGCTTTTATTTTGAAGATCCAAAGCCCTGATTGTTTTCCCCTTTGAATGATGTAGGTGGTGAGCAGTAAAGCAGAAGCTGAGTTGGCTACATGATGATTCACAGGGCAGCTTTATCCCCATCATGCACTCTTTATTGCAGTCCACTGGTGGTGAGATTCATGTGGAGCAGAGTCCCATAGAAAGGGGTTCTACATGTGTTTGGCTCCCTGTCCACCGCATGAACAACGAACCTGAGTTTTGAATGCTAATCAATAAAGCCTCAAAAAATACTGCCTTCATATTTTAAAATGCACTGTGTGGCAACCTCTGCAAGCTTAGGAAGATATTGTATAAAGGCATGAAACTCTCAATTTCTGAGATTGGGGTCTGTCCAGGGAGTATGTCAAATAAAGATAATAGTACAATGATGGTTGATTTAACACACCATACTGGGGCCAGCATTTGGCCAGGGGCCCAGGAACATCAAAGACCCTGGAGAAAAAAAAATATGGCAGCCACCAATGTGGCTGCCAAGAAGTATCCCCAGCGGCCACTGCCATCACTGCTGCGGTAAATCACCCCCAGGTCCTCCTGCAGGCTTACCCTAACAATAGCGATGGCCCAGAGTGCTCTTTAACACCCATGCTGCTGGCACTCATCATCTTTCAAATGATTCAGAGCCCCCACCCCTGCACGTGGTAGCAACACAACAGCTGAGACGGGCATGTTGCATTACAGGTTGAGTATCCCTTATCTGGACTGCTTGGGATGGGGATTTTTCTGGATTCTGGGGGATGAAAGCTAACATCTTGGGGATGGGACCCAATTCTAAACACAAAATTCATTTATGTCTCATATTCACCTTGTACAAATAGCCTGGAGGTAATTTTATACAAAAAATTGTTGTTGTTTTTAAAAAGTCATAGCCCCCAAAATGTCTAGATTTCAGAATAGTCTGGATTTCGGATGTACAGATAAGGGGTAATCAACCTGTACAAGTAAACAAAGATGGCAGGCAACTATGCAGCTGTAGACAGAACAAGACATCTTCGGGATTCAGGGTTATAGAAAAATGAGTTTATAAAATGTAAAATGCCAGCGACTTTACAAGTCAAATTAAAATCACACATGTGACTAAAAATGCTTTAAAAGTCCACAAATAAAATACAACAAAAACATTATAAAACTTCTCAGGCATGACTTTTGTTCATCAGCTATGAACTTTTTCAAATGCAAGGAGAAAAAATGCAAAGAGAAGAGGACTGCGATGTGTGTTTTCACCCTCTTCCTGCCTACTTGGGCTTTTCTCTTTGCATTTGAAAAAGTTCATAGCTGATGAACAAAACATCATGCCTGAGAAGTTTTATAATGTTTTTATTGTATTTTATTTGTGGACTTTTAAAGCATTTTTAGTCACATGTGTGATTTTAATTTAAGTCGCTGGCATTTTACAATTTTACATTTTATAAAACTCATTTTTCTATAACCCTGAATCCCGAAGATGTCTTGTTCTATCTACATCGTAGTGGGTTATAACAGTCTTCGATCCTTCTAACTATGCAGCTGCTAAGGGGGCCCATTTTGAATGGCACTGACCTTTACACTCAGTCTACACTGGTTTTGCTTCCACTCATTTTTAACACTGATATGGTTTCAGATTTCAAGCTGGATTCACCACTCAGTTATACCACTTTTCTTTCAGTGTCTAATGTTGAACAATACCTTATATCTGAAATATTCATGGTTGTCATGTCATTGTATTGCAAAACACGTACAGACTAACTACAGAATTGCCATGCAGTTTGCAGGTGTGGGTATCTTAATTTTGTAAGTCACACACATGCAAAAAAAAAAAAGCAAAAAAAAAGCCTGGACACGTTTGGTAATTATTGTGTTAATAACAGAGTAATTGTGCAGTTGTTTCTTCCTCACAAATTACATGGTAGTCATCCTTGGAATTACCATTAAAATGAAAAATGTCTTCACTAGATGCCAATGAGCGATTAGCTTATAATTACAATATAATGGCATGCTTATTGGTGTCTGGCAAGATAAAGCAGTGTGCAGAATTTGTATACTATGAGGTATTGTTGATGCTGACAAAAGTCCAATGATATCAGTCTCATGAACAATAACTGTATAGGCTCTATAATCCATGCATTTGTTCTTGGCAGGGACTGGATATCTGTTGGCACTTGGGACAACAACGTGGTACTCCTCATTAAGCAAGCAGCTTACTTACTGACAGTAATACGCCATTTTAGGCAAATTGAACCAGCTGCATAGGTAGGAAGATAGCTCCGAAACAGACATCGGCCTTGACTACCCTGGACAGTCTGGGAGGCTGCCATTGGGCTGCTGGGAGACTGCCGTTGGGCTGCTGGGGTATGGGTAGCCTAGAGAGCTGGCAGCATGGGGACACAGGAGGGATGAGTCCCCACTCTAAGGCCTGAGGACAATCCAGTAGTCAGGCAGTTGCATGAGCAAGAACCAAGACTAGTGGCCAGTCAGACAAGGCCAAAGCGGCCTGTTGTCAATGCTCAAGTCTGATGTGGAAGCTTCCATAGGTCTACCAGATCAGTGGAAAATGCACTGGCTCAGTTAATGGAGTAATCCTTGAACCTGGGAGATCATCATACCCCTGGGAGCCCTTCACCTACAGTCCTGAGTGGCTCATCCTTACAAAAGGTAGCAGGTCCAGAAGCTGATGGCTTTAGCCACAGTGGTTCCTGACACCACTTGCCCCCCTGCCCCAATCTACAATATGGGGATGATATTTAGACAGCTTAAGTTATGCATGAGCTTTTAAATAAAAGTAGCATTTCTTCCCTCCCCCTCCCATTTACGTATAGTGCCGTGGTGATCTGCAGTCTCCAAATAATAATGAAAGTGATGCCACCTGAATCTGTATTGGTGTGTGCTGGGTGGAGGAAGGAGGGGTGGGGAGAAGGAGGACACACAGGAAACCAAGCCACTGTTTTGACTTTCAAATGCAAAAAATAGGTTAGGAAAAAATATGTTTCCTTGGTTGGCATTTTCCCTTGCGGCTACCTTTGCACATCACTTATGCACATACACTAGCATTTCCAATAATGCTCTGATAGAAAAATGATGAAAAAAAACCCTCTCTCTTCTTTTTCATTTCAAATTTCAACTCAAATTTGATCTTTAGTATAGAAAGGGATGATGAAATGCGAGGGAGGCACAGAGATTTCAGCTAATAAAGATGACTGACGAAAAATACTTTCCCATTAACATTTCCTTGTTGTTTCCTAAACTCCTCTTTTGCATCTACTTTGCCTACCATCTTTTCCCCGTGTATATCTTTCATCTGGCTTGCTGGATTCTGGAGCTCCTCTCTCAATGGAAAACTCTTGGATTTCCAAAGGCACGACAAGTGTTCAAAGAAATCCATGACACAGAGGTTTGTGAGGCACTTTTGCTCAATGAAACACTCCATGGGGAGGGGGCTGCTCCACTACACTTCGGGGAGGGGGGGTTATAGTGGTCAGCATGTTAAATATGATCTAATAATGGACGAAAGTAGCATTCCTGCTCTTACAGAGCTCCTGCATTAGAGCATCTGCATAGCGGTTGAATGCTTCAGGGTAGAGTCAATAAAGGGAGTTGGAGTACCTTCCCTAGAAAGAAAAGCTAACATAATTCAGAGCTTTTTAGTTTAACCCCCCCCCCCCACTAAGGCTGCGATTTTATGCATATATTCCTGGGAGTCCCACTCAGTGAGTCTTACTTTTGAATATACGTTAATTGTACTGCATCATAACAGAGCAGCATGCTAAAGGTATATTAAATGATGCATCGTATGGAAAAAGTGGGTCAGGAGATACGTATTTTTCTCCCTCCCTTGTAATTCAAAACTTGTGGTTATCCAATGAAATTGACTGGCAGCAGATTCAGGACAGACAAAAGAAAGTGCTTCTTAACACAATGGACAGTTGACTTGTGGGATTCACTGTCACAAGGTGGGGTGATGCCCAGTAGCTTAGATGAGATAATTCATGGCGGATCTTTCAAATAATGACTCCTGATCATGATGGAACATCCAGATTCCTGGGGCAGCATACTTCTGAATACCATTTGCTCAGGGCTAACATAATGGGAGACCTGTTGTCTTCAAGTTCATGCCCACTGCCCTGGGGATAGGAAGGGACATGAAAAGCAGGGAAGATGGCTCAGGAACAGAGCAGAGCTATCCAGAACAAAGACTAGAATAGAAAAGCAGGAGAGGCAGGTGACCAGACAGGGAACCAGAACAGCAGAGGCTGGAAAAGGAGTGAGGCTGGAACATCGAAAGTGGAAGCAGGGTGTTAGAAGAGCTCCCAAGATTGAACCAGTTGCAGCAGTAAAAGTCTAGCTGCAGCTGAAGGAACCAGAAAGGGGTTGGAAATTCCACCCTAGGCCCTGATCCAGGACACACATCCAAGCTCGCATCCCCTCTTCCTGAGCAGGCCTATTGGGAGGAAAGCTCCATGTGGCTGCTTTGCCTCTGGTTCTGATACGCAACCGAGGCTATTGCTCCCTGGGGTCCTGGAGCAGATGGTGGGTCCCCTGAGGCTGAAACAGTTGTTCAGATGAGGGATTCTATCTCTCCTGAGTTCCCTGTCTCCTCAGAAGGTCTATCTGCTTCAGTGGCGTCGCTAGCCCTAAATCTATAGGGGGCCCATTCCCGAATTGGCGCCCCCTCCCTTTCACCCTCTATGTACTCCCTGGTGTACTCACCTCACTGGTGAGCGAGACTATCTGGGAGGCGCCTCCTAGAGAGGCACACGTCACTTCCTCTTCCTTCTCATCAGAGTCGTTCGAGGCTCCGTCCGAGCCCTGGCCGGAGAGTGAAGGCAGTAAAGTTCGCCCCGCGCCCGGCCAGTAACCCCCGCGCGCGAGGCTCCGAGTCCGAGCCCCAGCCCGCGGCCTGACTCCGAGTTGCTGGCAGCTGCAGCGGCTCCCCCAATAACTGGCGCCCAGGGGCCCGTATGGTAGGATGCCGCTGATCTGTTTGAGGGACAAGCTCCAGCTGCTCAAAGTTGTGGTTCCCATTTGATACCAATCTTTACTGGGAAACCCTGCTGGGACATGCCCCTCTGCCTCTCCCGAGGAAGCATTCAGGGTCCTGATAGATTCTGACACCCTGCTTGTGGGCTTCCTGGAAGCATCTGGGTGGTCACTGTTTGAGAACCACTGAACTAGTCTACATTCTGCTTCAAACCCTTTAGCACCGGGACCCACTTTTTAAAATGACACTCTATCAGGACCCACCTAGCTTTATGAGATGCTCAAACATTTATCTCCCTATATTTACACAAGCTTGCAAACTGCAGGAGCTCAGCTCTTTGAAGGGCAATTAGAGCTATCTGATTTTTGAATAGCCTCAGGGCTTGTGGCAATTACTTATCTGATCTTTCCATCACCTGGGACCCACCAGAAATCAGGTCGTGATTCACCAAGTGGGTCCCGACCCACCGTTTGAGAAATATTGGACTAGATAGACCTTTGATCTGATCCAGGTGAGTTCTCCTTGTGCATTTGTGAGATCTTCTCCAGAGCTGATTCTTCACTTGATTAGGGCAGGGGGAGGCAGAAACGGTCTCTTTGGCTCTCTTGCCTCTGACATGAATGACTCCCATACAGTAGCTAATCCGCAATAAAGAATAATCATTGTGGTATCTGTGCATCTTTCTTTTCTTCTCCTACCCTCTTTTTCATGGAGGATGATTGGTACCAAATCCTGAGCGCTGGCAAAGGTCACCACAGTCTACAGTACAGCATTTCTTTGCGCTTAACTCACGATTCATCATGTTTGTGGTTAGCACACTCAAAGGCTACTTCAGTGCGCAGATAGAAGACAAGAGTAGAATATCCCAAATGTTTCTCTCTCAATATAAAATATGCCACCTTATTTTGGAGTGCCTCTTGCCACAGGGGAGAAAAAGTTGTCGAACCCTACTGCAAATAATTTAAAGTGAAAGGCTTGTACTAATATTTTCTAACAGTCTGTGAAAGAGACACAGCTGCTATTTCCGTCAGGCTGTGAAAGGCATTAAGCAAAAGAATAAATATGCACAAAGATGAAAAAAGCCTATAAAACATGATAACACTTTATCTACTACAGTAGCATCTGATTATCGTATCCAGTGTGGGTAGTGGTAAATTTTCAAGTGCAGAAACTTGTCCTGAAAACCCACATAGCTATGCCCTGCATAGGCCACGCCCTCCAATCAACTTTAAATTTCTTCATTAGAGTATGTGCTTCTCCTGCCACTTTTTTTCTACCTGGAAACTTATTTTATTTAAAGATCTAGCTCATTTCATCCCAAATCTCGGCGTGGGTTGTAATAGTTTCAAAATAAATGTACAAACACTAAAACTGGGATTCAAAAAAAAAAATCTCAAATAAAAATAGAAGACCTATTAGGGTGGTAGGCCTATGCATGTTTATTCAAAAGCAAGCCCTACTGTATTCTGCAGAAGTTGCTCCCAGGTAAATTTGCATAGGATTGTAGCCTTAACAGAACAGGAGATAAATACTGTCTCTCAGGCATCTTGAGAAATTCAATGGCCTAGATATTAACATATGCCCCTTGGCAAATTTACTCCCTACTGAGCCTGATGCTTCTTCTTGTCTGAGGTCCTTTGAAAAAAGTTTCAAAGGCAGAAGCACCTGATGACATCACTGATCTGGCTTTGGAAGTAGTCCTGGAGTTCTGTTCAGCCCGGCTCCCCCTTGACTACATCTTTGATTGTATCCATCCCCATCAGGTTGCACTCTTCCAAATAGCCCAATAGTTGCATCATTGCAACAATAATTGCATCAGCTATTTTGGGTGGCAAGAGGACATGTGCCCAAGTGAGGAGCCACTGGAGGGTTAATGCAAAAGGAAGAGGGGCAGCACCGCTTCCAAATGAATCAAAGGAGGCAAACAGAAAAATACTCCATTGCTATGTCACCTCTCGGAAGGAAAAAAAAAAAATTCTGCAAGGATGTATCTAAGTAACTAGGTCACGAGTGCAAGTACGAGTAATTTTTGCACAAGTACGAGTCCAAGTACGAGTCAGTGCCAAAAATTTTGGGCGAGTACGAGTCAAGTACAGGTCCTTTTGTGCACGAGTATGAGTCGAGTACGAGTCATTTTTCCACGAGTGCGAGTCGAGTGCGAGTAAGGCCAAAACTGCGAGTCACAAGTCGCGAGTCAAGTCACTTTGGGGAAAATGGCTTTCCCCCCTAAAAATGGGGTGTGTGAACCTCTGAGGCTTCTAAAGCACCCACTTGGCTTCCTTATGCCCTTCCCCTCACCTCTTAGTCTTGTCACCACCCATCCGACTTGGGAAAAACAAGCATACTCGTGTCTACATTCAAACCATTTATTATTCACACAAACCTCTGTGCTGTTCCCTCTCGAGGAAGAAGCCTCCTGACCACCCCACAGCATCAGTGCAAGTGGCAAGGGTTAGGACTGGGGCAGTAGAGAAGCTGTGGTAGGGAGCTTCCTGCTGGGTCTTTCTGATCTACCCAGCATTTATTCCTGATTTTCACTCAATCACCCCATTGGGTGATGGGTGACCCCAACTCTCTCCCTCTCTCTCAGACACAGACACAGGTAGATGTGCTCTGTAAAGTTAATCCTTGCCACCGTGGTGTTTATTCTGCTGAGTGCCACAAAGCTGGGAAACTTGCCTAAAAAAAAACCACATTCCTCAAATTCTAGATCAGCCATTGCATCCTGAAGCAAGAGATGTTCCCCTCACAAAAAGAAGTACTGCTTAGAAAAAGGAAAAACAACAACAAGCTCTCTGGCAACTCAGATCACACACATGCACATACACACACGCAAGTCTACAGTAAAAGAAAGAATTCCCAACAAACTCCACTATCTTTACAGCTCTTATTAAAAGTGCCGTAGATTTTGAAGGAACACACCTCTGTCTTTTCTCCTCTCGGGTTCTTAAGAAGGATGAGGACTTGTCTGAAGGCACTGCCAAGACTCCCAGGCCACCAAGGGTGGCAGAATAAAAACAGCAAATCCACCACACCATATACAGCTGGTGGAACCCCCAGAAATTCTCTAACATTGTGCCTGCCCTTTTTTTTAACACATTTTGGGGTTAACTGTGTTGCCTCCAGTGTTCTATTCTGCACTGTAGACTTAATTAATCACACAATTCAATCTGAAGGGGGGGGGAAACACATTTTGTCAGATAAGTCAGAAGGAAAGCAATGCATCATTCAAGTAGATGCTGCAGAAAAGCAGCAGCTATTTTAAAACCTTGAGTAGTTTGGCTAAATAATATCACCAGAATTATTCATCATCTCCCACCCCACTTTCTCACAGCAGTTTGTGAAGAGAAAATTTTTCCTTGGTTGCCTTATAGATTGGACATAAAACTCAAGTTAACTTGTCCATGAACAATTCTGATGTGCATGTGGATATTTCAAAGATCACTGGAGCTGTTTGGACCCTTTTTCTTCTAAGACCCCACCTCAGCTCAACATGTTAGAAAGGGGGGGGGAGGAGAGAAAGCAGAACATACAGAAGCCAGGATGGTGTAGTGGTTTGGGAGTTGGACTTAGACCTGGAAGATCCAGGTTCAAATCCTCGCTCAGCCACAAAGCTTCCTGGGTGACCTTGGGCCAGTCACTATTTCTCAGCCCCACCTACCTCACAGGGTTGTTGTGAGGACAAAAGGAGGGGAGAAAATATGTACACCACTCTGAGCTCCTTGGAGGAAGGGTAGTATAAAAATGTGAAAAAATAATAAAATAATAAATAACATTTCTCATTCAACTGGATTCTCTCTTTCCTGCCTGCAGTTCAATCAATGGGGGGGGGGGGTTTTTGCAGAGGAATAGTAAATATCTGAGGGTGGTAAACTTTACCTTCCAATCAATCAGAACTATATGATTTTTGATATAAAGCTTTCATTTCACCCTTTTGCCCCTAGTACTAGTAAGAAAAGAGAAAATCAAGTTATTACACATTCCACATGCTCTCACACTGAAGTGGGTTGTTGTGTTTGTGTAAAGCGCAGGGATGGATTTTAAAAGCCAAAGTTACATAGGTCACTTTTTGTGAAACATCTGAAGCATCATTAAATCACTGGGTGATACTGTTAAATGCATGGGTGCTAAAATTCCCTTGTTTCATATAAGGTCAGATCAGATCATTCTTCCCTGCATTCTTTGTGAGGCTCACAAGGGGGCTGGGCGCTGAAGAAATCACAACCAAACATACCTCAACACTTTCACTCACGCACACACGCTCACAGTGAGAGATCACACACTCACTCATCAGCTGCTGCTGCAACAGTCTAATAATAATAAATGCCAGAGGGGAAAAAAACCACAACAGCAAAGTGTACAGGCGGGGGGGGGGGTTAATAAAGCCTCAAGGAGTAAACTCCAGCTGGCCAGCCAGCCACCAGCCCAGTGCCGCTGTAGCAACACGTGGTCGCAGCAACAGAAAAAAAAGTAATGAGGAAGACAAGATGAACACAAAAAAAACCCACCAAGCTTACAAACCAAAGAAATCACAACCCCCACAACCCACACACACACACTGTGTCACGGTCCCGACTCCCTCCACCTCCAACAGCCAAAGATTTTTTTTTATTTTTTAAAGTACCTAACTAACCAATTTTATGAGAAATGCAGGGCTGAATGAATCACAAGCCGGAATCAAGATTGCCGGGAGAAATATCAACAACCTCAGATATGCAGACGATACCACCCTAATGGCAGAAAGTGAAGAAGAACTAAAGAGCCTCTTGATGAGGGTGAAAGAGGAGAGTGCAAAAGTTGGCTTGAAACTCAACATTAATAAAACTAAGATCATGGCATCGGGTCCCATCAATTCCTGGCAAATAGAAGGGGCAGAAATGGAAGCAGTAACAGATTTTACTTTTCTGGGCTCCAAGATCACTGCAGACGGAGACAGCAGCCATGAAATTAAAAGACGCTTACTCCTTGGAAGGAAAGCTATGGCAAACTTAGACAGCATAATAAAAAGCAGAGATATCACCATGCCAACAAAAGTTCGTATAGTCCGGGCGATGGTGTTCCCAGTAGCAATGTATGGTTGCGAGAGTTGGACCATAAGGAAGGCTGAGTGCCAAAGAATAGATGCTTTCGAACTGTGGTGCTGGAGAAGACTCCTGAGAGTCCCTTGGACTGCTAGGAGATCAAATCAGTCAATTCTAAATGAAATCAAGCCTGACTGTTCCCTGGAAGGACAGGTACTAAGGCTGAAACTCAAATATTTTGGCCACCTAATGCGAAGAGAGGAGTCTCTGGAGAAGACTCTGATGCTGGGAAAAATTGAAGGCAAATGGAGAAGGGGAAGGCAAAGGATGAGATGGTTAGACAGCATCACCGATGCAACGAACATGAAAATGAGCGAACTCAGGAAGATAGTGGAGGACAGGAAGGCCTGGCGGGATATGGTTCATGGGATCACGAAGGGTCGGACACGACTTAACGACTGAACAACAACAACTAACCAATTAAGCAGCCACACTGAAATGCGGGGCAGGGTGGGGGATGCTGATTGTTCGCACACAATAGGCAGCAGCTTCCTTCACTGATCACTCTCCCCATGAGCAAACAAATGGAAATCTGCAATGCACTTGGGCAGACAGAGCAGGAACAGACAAGGGGGCTGGGAAAGAAAGCAAAGCATGCAGCTTTTGTTGACGCCGGGCCGGCCATTTGGCAGTTAAAGAAACATGACTTGAGTCATTACACCCACGAGTACAGAGTTAAGTGAGTAAGTGCTTTCCTCAAGTAAGAGTAAATGCGAGTCCCTGGGGGTGCAAGTCAAAGTCAAGTCAAGTAAATTTACATGCTACTCGAGAGCAAGTAACGAGTGACAGAAAAACCGACTCGAGTTAACTCGAGTTCCGAGTACTTCACTCGAGTTCTCCATCACTGCAATTCTGCAAGAGACAGAGAAAGGATAATAACCTCTGATGAGCAGTAATTTAACTCCAAATGTCTAATGCAAAATACCTGCATATTTGAGTGGTCTGATGAATAAACATACCTTTCTCTTCAACACTTTCTGAGGTTCACCTTGTTTGTTGGGGAGGCATTGACAGCTCTCCACCTCTCCATTTTTTGCTGATCTGGTTTTTTAGATACAATCTGACTTGCTTGCAATGGTGGTAAAAAAATAAGTGAGAGGCAATGCCTCAGACCAGTGCTAGAAAATAGCTTCTTATTACCTGCAGATTGCCTGACGAGGCTCGAAAACGACCTTCTCCGGCGTGTCAAAATAAAAAGCAAGTATAATACAGATAGTTACAATGAATGAATATTGTCGAAGCAAATCAATGAATTTTTTCCTTCGAGTAAAGGAGATGCAGGAACAACTTGGAATAGATGCTAATCAGCAGTCATGCATGATCCTTCCATGTTTAGCACCCACAGGAAAGATTAAGAGCAACAGACAACTTTAACAAGAGATATTTTGTCTCATTTATGACAATACTTACAGTTTCTGTCTTATCCAAAGGTAATAGAGTTCATAAAAATATGTGTGTGTGGGTGCATGCAGTAAAAAACGAAGAAGAAGCAATACCTTTACCTTTACCTTTGACTCCCAGCCCTTGAACTCTAGGGAAGAGATTATCCCACAGCCATTCTGATACTGTACTATCTTGATTCAGCTCTCCACCCAGACCCACCAACCCTCCCATTCTCCCAACCTATCTTGTCCTATGCTATCTTGAAATTCTGCATATTGGTGGTCTCTGTGTTTGATGTATGTTAGGCTGGAGGGAGGGAGGTTATGGTGGAAGATGGGAGTTGTGTGAGTATTACAGGGAAGGGGAATACAGTACTATAAGAACCTGATCCTATCCTTCCCTTTCCCACTGGTGCAGCTGCACCAAAAAAGAGCATGCTGTAACCAGCAGGGGGTGGGTCAGAAGCTTCGGTGGAGAAAGGGAATTATTTTCCTTTACCCCTCTGTAAGCCTCCCACTCTGCAATGGGTCTCCTATAACCTGCACCAGTTCTGTAGCTGGTGCAAGTCCAAGGAGAAAGGGGGCAGGGAGGCTCACTGCCAGATCCATTCCCTCCCGCAACCTCCTTCCCCCACTCCACGCCCTCCCCACCCACCACTGTCTTACCTTCTTAGGCAGGAGTGACAAGGTCCTGCCGACATCCGAGGCAGCACTCCCAAGGCCACCGGCGGATCTCCGTTGGCAGCCATTTTACGACAGAAGGCTCTTCTGCTGTTGTAACGCCTTGCCCCCGCCCCGACAGCCCAATTTGGAATAGGACTGGACTGTAAACAGATTAATCTGTCAAACCTTTTGTTGTACACATGGTTAAAATATCAAAATACTTTAAATGTTAAAAAGGGTCATGCTTGATGTATATTTGATATAATAATAATAATAATAATAATAATAATAATATACAGTATTTATATACTGCCTTTCTGGTCATTGGATTTCTCCTCCGAATTTATTCAAGGCGGTGTACATGGGCAGGCTGTTCTAAACTCCAAAGGGTTTTTACAATATAATTACATTCTAATATTTCATAGAACCCTTCATTCGAGATGTTACTTTCACAGTCCATCTCTCTCTCTCTCTCTCTCTCTCTCTCTCTCTCTCTCTCTCTCTGGCGTTCGCCTCAGCACGCTTCAGCTTCAGCTGCTTCAGCTGCAGCTCCACTCCCCCACAGGGCTCTGCAGCTTATCAGCTCGGCGTGCCAGCAGCTCTCCGACAGACGTCCGGCCGTCTTCAACTGCTGTCCTGCAGATCTTTAGGCATTTGTGAGACGAACGCTCTACCAACTGAGCCAGACATTCAGCTATTGCAATATCATTTAAACAATAAGTATGGATTATTTACAGAAATCCACAAAGCAGGTGCTAAACTATTGACCTGTTCTGAATGAGATTGTATTTGCAGAAACAGGTGTGCAGTTTGTAAATCCTCCTTGGATGCACAGCTGCTCCTGGATTCCCAGATGGCAGCTGTGTCCAGGGGGGCCTTTGCCCAGCTTTAGTTGGTATGCCGGCTATGGCTGTACTTGAGTTAGTTGGACCTGGCCATGTTGATCCACAGTAACATCTTGATTAGATTACTGTAATGCGATCTATGTGAGGCTGCCCTTGAAGATAGCCTGGAAAGTGTAATTAGTGCAGAATGTGGTGACTTGTGTGGTTGCTGGGTCTCGGTGGTTTGACTATGTTGGGCAGCTGGTCTGGTGACTGGACTGGCTGCCCATTCATTTATGGGCCCAATCCAAGGTGCTGGTGTTAACCTTTAAAGCTCTTTATTATGACCTGGGATCAGGTTATCTGCTTCCATACATTCCAGCCTCTGCACCTATACATTCAAGCCTCAGAGGCAGCACTACTTCAAGTTCTGCCTCTAACAGAGGGTGGGGCAGTGGTGAGGAGCAGGGCCTATTCTGTGGTGGTGCCGCAGCTGTGAAACTCCATTCCCTTATGATTTAAGAACTGCCCTGTCCTTAGAAACATTCATGCGAAGGTTGAAGACCTTTTTATTTAGATGGGTTCTTTAAGTCTGGGCGGGGTGTTGGAGTGGGTGGGTTGCCTTTTCCCCTATCACTACTTACTGTCTTTATGTTACTGAATGTTTTTACTGCTGCTGTCAGACTGCTTTTATCTGCCCTCTTTGATTTAATGTTTTGCACTGCTGCTTACAATTATGCATTTTTATACTGCTGTATACTTCGGGGTTGGTTATGTATTCATGATGGCCTGTGTGTTGGGTGTTCACGAATTTTGTGGATGAACTATTTATGGAATTTTATGGATGTTGGATTTTAAATTTTTATTTTTTTCATAGTCTAATTTTATAATGTATTTACTGCAATACATCTTTGTGAGCAGCTTTGAACTTTTACTAGAAAGGTAGGATATAAATTTCTCAAATAAATAAAAACAAAGATTGAAAATGGGTAGCAGTGTCAATAAACTGGGAAGGGGAGTGTGCTGCTTTAATCTCTCCATCACTTTCCCTTCTCTGCCAAACAACATTTGTTGTTTTTAAACTGGGCTCCATTGGCACAGCTCCAGTAACTGGACACACACAGAGTTGGATCATGGTTTCTGCATTTTTTTACAACTATTTTTCTATGTCTCTAATTTTCCATCCACCATGGAAGTTCATCTACGTTTGTCTTTCTGATTACAAAAAGCTTGAAGGATGTTGTTGAGTCCAGGAGTGTGACAGCTTCAAATGGATGCTTGAAGCAGTTCCTAAGTATAGATTTAGATCAGTGGCTGAGAAATGACTACTCCCACAGCCCAGGGTCTAGTAATGAACCACTCCTTCACCTTCAAGCCATCATGCTGAAGAGGCAATTTTCTGTCAAGAGTATCCAAGCAGAAGGATTTTAAGAAGACAGGAAGAAGCAACAAATGGGGGGGGGGGGAGCTCTCCATTTTCTGTGGAACATTTTTTAAAATAAAGTATTTGACTTCGTAGTTCCATGCACTTTTGGCTACAGATGCTGCAAGCATTCTATCATAGAAGCCCAACATGTTGAACTCCCTTGTTCAAATGTTTGCGAGCAGAATCAAGATGAGCACCAATGTGCCTTCAAAGGTTTCAGTGGTGTCACTAGGGGGGGTGCAGGGGTGCGGACCGCACTGAGTGACACCCTCGGAGGTGTGTGTGTGATGCCACTAGTGGCCAAAATTGTGGAAAACTTTTGGAAAATGTATATTTATGAATAATACCATAAAGTAATATATCATTGGAAAGTAACACTGAACAACACACAATTTGCCTCTGAAATAGCTAATCTTTACCAATTTCGATATGCTGAAAATGAAAATGACAATAGTTGATTGGCTCTAGTTTAGGAGAAGCAGTCCACGTATTATCAGTGGCGTTCCTATGTCCGCCCCCCCCCCCGTGCCGGAAGTGACATAACGGCAGCAGCTGTTATCGAGCACCCAGAGGTGCAGGGTGAGCGGGAGTGCCGAACATGCTGACAGCGCTCCTCGCCACCGCTGCCACGCCCACCCACCTGCTGCCTGGGGCCCAATTTCACCGCCCAGGGGCCCATCGCCCCAAGGCCCCCACCGTTTATGACACCACTGCATATTATGACACAGCATGGAACCACTAAAGGTGTTAGTATGAGTCAGAGCTAATACTAGAACTCTTATTCAGTTGTGTGTCATCAAGTTGGCCACTGGTTTTTTGTTGGTTACCGATTTGTTGTGTGACCTGTACTGTTATATATTAAAATAAATAAAACTTAATGGGGGTGACACCATGAGTTACCGCACCAGGTGACACCAACCCTAGTGACACCACTGGGGTGACATGATGAGCTCTTGCACCAGGTGATGCAAATCCTAGTGATGTTTCTGAAAGGTTTGCACCTTTGTGAGCAAATCGACCCCCTGCAAAGCTTCTTTTACACATTTGAACCTGAGCTTGCAAAGGTTTGATCTTTGGTGAGCCTATTTGAGCCCTTGTGTGAGGCTGAATTAATGGTTCACAATTGCTCAAGCTTTTGCAAATGTTAGATTGGAACTTATGTACATCAATTTCTTCTCATATTGTACACTAGAATGCTTGTGCATTCCTATTTTTGGTCTATAGTCTCAGAGGTGTCGCTACGGTGGGGGCAGTACCGTAAGTTGCACCCTGTCCTAGTCCCCGTTTACAAGCCGGCACAAGGCGGCCCCGCCCCCTCACCGTCGGAGCCATTCCATGCGGAGAAGGCAGCAGGCACCATGAGTGGAAGAAGAACAGTCACTAGCACCTTTCTTTTGTCGCTTGTGCCGGAGCTTTCATGAGCAGTCACACAAAGCTATAATAGTAAGTTCCAAAGCAGTTTTCACAATTGTGCTTGTGCAAGCAGTACCAGAAGTTTTTATACAAATGAAAGAACACCTTAGAGCTTCATTTCACTTTGTTCATGCTACATTCTAGTGCCAAGTGGAAAGCAGTCTTCCTTGTGAGTAGAAGACACCTTCTGCAAGCAAGCCACTCCCTCTCAGCCTCAGCTCCAGTATGGGGATAATAATATTTTCCTTACAATGCTGTTGTAAGGATCACAACAACACAATCCTTGTGGCATTGTGCATCTCAGAAAGTGCTATACAAAACAAATGTATTATTAGGAAAAAAATAAAGTTTATATACAAGTGTATTATTATATGGGGAGGGGGAGACTTTCAAGTATTCCACCCAGTTTGGGTATGATTTTTTTCCCCATATGCAGAAAACCTACCACTTCATGCACTGTGAGCTGAAGGGCTTTTTTGCATATTCAATTAACAATAAAATTACAAGGGTCTCCATAAAAGGGAATCATCTGTAAAATATGTCACAACATGTACTTCTCCAGCAACAATGAGAACTGCATTGTAGTATGAAGCACAGAATAATGTTAGACCCAAGTGGTATATACCACCATAATGAAGCTTTTATTCACTTCAAAGCAAGAAGTAAAGGCTTATTGTAAATGACTGTGTCAATGAATATTATTTGCTGCACTGCTACTCAAATAGCACACACAGAGTGCTTCCCTATTTGTGTGGCCCTATGTTAACAGAATGCCTACTATTTAAGGCAACAGGGCTGTTAAAGTAGGGGTATGCATTTGGTTGAGGATAAATGAGAAGACACAATGAATCATGCCCGTTAATTCAACTCAACATTTGTGCTGAGCCAAATACAATGAGCATGAATGAATACTGAGCAGGAAGCTGAAATGTGGATTCAGTTCTAGTTCAGGATCAGCTATATTTTTTAACTCTTTGGTTCTGTTCCTGTTCAGATACTGACTTTAAAACATGCTTTGGTAACCGGTTCCGGAGCATTGGAGCGGTTTTTAACCCATCTTTCAACCACCACCCCCCAAACCCTGTAAGCTTTCAAAACCTTACCGAATGATGATGACAATTGACCCTGACTGTTAGGAAAATGGATGGGAAGGGAGGAAAAGGAAAATGGATGGGAAGGGAGGAAAGGGAACTGGTCAGCTGAAGCTCCTAACTGCAGATAGAAAATATCCTGGGCGGGTGATTAAGGTTGGAGAGATGCATGCTGTGAAGTTAAAGTTCCCCTTTCCTCCATTCAACAGGGGTTTTTCAGGAAGAAGGATACCTTTTGCATTTGCTACTCTTAATCTGGCTGTATAAGTGCAATAGGATGAGCAACCAGTCCCAAACCTGACCCTCTTTAGCGCAATATAGAACAACACAACATGTTTTTAAAACAACAAGGATCACTCCTGAATCTAAATACATAGATGGGGAAAAACATGTTTCTGCTTCCCAAATGAAACACAGGTAAAGTTGAACTGCTGCACAGTGGGTCTTTCCTGTATCCCCCTCTTTGGGGATGATTTACAAGAGCACTCTTGTAAATGCTTGAAAATGTAACGACCTCTAGGTAAAAAGAAAATGGTTTTAATTTGGTGGTTAGCACCAAGAGAGGAGGTAGACAACACAGAATTGTTTTTGATGTGGTGCTTGTATTGTAGGTTTTGATCAGCTTGGCCAGATTTAAACTGAAGCTGTGCTCACTGAATGCAAGACTTCTTTGTAACCCAAATGCTAATTTGCGGCTTCCAAGCCCCTTTCTCCCTGGGTTATTTTATACATTGACAATTCCCACTGCTGGTTGTTTTATAACACAGTGCTTTAAGGACACTCTGCTTAAAAAGATGTATTGCGTTTTGGCTTTCTGCAATAAATACAGTGTTGCAAAGCACCCCAGACCCGCTTCTCAGAGAAGCTGTGAATCACACACAAGGGAATTCGGTGTCTGGCAGCGTCATTTTGATTCCATTTTAATTCACAGCTATAATGGGCTAGAGCACATTATATGAATAGTTAATATTTATTTTTCTGAATAGGTGGACTTAGGTGAGGCAGATGAAAAGAAAATCTGCACTCAGCTTGCTATAGCAAATCACTTTTATATTAGCAAAACCAAAAATTTCTCCGCAAATGTATGTAAATCACTAACTTTCAGGGCACCCAAGGGAATGTGCTTCATGCTATAACTTAAGTACTAATGAAATCAATGGAAAATGATAGTCATTAGTCAGCTGCGCCTTGATAGGGTTCCCTGTGGACTGATATAAATTCACCATTAGAAATGGATTCTCTGCTAGTCCACAGTGAGCATTTAACCCTTCTGCAAAGCAGATTCAAATTTAATGTTTAATGTGTGCTTTTTCCCCATTTCAGACCTTTTATGTTTCCATATTTGCAGTGTTTTCCCGCCCCTCTCATCTTTTTAAAAAGTCATTGTGTTCCCTCCCTGCTCCCTCATTCTTCCAGTTTACAGTGCATATTTGACTTGTCTGTGTGTGACACCGAAATCCAAAATTAGCCATAATAATTTGCAGGCAACTAATTAGCATATAGCTCAAACGTATGACTTCCTCCGCACACCAAATGCCGTGTTCATGAAAAGAGAATGGGAACAAACTAGGCGCCAGGGCATGCAAACACCAAATGAACGATGGAGATAGTTTGGTTGCCAGGCCCAGAATCTGAAAAGGGACTTGAATCTTTTTGCAACATAAAAGTGGCCTCTCTGGCTGCAGACCTGGGATGGTCAACACCTGGCAAACGTTTTGCTTCAGTGAAACTCTTAAAAGTACGAACCTCAAGGAGTTTTGTGGCAGACTGTTTTGCGTTTTTCACAGATAAAGGCACAGCTAAAGGTCAGGCCACTTTTTCCTGGTCAGTCAACAGCCTGGGAGTTCTTAACAGCAGCGGCGTAGCGATGTCGCCCCCTTGTTGCTCCGCCCCCGAGTGACATCAGCCGGCGTGAATAGGTCCGTCAGGGCTCAGGCAGGCGGTGGGGGCACAAACAAACACTGCTCTGAGGTGGCGGACGGCTCCCAAGGTCATCAGCGGCCTGTTCCGCTGCCTCCGCCACTTCCTTTTTCGCTGCCACCGATGCTTTTTTCCCCGCCGCCACCGCCATTTCATCACTGCTGCCATTTTGTCTCCCCTACCGCTGGGGATCCCCCCACCCGCATGCCACCTGGGTGGGGCATTTCTACACCACTGCTTAACAGTATAGCATCTCATGCTTTGGAACATTGGCATCCATTACCAGGGGGGAGAGATGGATCTAACACCAACTGTTTTCCAAGCAAGAGGAAAACACTTGATATTAGCCCTTTCACAAAGTCATCATGTATATAACTAACTTGGAGCGCACCCTTTCCAGAATTGTGCAAGGGTGCAGTTTATTTAGGTATCAGGAGGGGGTAGGGGAAGAGATTTCCCAAAAAAGGGAGCCAAGATTTCCAGTAAGGTTCAAGACCCTTTTATTTTGGATTGCTTTTGCTCTTTTGGCTGCGTCTTGTTGTTAGGTTTTGCTTTAATTGTATTTATATGTTCTGACATTGCTTTAAATTTGATTGTTAGTTGCCTTGGTTCTTTGTTTCAAAGGGAAAAGTGGGATAGAAATATTTTAAAATAAATCAGCATCATCATTTCTTTTATGTTTATAGTACCACCAATATGTAGGGCACTTGACATAGCGTGAAAAGACAATCAATGCCCCAAAGAGCTTACAATTTAGGTATTGTAGATGATACAATAATCAATAATACAAGTAAGGGAGACAACAGAGGTGGGGAGTTAGGGGATGGAGGCAACAAAGGTCAATAGAGGAAGCTTATGTGATTGTTTCCATTGCATGTACTTAGGGTTTTCCAAATTGTGAAAAGCTTCACCTGCTGCGTTTTTCACAGTTAAAGGCACAGCTAAAGGTCAGGCCACTTTTTCCTGGTCAGTGAACAGCCTGAGATTGGCAACTTTTTACATTTAATTTTAATTTAAAATCAAACAGCCAGCATCCTTCTCATCAGCCCACTGATTATAGCAACCCTGAGCTATTTTGTCCCTCAAACTTTAGTACTTTCTTACTCATCTCCAAGACTGGAAAAGTAAAAAAGACAATCTTGAACTTGCCCATTCAGTGTCTGCTACCTAAAGTGAGAGGTAGGTGTGGCAGAGACCTGTGATATGTCACCATTCAGAAAGCCCCATGACAAATGTGAAGCCTTATTCTCAGGGCACTGCAAGTGAGCTGCACAGAAATCATGGTAAGAAGAGGAGCCAAAGTTCGTTTGCCAACTTCCTACTGACACGTGCCTTGCTGATCAGTCACATTGCTTATATAGGACTGTATACACCAGGGCCCATGAGGGGGTAAATTGTACCCGGGCCCAGGGTCAAAAAGGGGGCCCAGGAGCCAAAGGAGGGCTCCCAGAAAATTCCTGGGATTTCCAAGGGCCTCATGGAGAGTGAAAAAGGCAGTGGCTGGGCCAACCAGAAGGCCAGGTCTACCGGGCAGGTAGACTTGGGCGCCACATCGGGAAGCCTGGTAGACCAGGGCTCCAGAGACTTTTTCAGCCATTGTTGACCTCCCCAGACCCATTTTGCCCCTCCCCCTTTGGGAAGGGGCCCAAGAGAAACTTTGTGCCCCCTGATAAAATTCCTCTCAGAGGCCCTGAGTATACACCAAGGACTATACCCAGCATGTAGGCTTCAAATATTTAACTTTATGTTAATTCGTCATTTACAAATCAATTCTAATTATAGCTGAATCCAACAGATCAATTTTTTTAATAATGAAATTAGGTATGATCAAGTCTAGGTGTACGTTGAGCAACCACATATATTATATCCTGCATCAATAAATCATCCAAACTGAGTCAAATTATGTATATTTAAATAGCTTATTCTGCTTCGTTGCTTTTTTATAAAATAGAAAATATAAATAACTGTACCAACCATGATCGCACAAAAGGTGGAGGCACTACCTTCTCACCTAGGTGTGGTGGAAGCCTCTGATTGATGAAGGATATGTCAGGAAGGGATGCTCTCAGACTTGTTTGTCCCCCAGCCTCCCATCCTATCAAGGGCTGGTACCCAGGAAAAGATGGCAATGGGTTTTGGACTTGTACTCCCCCTCCCCTCACTGCCAGGGAAAACTGAATGACTGAATTAGAACAAACTTCACATTGTTGTCCATGGTTGATGTATGTCTGTATGTATATCTATGTACATAAACAAACAAAACCAATTTTGCAGAATTTTGTCTGACTCTCATCCCAGGGCAGGAGAAGGAGGTGAGGAGGAAGGGGTGAGGGACATATGCGGGCTGACTCTGTTGGCTGCCAAAGGA
This sequence comes from Plestiodon gilberti rubricaudatus, assembly GCA_026170595.1. NCBI lineage: Eukaryota > Metazoa > Chordata > Lepidosauria > Squamata > Scincidae > Plestiodon > Plestiodon gilberti. The sequence continues at coordinate 48,769,582 of JANXHW010000004.1, read as the reverse complement.
GAGGAGGATGGTCAAGCTGAGCAGAGGTATTTTGACAGCTCAGGAAAGGGCTAGGGGGGTGGGACCCAGGAGTGGGAGGCAGAAGGTCATATAGCCAGCAAAAGGCCACGATGAGGAGGCAACTGCCCAGGCTCCTGAGGGTACTGGGAGCATATGGTTGGCCAGACCAACGACCAAGGCTGCCTGCACCTTGTTGTTGTTCAGTCGTTAAGTCATGTCTGACCCAACCATATCCTGCCAGGCCTTCCTGTCCTCCACTATCTTCCTGAGTTTGCTCATTTTCATGTTCGTTGCATCGGTGATGCTGTCTAACCATCTCATCCTTTGCCTTTCCCTTCTCCTTTTGCCTTCAATCTTTCCCAGCATCAGAGTCTTCTCCAGAGAGTCCTCTCTTCGCATTAGGTGGCCAAAATATTTGAGCTTCAGCCTCAGTACCTGTCCTTCCTGCACCTTACCGTGCCTGCACCTTACCCTGGGATGAATCCCTCTTTGGCAGATGGAGGAGGAAGGTGCAGCACCTCCCTCCCCACATGCCCTTCTGAAGCCATGCCAGAAGAAGTCCCTAAATGTGCCACCTGCAGCTGCCAGGAAGAACCAGAGACCTGCCCCAACTGGCTCGACCCCTCCGATTGGGAGCCCCAGATACCCAGACCCCTCCCTCTGCACTATGCCAGCAGGCCGGGTGCTCCTACAGGTGTGCTAAATTCCTGCACTGGATGCTCCTGTGGCACCCCCACCCCCTGAACCACCACTACTGCTACAAGTACTAAGGGGGGGGCTCATCATCACCTGACCTGGCTGATCCCTGACACGACCCCTGGAGATGGCATGGACACTTTCATTGCTTGTTCCAAGACAGGTTTGCAAGGTAATCTCCCTGTACTTTAAGGCTGATAGGACTGCAGGCAATGGCAGCATCTGGAGATGTTTGATGATGCTGTCCTTGTGTACAGACGTGGGTTTTATGGGATTTTCAGCCATGTTAGTGTTAGAAATCGAAGAAAATAAAGAAATATAAGTACTGAAACTTGCCTGAAGAAATTCCTTCTCTACTCGATCCCCAGTAATGTGGGTGCTGCTTTCAAGGATTATCCAGAACAGACAAGCACAAGTAATTCTTTAATCCTCTGCTTTACGTTTCCTCCCGCCTTGGGACATTGTCAAAAGCTAAAAAAGAACACTCAACAACTAGCTGGTAGATGTACATGAACCAGGAAATACACTAACACAAACTTATAGAGAAAGAGAGAAGCTTCCAGGAACATCTTAATTGAATGATTAGAAGCGAGACAGCTGCTCTGTTGTAACTTAATTAGTGTGGTTACTCTAGGACAGTGGTTCTCAAAAAAATTTCCCCGCGCCCCCCCGTCACCCGATTTTGGGGGGTGGCGCCCCCCGCCCTTCGCGTCGCCCTCCGCACGCTCCGAGGCCGGCCCGGGAGCCGGCCTCGGAGCGTCCGGAACGGCCGGCGCTCCAGGGCCTTCTGAAGACACAAGCGTCAATCCGGGTATTTTTGATGTTTTCGCTCATGCGCAGACCCGTTTTCGTCTCTGCGCATGAGCGAAAACATCAAAAATACCCGGATTGACGCTTGGGCCTTCAGAAGGCCCTGGAGCGCCGGCCGTTCCGGACGCTCCGAGGCCGGCTCCTGGGCCGGCCTCGGAGCGTGCGGAGGGCGACTGTGGTGGTCGAGCCCCCCTTTGTGGGGCCTCGCGCCCCCCCGGGGGGCGCGCCCCACTATTTGAGAACCGCTGCTCTAGGAGCAGGGGTAAAAACAGACGAAACATATCAAGACTTAGTGCTATCACAGAACTGCAGTGACAGACACAAATCACTACCTACCAGTTACAAGCAGAAGCACAACACTTTCGAAGAACTGCTGAACCAATATTGCAAGCGGAGCCCCTGATCTCCGCAATGACCGAAAGTAACCTCTCCCCTGCGCCTCCACCGATACGGTTGCTGGCGGAGAACAGAGGCTACAACAAACAACCTAACAAAAATAATTACATTTACAAATCGGGGCAAGTATTTCAAAGAACTGCTAGGATAAATATTAAACGGAGCCTGCCATCTCCGTAGTGACCTAAGGTAACCCTATTTGCTGCAACTCTGCTATATTTACACAGGTAAACCAAAGGTATAGCAGAGTTGAGAAGGATGGTGTTCTTTTGTTGTTGTTGGCACTTCTGTTGGTGGAGGGGAGCTGGCAGGCTGGCATGGCTGCTTGCAGGCTGGCTGGCTGCTTGTTCATTAACCATGTTTTTTTTCATTGAGCTGAAGTGCCAGATGGGAGGGGGAGCAACCAAACAGATGCACACCTTCCCAAGAGCCAGCAAATGAACAGCCCGGCAGTAGTGAGACAGGATGCATGCAAAGTTCTCTGGCACATGTTTTTTGGGATTCATTTTAACTTTTTTTTTGGGGGGGGGGATCTTAAAGATAGAAACCAGCAAGACTTGGGATCACTCCAAATATGGTTATGCGTGCTCGTGACTAGCCCTATTTGCAAGTCAAGAGTTGCCTGACAGAGTGAGAGATACATAAGTATTTAAAGAACCCCTATATGTACACTCCAAAACATGCACACATCTGGTGGGACATTTGACTTATATCCTTTGAGGAGCAGACCTCCAGACCATAATACAAGCTGCTTTTGAAACTCTTGACACTTTCAAAAACAGCTGCCGTTTGTCTGGGCGGCAGCTGTTTGGGGAACACGAGTCCAAGGCATACTAATTGTGTGGATTCTTGTTAATATTTGCATAATATGCTAATAAACATATTGAAAAGTTCTGCGTTTCCCAACACTAAAATCTTCTTCTGTGCCATGTATGCACGCAACACCTACAGATCCATCCCCTACCTCCAACTAATTAAGAGTTTTAGTAATCCATTCCACCCATTTCAGCAAAAGCTGGGGAAAACAAGACAATCATGTTCTTTCCGTCCCTCCCCCAGAACGATATACTGTTGGATTATTTCTGCCTTTTTGCAAACATTTCATGAATTAAATTTCCTATGTGGATGTGATGTGTTTAATTGTGTGGCATTTCTGTTTTTGACATTTAGCTGTGAGAGCTCCTCCACCATGAAACAATTGACTTGTTGCTATGAACGAAGCGGAGCAAAACAGATCTCTTTGTATAAGCAGGCAGTAGGACCAAGTCTTCAAGGCCATGCTGAACACATCCTGAGCATTACATTCAAACGTACTGTAACTGCAGCCGTAGACTGACTACAAATTGTGCAGCCAGTTTGCATGGCTGCGATGGGAAGAGGCCATAGCTCTGAGGGACAACACATGCTCTGCATGCAGAAGACTCTAGGTTTGAACCCTGGTATCCCCAGGTATGGCTGCAAAAGACCTTGCAGAGCTACTCCCAGATAATGCAAACAATAGTGAGCTTGATGGACTGATCTGACTCAGCAGAAGGCAGCTTCCTAAGGTGCCCTGAGAAATCCAGTACTCAGAGGGCCCAGCTAAGCTTCCTGTCATATCTCTTTGTGTTTGGTTCTGTTACATCTTGTCCTTCAGGCTGTATGCTCCTCAAGTCAGCAACGACCGTTATCATGCCCCAAGTACAATAGAGCTTTGACTGAACTCTGCAGATACAGAATCCATGATAAATAATGTGCAGCAGCATTGCATTCCTCATATTTTTGACACATTGTATCCTACTCGCTGTTCTCTCTATCCGATAAGGTAGGCTTCAGGGTCAGGCAGGAGTCCTCCGGTTGTATGTGTTCCCCAACCATCACTCTGTGCAGGCTGGAACCAGGCCCAGGGTAAGGCCAAGCTCCTATTTTTACCAGGCTTGGCTAACCCTGAGGTTTCATACTGCTTGCCAACTGCGGAGGCTGATGCTGCCTCCACCTACTTTCCCTAAAGGCATGAAGGTCTGAGCACCACAGACTAGAACCCACGTGTCTGGATACCACTTCCTCTAAAACCAGTCATGCTATTACCTAGTCAGTGCATGATAGGTTTCACCTATCAAACCCTCTGTTCCTCTTCAGCCTCTCTTGGACTCTAAACAGTTTCCTAACTGGAAACTTGCTGATTCTCTGCTACCACTCAGCGCCTGGGGTGGAGCACACCTGCTCCCCCCATATTAGAACGCCTCTGCTTGCTGATTCTCTGCTACCTAGCCCCACCACTTCTGCCTCACTACATACTCCAACAAAACTGTCACAGGGGATATAGGAGAGGTGTACTGGCCTGCAAAGCCCTTTTTCTCCCCGTGCACAGCAAAATTGGTGGCATGCTTTATTTCCCTGTCTCTTTAAGAAGCTGGCTTTCCACTCCCAATCTAGAGTATGTGTTACTTTTGTGTTTGTGTTTGTTAGGTCCATTTTTCATGAATCCGTCTCTACCCTCATTTCCTCTCCATCTTTCATGCATCACCATGTTCCCCTCCTCCTTTTAGGAAGTTAGGTGTTTCCCTGCACCATTTCTTCCTAGCAACTAATGCCATTTAGGTTTTATCTGTATGCATGTGTGTGTGAATTAGAAAGAGATCTTTTTCTATTTTTATTGCAATTTGCCTTTATTTCCCCCTCCCTCTTCCTGTACATTTATCTCCCCAATAAATACTACAGTGTTTCTTTCTGTAACTTTCATGGCCCGAAATTACTGCACAATGAGACACATATACGGGTTTAGATGCCATGTAATAAAAGAAGACTTGTCCTTTACCCGTTCTCCAATACCACTGACGGATCTCCTTTTCGGCAGCCGTCACAGGCATAAAAAACACATAAAATCCAAGGTTTTGCAGACCCCAACGTTTCGCTCCGACCTCGGAGCCTCTTCTGGGGGAAACGAAATCACGAAGATTGCGATGTTGTTCATCGCACTACAGTGTTTGTACCTATACATCTCTAAATGCCAAGTTCCATTAGCCTACAGATATGGTCCCTGTGCATACGTTTCACCCATGTGTGCATGCTATTATGTGTGCTCGAGCACATCCGGTAAGAGGTCTCATTTGTTACTACTGTCCTACAAAATCTACATACCCACCAACCAGTGCCGGCCAGCTAATTGCCCTAGTTGAATTGCTTGCATCATGCAGTGAATTGGGGGAGGCGATGTGGTGCCCCATGTCCCCCACCACCTTCTTCCTAAATCATAAAAAGTAAACCATCTCTGAACCCAGCTTGTCCCCTCTCAGGGCACTGTGGATGATGGCAGGCTCCTGCTAGTGCTCTCTCTTAGGGAAAGCTCCTTATCTCTGAATGCACTAAACGGTGATGAGTGTATTGACTCGGACTTGAGTCGGACTCAAGTTGTGTCAGAACCAAATGACATGACTCGGACTTGACGCAGCAATCATAAAATACTCGATTCGAGACTTGCAGGCTTTTACGACAAGTCGAATTTTAAGTCCCTGTACATTACCATATCGGCCGCCGTAAACCAGGAAGAAGCCATTGAGAAGCTGAAGACAAGGAAGGAAGGCACAAATGCAGCGGAGGTGGTGGGTGGGAGTGGAGGGGGCGAGAAGGCAAGCCTTCTTCAGTTCTCAGCGTTTTTGGATTCAAGCATGAGGGTGGGAGGGAGGGACTGGTCCAGCTCTGCTCTGCCCACAGCAGCTCTGATTGGCCCTCGCTGCTGCCCAATCAGAGCTCTGATTGGTCCATGGGCCTGAGTGTGCTCAGCGTGCTCTTTGTTGCTGCAATGGCATGTGAGGCAGGCAAGCAGGCAGGCAGCTCAGAGGCAGAGGCGTTGTTAGGGGGGCGGTGGACCCCCAGGCGGCAGGGTGCCAGGCAGCGGTGTGTGTGTACTTGCCTCCGGTTCCGTCACCCCTTCGCCACTTTTCCCGTCTTTTCGCAGCTGTTCTCCATTCCGCCACCGAAAAAGCGCAGTGGGGGGTGTTTTCGAGCCGTGCCGCCGCCGAATTTCGGCGACAGCGTATGAAAATGATGTCACGCCCCCCAGGGGGTAGGGCTTGTGGTGTCACATGGGGTGCCGCATCGGCACCCCCCCACGTGGGGGTGTAGGAACGCCACTGCTCAGAGGAAGCAGCAGCAGCCAAATGCGAGCTGATTTCCCCTTCTTTTTGCTCTCTCGCTCTCTGCCGCTTCTCCAGTTTCTGCTTTGTCCAAGAGTGACCCCCACTTGTCTCTCCTGCACTCCGAGTGGCACTGCAAAGGTGACATTTAAGACAATGGGGCTGAAGCAGGTAAACACTGAACTACATCTACATTCTGTGTGTGCTGAATGACATAAGGTGTAACAGAACCATCTCTAATGCAATGGAATAAAATACTGCAGGAGCCACAGGGTTGTCTAGAAGTAGGTCTTAGGTAGCTATTTCTCTGTCGCTGCCTTCTCCTGCCACGATCACCTCTCAGGCAAGCCAGATGTGTTGAGACAATCAGATCTAGATGAGTGTTCATGAGAAGTGCAGAGGGAGGGGAACGTCAGGGGGGAGTTTACAACCCTGCCAGTGCAACTACCCCCCCACACACACCCCAGCACAGCACCCACTCATTTTCCCCATTAAATAGATAGGGACACACAACCAAAGACTCAGGACTTGGGGGCAAGGACTTGGAACTTGACTTGAGGCTTGGAGTCAGAGACTTGATCCACATCCCTGGCACTAAACATGAGGTCAATATTAAGAAGCATTTTTATTGTGAGCAATTGTCCAAGGCACAGAGTCACAGCGGAGCCCAGTTTCCTGGCCTATATGCAATGAATTGGCCTTGATCATTCATGTAAAGTAATGCCTTCTATTTGTTTAAGCATTCACCAAGCCACTGAGACTTCAGAATCTCTTGTCTTATTTTTCTTCTTCCAAGTTTCCATTTTTAGGTTTCATGCTGGAAAGGTTTCTCAAATATTAGGAAAGACACAATTAAACCCCTGTGCTTAGATCAAGTGATTTTTTTTAAATCCACTTAATTGCATCTCTTTCTGTATTAGTTCTGCTTAAAAATTCAATTCAGACATGCACGTCATCTTTATGGCCCTTTCAGTGCGATAGAAGTGACAATAGTTATTTCCAACCTGTAATTAGGACATGCAAAAATCTTCACTATAAACAGAATTTTAATACCCCCGACATCTTCAGAAGAAAGATTTTATTTTATGAATTGCTTTTATCCTATTCTAAGCTTCATTCAGAGCTGGTGTCTTTGTGAAAGAGAAGTGAAACAATGACAGGATCATGTCTGCCAGCACCCACATTTGTTTGAGATCCAGTTTTTCAGTGGTTCCCATTAATTCTTGAACATTACAGAAGAACTGGAGAAAATCCACTAGACTGTAGGCAACATTTTCTAAGCTAGTCAACATTCTATTCATCTTCAATCAGCTGCAATAATTTGATTATCCTTAGTTGTCTTGATTTATTTTTAGACTAACTTTTTTTAGATAATCATGATGAGAAACCTGTTAATTTTATTTGAAAAATGGAAATTCTGTACGCAACTACTCTGTCTGTTTGTTTTCTTCTGTAAGGATGACAGTAGCAAAGAGAAAAACCTGGCCCTTATGCTCATTTTCTGTTCACACTAAACCAGAGGGATGTCAAATACTATCAGGTATTAAATTAAACAAGGACATTTTCAGCAAAATTGATTTTTGGAGTCTTTGGAATCCTTGAAATCACTCACAGTTCTTGTTACTTTGCAGGCACCCCATTAATCTTTATAGGGGCCTATTGACATTGCTGGTTGCACCTATCCGACTCTGCTCTTAGGGCAGATAGGAACAGACCACAAAGGGGCAGGCAGGGGATTCAATTTTAATTCAGCAGAATCCACGTTCAGCTCTTTAAACTGAACAGAAAAATGATATTGAAAAGATTTGTAAAGACAGGGGTGTAAAATGCAGCAAGGGCCTACTTCCTGACAGAAGCCGATTCTAGTGATTATTTTGTCACTGTGTAAATGACTTTGCTACCATCGGAAACATTTACTGGCTACGGCCAGTTTTGCTTGAGAAAACCCCTGGATTGGGGTGAAACGTCGCAAGGACTGTGGATTTTATATTTCCTGCCTGACGGATAATCCTATGCGCCCCTCTTTTCTTCAGCACCCTGAAGTCTTTGCGCTAAAGGAATTTCTACAGGCATCTGGTAATATTAAAATTTTTATTTCTCTCTTCAACAAAAACTTCTGGCATGGCTTCTTTACCCATACCTCCGATCTCGCTGCAAACAGACTTTGCTACCATGTAAGTGCAGTTTGAAACCTAAGTAACAGTGCAATCCTTACACCACCAGTGTAACCAGCGGGGGAGGGATGGGTGGGAGGCTTTGGAGGGGAGGGGAGATTTAAATCCCCTTTCAATCTCCCTTTGGAGAGGATTTGAATCTTTTTTCCGTTCTGGGGCTTCCCGTTCTCACTGCACCGCTGGTGATACCGATGGTCTAAGTTGGATAGGCTTGTGCTGTAAGATGCTTTTTAGTGTAGAATGAGTAGTTTTCAGTGAACTGCTGTGTGCCTTCCAAATCCAAATGCAAGAGAAGGAAGAGAGGGGAATGGAAGAAGGACTTTGGTAGGATAACTGAAAAGGCTGAACCACGACCCTAAGGTCTGCCATTTTTAGGGAGACAAAGAAAGGAGAATCCGCGTTAGAGTTACCTATATATGTCATCTAAAACTGCAGTGATATTTGCAGGACCCAGGTGGAGCTATAACCAGCAGCCCCAGATCAGAGGTGACTTCAAGGCAAGAAATACAGTACCCCTCCTTACAGGAATGCTTGAAGAATATCAGCTAAATACTGTATCTGAAGGTTTTCAGAGGCAGGTAATTCCAAGATGCTGTTATGCCTGCTCTCCTTTTCCCCAAGAATAAGAGATTCCTGCGACAGCACTGACCAGGTTCAGGCTTCCTTGGAAGGAGAGATCACTGGAGGCTTATGCTGTTTTTGTAATGTTTGATTTATTTACAGATATACAAGTTGAGCATTAGATGGAGGCAAATAGTGCAGCACTGCTAGCAATTTTATTTTTATTTTGTTCTGCCTTACAGTTCACATCCTCCTCTTGGATAGAAAGGATCATCTTTGATTGCTTCCTTCCACTCTTTACACTTTACAGTGTTCTGGGAGACCTCCCAGTAAGGAAACATCATGGCCCATGAATGTTAGCCCCTTTTGTCACATCCCAGGCACAGTGCTAGTTCCAGGCTAAGAACATATGGACATTGATTTACTTACACTGAGAGCAATGGTCCATCTAGTTTGTCTCTATAGTGATTAGCAGCAGCTCTCTGGGAATTCAGGATGGGGGTCTTTCTTTGCCCTCCTGAGACCTTAGAGATATGAGGGATTGAACTTGGGATCTTCTGGATGCAAAGCCAATGACCATGCCCTAGGTCAGTGTTTCTCAAACTGTGGGTTGGGACCCACTTGGTGGGTCGCGACCTGATTTCTGGTGGGTCCCAGGTGATGGAAAGATCAAATAAGTAATTGCCACAAGCCCTGAGGCTATTCAAAAACACATAGCTGCTAATTACCCTTCAAAGAGCTGAGCTCCTACAGTTTGCAAGATAGCTGCTAATTGCCCTGCAAAGAGCTGAGCTCCTGCAGTTTGCAAGCTTGTGTAAATATAGGGAGATAAATGTTTGAGCGTCTTTTTCCTGGTGTTTTTTTTTTCCAAGTCTGTCACTGACAGGTAGTGGGGCCAGGTGAAGGCTGGGTCACATAACTAAGCCTCTCAAGTCTTGAGGCTATTCATTAGGGCTGCCTCATTACGAGTAATGGATTAGGGTTGTTTTTTTTTTGCAAATAAATAAATAAATAAATAAAATATTACTTGTCAAATATAAATAAATAAAATATTACTTGTCAGCACAATCCGACTTAACTTTTGTGCCGGTTTAACCAGCGTTGCAGCGAGAACGGGAGGCCCCAGAACAGAAAAGGGATTCAAATCCCCTCCAAAAGAGGAATTCAAAGGGGATTTGAATCGCTTTTCCGTTCTGGGGCCTCCCGTTCTCACTGCGCCGCTGGTTAAACTGGCACAAAACATAACTCGGAATGCACTGAAAATATATTATTTCTTTCTAGAACCCTAGCCTAGGGCCCTTTCCCAGGCTCAGGTGCCACTTCAGATCCCAAGGTCATACCAGTACTATTGATATTTCATGGAGGAATACATATTAAGAAAATATTGCATCAGAATGCAGATTCCAGGGGGGACGCTGCATAAAATGCTGTATACATTAGCAGGAGAGGGGAAATAAAGTAATCTGGTCCCTAGGTTATGGATTTTTTTTCCCTGCAAACTTCATAGATAGGCAGCTATCCCCCTTGTGGATGAAAAACATGTTGGAATCTGCAAGACCGTATCTACTATATCAAGTATGGGAAGAAAGAGTTGGCATGTTGTTCAATTGTGTGGTTAGAAATTCCTCAGGTCTTTGAGCTCCCGCTCCCCCTTTATCCTAGTCCTTACACCAGTCAGCTAAAGAACATCTGACAGCTGCACAAAATGGTGCTGGCCACATTTTCTCATGCTGGTGCCAAATACTGACCCTGTTATGCACAATTAGCAGGGATGACAGAAAATCTAGGCAGGCTCACTCATGAGCACTGACATTTAGATTGAACTAAGATCATGTGGAAGCCAAAGAGAAGAGCACTTTTTCCTGCTACAACCCCCCTCCCCAAAATCCACTTTCTTTGAAAGAGCAATATATAATGTTCACATGTGAAATGTAAGAAATTAAGCACAAACTGTCAGACTAAAAAGAGAAAGAAAAATTGTATTCCCTCTTTAAGATAATTGACAATTGGTACTGTAGCTTTCTCACTTTGTATTTGGATTTTGGTCTTGTAAAACGTGTGTGATTAAGGTGCCAAATCACCTCTTTGGTGATGGTACCAGAACAAAAAAAGGTGTGTGTGGGGGGGACACACACAGAAGGGGCAAAGTGCATTTCTTGAGGGAGGATAGCAGACCTTGTCCCACATGCTAGATTTCTGCAAGAGAAATAGCATTGCATTTCACATTCATGCTTTTCATCCTAGACGTACACAGAAGTGAGCCCATATGGAATGGCTCTTAATATATTTCCCTGCGTTCACGGACATATTGATTTATTGATGTTAATAAAGAAAAGCACTCTGAGTATGTGAAAAGTGGGGCTCCTTCAGGTTACCACGAATTCAGCAATGGAGAGGCACTAGCGGTACCTACTTGCCGGGGGGGGGGAGCAGACAATGTCTCCCTCCCTGCCGTTTCTTATGCACCTCTCCAAGTTTCAGACTCCCAAATACCTAGGTTTGGGGACACACAATACTTCATCCTTCTTCCAAAAAAATAAATAAAAGATCTCTCGCACATAAAAATAAAAATATGGGGAGACCCACAAAATAAACTGACATGAGAAGACTAACTTAGTTTAAAAAAAAATACTGGAATAACTGCCTGAGAATGAATCAGACACCTACCTTCCAAATTAACCAGTGTTTGCAAATGTGCTTACCTCTCACTTAGCCAGTGGGGGACAAGAACAAAATCAATGCTTAATTGGAAAGTATTGGTTTATTCCTCTATTTTGACTAAAAAGGAGGCACTAATACAGCTTTGGTTAATTGTGGGATGATGGTGTGATTTGTAACACCTCCTGATTGGGAAAGCTTCTATTAAAAGTTTTAAATTGAAAATGTTCTAAAAACTAAAACCTTGTTTCTGGCCCTAGCCCATTAGCATACATTAGGCTTTTCAAATTAGAGTGAGTCATACATTTTATTTGGGTCACCAGTGGAATCAAATTAAACAAGGACTGGATGCACGCAATTTCCTTGACTGGAATCCTAAGGGCTGTGCAACTAGTGCTCTGTGTGTGTGTGTGTGTGTGTGTGTGTGTGTGTGTGTGTGTGTGTGTGTGTGTGTGTGCGCGCGCGCGCATAACAGGCCTTCAGGCTTGTCTTTCTGGAGCAGAAGCCCCCTTCCATGCTGCACGGCAAAACGTTTTTGAAATGGAGAAAACTTTCAAAACTAGTTTTGGGTTGATTTGGCATGGAGAAATCTAGTGTGTCCCCCCAACCTTAATGACTTGATTGCTGTTTTATGGATATTTAGTTGCTGCTTCACAGTCTGCTATCTTTCATTTTCTTTTTATTTCATTAGTTTATATTATAGTATATGACCTTTTATCATTGGCTGCCTTGAGGCCACGGGCATCACAAAGGGTCCGCGGGGGGACAGGACCTCACCAGGTGTCACCATCCAGAAGGTGTCACCAAAATGACTTCGCCACCCACCCCAAACCTCTGCTTGGCAGTGTTCGGTTCACTCGAGACCTTGGTGGTGGGCAATGACGTGGGCAGCCCTGAGCCCCTTTGCTTGCTTCTCTGCTCACCCTTTGACCACAATGTGTGGTCTGGTGTGGCCTGGAGGTTTGAGCCGGTGCCCTGCCTGAAAAAGCTAAGCAGGGTCAACCTCGGTTCCCGCTTGGATGGGAGACGGAAGCTGCTGACGAACCTCGCAGAGACACTGAGAAGGCATTGTGAGAGGGTGGAATGTGGAGGAGTCAGCTAGAGAGAGAACATCTAAGACAACCGTCCGAGGGTGAACTGCGGTGGACTGTGAAGCTTGGAAGTGCAAAGCACAAGCCAGAAGGAGGGCTGCACTTGGAAGGGAAAATATCTCGAGTATGGACGGTTCTATATGGAATAGAACAATATTGTAAAGACCCTTATCAGGTCTAAAGATAGCCTGCCTATGTAAGCCGCCTTGAATCAATCTGATGAGAAATCTGATGATGAGAAAGGTGGGATATAAATACAGGGAAAAAATGTGCCCATCCAGATGGAACTGCAGGAGCTGCTTTTGGACCACAGCTTCCAGCACCTGGAGTTCTCCTCTGAGAGTTAGGGGGATGGCTTGAGCTCCAAGGCATTGGGTACAGGAGAAGGTCCATGGGGGTAACCCCATGAGTCACTGCACTGGGTGACACCAACCCTAGTAACGCCACTGCTTGAGGCAAATGCAGAAGATGGAATATGAATGTAGTGAATCAAACCATTGGCTCATCTAGATCGGTATTGTCTCCTGGCAGGTGCTTTCCAGAGATTTAGGCAGGGTTTTTTTTTTCTCGCAACCTCCCCTAGAGATGCTAGGAATGAACTAGGACCTTCTGCCTGCATGCAGAGCATGCACTCTACTGCTTCGGATGCTTTATTCTTTCTATCTTAAGATCAATAAATAATCTGTCCATTGGAGAATTCCAATCTACCTTTACAGGATCTGTACAAGCAATAAATAATGATCACTTGTCAGGTTCTATCACACTGCCATATTGGGTTGGGACCTCAGCTCGTTGGTAGAGTGCATGCTTTGCTTGCAGGAAGTTCGGTGGGAAAGCTGGGGAGTCTTGTCACCAATTGGAGTAGACACGACAGCACTGACCTATATGACCTGTTGATTCCATCACTGCCATGTCTGTCTGATTTATTTTCTTCTTATACCATATCTAACTCACATACAACACTGCCAAGGGAGAGAGCACATAGTGTCTAGGTTTGCCTAGTGTGTGCTAGTTTTCGACTGGAGTCCCAGTTATGTCCATACAGAAATATGAATTATAGCTTGTATATTTCTGGAAGTTACAATCTTGCTAGGACAGTTGGAGATGGTGCAATTAAGAGAAAGGGTTTGCAGGGACCGCAGGAAGTCCCATTGTCCCTGAGTGTTTGGATGTGTCACACAAGAGATTTGATGAGAAACATAATTGTGATTGCAAAGAGTCAATATTTGGCATCTGTTCATATTGATTCGGTTTCTCAGCACTGTTGGGATTAGCCTCTGTGGCTGTGAATCAGGGTCCCGCTGGATTAGCTACACCCAGTGGGCTAAGCCTAGAAACCTATTATATTTGTGATCTTAATTTAGAAAAAAAAAAGAATTCTAATCATGCTTTGTCCAGGCCTGTGAGGACACACACATATAGAAAATGGTTGGTTCTTAAGTCTCGGCGCTAAATCGCCTTTTTATCCACAAAATGTGTACAGCACTGTAGAAATGCAAGTCAATTCTCTGACCCTGTGGGACTACCTCAAAGGGTAATGGGGAAGTTCAGGCTCCATGACTCATTTAAGCCACTTCCTTTCAGCTCAGAAAATCAAAAGCGATGCTAATTGGTGCCAGAGGGAACGGAGCCGTGAGTGTTTGTGCCTTTGCTTCTAAACAGGACGCTTCCCTCGGAGAGATTTGATATGTGCTGTATTTAGCTTTGGTGTCCTCTCCACCTCTGTGATTCACATGTATAAAAATAGCTCTGTCATGTTTATTTTTGGGATTCTGAGATGCTATTAACTACTGACAAAACCATAATAATGGAAATAATTAATAAGGGAGTTGGCTATCAATTCAAGAAGACAAGTGTTGATGGGTGTATATTGCAGTGGGCGTCCTATGAAAGGGGATGAGATCACTCCCCCTTGTACCTGGCTGTCTTTGAGTGTAATCAGACATGTTTTGGGGAAGGACCCTGCCACATTAAGTCCAAGGACAAATTCAAAGCTAACTTATCAAGGACATGATTTCCTCTGTGCGACTGACAGGACCCAGCAGGGTTTGGAGCAGATGACACATTCAAATAAGCCAATGGTCTCAGGTTCCCACACAGGCAGGCATAGATCCAGAGGACAGGACATCTGCTAGCACCACCTCTCAATAACATCTCAGACTCAGGAGCCAAGTCAAGGAGAGTCCTTGAAGAGATCTGGGAGGGCCCTTGTTGATTCCCCAGATCAGCTGATCCATCGTGGGCTGACTGCAGCTTCCATTCCAGTCACCATGGTGGTGGTGGGGGTCACCGTGGAGCAGCAAATGGGTCACCGTGGAGCAGCAACCAGCCCTTTCCTCTGTAAGCTGCCTTGATGGTGTAGAGAATAAGGTATATGAGACCCAACGTGAGTCTCTCCCCTCTCCAGCATCATGCCTGACAACAAATGGAAGCGATTAGTGTGGCCAGAGTATAGGTGTGCACTGGGCTGCCTGAGAAATCTTGTTATATCATGGGGTCCTATACACCTAAGTGACTGCCTCCTAACATTATCTGTGAACTAGATTTAAACAGTAATGGCAAATAAGGGGTCATTCATAAAGGATGTCTTACATCAATCTTACATTTTAACTGATATTTTTTCTTCTCTCTCTCTCTCTCTCTCTCTCTCTCTCTCTCTCTCTGTTTTTCACCCTTTTAAAGGAGAATGCGATCTCATATTTTTCAATCTAAAGACAAAAGTTAAATTCTCGTGACTCTGTAGGTCACAGCTAGACGTCAACAGTCTAACCCGTTCCTAGTCGACGAGTTGACAAGCAGCCAGCACATGCTGAAAACAAATGTTAGCCAAGACAGTTTTTAAAATATTGTGGGCTGGGTGTGATGCTTAGTATAATGACTTGCCTATTAAGCATGCACAGAGATAGGGATTTGCAAAGGGGATTTATTTTGCTAGATAACAGTCCCTGCTGTGGCTCATATCCTTCCTTGAATTGAATGTCGTTCGGAGTTGCACTGAAGATGGTTTGAATAATGAGAGCAAAGTGCAGCTGACTCTCAGCCTTTTTGGTTTCAAATCAATGGAACCCTTTTCCCTATTCATTTCATTCACTTTCAAAGAGGATCCCCAAGAGGAATATCTAATCCCTTAACCCTGTCAAGGAGAAATGGGGGAGGATTTATTTTATGTGTTTCTGTTGCTGTTTACCAGAAGTACATACTTATGCGATTCGTTGAACAAAACAACAGAGTCGATCCTGGGATAAATCCTCATCACTCACATTGACGTTGGGCGAGCTTGGATGGTGTTCTGAACTGGCCGCCTTTCTCAATACATGAAGAAGAAGTGTGGTGCGCACATCTCTCCCCCTACCTGGTGCGCCATAGCCTAATTGCATGGGGAGTGGTTCATCCAAACTGCCTTTCTTTCACATGGGGAGTGGTTCATCCAAACTGCCCCCCACCCGCCTGCCACCTGGGGCCCAATCCTGCCACCTGGGGGCCCACCACCCCAAGGCCCCCTCCACTGACGACACCACTGCTTCAGAGAAACTGTGAGGGATCCAATCAGAAGCGCAGCCTCATAGGAAGACCATAGGCCTATGCCTAAGTGGTATAAAATGGTATATTCTCCTGTTCTGGCTTTACTCTGGAGAAACTCATATTTGTTATATATATAGTACATAATTTTATTGTACAAAGAAATTTCAATTTAGCTGCAGTGGGGTAAGGGGTAGGAGTGCTTACCTCCAAGTGAGTATGAATAACTCATGACTTTGGCAGTCCAAAGTTTTGTTCGCTATATTAAATGCCAGCAAAAAGATCTATGGGAAATTGGATTTGTAGAGGAAGCATATGTGAGAGTCTGCGCATAAGTATTCAGGTACATTGCAGCTTTGAAATTTAGGCTTCAAAATATTGGAAATCAAACCGTAGGTTTCAAAGGACGACACAGTCATTTTTTGAGATCAGTATGAAAATTTCCCTTGTGAACAATGTAGGTAGTTTGTGCAAGATCACTGACAGTGCAATAAGAAAGGTAGTAATCTGTATGTTCCATATCCATACCTCATCCCTAGGGTTCAAACCGACAGCCTGTTAAGTCACACAGTACTTAATATGTTTATATATCTGTAAATCAAGGCCAACCTGATTATTAAGTAGGCTGACAGTGCAATCCTGCTGTGTGCTGGCACCGGGGTTGAGTGTTCCAAATGTGCCATAAAGCGCATTTACAATGACTCAAGAGTAGACGGCACTGGTGGAAAGGTCTGCACTGTCCAGCCGCTGCCGGAGCCAGCGACCAGTGCTGGGGAGCGGGTAGGTTGGCTGCCGGCAGGCGTGGGTGCTGGGGGAGGGTTGGAAAGAGCAGGGAGGGGCGTAATAGGACAGGGGGAGGGCAAGGGTGTGGGCAGATCGGGCCTGGGAGGGGTGTGGGACCGGCATCCTCATCAGATGCTGTATCCTATCCTCCCTCCTGGGTCTTGAACCCAGACACGGGGCTGCTCGGTTCTATGTCAGCTAAAGAGCTTGCGGAGAACCAAGTAGCCCCATTGCAACAGCTGGGGGTTTACCCAGGGTAAGCGGGCAAATGCCTGCTTACCCCAAGTAGACCTCTAGTTAGGCCCTTCCCAGGATAGGATTCAGTGTGGACCGTGTGGGTCATGCTGAACACCTTATGTTGGGGGAGGATAGGATTGGGCCCCATTTTGAGTCCAAACCCCTTTTAAAGGCATCTAGGCCAGGTGCCATCACCACATCCTGTGGCAAGGAGTTCCACAGATGAATTACACGCTGGGTAAAGAAATATTTTCTTTTGTTTGTTCTAACTCTCCCTCCACTCAATTTTAGTGCATGTCCCCTGGTTCTGGTGTTGTGCGAGAGGGAGAAGAATTTCCCTCTATCCACTCTCTCCATCCCATGCATAATTTTATACGTCTCAATCATGTCCCCCCTCAGGCGCCTTTTTTCTAGGCTGAAAAGCCCCAGACGCTGTAGCCTTTCCTCATAAGGGAGGTGCTCCAGCCCACGAATCATTCTGGTCGCTCTTTTCTGCACCTTTTCCAATTCAACTATATCCTTTTTGAGGTGTGGTGACCAGAACCAGAATGCTTCTACCATTCATTTCTGTCAATATTCATTACTTTTACTGGGTCGCTAATTTAATTTTCCTATTTTACTGGGCTACACTGTCCTGAAAGATCTAAAAGGGAAGAAGTATGTCTACTCAGAAGTAAGTCCCATTATAGTCAATGGGGCTTACTCCCACGTAAGTGTGGACAGGGTTGCTGCCCCCTTAAACACCTTTTTAAATAACTAAAAATACATATAAGTTAAAGAAATAGCTGTCCTTTGAAGAACTTGATGGATCCAGTGATATGAACAACTTCTTAAAACTGGCTAAGTTTCTTCTACATCTAAAAGCACTGGCTCTTTTGCTCAAAGATCTAAAAGGGAAGCAGTACGTTTACTCAAAAGTAAGTCCCATTATAGTCAATGGGGCTTACTCCCATGTAAAAGCACTGGCTCTTGATGAAAGGACATTAAATCCATTTAAATAAATAGTTTGCACTTGCTATAACGGAATATGTGAACAGTAACACCACTGGCGGCAGGGAATATAGAAGGGGAGCAGAAGGGAGGAGGGGGGCAGAAAGTTGAGGGTGTGCCCCTAGTACATTTTGGGCTAGAGACGCCACTGGTTACCCTATATAGAACTATTGGTCACCTGATCTTTAAGAACATAAGAAGAGCCCTGATGAATCAGGCTAAAGGTCCATCTACCTGTATCTCACAGTGGCCACCAAATGCCTCAGGAAGCACACAAGACAAGACACAGCATGTCCTCACTTAAAGTCATTATGTTATAAGTTGTTTCGTTTTAAAGTTGTGGGGGGAAAAATGATTCCCAGCCGGGGCCACTGTCTGTCAGGAGTTTGAATGTTCTTCCCATGTTTGCATGGGTTTTCTCTGGCCCGGGAAGCTCACATTTATTTCAATGTTTAATATTAGAAGTGTTTGGGGTCTTTATAGACGTTTGGTGATGTTTTTGTGACCAAAAATAAGCCGTAAATTCTTGTTTATGTATTTACATCTTGTTTATGTATTTACAGCCTAAGGTAAAATTGGTTTTGCTACAAGTCATTTTGCTTAAAGTTGCAGTCTCCAAGAAGCTATCAACAACTTTAAGTGAGGACTTGCTGTACCTGTATCCTGTTGTCACTCCCTTGCATCTGGCATTATTTATCTTTGCTAACTATTGTGGATTGTAACTGTTGTGAACTGTCATCTGTTGAGTGCTGCTTATCTAGGCTTACCAGATCTCCAACCGGGACAGAGTGCTAGACCTTTAGGAGAAGGAATGTGGGCAGGTGTAGCTTGTTAAGTCCTAGAGCACAATCCTAGGCATGTCTACTCAGAAGCAAGCCCCATTGAACACAATGGGGTTTGCTTCCGAGTAGACATGCCTAGGATTGTGCTGTAAGGTTTAACAAGCTACACCTGCCCACATTCCTTCTCCTAAAGGTCTAGCACTCTGTCCCGGTTGGAGATCTGGTAAGCCTATGCTTATCTAATTTTTTACATGACATCTCTTTCCAAGGATTTGTAATAATAATGAAGATTAAGGGAAGGGAAGAATAGTTAGTTAATTCAGATCTGAAGGCATTTTTTTCCATTGCTCCTTACAAGAGTGGGGAAAGCAGCAGTCTCATTCATTGCTATGGTTAAAAAAGAATTGCCTCCAAATTGACTGTATATTTTTAAAACCCTATTTAAAGGAAAGGTTGTCCCCAAACAAAAGAAAGAAATAATCATAACTCAAAAGCTTGGATATATGTTTCCCTTGTAAGCACTTTTATACCCTGAAGGTTGGATAAACAAAATTGAAACTTCAGTTTTTAGTGATTTCAAATCTTGATCCCACTAAAGTAGAAATTGAACCCTGGGGCATTAAGAAATACATATACAATGTTTCTGTATGAAGCTTCATGTCACCACCGAGGTAGTTTACTGGCTCACAAAGACAGGTATTCTGATTCCATTAACCTTATGCTTTGGGAAGGAACAAATACTTACCGTAATTTAAGTATACAAAGCCATTTGCTGCCAAATGTTTAGCTTGTCATTCCAACAAATTGGTTCACATAGCTTGGATTATACTTTGTTAATAATGTAGCTCTGCTCTTTGAGTTTTATTTAATCTTTATCACACAATACAATATGTTTGGTTTATAATCCAATGAGAAGAAAAATCCTCTCTCTCTCTCTCTCTCTCTGTCACACACACACACACACACACACACACAACATTTTCATATACTTAACAGATTTTGTTTTATATACAGTACTAAAAACAGCATTCACCTTCATGAAAATGTTCTGGATGATCTGGATATATTTAATTTACTTTCAAGAACTTGAACACAAAATGTTCAAAACATATTTGACTGTAAATCTGAGAGTCATCAGCTAGCTGTAGTTATAGCTGCATCATAGGAAGCTGTCTGTGCATTTATATATTTGTAAATGTTTTCACTTCAAGGGGTGTTGCATATTAATAGATGAACATCATTAATACTTAGCATTTGTATAATGTTTTTGAGCACATCTCATAGTCTACCTTATGGAAAAACTTACAACAACCTTGTAAGGTGAGTGTTATTAGCATCATCCCCATATCACAGCTGGGGCTGACAAGAAATGACTTGTTTATGATCACCCAGTGATTTGATAGCAGAGGTAAGATTCAAACCAGAGAACTTCTGCTTCCTAGAGCAGTCCTCTTGCAAGTCTGTAATTACTCACAAGGTCTGGCCTTACTGTGACTACTTTCAGGTTGTGGTACTAGTGCACACATTTTTGTTCACATTTAGAGATGCCCAAGTCGAAAATTCAAGTGTGCCATGTCAGCTGGAATGGATGTTGGCAAATTTCTTCCTTTTTCTTTTAGGATCAATGGCATGGCTGGTCTGGAAAGGTTTTGAACCCTGCTTCTGTTTATTTCAAGGGATCAACATGCCTTATTATAGAGACTCCTGTGAAAAGTTACAATAAGAAGTAGACGTCGGGGCTTGAAATGTTTGCTGCAGCTTCTGACCATGGCAAGGCAATCTGCAGAATAAACTCTTGCATTGTTTACACACATGGTGATGCCTACAGGGATACAATATTTGGCTGGTGGAACTTACTCAGCAAGGTCCAAAGCTGCTCAAAGAAGCTGCATTAAAATGAGAGCTAAGGCAGGTTGTTGAGGAAGTCTCTGAGTTCAGTGTTCTATAGGCTTTCAGAAGCTTCAAGGTTTTAACAGAAAACTATTGCTTATCTTTCATGTGAGACAACTTATGGATCCAGACTAATAGCTAGAGGTGTTTGAAAATGGTGTTATTTATCTTACTCAGAAGTAATCCCATTGTGTTCAGTTTCACCAGAAACAAACACCTCTACTAATAGCGCAATCCTGTGTAGAATGCAGTGGCGGAATACCTAAGGCATCCGCTGCATCCTAGCCAGGATTGGGCCTGCACTGGTAGAGCTGTAGCACTCCTCGGGAGAAAGAGATGTTTGTCCATTTCCCCTGGGTAGAGCCCCAGCTGGCCCAATGGACCTCCTTGGATGTGTGCCATCAAAACGGCCGGCGCAAATCTGAGGAGCCGGTGTAAGGCCAACCAGGCCTGGGATGAGGGATAGGATTAGCCAGAGCATGCTACCAATGATTCCTGCCCTGTCCTTGGTCTGATGGGCCAATCACCCCCTCCTGTTCCAACCCAGTTCACCCTCCCCAAACCCCTGCCCCGACCAGCACAGGACCTACCTGCATCCGCCGCCGCCGGCCACAGGCAGAGTGAGCAGTGCCGGCCTCTCCACTAGCGCTACTTACTCTCCAGGTGTTGAAAACATACCTTATGCCATGTTTATGACACCCGGCGCCAGCAGAACTGTCGCTCCGCCGACATATTCTTACACAGGATTGCGCCATAAGTATAGTGTGAAAATGGGAACATTTCACTTGTTTGTATTATACCCTGTTTGAAACACACGCACATTTTTTGCCAGAAAGATCCATACTATTCCTTGTGTATAACTGGGCCATTATTGGATCATCTAGGGGCAAAGGATGTTTTATTTCTCTATGTACAAAGACACAGAGGTCAACATGCTCCCTGCCCTGCTTCATAGACCACCCAAGATTTAAATTATTATACTTATACGAGTCTTTACTGGGCCCCTCATGCTTCCATGCTCACCCCATCACACAATCGTTTCCAGTTCCAGTAGTATGTTGAGTGCTTATTTAGTCATCAAATTCTTGCAGATATAGATATCATTCAGTAGGTAAACATAGTTGCTTTTGTCTAATTGCTCTAGTACAGACACAGGGGCTCCGAAAGTGCACATGAAATTGATTTGGCATGCACTCAAAGGCTCCAAGGCGCACCTGAGCCTCCATATTTGCAACATGCAGAGGCTGCTCTCCTAGTGCAATGAATGGTCTGTATTCCTGATGGGGGGGAATCCAAATGTATGGACTGTGTTGCATCACAAAAGGTAGGACTTTGAATCCTTCTCACTGGGTGAACTAATACCAATTGCATGTGAGTCTGATGTGATTCATCATCATGTTATCTCCTATCTGGAAGGTACGTTTTCTCATTCTCATTCCATCTGGGAGATAACATTTTAAAATAATTTTAAAATCTCCATATTACTACGAGGGATTTGGCTCACTGAATATAAAATAACCCATTTCTCTTGTTTTACTGGAAAAGGAGGCAGGTTCCTTGACTCCAGCAGTTGCTTCTCTGATAGTCTTGCTGTTTTGACCTCTGTTGATGTTTAGAATGTAAACAGCCAAATAATGACTGCTCTGTCCAGCTGTAAAATATCCAGATCTTTGGGCTATGGTAGTGTATTATTTAGTCTCTAAATAGTGTTTTTTTTAATCCATGTACGGTATATCAGCCTAAAAATGATGGTTGCATATGTGAAAATGAAATCTCTGGATCCAGCTTAATCCTCCAAATCCAACCATGGTCTAATCACAGGCCATTTTCTCAAGTGACGGTAAGAGTGCATTGTGAATATCTTGTGTCTGTCTAGCACTTGTAAATGCTGTTAGTGGCTGACAGAAAGTGAAGGGAGCTATTTTTAAACCGAATGTACTTTCTAGTCATTGTAGTTTTCTCATTCGATTTACAGATGTGGGCAATGCAAAGAGGAGAAAAGAAAAACCTGAAACTTCAGTGACTGAAGCATCGCTGGCGAAAATAGCGAAAGAGATTTCATTTGATTGGCTTTCCTTTGATTGTGCCTAGGGAAAAGAAAGTCAGTGGAGCAACTCGCACGCTGCCACACGTGGCTCCAATGGAAGCCACCGTGGCAAGTTGCCCACACCCATTGCCACAGCAGTCTTGCATAAAGCTGAGCAGATTGCAGGAAAGTTCATCTTTAATGTGGAGGTGCTACCTGTGGAGACTACAGGGACCTGCATGTGGTGCTCTTCCTTTATCTATGTGCCAGATCAGCACCGAGGTGGCTGACATGCTGGGAGTAGCAGCTGTCCAGCAGCGATTAGAGGAGGCAAAGCACAATAGCACCATTTTGAGATGCAGGTGGCAAACAGGGAGCACTGCAGGGGATGCAATATCCTAAGGGCTTCTTGAAATGGGGTGGGCGAAATCCTGTTTGAACACGTTTTGTCAAGAGATGCCTTCAGTTCCTACCTATGCTGTGTCTTTGGACAACAGGTCAATTGACAGCTTAGCAGATGTGCTATACATATGGGCATAAAAACACAAGCAGGAGGTCCCCATGTGGCCTGTTTTCCCTGTCTATATGGTATTGCGATGAGGCAGTGAGACCTCTGATCCTGAGTGACAGATCTGCAGGGATCCCTTGGAGCATTCAAGGAGCTGCTCGTGGAAATGCAGTGTTTGTTACCCAGCGGGAAGAGGAAGTTGCCAGATTGGTTGGGATTAAAAACACACACAGGATAACTGTGGACTGGGAAGAAATCCGGGGATGTAGGGAAGCTAAGAAACATTTGAAGCAAATTAAAGATTACAAAGTACTGTAAATAGTCCTCCCTATGAAGGAGTTCTGTTCATACCAGGAAGGGTAGGTGGAGAATGAGACTTGAGAAAAGGGTAGATGAGATAATTGAGGCAAGAAAGCATTAATCAGAGATGGGGCTCTGAAAAAACTTCACAGAACTTAAGATAAAGGATCCTGTCAGCCTGCCCCACCTGACTTACCTTCCAGGGGCTCCTCGAGAGTCAGGCTGGCAGGCAACTGCCTGAGGTGCTGCCAATTGCTTGACCACCGCTCTCTCGGCCGCAGCAGAACAGCCAGGTTTGTCCAAGGCCATGTGGCTCGATACTTGGTGGCCAACACCTGCCCCATGCCCCTTGCCAGTAAGGCCGGAGGGAGCTTTGCCCACACAGACAGAGGCAGGCAGAGAGGCTGGCCGACAGCCACATACCATGCTCCTGGCCACGGAAAGGCTAGCGGCAATGCCCCGACCCCGGGGAAGTCAGGCTCCAGCAAGTGGAGGCCTGCCAGAGCGGCCACCGTCAAGCCCCAACACTGCCAGAAACTCGCATGGAAGTGCAGGCAAGGTCGAGGCTGGCTATGAGTAGGCTTGCCATATTTTCCCCACCTCCATCCGGGACACTCCCCCCAGTTAATAATTTAAAATAAAAAATTAATTTAATAAAAATTAATTTTAAAACCGAAGGGGGCGCAACCGCATTTTTATTTATTTATTTATTTAGTCTACAGCCGAAATAAATAAATAAATAAATAAATTTAAGTTTAAAAACAGACGTCTGCGTTTTTAATTATTTATTTAATTTTACAATGAAATAATTAATTAAATTAACTTACCCCATCGTCGCCGTCGTGCTGCTCCTCGTCATGCTGCTGATCCGGTCTCCCACTGGCCCCACACGGAGCCAGCGAGCAAATGACAGCCTGCTTGCCCATGCCGCGCGCGCCTGCCGGCGCTGGCACCAATGCCATCACTGCTCACTCTGCCACTGGCCAACACCTGTGTCGCTGGATGCAGGTAAGTGTTGCGCCGGGCAGCAGGTGGGCATGGGGAAGGTGGGCCATGGTGGCAGGGGAGGGGGCTATTGGCTGGCAATGCCAGGGAGGGGGCGGGGATATCAGTGGCATGATCCGTCATATCTCAACCCCCTTGCCAAGCCTAGGCGGCCTGGCACAGCCTCCCCAGATGTGTACCAGCAAAATAGTTGGCACGCATTCGAGGAGTCCCTTTGGGGCTGATGGGGCTGATACTGGGGGAAAGGGAGAAACATCCCTTCCCCCGCCCCCAGGTGTGCTTCAGCTCCTCCAGTGCAGCCCTTATCCTGCTTTGTATCTGCCGCAGCGCACTTTGCGTGCTGTGATGGATCTTAGGCAGGATTGGGCTGCCCATGCAATACATTCATGTGCAGAGTAGCAAGTCTGCTGTGGTAACAAATTCTACGAAATAAAACTCATAGAAAATATGTATGTACTGTACAGCATACAATACATTCATAAGTGCCTGTCCATCCCTTTGATGGCTGATAATGAGCAGTATGTCAGTGCACAACCTGTGTTGTGAAGATTAAACGGTGAACTTACAAATAGCACCTCACAAGTTTCCCTTCTAATCCTAATCATCAAATTAGGTCTCCAATTGGGCTTGTCACAAATGTCATTTCTGACCCCCCAGAATGAGAAACCAGGATGAAGCATGCTTGTGCAACCAGCACGTTCGAATGGATCTACTTTGACAATCTGGCCTTATTCTACAAATGGGTATTTGATGCATTAAAAAGGTCATCCTCCCCCTGATCCCTTCAGCATTGTTGGCAATGCAATTATTTCTGCAGCACTAGAATGATGTGCCGTAAACAGGGGGTTA
Organism: Plestiodon gilberti rubricaudatus; assembly: GCA_026170595.1. Classification (NCBI taxonomy): domain Eukaryota; kingdom Metazoa; phylum Chordata; class Lepidosauria; order Squamata; family Scincidae; genus Plestiodon; species Plestiodon gilberti. Next base: position 48,744,192 of record JANXHW010000004.1, on the reverse strand, counting down.
TGACTTCCCTCAGCAGAAAGCTAGTGTAGGTTTGCAAAGGAAAAAACACACACACAAACAAACCCAAACCTCGCATCTTTAATAACAGCAGCTGGAATAAAGAACCCTGCTCGCTAAGTAAATTGCTTTTAAATGAATGGGTTCCAGGTTGCTGTTTTCTTTTCTTTCAAAATCTACTTGGTATGTGAAAGCCCATCCTTAAGAAAATGCAAAGGAAATTCTTCAAGCTATTGGATTTTCTGTTTACTTTACCCAATGCCTATTGCTCATGTGGATTTTTTCCCCCGCTCCCAACAAACGGAGACAAATCATGCCAGAGAAAAGATGGGAGTAACTATTATGCCCAAGCTTTGCTAATACAAGGGCTGCCACAGTTCTCTTTTCTTCTGCTGTCTACCTCAAAAAGGCCTTGGGTGATTAGTGGCAGAGAGAGAGAGAGAGAGAGAGAGATCTGAATAACAACTGGCTTTGAAAATATAAAAGGGAGAGTAGCCATTGATCCTTCAATTCAGCATGTCTTATTGATGCAATTCAAGATCTTTTTTGCAGCAGGCATAGTCTAACCCCACAGTCTGGGTAACATCTTCCACAGTCTGGTTAACACCTTCCCCATTCAACAGTAACAGCCCAATCCTATCCCCCGCCAGCCTGGACCATTCAGCGCTGCTGATTGAGCTGCACTGCATGCTGGGGGGGGGGACTAGACAGCCCAGGAGAGGTAAGTAAAAAAATATTTTTTAGTTACCTCCCTGTAGGCCACCTGGCCTCCAATGGGTCTCCTTGGACCTATGCCAGCTCTTTCGTTGGCATAAGTTCAAGGAGACTCCTGGGGGTAAGTTTGGGCCTGGAAGGGGGATAGGATCTCAGTGTGTGTCACTGCTGCCAAGATCCTCCCCATCCCGCCCCGGACCAGCCTGCTCCCTGCTCTGAACCATCTATGATCCTTCTCCGAACTGCCCCTGCCACCAACCTGCCTATTCTGCCAATGGTTCAGTGGCCCATTCTCTGCCGGCATGGAACTTCCTGGCTCCAAGCTGCCTGCTGTTGGAGCAGCTCATATGATGGCAAGCCCCGCCTTATGCTGATAGATTGTGAGATCCGTCAGTGTAAGGCCCTGATAGAGTGGGCCTTTAAAAAGGGGCAGGGGAGGGCGGGGAGGGGGCAAAAAGGGGCAGAAAGTGTGGGAAGGGGGCAGATTAGGCCTGAGAGGAGGTGGAATCAAAGTTGTCCTATTCACTTTCCCAGGCCTCCAAGCCCAAAAATGGGGCTTTTCAGTTCAGCACTACCAAATTAGGTAGCATTGACCCAAATAGCCCCATAGCAGAGGCTGGGGAATTCCTTGGGATAAAGAGAAGGTTGACTTTATGGGTTGACTGTTCTGGGTTGCCATGGACATGCAGGGCACCGTAACTTCTATGACTTTGTGTTAAACTAGATGTGACATGACAGCCATATTTGTTTATTTCCCCATTCACAGTTGAAATGGGGGTGAGATCTAATTTTAATATATAAAGTGAGCCAGGTTGGGAAACAACTGCCTGAAATGGTGGTTCATAGAGAGGAAAGGAGGGGGAGGAGAAGGCTCTGCCCCCTCACCCATGCACTGTTTTTCCATGTAGGTAAATTAAAATCCCACCCCCACTTTATATGTACATAGGGTAAACAGGTGTAGCTGCCCTCATCATGTCTAGTTTAGCGCTTCGTACTGCAGGGTAAATTCTTTTCTGTATTGGTTGAAAAGCTGTCTGCAAATATGCCTGAAAAAGTAAACAGGCATGTAAGTAGGGCAGGCAAAGAGGAAAAGCCCAGCTAGTGGGTGTAGAAGTTATACGGGGGGGATCAGCATTACAGCAGCCATAGTTTCCTTATTAACGAGGCAGTCTATTAAACTGTGAAATAACGTTCGGAGAGAGTTTATGTTCCTTTAATAATGTGAGGAACATAGTCGAAGCTAATTTCCCAAATGCCAATATCTGCTTTGTACACAAGTGTATATATAATATGTACACTGTAACTGAAAAGACCATCTTTGTTTCAGGCTGTATTTACATTTTTCCCCTTTGACTTGTTGCTTGATTAAAAGGCGTTTATTGCAAACTAGCTTTCTTCATGGGAGCAGAATGAAAGAATTGACCAAGCTAATCTGGCTCTAATTTGAGAATGGAGTGATAATGTCTTTCCATTGAACCTGATAGGTCTCACCTTCTATCCTACTGTGTTAGTGTCTGGGGAAATGAGGTGTTTGAGTACATTTCTGCCTTGCTCATGCAGGATAGGTTTGAAACCTCTTCCTGTAATGGAGCCCTATAAAAGCTTCTTCCATGGTCTGTGATCACGGCTCTTTTCTGCTTCCTAAGAGCACTGCTGTAGCTTATGTGTCATTTCTGAACACTAGAACCACTAAGGAGAATTAAAAAAGAAAACAGTCTAAGAAATAGATCTTTCCCAGAACACCTTTGAAAATCACTGAAGCATACCAGTATGACTTGGAAGTGAAGGAAATTGTAGTCATAAAGAGTCTACACCAGCTTTCTATTGCCACAGAGACAGATTAGTTAGGATGCGAATACAGCACTCCAATTTTATCTGTGGATATAAACAACTATAATATAATTGCTAACATTTTTTTGCTTTTTTTAACCACTCATGAAGCATTTAAAATGTTAAGAAGAGTCTGCAACATTTTTGATAAGGTCAGTTTGTGAGGGCTGTTAGGCACTTCGCTGCATGGCTAGCTTTTGAATGCACATACGCGTGGATTAGGAAAAAAAGGGAAAGAGCCTGTCACAAGAATTTCAAGAAGGACTCATATTGAGATAGAGATAGCACTGGCCCACCTCTTTAATAACTGTGGAAAGTACTGCTTGACAACCCCTGAGTTGGGTTTGACACTTGAGGAGGAGGAGAAAAAGGTCAAATCAGAATCACTCGTATTTAAAGCAAAGATCCTCAGCGCATTGTCTCCCATAACCAACTCACCCTGCTCCCAAAGCCCACTGCCTGTCATCTCACATTTATTTGCTATGATTGTATGTGTGGGTAACCAAAGCCACAGATCAATGCAAACCTGAACTGTGTCTGGGCCAATCAGCTGAAGCAATAAACAGGGAGGCAGCCATACATTTAAGTACGAGTGTCAGCCTTTGGATAGGTCAAACTAAGTCAGTTTGGAAAGTCAATGAAATTACATGCAGTTTTGAAAAAAAATAAGAACACATAAAGAATATTTCTTTCTCGGCCAAAGCATTTTAGGCTAGAATGCTCCCCAACTCTTATTCTGAGATGCTAGTCCCAAAATCACCAACTACTGAGGGGATTATTCATATTATTAATGCATGTGAATTTTGGCCAGCTGCATGCTACGCGCTGCGGCAAGGAGAGTCACGCCGGCCACATGACCACGGAGGCGTCTTCGGACAACGCTGGCTCTTCGGCTTTGAAATGGGGATGAGCACCACACCCTAGAGTCGGACACGACTGGACTTAATTGTCAGGGGTCACCTTTACCTTTTTTACCTATCCAGACAGTCAGCCCAATCCTACTTAATTCCCCATACAACGATGCGTGTACTGCATCCTATGGGGAGTTTTGGCCTCTGGAGGCCCCCTCGAGGTATGGGAGGGTTTGTTCCCTTGGGATAAGCCCACACCTGCCCACTGTACCTATGCCAGGTATAGGTATAGACTGGTGCAAGTCTGTGTGGACACGGGTCGGGGGAATTAGACCGGGAAGGGGGATAGGGTATTGGCATGTGCTGCTGCCACTGATTCCGACCCTAATATGTCCTCCTCCCCACCCCATCACTGCCCCATTCCTCCGCCTCCCTCCCAACCCCTGTATGGACTTACTGCTGCCAGGGCTCTTCTGTGTTCACTGGTGCATGGAACCTGGCCATGCCAAATGGCTTGTCATGTTTTGTGACATCCATAAAGGGCTTTATGCCTCTGGGATGCTCGTTCTGGTGGCATAAGGCCCGAATACGATTGGGCCAACAGGCTGCAATCCTATGTGCATTTTCCTGGGAGTAAGCCCCTTTGAACAAAATAGGACTTACTTCTGAGTAGACATGCATAGGATTGGGCTCACAGTGAGGTAACTGTCCACCTCACTCTTAAGTAGAAAAGGGCCTTCAGACTTCCCCTCATTGCCCTTACACCCCCCCCCTAAAGTGACACAAGTTCATTGGGGATATTATTGAGCCACATTATTAAGCCAATCATGAATTAAACTTTAACAGCAGTGGGTCCTGCCTCGTACTGCAGCCCCCTTCGTGTGGGCATCTAACCTAGCAAAAGTGTCCCCTTATGGGCATTCCCACCATGACTCCAAGCTGTGGACTATCAGTTGGCAGCCTGAGCTTATCAAGGCCAACCCAGAGGGGTTGAGGGAGCTGAACTGCATCACCCCCCTCAGGCCGGAAAGCATTTGAAGTTGGCTTTGCAATCCATGTCCAAGGGACTACCAGGAAGCCATTCCTGTGCCAGATTCCTGATCTAGGGATCAGTACTGGTCCCCTCTCTGCCCCTGCTTACTTCAGGGTGCAAATCAAAATTCCCTATGCTTACTGACAGGCCCATACCAAACATGCCAGATGTGACCGCACTGGATAAAAGTGAAAAACCCAACCCAAATACCTCGGTCTGGGGTAAGTGAGAAAAAGAAAAGAAAGAAAACAAAACCTGCCAAGGCCAATCAGGCAAGCAGCAAAAAAATTCCAGCCCAGCTCCAAAAAGGTAACTGGCTAGTCCTAGACTGTGCGTTTTTATGACAGAGGCACACTGAAAATGTGAAATGGCAGGTACAGCAGCAGTACCTGCCCAACAGCTCAAAACACCCAATAGGGTGTGAGCAGTGGCCTCACTGCAGGGGGTGGTGGAGCTCTAAGTTCCGCTGGGATCGGAGCTTCCGTTACATGGAGGAACAAAGCGGCCCCGCCCCCTAGCCTTCGGAGCCTTTCAGGGCAGCGAAAGCAACGCGCATGCGTTGCTTTTGCTTCCCTGAAAGGCTCCGAAGGCGAGGGGGCGGGGCCGCTTTGTTCCTCTGTATAATGGAGGTTCCGATCCCAGCAGAACTTAGAGCTCTGCCCCCCCCCGCAGTGACGCCACTGGGTATGAGGTAAGACTCCTTGCCTTGCGAAATGGCCGGGCTGGGCAAAAATGTTCCTGCCACTGAGAATGGGCGGGAGCGACATTCTCTTTTCTAGACTTAATAAAAAACTTGCTGCTGGCCTGTTTTAGAAGCCTTTATAGTCAAGGGGCTTTATAGTCTTCTTAATAGACCAAATAAATGACCAATGCATGCATGTAACTTGATTTCAGTAATAATGAAGTTTACCTGCCTATTTGTGCTTTGAAGCTGCTGAGATGATCTCAACAAAATGGGATCTATTTTGGCCCGGAGCCAAAGAGTTTAGGTAGAACGAATCAAGGTCACGGGGATAAAAGCCATGTCTGCAATAAAAAACGTTATAATTAAAACATTAAAACAAACGTAAAACTCATTAAAAATCATAATAGTTGTATAAGGCAGGGGTCTATCGCATGCCAGGCCAGTGCGGTAAAGTATATATTGGCACGACAAAACGCTCTATAGCTACCCGTATTAAAGAACATGAATGTGGTTGCCGCTTGGGTCATACGGAACAATCTGCCCTAGCGGAGCACGTGGCAATAACAGGGCACGCTATTAAGGTTGATGGGACTGACAGTTTAGTGTGTGAATCAGGATTTAGACAATGCATTACGAAGCAATAGAGGTCTTCAAACATAAAAATGTATTGCTTAATCGACAACAAGAACTATCCTTCATTGATAAGATATGGGCTCCAACACTGATAAATTCTATAGTGCCCTTTAGGAACCCTCGTGAGATCGTGACCTTGATTCGTTCTGCCTATGTTGTTGCTGGCCATGAAAGTTTTAGAGCCAAAAAGTTGTTCAACTAGCTGTGCACTGTCCTGTTCCTGCCATCGTTATTGTGTGACTCAGGATTTCACTTTGCCAGGGAGCTGTCCAGCAGGCTAAGGAGCAAGGTAGCCAAAGAGCAGGAGAGTTGTCGTGCTAAAAAATTAGCTGGAAGAGCTTCCAGAGACCAGAGGAAATGTTAGACTAGCAACTACCAGGTACTAACAGACCCGCTTAATAGCTGTACTTCTCCTACCCCACCCTTTTCTGAAGCACCAGCTCTGCTCCAGAACATTCACTGGTCCTATCTCCTCCCCCTGAGTACTTCTTTTTTACAGTATTTATATACTGCGCTTCTCATAGAGTCAAGGCAGTTTACATAGGCAGGCTGACCACAAACCCCATTTTTTCAAATGGGTATTTACGGCCTCAGTCCAGCCCAACACAGGCACAGTTGAGGCACAGTTGAGGCCCAAAATAGGGCTGAGTTAGGCTGCAACTGTGCCTGAGTTAGGCAGTGGGCCAGGATCGAGGCAACACTTACCACAGAGGCAGGCAGGCCCCTGTGGGGAGGTGTCAGTCTTGTGGAAGCGAAGAGCCCCCTCCTGAGCTCGTCTGTGTGTACCTACCACAGCTGCTGCAGCATTCGCAGCAGATGGGCAGCCACAGGTGGGCCTGCAGGCACTGGGCGTGCGACAGTCAGCTGAAGGGCAGAGGTTGTGCCAGTGCCAGCTGCCCCAGGGCACCCTGGGCATTAGCCACCTGCTGCAGGGGGGAGTGCCACTGCCCTCCCTCCTGCAGAAGGTGATGCCACCCCCAAGCCACGGTGAGGCTGCACGTGGGAGTCATGGGGGGGAGAGGGGGAGAGAAGGGAAGGAGGGGTGGGAACGTCACACACAAGGGGGGGGGTCTCATGAGGTCTGGAACCGCCTCTGCCATGACATGCCCGTGCGCTGCCTGAAGCCCTGGGCCTCCAGGGCCGTGGCAATGCCCACAAAGAAGGCATCCTGGCGTGCCTTCTGCTCCGTGCCCCGGCAAAGACCGAGAGATGCCTTGGGCTTGTCTGCTGAGAGCGTGAAGGGCTCACGCAGCTCATCACGCCCCCAGATGGGGCAACGTCGGCGCGTCGCGGCAGGCGCTCTGGCGGGTTGGGGGGTTGCCAGCTTCCATCATCAGGGAGTGGGAGGGGAGGCAGACACACAGACAGGCAGACAGTGGGTGCTGGGGAGGGGCACGGGTGGGTCAGAGACAGACAGACAACAAGGCTGGTGGGAGAGGGATACAAGGAGAGGGGTCTGCAGAGACCAATAGGGACACAGGGGTCACTTCGCAGATGAAGGCAATGCAGGAATGGGCGCCTCTTATGCAGACAGACCTTGGCGGAACGGACGCCGTTGACGGGTGGACCGTGGGCGGAATGGACGCCGTTGACGGGCGGACCGTGGGCGGGTGAGAGCCCCGGTTGCCGAAAGGGCTCTTCACGGACGTGGCGGACGCGAGCGAATCCAGCATGGGTGCCGTGTACACCACAAAATACACCACATGTTTTTTGTCACAACCATGGTAAACCTAGCAATACTGACCTGTCCGTTGACCCTGTGGGGAAAAGAGGGGGGGGGGGACAGCTGGTGTCTACATAAGGCTAACAGTTCCACTCTTGTGGCATTGTGTGCTCACATTACTACAGGCAGCAATCAGACACAACATTGGTAAAGAGGCATATCATGGCAGGCATTGCAGGCAGCTATGAGACACGACATTGGTAAAGAGGTATATCATGGCAGGCATTGCAGGCAGCTATGAGACGAGACATTGGTAAAGAGGCATATCATGGCAGGCATTGCAGGCAGCTATGAGACAAGACATTGGTAAAGAGGCATGTATCCTACCTATATTTCTATATGCAAAGAGGCAGAAGTCAGACCACATGTCAGCACGAACCCTGCTCTTACCTGCACTCACCTGCTGGTGTTGTTGCCTGTGTGGGGGGGAGAGGGGCTGGGAGAAAGACATGGGTTAGCAAACACTTGCATGGAGACAGCTGCCCAGGCACAGCAGTAAACAGTTTGGCCACAGGCGGCACAGCCCTCTCTGCCCTAGAGGGGGGCAGAGAGGAGAGAGGAGAAGGGAAGAGAGAAGTGGGGTGTTTGAAATTTTTCAAAGTCCCACTTTGTGGCTGCTGGGGGACAGGACCCCACACCACGTGCTCAGAGAGAGAGAGAGAGAGTGGAGGGCTGGGGCTGGGCTTTTGTGGGAAAGAGGCTGGGTGGGGCTGGGTGCTGATAGGGTAACTATTTGGGTCCGGGTCCAGAGTTAGGCCACAACTGTTCCGTCCTAACTCAGGCACAACTCGGGACCAGGGTGTTAGAACTTTTCAGGAGAGGGCTGGTGTGGGTAAGGTAAAATGGCTCCTATGGGTCTCCTCACATTTGAGTCCACCCTTTTTGTTGACCCAAATTTTGTGCCTGAGTTGTGCTCGAGGGGGCGTGTCAGGGGGTCGCCAGTGTCTGGAACCGGAACAGATTTCGTAACCGCCCCGTCACTGCCCCGACACGCCCCCAACACGCCCACTTTTAGGCCAAACTTAGGACGGAATAGCTCTTATGCCGAACTTAGGACTGAATTGGTCAACTTTCCTTAACCCGTCCTATGTCAGTCACAATTGCAGCACAAATTCGGCCTCTGCGGCACAATTCAGGCACAACTCGAGCCTAAGGCGCTTAGGCTGCAGTTGTGCCTGAATTGTGCCGCTGAGGCCTTAGGCTGGACTGGGCTATACAAGTGTTTTTCTGAAAGAGAAACTCATAGAGCCCTCCATTTCTCCAGATGTTTCCCTTCATAGTGCAGCCGTCATCCTGGCTGATCAGCTCTTGTGCTTTCCAAACTTCCACAGGCAGCTGCAATCACGCCTCAGCCAATTCTCAAGATGTTATCCATTTCTTACCAGCTGACTCCTCCATGGAGATTCACCAGCGGCTTCTGGTCACCCATCCAAGATGTGACCCAAGCTGACCCTGCTTAGCTTTTTCAGGCAAGGTGACAGCTCAACATCCAGACCACACCTACTGACTTTTTATGGCTCACAGATGGGAGGTTACATGCTGCTGGACAGGCTTTCTGCCACTTGGTCTGGGCTCCCACTCAGACTTGCCACTGTCTCTGCTTCTGGTGTTATAGGGGTGGCATTGGAACACTGGAGCTGACTCAGCTCAACTGAGTGGTGGAACAAGTCAGATTGCTGTTTTGCCACCGTCAAAATAGGTAAGAAGTGAGAGAGGTACAGAAAATCTTCTTGTCTTAGAATGGATATGCACCATTCCAGGACAAGAATTACCCAAGTTATTTCTAATGGGGGGGGGGGAATGATTTCCAGAAAATCAGAAAATAAATTTTCTGATTGAATTCAGAATGAGCTTTCAGCAGCTCATCCATCTCTACTAATTACTTTTGAAATTGAAGGGAGTTTTAAAAGCATTTTGTGATATGGCAGAGGGAGAACTGCTGTTCATAGAAGAAGAAGAAAATTTGCTGGGCATGCACAAGCCTTTGGACCTGCCTAATATAGCTCTTTGGATCCCCGCCTAGTCTCATCAAAAACATTTTCACAGATGTTTCTCAGGATGTTTTCAGATGTCCACTCAAAAAAACTCTGCAGCAGCTTGAATCAAGATGTCCTATATTGCAGCCTGGCAGAGCTTGTTCATAAGGGAACTATTAGGAATGAATGGAATGACAAGCCATGTTAATGGACTCTCAAGCTGCAAGCTGGGTTGTCTTGCTGCTCTGAGCTGCTAGGGCTTCTGAGTGGACAACCCATCACAATAGATGGTCACAGAGCCAACATTTGATTTAGGAACATTATGGGTTAGGGGCACAAAATCAAGCCAGTGTTCACGTGGCTTTGTCATTTCCATAAGGGGCACTTGTGGATCTGAGCACAGTATAAATATTGCAGGCCAAACTTGCTTCATGTAAGACCCACATACGATAAACTTCAGATGTTTGAGAGCCGCAAGAGAAACGTTTGAGAGCCGCAATATTTAAGAAGCATTTACATTCCTAAATATATTTACTCACCATTTACATTAAACTTATGTTTTAATATGATGGACTCTCAGTTTATACCTGGTAAATAATTATAAAGCTTGAAAAGTTCTTATTTACCTTTTATATTAATTGTGATACAAAAAGGAACTCAGCCAACGTATTTCCGAGAGACGCACATTATAGGTCAAAGAGCCACATGTGGCTCAGGAGCCACAGATTGGCCACCCCGGTATACTGACTACTTATTTGACTACCCTCCTTTCCTTAGATGGATGTGGTGAAAAGTCTTTGCTAATACTAGGTCAAATTACTCTTGTCCAAACCACTATGATGCCTATGACCTTTAGTACAGAATACAAAAGCGTTTATTGTAGACTTATCCCCACTTTTGTTCTTTTGTGCTCCAGAGTCCTTATGTTAATTTCTGGGCAATGGAAAAGCTTGAGTGGTGCCAATTATGAAGAGAACATGTAAGACATTGATTCATATGCAGTGAGTCAGGGGAACATGTTTATATTCATTTTCTTTGGGAAAAAGAGCAAAAATCAAGAGGAGTCTGACATTTCACTTTTTTTGTCAGAGATGAAAGCGTGCTCACTACAGTATCCACCTTTCATGTGAATCACAAAAATCATGTTCTAACCCATAGAGTTTTGCCCACTGTGACAGGAGCAGGGCTATTTAGCAGAGCTGCATGAAAAGTTCATTACCAAAAACCCAGAGCAGAATTCATGACAGTTCAGTCTCCTTGCAAACCTTGATGAATTCAAAAATGTACATTCAGTGTCAGGCACAGGTACAGCAGCAGGAAAATGAATCTTTTAGGCTCTACCTAGGGGGCCTGATATTTCTGTCCTGTTCAAGTAACATGCAATTTGCCCACAATAGAGGACCAGAAAGGCAACATCGAGCCGACAGATATGTTGTGGTGGAGGGATAACCCACATGTGCATTCATATTAGTTTAGAAATTCAGATAGAACCAGGCGGTGTGAGCTTCTTGAGTTATAGAGCCTCAGAAGCTCAAGGCTGTTCCATGCATTATATAGCAAAAAGAAAAATCCCAGGTCCACAATGAATGACCATCAGTTGTATCTAAAAAAAACATTAGTCATGACTAAGTTCCATTGAAATGAATGGGGGTAAAGGAAATCACACGACTAACTTTTCTCATGATTAGAGTGGTGCTTCATCATGATGAATTTTCTTTGGAAACAACCCCAGATATTGCTGTTATTGCCTCCTTGGAAAACGTAACAAGTAATGAACACAATACCTTCATGGTTGGAGGAGTCTGATCAGGACTTTCAAACCACAGGAGATGCTTTCTGTAATTATGTTGCTTAGGCATTTATCATCATCATCATCAGTATTTATATACCGCTTTTCAACAAAAAGTTCACAATGCGGTTTGCAGACAAAATCAAATGATCAAATGGCTCCCTGTCCCAAAAGGGCTCACAATCTAAAAAAGTTGCAGAACACCACCAGCAAACAGCCACCAGAAAAGACACTGTGCTGGGGTGAAAGGGGGGCAGTTACTCTCCCCCTGCTAAATATAAGAGGAGCACCAGTTGAAAAAGTCCCTCTTGCCCAGTTAGCAGGGGTAACTGGGTACTTTATATATACAGTACTGACAATCAGGTACACTTCATAAAACTGCGTAAATAAGAAAATTGATCTCATGCTCCATACACAAGATGCATCGTAATTTGTCAATAGAACTATATTGCAACAAATAAAATATAAAAAACTGGAACATCTTGCACATTGCCATTCCAAGGTATTAAGAAACCATGTATTGTCTATGATTTTTAAAAGGCATTCATGCATCTGAAAGCACATGGTCAATGTTGCACCTAGGAATTTTGACTACTTGTTTGCCATTTTTGGCAGACGTTATCTGTAAACATTATCTCTCAAGTTCACCCTTAGGCCAAAAGCATACACAGCATGTTACATTATACACATATGCTGGACTGGTGTTGTTTTTTGAAAATAGTCATGGGAGCAGTGGCATTGCTGGAAGGGGTGTGGCACTGTAAGTGGTGCAATGCACCGTGCAAACCAATGTAACGCAGTGCCTCCCACTTGCCCCCAGAGCCTTTCCAGCGGCAAAGGCAATGAGGAATGGCTCCAGGGGCGAGTGGAAGGGACTGTGTTACACCGGTTTGCAAGGGGTGGTGCCAGTGGCGTTGCTGGAGGTGGGACGGAATGCTAAGTTCTGCACCCTCCGTTCTGCACCGTGCTGACATTCAGTGGGGCGAAAGCAATGCGCAGGGAGTCTCCTGCGCATTGCCTTTGCTGCACAGAATGGCTCCGAAGGCGAGGGGGCAGGGCCACCTCATGCCGGTGAGCAATGGAGGTCAGCGCGATGCGGAACTTAGCATTCTGCTCCACCTCCAGCGATGCCAGTGGGTGGTGCAGCGCCTTGCACCACTTATGGTGCTGCACCCCCTCCATAGGCTGCATAGGAGGGGCACGAAATGGATCAAACAATGATGGGGACAGGAGGCTTTAACACTTTGCCCCTGCGTCAGTTCTGACCACCCCAAGTTCGATTTTAATTAGAAAGTTTTCTATGAAAGCCAATTGAAGCTTTTTTCCCCCTACTTAGAATAGCAGACAGAGTAGGGCGCATAACTGAGAGCAGATCCATGGCATGGCAAAGTGCTAGAGCCCCCCCTTCCCCCTCTGTAGTTTTGCCTTGTTTTAGGTGCACACCATGTGCTATTTTTGGTTAAGTAAAATTTAACATTAATATAAAATAACATTTAAATGGCGTCTGCTTTGACCCTTAGTGTTGAAATGAACCCCCAAAACCTAAGTCAGCCTCTTGCTACAAGCAAGTGATGTATTTAAACATATTCTGTCTCCAGTGATACATGATAGAACTGAAAGCATATTGAGAAAGGGAGTGTCACTTAAGAGCTGTAGTGTGTCAATGCTTGGGGAAATTTCGCTGCTTAAAAAAAATGGGCACATAGTGTGAATGGTATAGCATAAAAATGTTTTTCTTCTGCTATGAACATCTCTGAACAGTAACAAAGCATTGGGGCCTTATGATGTCTTCACCAAAGTCAATTTTCGGCTGGGCACCTGATAAATTTCTGGCGAATCCTGCATAGGGCTAAGCCGTATTATGAATCCCAACATGTGGTCCTGTATGATAGAAAAAAATAAGGCTGCATTTTTCACACACACACACACATGCACGCGTGCGTACACACACACACACACACACACACACACACACACACACACATATACACTACTTCAATCATTCCTATTTGTTACTACTTATTTTGGGATTGGAAAGAATTGTTTCAGCTTCATAAGGGAGATGCAAATCTATAATTTCCCTATGCTGTCGTCAGAGAACTTGAAAAGTAAATGATCATTTTTACAACCACCGACGTGTCATTCTGTACATTATAGCAAATAAGGCCATAGGCACTCGCACTCGTGCTGCTGTGTCATGAAACTCCATGTCAGTGGGGTGGCAGACAAAAACAAGAGATTGCCAATTACAATGAAAAAGGTTAAATTACCCCAACTAGGATCTATTCAATTCATTTTGATGTCAGTTTGGTACTGTTAATTGGCTCAAATTTAATATGGATTAATTAGTTCTTAACAAAATTTATGGGAATAGTTAAGGCACAGAAAAGCACATCTTTTAATGTTAATGCATATTACCGTATTGGCCTGAGTATAAGATGCACTCCCCCCCCCCCCCCCAATACGTTTTTAAACTAGGGATGCGTCTTATAATCAGGCTGTTGCAATTCGGGTTTGCAGCCACCCTTCCCCCAGGCTCAGCAGAGAAAGGGCGGCAAAATACTCACTGCTGCTGCTCAGCTGAGCATTGAGGACCTTTGAACGTAGTGGGACATTGCTGGAAGAAGCGACAAGGGACTGGGCTAAGAGGAGACGAGTTGTCTTGGTAGACTATCTTCAAAGCAGGAGCTTAATTGAGAAGTGATTATTCCTGCAGGCTGAGACGTCTTTGCAGAGGCTCCGAGTTTGTTTGTTTGTTTGTTTGTTTTTAGAGGAGATAACGGCTCCTTCTCTTTCATCCCCCTTCCCCAGGCAATGAATGGTTTAGGCTGCAATCCTGTGCACACTTTCCTGAGAGTAAGCTCCATTGAGAACAGTGGGACTTGCTTATGAGTAGATATGCACAGGATTGCACTGTTTGTTAAATCACTGGCATAAATTTAATGTCAGTGATTTAATTAATTTTTTTAATAGCACCAAACTTTAAGGGTGGGTCTTATAATCAGGTGTGTCTTATACTCGGGACAATACGGTATTTTGTCGCACGCTTAATGTTAAGCCTTAGTATTTTTCAGTGGCGATTCTGGGGGGGGGCGCTGACGCCACACCCCCACATGACCCGAGCGTGACATCAGCTTCATGAGCGCGCTTGGCGCGGCTCCAATTACAACCCCCCCCCGCCGTTTTACTTGCTATTTTGGAGCCATACGAGCTCCAGGGCGGGCGGGAGGGCCCAACGCCATGACCAGTGAGGCAGAGGAGATGCATCCCCAAGGCAAGTACACCCCTTCGCCGCCACATCCGCCCCCGCCCTGGGGCCCACAGCCCCCCCCGACCCAACCCTGATGACGCTTCTGGTATTTTTCTTAAAAAAATCTGGATAAATTAACTTAAATACATAAACAAACATTGACTTTACAATCTATCATTTACTATTTTGATTTAAAACTCTTGCCACCCCTGTGTTGCAGAGTGAACAATGGCATTTCCTTATCAAATTGATCCACACAACCGCCATAGGCCACCATTTTTCACAGATGGGGTGGAGCTGAGGCTCAGTGGTAAAGCTCAGGCTATGCATTTGGAAGGTGTCATGTTCCACCCCTGCCCTCTCCAGGGAGGGCTGAGAAGGACCCCTGTTGCTTGTAAGTGGAAATGACGCTGAGCTAGATAGTTCAATGGCCTGACTCAGTCTAAGAAGGCAGCTCCAGGAGATGATAAGAGACACACACAGGCTGCTCATTTTGCCCATGGGTAAACTGGAATGTGAATCCAAGTATCCCAAATTCAAGTCAAGCAATCTAGACCAGAGTTTCCATGCCTGTGGTACGCAGACCACTAGTGGTACGCAGACCACAGGCTGCTGGTGGCCAAGATGTCAGCTGGCTGCCATCTTGGCTGTGCGGCACTGTGCTCGATCCCGAAAAGCGGTGGCTCGAGCACACAGGCTTCTAGCACAGGGAATGGCCCTCCTGCCTGCCCTTGCATCTCACCTTGCATTTCTGTGCTCCGGTGTGGCCCCCAACCAGGAAGTAATTGTCGATGATGTCATCTGCACTTCCGGTGGTACACAGTGGTACGTGGAGGCAAAAGGTTGGGAACCTCTGATCTAGACTGTAATAACGATCCATGCTTGAGGCCACAATGGCTACACTTAGGTAGAACTATCACTTTACATTCAATTCTCTTTTGGTAGAGTGTGTGTGTGGCTGGGGTCAGATCTCCAGTGATCACCCATCAGCTGTTCTGTCTGTGAGAAAGCTTGGTTAAAATGGGTCACACGATAATGAATCTGCGTGAAGTGATTCTGTGAACGCTCCTTCCAAAGCCGCAAGAAGCATTTCTACTCTGCAACACAGAAAAAAAAACCTTCTGGTGATTCAGCTTTGCTATAACCTTTACTAGTGCCAAAGGTTAATGCCCATAATTAGCAACCTTCTTTCCAGTTAGAGCGTTTGCTGCTGCAGCACACATTGATTACCACCACATATTTATGCAACTCTGTAAGAAATCAGTTGTCATCTAAGCAAGCACTGACAGCTTCATTTTTCAAAGTGTTGGGCACTAGATAGGAATGAAGTTTAACTAAAATAATGGCAGCGAAAATGATAGTGTATCACAAATTAAAATGTCAATGTCCCAAAACAGTTTATCCAACGTGAAATATTCTTATTTGGCAGCCAAATACTGGTAAGTCCAAAAGGAAAGGAATACAATATTTGGCAAGTCACAATGTATGGATAAAGTCATTGTGGAAGAAAAAAAATGCAGAGAGTTCAAGCAACATAATCACAACCAAAACATTCTGAAATATTAAATACTGTAAAGAAAAGGCCGTCAAACGTTACGAGATTGACAGCACAATCCTAACCAATGTTCCAGAGCCAGTGCAGCTGCAGTGCAGCCCCGAGGTAAGGGAACAAATATTCCATCACCTGGAAGAGGCCTCCATGACTGCCCCTGCACTGCAAAATGCAGTATTTGCCCTGTTGGCATGGCTACACTGGAGCTGGAAAGTTGTAACTGCCCAATCCTATCCCCCACCATTGGTGCTGATGCAGTTGCACTGGTGGAGCACAAACTGCATTCAATGGTGGGGGAGGGGCAATCAGGAGACCTGCCAGAGGTACTTTTTTTTTTTTACTTAGGAGAGAAAGAGGACAGAGTGAGCTGAAAAATGGGAGATAGCATCCAGCATGCATGTTTGCAGCTAAGATCCTCCCCCTCCAGCCCACTCCCCACCTCCTTCCCTCCCCACTCCAGAATGCTCTCGAACCTCCCCTTCCTGGTCACCAAATTACGGGTGCCAGTGTAGAGCCTCCTGGAGCCGCTGCCATTCACGCCATATGTCTCTTGCTCTTTGTGGCCCAGCAATGTGCAACAGTGGCCTGGTTCTCATGCTGCCAGAAAGTGCCCTGCACTGCCAGAATGCGTGTTCTAGCAGTGCTGAATGACAATAGGATTGGGCCCTGAGATCAGTTCTTTGCATTTCCATTAGAAGCAGAGGCGTCGCTCCGGTAGGGGCGGGGCTGTAAGTTTTGCTCGGTCGGAGTCCCGTTTACCGAACGAGCAGGAGGCGGCCCCGCCCCCTCACTGTCAGAGCCATTCCCCTGCGGAGAAAGCAGCGGGCAGGGTCTCTTGCCTGCTGCTTTCTCCGCAGGGGAATGGCTCTGACAGTGAGGGGGCAGGGCCGCCTCCTGCTCGTTCGGTAAACGGGACTCCGACCGAGCAAAACTTACAGCCCCGCCCCTACCGGAGCGACGCCTCTGATTAGAAGACATGGGCCATGATCTACCAGACCAAGCAAACTGCACCCTCTGTGCTCCAGAGGATTATCAAGTGCTTGGTCAGCTATGGACAAAATCTTTATGTTGTACCTACAGTAATACTTAGATTTGTGGCTATGATGTGCTGAGCTAGCCTAACTCTTGAATAGACAGGATATATGATCCAAACAGGTGCAGTAAAGTAAGCAGCAATCTACCAGGTATTTCTGCCACTGTCTCTAGTCAATCCAGTAGTGACCTGGGAAAGGTACAAAAGTAGGGCAACCAAAATAATCAGCAGGATGAACCACCTTCATTAGGAGGAAAGGAACATTTGGAGCCTTTTAGCATGAAAAAGAGGCAACTAAGGGGTGACATGATTGACCCTTTGGTGTGGAGAACAAGATGTTTTTCTTACAACACTAGAACCAGGAGGTCATCCAATGCAACTGATGAGTGGAAGATTTCAACCTGACAAAAAGAAATACAGTACTTCTTCGTACAGCTCATAATGAATCTATGGAACTCTCTGCAGCAAGATGTGGTGATGGCTGCTGCCCTAGATGGCTTTAAAGGAGCATTAGACAATTAGCATTAGAGCATTAGCATTAGACAAACTTGCGGAGGACAGGTTGATCACTGACTACCAGTATCAATGACCTTCAGAGTCAGAGTCAGAATGTGTCTGAATACCAGTTGCTGGGGAGCAACATTGGGAGTTGGGGTATGTGCAGCGTGACCGGATACAATGAAGGACAAAGTGCCTATACCTTTAACCATTGTATAGAAGAGGGGATTTTGGCAGGTGCAGCTTTTTGCACCCTTCCATGATGAGCTGCACCTGCCAAAATTCCCTCTTCTGTTAGGGCTAGGCACTTTGTCCTCCATTGTATCTGGTCACCCTGGGTATGTGCTTTCATCTCCTCCCCCAAGGCCACCATGGAAAACAGGATACTGAACTAGATGTTACTTTCTGAAGTGGTTTGTTTCCCTCTCTCTTGTTGAGGAGGTAAGAGCTGCCCAGAGACTACAATGAAGCTATCTAGGATTTTAACTCAGCTATGATTAGCTGCAGTGTCATTCTACCCCCACCCCCATGCTCCCCAAGGCAGCAGCAAAGTCTTCTTCATGCAATTAAAAATGCTTTTAATCATTTTCAATTTGCTGTGCTAATGCCAACATTATGCCCATATAATAAATTGGTAGTGGCTGAGATTAGTTTATGATCGCTTTATTAGTATATTGTATATTAGTACATTGTTAAGATTACAGGTTAGAGATAAGGCTGAGACTGGTTTTTATTCCCAGCCAAAAATTTCCCATGTAAATCATCCCTCAAGTTGCAACAAAGATCAATCTACTTCATGGTCAGCTGCTGATACTATTGGGTTGCCTGCGGCCCTATATATCCCTTACCTGGCTCCTTCCTCCTTGAATCAAAACAGGACATCTAGAGCATGCTGGGATTGCTCTTGGCATTTCCAGCTTTGTCTCAAGAGCCCACATTAAGGAAAGAGCAATTTACCCTTCCTCCACTGGGCTCTTGAATCAAAGCAAGAAATGGAGAGCACACCAGGAGTGATCCCAGCAGGCTTGGCATTTCCTGTTGAGCTTCAAGAGCCCACGCAGAGGAAGGAGCCAAGAAAATGGGGCAGGATTGCTATGTTCTGATCCTTGGAGTGCAGCAATCTGGCCCCTTGCTTTCTTCTCTCATTGCTCCTTCCTCCACCAGGCTGCCTGTGAAGGAAGGAGCAAGGGGAGGGAGCCAGATCGCGGCATTCTGAGGGTCGGAATGCAGAGATCTCACACCTTCCTCCATGTGGGTTCTTTACATGAAGCAGGGAAGCACATTCGAGTGAGTTCAGCATGCCTCTCATTCCTGCTTTGATTAAAGAGCTGCCTGGAGGAAGGAGCCAGTAAGGAGGATGGCTCTGTCCACAGTGGCAGAGTGGGGGGGGGGGGAGGTGGCAGATGTGTTCACCAAACCCTCTGCTCTGGCCCCAATCTGCTCCCATTGTGAATGGGCTCATTCATCTCATGGACAGGCTGGCCCTGATCTACTTAAATTGCCAAACCAGAGATATTACTGTAGGGTAAATGAACACAATGAGCCAGTGGGTGGCGCAGTGGGTTAAACCACTGAACCATGAGCTGTCGATCGAAAGGTCGGCAGTTCGAATCCGTGCGACGGCTCCTGCCAACCTAGCAGTTCGAAAGCAAGAAATTGCAAGTAGATTAATAGGTACCGTGTCAGTGGGACGGTAACAGCGTTCCATGCGCCTCGGTGTTGAGTCATGCCGGTCACATGACCATGGAAACGTCTTCGGACAGCGCTGGCTCTTCGGCTTTGAAATGGGGATGAGCACCGCTCCCTAGAGTCGGACACAACTGGACTTAATTGTCAAGGGATACCTTTACCTTTACCTAATTGAACACAGGCAGGCATTTAACAATATTGAACAGTGGAGGGAGTGGGGCTCACAAAGTGGTCTTTGGTTGAAGAACACAGATCTTAGAAGCATGCATACCCCTATTATCATCTGTGAAATGGTGAAATGCATGTATCAGAGGCAGAGACAAACGGCACCAAAACACGTTAGCACCAAACTGCGCAGCGAGGTCTATAGTGTGCCATATATAGGAAGAGGAAGAACAGATCACAAAGGATACTACAGCCCATGCAGTGAGTTAAAGGTTAATTCAGTAGACTCAGACTTCCTAGTTTTTATTTAGTCTTTGAGATTCGACTACATGCCATAATTGTAAGCTGCCCTGAGGCCATTTTCAGCAAAAAGCAGGGAAGAAATGTTATAATAAATAACAATATGCATACATGTTACATGCAACAGTGTGAAAAAGGTGCAATGACCCATTTCCTTGCTGCAAAGCTACACTAAGAAAGGGTGATTAAATGTGGAAAAGCAATGGCAGTGATGTTTAACCCTTCCCCAAGCCATCACTCCGTTTGCATAATCAGCTATTGATTGACTAATTGATTGGCTAATTGATTGGCTGCTGTGGAACTGCATTAGGATCATCTAGATTTCTGAGGTGCTCTCAGAGGTGTGTGACAGCCCAACCCTATAGGGCCCTGCTGCCACCACTGAAACAAGTGTTTGGTGGCGGTAAATGATTGATGGCATCACAAAATGCCTTCCAGAAGTGTTCAAAGCTGCGTGCTTCCGGGCCACCACTGTAGATGGTGGACAGAACCCTGCATGCAGTAGTGGCGAGGAGAAGACCCGCCAACTTCAGTAAGTCAACCGGGTGAGGGGCTGGGATGATCGAGGTGGAACGGGGGGAGGGGTGGCACCTGGCATAGGTGACTATTTTTCCTTTCCCCTCCCAATTGCCCCACCACCACCACCACAGCATGCAGCGCAGCTTGTTTTGTTGCGGCTTCATGCTATGGCCGGGAAAAGCCTAGGATTGGGCTATTACAAAATCATTACTGAAAGAGAGTGCCTTTTTTTGCTGTAATGCAAGAACGGCAGTAACGGCAGCTTTCTTATTTCTTTGGAGTGTGTTCAGCACCAGTATTCAGCACCACATTTCTTTGGAGTGTGTTCAGCATGTGTGGGTTGAGATTCAAGGATTACAAAATACTAAAAAGAACTATTTTAATAAAGATGCAAAGTGAACCACTGCTGGTATCCCCACATAGGACTGGTGAGCAGACAGTATTAACGACTCAAATGTTACCACTGTTGAATTTCAGACTGTCAACCTAAACAGGATGACTCATCCCAGATCCCAGCAACATTTACAGACTCTCCGTTCAAAATCCCAAGACTTCCCTACTGCTTCTATAGATGTCATATTAATAGAATCCTGCTGGAAGTTGTGTCTCATCCACAGGCCAGAACAAGTCCCATCGTAGCAGGAAGTAATACAGCACAGCAGGGCAGGGGGAGTGATCATGTCAAAAGCAGCTGTTCGCTTGCAGGTTTAAATCTGGGAAGCATCATGATTGCACATATCTTTTTCCAACCTTCTTCTACACCAACCTCAATTCATAATTAGCATAATCAGATCTGGCAAAAGGGACAGACAATCTCTCAAGGCAACACTTTTTGAGAGCGAAACTTTTCACACCGTTTGAATGCAGGAGTACGAAGAAATGAAACTGCATGCCTTTTGCAAATTTCACCGTTTGATTATGTGAGTAGCTCCCCTGGTCATCTTGACAATGAATATCTGACATGGTAAGAGAGAATTTATTACAGTAGCAAGATTCGTGCCTTTCCTCAGATGGGCCCTCTTGCTCAGAAAGAGAAATGCACTGTTCTGTGTAAGAGACAGAGTCTGAGGAAAGGTGTTTCAAATCCAGTAAATACATCAATATAGTTTTAGTGGTACTTAAAATGCACATTGACTTAATGAAGGAACATTATCTGGTCAGGCCAATAAATGTATGCTGATGGCAGTTAGGTAGCATAATGATTTGGCATTTTATAAACACCTGAATCAATAGACATAGAGGACTTGGTTGATATCCATAGACCTTTATTAAAAGGATCTTTAAGGTACATCGTAGATTGCATTAGCAACTCATACGGGCTCTCAAATCATGGATGTATAGAGTTGGATGATGGAAAAGCCAGGCTACATTTAAAAGGAATAACTAGTAACAGCCCAATCTTCCACTGGTGGAGCGAGTGTTCCATCAGTGGAAGGCCCACTCCATCAGCGCATGTGTGCCACTGGAGCACCCAGGCACTACAGGATGAGGTGAGTTGGCACACCGAGTGGGCTGTGGGCACGGAGGGGGAGGATTGTGGTGGAGAGGGAGAGGATCGGAGTGGGGAGTGGGGTTGCCAGGCGTGCTAGGGGAGGGCAGGAGGCAAATATTGTGGCAATCGCACTACCAATATTCTATACCCCTGTCTGGCCTCAATACACCCCCTTGGGTCAACTTTTGCACCCGCCAAAGAGCTGGCACAGATCCAAGTAGACCCATTGGGGACCATGGCGTGGCCTCTCCATCCTCTCCATTACCTCTCCATCGCGCCATGTTCTCTGGATAGTCCGCAGGATGCACCAGAAGCTCAGAAGCTGCGTCAGCACCACTGCGTCCTGCAGGCCGACCAAGGGTAAGATTGTGCTGTACTGTAAGTCAATTGAAATTAAAGGTTTTGAGTGTTGGGGACCTCAGAAGATGCAGCCATGAGACGATTCTAAATAGGCTCTAAAGCACCACCTTACAGTAAGTGGAAAGGAAGAATTTATCTAATCATTGGCCCTCATTGCAGCAAATAGTTTGACTGCCCTAAGTGTTGACCTTTTAAAGACACTCTTGGATCCCTCCTTTAGAGTGGATCTTCTGGAAAGATTTTAATAAGCTCATCCAAATGCAGTACTCCAGATGGGGGTTGGCTGTTCCAGCCTCCTTTGCACCTTCCCGATTTGGGAACACAGCACTTTTTGTTTCCCCTTCTGTTGCTGCCAGTTCAGATTCACATCCCCACCAGATCCTGGCCAGTTGGGATAACATATCTTGAGGTAAGACTGGGACTGCATCCTAGTGTTGATGGCACCATGTCATTTCTGACCAAGCTTGGTTTATATCCAACTGGTGAAAGTCCTTGTTTTAAACTGTGTTTTTTAGGTTTTATTGAAAGTCCATGTTTAAACTGTGTTGTTTATGGATAATTTGTGTTATGCCAATAAAGGTAATATTGTTGTTGTTGTTGTTGTTGTTGTTGTTGTTGTTGTTGTTTCCAACTGGGTAGATTGTTCCATGGAGCCTTGGAGGCCTCTGAACTAATACTTTAATAAACACACTAAGGTTTTCGTGGCTGGGCGAATCTAAAACATAACTAAAAACATTGCCCAAGTTTTCGAGCCACGAACTCACATACGATGTAGAATTTGATCCCAAAGTTTCACTTTCAGCTGTGGAAAGCATCTTCAGGGACTGCAAACTTTGTATGTGAGTTTGTGGCTCGAAAACTCAAGCAATATTTTTAATTATATTACTTTAATGTTCACTGAATAGCAACAGTCTGCACAGCACATAGGAGCGACACAGTCTAAGGCCAGAAGACTGTCAATCTAAATTGACATTGTTCACTTGGACATGATCTAGCCAAAGTTAAGAACTTTTTAGCCTACTGATTTCTGTGAAACCATTAAGCAGGAAATGGAGCCAAGTCAATTGAAATTAAAAGGTTTGAAAATGCTTAACTGTTTGCTGGTTCATGCTCTTACTTTCTTAGTTAATTCTGCATTGATCATCAACCCAAGGATCAGATTGCACATTATGACTACGAAGCAAAGGCTGCTTCCCACTCGAAAAGAAGAAGGTTTAATATACACACAGATCAGGATAAAGTTCCTGATCCTGTAGTTGTTGTTGTTCAGTCGTTAAGTCGTGTCCGACCCTTCGTGATCCCATGAACCATATCCCGCCAGGCCTTCCTATCCTCCACTATCTTCCTGAGTTTGCTCATTTTCATGTTCGTTGCATCGGTGATGCTGTCTAACCATCTCATCCTTGGCCTTCCCCTTCTCCTTTTGCCTTCAGTCTTTCCCAGCATCAGAGTCTTCTCCAGAGAGTCCTCTCTTCGCATTAGGTGGCCAAAATATTTGAGTTTCAGCCTTAGTACCTGTCCTTCCAGGGAACAGTCAGGGTTGATTTCATTTAGGATTGACTGATTTGATCTCCTAGCAGTCCAAGGGACTCTCAGGAGTCTTCTCCAGCACCACAGTTCAAAAGCATCTATTCTTCGGCGCTCAGCCTTCCTTATGGTCCAGCTCTCGCAACCATACATTGCTACTGGGAACACCATCGCCCTGACTATACGAACTTTTGTTGGTATGGTGATATCTCTGCTTTTTATTATGCTATCTAAATTTGCCATAGCTTTCCTTCCAAGGAGTAAGCGTCTTTTAATTTCATGGCTGCTGTCTCCGTCTGCAGTGATCTTGGAACCCAAAAAAGTAAAATCTGTTACTGCTTCCATTTCTGCCCCTTCTATTTGCCAGGAATTGATGGGACCAGATGCCATGATCTTAGTTTTATTAATGTTGAGTTTCAAGCCAACTTTTGCACTCTCCTCTTTCACTCTCATCAAGAGGCTCTTTAGTTCTTCTTCACTTTCTGCCATTAGTAGTACTGTAGATCCTGTAGTACTGCAATATAAAGCTGGGGTAGGAATGTCAACAGAGAGACAGACACAGAGAACCAGCGTATTGCCCCAAACAGAAGACCCAGTGCCAGAAATCAGTGCCTAGTCTAATGCTACTCTATCCATATTGACTTCACTTCATCAAGCATGTCATGCACGCACCAAAACTTCCATGGAAGAGCCATTGGAGCCAAAAGCCTGGAGAGCCATTGCCAGTCAGTGTAGATGACCATAAGCTAGATGGACCAATGATCTGACTAGTACAGGGGTTCTCAACCCCTTCCCGACCGAGTACCACCTCCGGTGCAACTCTCCTGCTGCGTACCACCAGAAGTGACTGGCGATGAAACATTGCCAATTACTTCTGGGTTTCCAGGTATTCGTAGGCCAGAAAACACAGGTAGGAGGCTCTGGGCAGGAGGGAGGGCCAATCTCAGCATTCCCAAGAGGCTTGGCCAAAGGCAGGAGCCTCTCGGAAGCAAAAATGCACCTCCGAAAGCACCACATTGGAGCAGGGTTCTGGTGGTTTGGGGGTCCGAGTACCACCAGCAGTCGGCCGAAGTACCACTGGTGGTACTAGTACCACTGGTTGAGAACCCCTGGACTAGTAGAAGGAAGTGTCCTATGTTCATGTGTTGCTCATGTTCAAAGCCTGGAGTGGCATCAGACAAGGAAGGAAAGAACCCTTTGTCTGGAGTGAAGCAATGGCTGGAAGAGTTAAGGAATCATGCTTACAGCGCATCACTACACTGGGATAATATTGTCAATGCTGTTGTTGCACTTTTCCTTTGAATTATCTGTGAGATTGGAATAGCAGGTGTGAGGAATAATTATAAAGTATAAGTATTAAATGTTGGTTTTTGTAGAATTAATAATTGTAGTAATGTTTGATGCTTAGAAGCTAACAGGAGGGCTGAGACCAAAGGTCAAGAGTGCAGAAGTTAAAAAGTTGAGACACAGGTTTTCTGACTATTGGAGAAGAGGATGTGGTAGAGGGGCCCTTGAAGGAGCCAGACAGCAGGGACCAGAATAGTTTGGACAGACAGATGAACCCATGTAAAGAGGAAGTACCTACCAAGAGTAGCCAGCTCTCTGAATAGACACAGACGGTTGGGGGTGAGGGGTTCGGAGAATAAACTGGTAGTCAGCAGACTAGAAGGATGAGTAGTCAGCAGAGATCAGAAAGGGGGCACCCCGTCAAGGAAGAAGCCCAAATATGGATAATGAGTGAGGGGAGATATGTAATGAGTGAGGGGAGATATGGGGCGGAGATAAAGGACCATGTGAAATATACAAGATGTTTGATAGGTTTTGGGAACCTAGCCAATCAAAGGTTTAGAGGAGGAGTAACGGAAATAGGGGAGGAGAACCATTTCCAAACAAGGGGAATAAAAACTGGATACTTTTTGTTTATCGTTGCTCTGATCTTTTGATCAGATGCCCATTTCTGCAGAAATGTACAATAAAACTATTCTGCTTCACTTCTGGTGTCTGAACTTCATCTTTTGGGTAAGCATATGTGATTAAGATGTATTTCTCACAGCAGGGCACAAAAAATGCATACATGTGCATGCGCATGCGGACATACACCTTTACTAATAGAAATAATCCCCACCCCTTTATATTCTGGAGACATAAATATAGTACAGTATATCAGTATCTCACATAAAATAGCGTTTAAGGTGTTTTTCTTTGCCTCCTCTGGCAGAAAGGCAACTAGGTGTAGGGAGACAAATGACAGGAAGGGAAAAGATTAAGCAGTTTCTCCAAAGTCTGGTAGTCTACTCCACCTGAAGCTGCCTTGTAGAATACGGTACATTTTTTTAAAAAAAAAAATAAACATTACTATGAAATTAATGGCGCAATCCTGACTAACTTTTTCTTGGTGATTTTTTTTTAATATAAGGCAACTTCAAGTTGTGTGGAATACCAGATGTTGGAATACCAGATGTTGGAGAAACTGCTTAATTCTTTCCCTTTCTGTCATTTGTCCCAAATCCCTCTCCAGTCCCAGTTGTCTTTTTGCCAGAGAAGGAGGAGGAGAGAGACACCATATATTTTCCCTATGGGTGGGAAAGCAGTTGGGGGCAGGTGTAATTTTGAGCAAACAAATGGCGCTCACGAATTAAGGATAAACAAACCTCCTCCCCCTTAAGCTCTGTATTAAATAAACAGTCAAGAAAAACAAGTATAAGACTAAACAGAAGGTGTTGTTTGGCCGTTGAGGAGTGGCAATGGTAA
Source organism: Plestiodon gilberti rubricaudatus (assembly GCA_026170595.1). NCBI lineage: Eukaryota > Metazoa > Chordata > Lepidosauria > Squamata > Scincidae > Plestiodon > Plestiodon gilberti. The sequence goes on along the minus strand of JANXHW010000004.1, from coordinate 48,717,825 downwards.
TTTGCTACAGGACGGAGTCCAGGAGTCCAACTCAAATCAAAGCATGTCCAAGAACAGAGACATCTGCTGGGACAATCAACGGGACACCTCTGGAAGGATGAACGATTAGTCTGGAGGTGACAAGGGTGAGAGTCAAAGGTCAGTAGTTCATGGCCAATGGTAGAGAGCAGCTGAGATTCTTTGGGCTGCTAAAGAGTTGAAGTAATCCTGGTATTTGTGCAACTTCTACTAATTTGGAAAGGTTTTGCACTGGGGAAGTTCTCTGTGGATTGTGCTAGAAGCAAGATGAGGTATTAATTTTAAACCTATTCGGTAGATATAACAAGGTTCAGATATCTGCAATTTTTATTTTGATTGCAAATGCTGGTATGTTTATGGAGTAATTCATCTATATTTGGTATATCCCATAAGGTTCTTCACTGGTCAGACTGAAGGAGCTAGAAGTACATCTTCTCTCCGTGGAAATAATAAACTTCATTTCAGCCTAATGCTGTCAGCACTTTCTCTCTTATTTTGTGGCACGAACCTTTTAACAAATGCCATTTTTCATTTGATACAACCATTTCTCATAGTATATTTGCCAATTTCCCAGCACAGAGAAAACATTGAACAGAACATTTATTTATATTCTTTCTGATTTAATCTCTTTTGGAAGCTCTACACATTTCAGAATATAAAATGCTTACCAGCATTTAAAGGTTAGAAATGAACAGGTTTTCTCGGCAGGCTTTTTATTCAACTCATCGGTTATCATGAAGGTGGGGGGTGGGTGCAGATTTCTTCCCCCTAAATCTGACCATGCTTGCTAGCATCAGCTAAAAACCCAAGAGGCCCTGGACAGAATTTGTAATTCTCTCATTTGTTTGTTTTGGAGACAGCAGGTGAAGGTGCAATTCTATGGGAATTGCTGGGAAAAGGAAATAGTGCAGTCTTCAAAGTATCCTCTATCTAGGGCAGCTAAATTTTACAGACACTGTGATCATGGGGGTCTTGTCCACCACCCATGGGGGCAACAACTTTTTTATGGTGCACCATGACTCCAGCAGAACCAAAGAGGTCACAGATGGGTTTATGCTTATTTTATTTACAGTCCAGGGAGAAACAGGTGTGTGTGTGTGTGTGTGTGTGTGTGTGTGTGTGTGTGTGTGTGTGTGGGTGGGTGGGTGGGTGTGTGTTAATGGCAGCAAAGGACAGGGCCTTGATGAGTTCCTTCACCATCAACTCAGCTTCCCCCTCTATTGGCCTGTGCCACAGTCTATGTCGAGGCCCTACACCCCCCACTGGTGTAGGGGCCAGTGTGGATTCCTGAGTGCCCAGTTCACCGCCAACTACATGTACAGCATGTGGGTCATCCAGTGCTGCATCCAGCCAATTGGGAGGCAGGGGTTGTCTAACGGTTCTGCCCCAGGCCCTGGAGGAGAAGGCTGGACTGCACCCCGGCCCACCTGAAGGGCTGCAGGCTCCCAGGCACCCTGCTCCCTCTCCACTGTGGTAGGGATTCTACAATCCCTTTCCCTCTGGGGGTAGGCATTCTCTCTGCTTTCCCTCCTGGGCAACCCCATCTCTTTCCCTCCCCCTCCTCTCCATCCTGCCTCTAGCGCTGTCTCCTCACCTGTCTCCTAGCCCTTTGCCCTTCCCTCTGCTCCATTCTGTCTCTTCCTTCTCCTCTGTCTTTCTCTCAGTCTCCATCTTTGCCCTTCTTGTATCTTCATCCTCCCTCTGATTCATTCACTCTCATCCCACCTGCTCTGTCCACCTCTCTCTTCCCATCCACCGCTTCTATCCTTCCTGCCTCCTTTATAAGGGCTGGTACCAGCTAGCTGCCCATTGGTCAAAGTGCCAGCCTCTCTGTCCCCACCCCTCCCCTTCTGCTGGCCAGCACTCAGCAATGACATCACCATCGAACATCAAACATCACAGCAGGCGGCTTTCATCGGGGCTGTGCTGTTCCTGCTCATGTGGCCAGAGCCGCAGCTCACACATATGTAAACTTTGGAGTTCTTCCCCTGCTGCTCCTGCCTGTAGAGGTGAGGTGAGAGGCAACTGGGGAGAGGGCCTCTTCAGTTATTATGGTGCCCTGCTTGTGGAATTCTTTCCCCCAAGGATAGGCGTACCAGATCTCCAACCAGGACAGAGTGCTAGACCTTTAGGAGAAGGAATGTGGGCAGGTGTAGTTTGTTAAACCTTAGAGCACAATCCTAGGCATCTCTATTCAGAAGTAAGCCCCGCTGAATTACAAGGAACTTACTCCCATGTAATTGTGTATAGGTGGGTGAAAGGGAGATCCACGAGTTGGTCTTGAGCAAATGCAGGGCAGCCAGTTTGGTGACAATAGTCTGAACTGTCCCCCTGGGTTTTACCCATGTTTGGAGGGAAGATACTGCAGCTTGCAAAAATCAGAGACGGAACCACGGCGGAGCACGTGGAGCAGGAGCTCCAGGCGCTCGGTCACGGGTGGGCGGCAGGGGAACTCACCCTCTCCGAAGCAGCGTAGTCGTGTCTGGGCCCTCCCTCCCTCCAGCTGGTTTGGCTCCGAAATGGGAGCAAAACGGGCGGGGGGGCGCGTCGACGCGACGCGACGCTGGCCCCGCCCCCACACGCCCGGGCGCCCTCCCGGCGCCTGACGCCTCTGGCAAAAATAAAATGGAGGACAAGGAAACGGTGAACTTAATGCTAGTCACACTCAGGAGTAAGTTCCACTGAACACAATGTGACGTTACTCCTGTCTAAACAAATAGGGGACCAGATTGTGCATCAGATAGAACTTCAGAGTAAAACTCAGGTTGGTTGAATAATTAAACTGGAGAGGAAACAAATTAACAAAGAGGAAAACATGGACGAGAGGGTTGCTTCCTGTGCAAGCAGGAATGGTAGGCTAATTTGCAAGGTGTGTATGATTCACGTTTCAATTATGAATTGGGGTTTCACACAGCTGGAAATCTTTTTCAAAATGTTGACCTCCCTGGCCAAAATGTTGCCTCAGGTTAATCACACTGTAAAGCTGATGCATACATTTTCCTCAACACCCGCACGAAGATGAGTTCTTAACTTATCTTTGACAACCGGTCTTTAATGGCTTTCCTACTGGACCATTTAATAGTAGAATATAGTTACTGGGATAAAAATTTAACTTTATGATCCTTGATACGTTATCACTTGGAAAGCTATTTGATCATGTTAAGCACCACATTCATAGCTACAAATTAGCACGTTAATTTTTATCCTTGCGTTCATATTGGAAAGGTTGAATCCAAAGATAGTGGACTTGCTTTCATGTTCTTTCTAACTGTCCGGTATGCTTAGCTTTGCCGCTTACTAGCTTCACGCTATTTTTTAGTTAACACTTTTGCAAAATACAGCATTTGACACTTGCTTGCTTCACACCATTTTTCAAACAACACTTTTGCAAAATACACCATTTGCTCACATGCATCCTTTTCCTAAGGGCAACCACCCTCCAACTTTGATCTGACAAGAGTTTACTGTGTCACCATTAGTTTCACATTTCCCATTTTTCCCTGCTTGTGTTATATTCAGTATATTATATCCTAAAGGCAACTGCCCTCTGAGACCTGTTCTGTTCAAATGAAGCATCTGCACAGAGTGAAGGAGAACAGCACTGGCAGCAATCATAGCAGTAGCCATACCTAAAATGAAGACCTGGGACTCAGAATGGTTACACTTATCAAAGTGGGCCTGGAATTCTGCCAGCCGAACCATTTATTCAGGTATGGGCACCTGTGTTAGCCCAGCCTTTACAGAAGGCTAGGCCAGTGGGTGGCGCAGTGGGTTAAACCGCTGAACCATGAGCTGTCGATCGAAAGGTCGGCAGTTCGAATCCGCGACGGGGTGAGCTCTCATTGCTTGGCCAGCTCCTGCCAACCTAGCAGTTCCAAAGCATGTTAATGCGAGTAGATAAATAGGTACCGCTTGCGGGAAGGTAAACAGCGCTCCGTGTTCCAGCCGCATGCTACGTGCTGCGGCAAGGAGAGTCATGCCATCCAGATGACCACGGAGGCGTCTTCGGACAACGCTGGCTCTTCAGCTTTGAAATGGGGATGAGCACCACACCCTAGAGTCGGACACGACTGGACTTCATTGTCAGGGGTCACCTTTACCTTTTACCTTACAGAAGGCTATGTGTTTCTTTTGGATACATTTAAGCTGGACTGACAAAAGTAGACAAATGTCCGTGCGTCCTGTGGCAAGAGGAAGTGTATCAGCTTGCCTGGGGAGCAGCTGATTTTGGCAATGATTATACAGCTGCAGCATCAGCAGATACGCCAAAACATGGCATGCATGGTGTACATGATGATGTGATGGTGACACCTGAAGCTACAGGAAATAAGGAAGGAGGTAATGTGTGAGAAAGATAGTTGCTAAAAGATCAGGCAGTTCACAGAGCGTGTTGTGTGCATATTGTTACCTGGTGAATCTTTTATTTCAAGGCATGGATGGGACACGCATGTGCACTTGGTGCTGAATGTCTGCTAGGATAGGGTGACCCAGAGCATCAATTTCATGATTTCCTGAACAGATTGTAAGAAGCCCCAGATCCACAGGCAAAGAAGGCCACTTTTTTGATTCACTATATAATCAACTCCCCTGCCCCACACTCCAAAATGCTGATCAAGTAACTGAGCAGAAGATTTTACCTTGTGACCACAGCCATCTCCTAACGACTCCTGACTTTGGGAACAACAAATTTAGCAAAACAAAAGGAGAATCCCCAACTCCTGTGGTCCTTACCAACTTCATAGCTAAACTCCATCATGGAGGCAAAGGCAGCCCAATCCTAACTGGCTCCCTGCACGGTAATGCAATATTTTAGGGGGTATCTCTGGAGGTTCAGGAATGTGGAGTCAAGGCTTATGAGTGTTCTAATGAATTCTTCTGGTTTGGATGTTTTATGGTCAAAGACAGACCTTAGGATCAGTCACAATGCCTGTATGTGGGTTTTGGAAAAACCGATAAACACACATACTGCCCAGTTCTCACAATCCTCCCATACTATTTCTGAGATGGAAGATTGTTGTAATTGAGTTCATATGCATACTTTCCAATGTAGCTGTTACAGTATATCATAAATGTAGTTGCACTTATGCACACAACCTATACTCCTCAACCCTAAGGGATTCCCAATAAATGAGCATGTGAACGGAACAACATATGGTGCTTAATGTGTAGAATGATGGCATGCCAACCCTACCCAACTTTTTCAATATATAGTCCAATTGCTTATGACTAGCTACAAATGGCAACATACATGGGCCCAATCCTATCCAACTTTCTAGTGCTGATGCAGCTGTGCCAATGGGGCACGTGCTGCACCCTACAGTGGGGGGGGGGAGTCTTGGATGCCTCCTCAAGGTAAGGGAACATTTGTTCCCTTATCTCTGGGCTGCATTGTGACTGCATTGGCACTGGAAAGTTGAAAGGATTGAGGAATGGTTGAATGGAAAGGAAGTTGAATGGAAAGGATTGAGCTGTAAGAAACATAACTTAGACCTGACTTCTTTTTGCTAGCTTCCCGGACCACAGATGGAGAGAAAAAAGCCAGAAGTAGTCAACTTGGGCAACTATCTTTTGCTATGTGTAATGGATAATGGTGAGGACTGACTGATCTTTCTTATTTGCTGCTGTAGTCACAGGCAGGAGCAACCCTGCCTCATCATGCTGCCCCCCCCCCCCAGCATTTCAATCTTCCATGAGTGGGAAGAGACTGCTTGCAAGATATTAAAATGCTGATACTGGAAGTTGAATGCGGAGTGCACATCCTACAATCTCTTGATTACAGCCCCGATGATAGCTTACTCCAAGGGGGTGAGGGCGGTCAGAGGAATGCAGAACAGGAAACTACCAAAGAGGTTTGGAGGGCAGGAGAGGGGAAATGGTGTGGAGAAGGGAAATGGATAGCATATATCACCTGTGTGCTTCCAGATTCTGGTGCTGGGCCTTGCCCAGAAGCAAAGCATGATATGATTCATTCTAAAATTATATATTTCATGAAGGATATAAAAAGGTTTGTTGGATTAGCAGAAGAGAAGGAAAGTACAAGGCTGTTCTACAATGTTCTGTCAATTATAGACCTTCAAGGAGCTATTTCCTTATACAATTAAAGTGTGGATTAGTTTCTTCTTTTAGTAGACGGGGAAGCTTTCCTTATCATGTATTAGCTATTGTCCTGCACACGACAGTGGTTTTACTCACCAGAGAGGCTCGAGAGAAACTCATTTAACTATAATGGCTAATGATTCATCCAAATCGGAGTTAGGAGACCAGGACTGAGGAAGAACCGAGCAAGCAAGTAAAAAAGCAAGTGTTGCAAGAGAAAAGTCTCAATTATTCTCCAAAGGCAAGAGGGAAAAAATGTTTTTCCTTCATACATACCTCCATGTATATGCCAAAATCAGAGCTGAAACGTTAAACTATTGTTACAATTTGGAAAGCATAAAAATAGCAAAAAATTGCAAGCTGAAAAATGCTGAAGATCATCATGGCATAGTGGATTTTCACTCCTCCTACTAATAACTGACAACGGATGCTTTGATCACACAGATTCTGTTGACAGAGATTTTCTACAGCAGACAGAAACTCTTATCTTCAAGCCCTGAAACACAAAAACTGTTCATAAAGATCACTTTGAATGCCATTTCCCCTGCATTATGTAAGTGTAGGGATTACTGAGCGCAGAAAGAGATGTGATGAAAGATACAAAGCTTGGAAGGTGCTGTAGTGCACTGCAATTCATTATCATTACATTGCACATTCTAGTGATAAGCATTATTCCATATTCAGGAGATATGTCACTGTTTCCTAAACTTCTGGCAACTCAAGTGCACTTTTTTTCCTGAATTAAAATGGGAGGCACAATTCACTCTTACACCCAGAGAAGGTTTACTTTTACAGTGTGGAAGCACTACCTGTCTGTGAGGCCTGCACTGTCGGTCCAGCTGGCATGAGGCCCAAAACTCACTGCTGCACAACGCCTGCAACAGTGGGAAGCAGAAGCACGGACACGCACAACGAGCCCCCGGAAGGACCGAAAATAGCCAAACGGGGAGAAGAACGGCCAGCTTGCGGTAGTAACTAGGAACCCAGCCAGGGAGCAAGGGAGGCTCAGAGTCCCTGGGAACCTGGACAGGGGCTGCGGACCCTGTGGTGCTGAGGTCAAATCCAGTGGCACCAGCTGTGCTCAGAGCCAGGCCACACAGGTCCCAAGCCAGACCTCCCCAAGGGGCCCACAGCCTGGGCACCTAAGGACTACCCAAGGGCTAACTCAGGGGTGGCCAACCTTCCACCATTAGGGCTACTGTGTTCTTAAGAGTTGTGTAGAAGACAGAAACTTGGCAGCTGCAAGTGCTGATGGTGTTGCTAAAGCAGCTGCACCTGCTGAAATGCCCTCACCTATGCAACTGTTTAAAGGGCTAGCATTCATGTTGAAAGGTTGGCCACCACTGGGCTAACTGAAGGATCACTCAATCCGTCGGTGTACCATGTGGGCCATTCTCCTCTTCTGTGGAGAGCTTCCACCAGTGTGAGGCCTGGAAGGCCAAATGTGGGCGACAGCCGTCCGCACAACATCTGTCGTCACCAGTAAGTTGGCGGCGGGATGGATTGGGCTGGGGCAGATCAGGGGTGAGAGGGGGTGGATCTTGGTTGCACTAGCACATGCCAGATCCTATCTTCCCTTCCCAGCCTGGACCTGCCCCCAGGGGCAGCAGGTTCTGCAGTTCATCACCAAAATTACTCTGTCCTCCTAAAGACATTTCTGTATTTCATGTTCGGTAGGGGGCAGGGGTTGCACCAACTGCAATATTTCTGCACACTAATAGAGAGGCCATTCCATCTGCTTACGTCTGTGTGACCACAACTTCTGCAGATCACTGATGCAGCACGACAACCCACCCTTGTACTTGATCCAGTACAACACATCAGGTCATAGAACTGAGTTGTTAGAACGAAAGCTTCCTGCAAACTATTGTAATAAGAATGTAGCTCCTAAGAAACAGATCTCCATTAAAATCAGACACAGTTTACCTTAAAAATAAAACCTAAAAAACCTTGAGTTTGCTGATGATGTATGAGTGGCTTTCCTTTTCTTCTCTTTTCTTTTCCAGTTCTGCGGCAGTTTATTTCATTTCATCTCCGAGCAGAACAATAAAAAAATGATACTGATCAGAAAAGGCCCTTTTATTATTACTTTTCTATCTCTATTTCTCTATCTCTCTTCTCCTTTTGGCTCTTGAGCATTTCAGTTTTGTCAATATTGTCATTTGACAGCCACTCTGAAAATGATTAGCTGCTTCAAAGCTTTATTTGATCTTCAGCTAATGTAGTGCCAATAATATAACTGGCAATTGCTGTGAGTCTTCATTTCTCTACCAATCCACAGACAATCAGATTCATTCCCACCTTGAGACCCAGATATCAACATTCACCTGAGCCCATCAAAACAGTCAATCTACATAATGGAAAAATGTAAAAATCGTGGGGTCAGGTAAGAGCACTTTCTGCTTTCAAGCTACAAGGAATATTCTATTAGCATAACTGCCAGGCTTTGACTGTGTATGATTTCAGCAGGTCAAAATAAATGTTTGCGGATCTGATCTTTTTTTCTTTTCTTTTTTTTTCGTTTTAGCCACCGTCTGCTGTAGACTATATATTGGTAGTATAGTTTTAGTCAGTGAGATTCTGCACTTCACTTTCACAAGTAGGTAAGAAAACTGCACTGCATATTTTTATCCCATCGTTACTATTTACTTACTTACTTACTTGTAGATTTATACTCTGCCTTCAGTACATGTACTTCCAAGGTAGACAGGGAAGTGAAAATGCTGCTCTGTCTCCTGTACATATGGTGGTGGTGGGGAGAGCTCCATGCATGGTTCCACCTTCACGCACATGACTGCACCATCTGTGGGGCCTGCCGCCGGGCAACGATTGGGGAGCAGGTGCGAGGGTGGCCCCTGAAGTGCTGCAATGCGATACAGTGACCTCCCAGTGCCATTTTATTGCTCTTGAGTGAAGAACCCATGGGAGTGGAATTTTTCTCCAAGGCTAATGTGCCCAGGTATTAGCCAGGTAGGCTGTGGTAGGGAAGAGGACAGGGAAAAGGAGTAGGGATCTGGTGTCTGCCCTTAGGCAAGCAAGAGTCAGGAAAAACCCCAGAACCAGTCTCAAGAGACTTCCCAGCTCGGGGATGCAGGCAGGATAACCCTCAGGCTTGAATTAGGATGCCTGCCTTTTAGAGGCTGTCTGGCTTGGGGTAGGTGGAACAGGTCACCTTCCTTTGCAGGAGTTAGTGGTGATGAAGCTGGGAGAGCCCCAAATTGGTCCTGGGTTCAGAGCCAGGGTGGTTTCGCCCAAAGGAGGCCTTCAGAAGGAAAGCTGTCTTCTCCAAGTTAGATGCCCACACTTGGGGGGTGGAGTGTCCTAGACAGGATTTGCTGCATTGACTGGCTATTGTTTGACATTTGAATCAATAAAAATGGACTATTTTTTCATCAAAATAGGCAAAGGAAGCAGTTATTCATTCCCTTCATTTATCGAAAGATTTAATGTGCATCCTCCTGCCCATTCTCTAATTACTGCCTTCTATTATATGCTCTTCTTTTGTTCAATACTGAAATCATGCTTAGTGTTAAGACTCAATGCACAGCTCAAGAGAGGGCGTCATCCTGGATTTCATTTTCCAGATATTGTTCCTCAGATGAATCCAAGTCCATTTACAGGCCAGTCCAATCCCCTGCCACTCCATAGCATGCACACCACTCCATAGTGGTGTGGGAGGGGGGGAGGGGGGAGGAGTGTCCAGAAGGCCAATCAGAGATAAGTAAAAAAAAAACCCAGCTATGTAGCTGGTGTAAATCCAAGGAGAGGAAGGAGTGGGGTGAGCTAGAAAATCAAGGATAGGATCCCAGTGCAAGTCCACCCATCCAGTCCCTCACCAGCCCCCTGCCCTCCAATCTCCCCACCCCAAACCTCCTCTGAACCTCCCCCTTCCCACCCACAATCCACCCCCTCCACCACCTTACCTGGTCTGACATGGCCTGGCTGGGCTGTAGGTGTGCGCAGGGAGCAGCCAGCCATTTCTGCTGGTGGTTCCCTTGTGATTGGCTGCAGCGCACCATTTACGGTGGTGCCGCACTGTTTATGACAGCAGAACATGAGTTCCCGTGTCATAACTTAAGGATAGGGTTGGGCCATTAGTTTCATTGAAGGCAGAACTGGGCCACATGGAATGCTAATAATACAATTTATGGTGAGGAATAAAAATTATAACCAGTGAGAGCCCTTGGAAAGGTTAACAAGTCAGTGGTGTGTTTATACCAAAAGTGTGAGCAATGACACAAGTTCAACACATATTCATTTCGTCCATTCATTTCTTCAGCTGCTTTTATGATCCACTAACGTTTGTGGGTTGCACGGATTTCCTGCTCATTTCCTTTGTATCTGTTGAATAATAGCTAGTTAACACCAATACAAAAGCATGCTCCTGATGGCTTTAGCTGGTGTGTTGGCAGAGTCTTTCATCACCATGGCCTTTCACGCTGAACTAGAGTTAGAGGGACTGTTGTATTAATTAGCTAATTTGTTCAGCACTTAAAAGATTCAAGACACTATATACGTGCAAAGGATTATTTACGGCAAGCTTGATATTCGTGATGCTTCTCAAATCCCAACAGTAGACCATGTAATTAAAAGAATTTCATGCGCCATAACATAACCTAGTGATGATCTGTTTTAATCCATTTGAAAATATTTGCAACACTGAATTTCATTTGAAGTATTTACTAATATATTAGATGGTTTCTCAGCGGATTCTATATAGCATATCCTAATTTCAGTGTTGGTGAAGGCAAAATATCTAATATTTTAACAGCAAGGAATAACGGCTTGAGAGTGAAAATCAATGGCTTACGTTCAACAGAATGAATGGAAGGAACTTTCTACTAAGGGTTGCTGGCTAATTAAAGACATTTCTTCTTGGCTAGACTTTCAGTGGTAGCATTTGGATTCATCAAGGTAGAGGAATTGAGAATGGGGCACAGCAGCACCTGAAAACATAGTGAGCTGATTCACACTGATACCAGGGTGCCCTTTGAGGAAGGGAGCCTCCATTTGAGGGCTATATGCATGGCCAGCTACACAACTACAACTTCTAGAGACAGGTTGTAAGAATTTTGAATCAAGTTACTGTCTTCAAAATAAAACAAAAGGCAAGACCATGGTCCAAGATCTCCTGGTGCTTGAGGTGGCATGCCAAATGCTGCCCCCTTATCCAGTGATGTGCCAGCCTCTGCTACTTTCACGCCCTGGATGGGAAAAGGATGAGGGGGTGGAGCAGAAGAGGAAGATGCTCTAGCCCAACGCTCTCACCTCCTCCACACTTCCTCTTCCTCTCTACCCCCTTCCTTTTCCAATCCATGGCATGATAGGATGAAAAATGGAGTCAGGTGGGTGTATGAATGTGGGCACTCCCCTGCCAATCTACTGCCTGAGGCAACTGTCTCAGTCTACCCTGTGAATGGGCCAGCCCTGATCATAGTTTGAAACAGGGAACAAAGAATGAGTCACTCTCACAGTGTGCAGTGGCAGTGATAAAGCAATTCTCCCATTCTCAGGACATTAGAACTTGGTTCTCTTATGGCCCAATCCTATGGGTCCTGTACAGCAATGGCTCTTCTGATCAGCTGTTGTTAAAGGGCAAGTGACAGTGCAAGCATCATGCTGCTTTTGTGTGCAATGGAGCTACAGGCAGAAACAGCCAATGGCTCCCAGTTGCGCCAGAATTGCCCAGATGCTGCAACGGAGCAGATAGGTTGGCAGAGTGGGCGGTACATGGGTGGTTCGGTGAGATTTGGGGTATGGAAGGGGAGGAACTGGGGTGGCTTGGGGGAAGGAGGAGGTGGATCCCAGTGGCAGCAACTTTCACCAGGATGCTATCCCTTCTTTCGCTGCCCGACACACCCTCTTTGACTCCTCAGTCTTACTCTGAGTATGTGGGTCTGATAAGACCCATTTCTGACCAGGCAGCCTACCAAGAGGTAACTAAAAACATTTTTTAATTTACCTCTTGTTCAACTTCTGGTCACCACCACCACCACCACCATAGCATGCAGCACATGCTCCGTTGGCCTGGCTGCATGCTATGGAGTGGCAGGGGATAAGATTCAGCTGAAAATGAGATTTGGGACATGAAAAGGTTGTTCTTCACTTAATGCAAAAGGAACAATTGTATTTGCTGTGACAAAATGTGGTGCTCACTGCCTGCTGACTTGGCTAAGTTTAAAAGAGGATTAGACACGTTAATTGAAGTCTACCAAAGGCTAAGCCATGATACCCAAACTTCAAGAGGCCTCTGAATACCATTTGCTTTGAGGCAAACAGTGGCAGAAGGCTACAGCCATTACATGCTGCTTGTAGGCTTCCAGGTGGTCACTGTAGGACAGGGGTTGGCAACCTATGGCCTGCAGGCCAGATCTAGCCCACCAGCCAAAGTCATTCGGCCCACCAGCTGAAGTCCAGCCTGTGCGGAACTTGGCTTGGGAGGCTTTGTCTCCCGCCCAAGTCACCACATGCCAGACAAGGAATAGCATATCTGCTGGGTGGGTGGTTCCGCCATTCCCCATCCAGCATGCCGCAAACTGGGAGGGAGGCAAAGCCTCCCAAGCCAAGCTCCATGTGGGCCGCTTCCAGGTACTCAACAACCTGGAAATTCAACGATGATGTGATGACATCACTGACAAACGTCCAGCCCCTTTTTTTAAAAAAAGGCTGCCGACCCCTGCTCTAGGAAGTAGGAAACTGAGCTAGGTGGCCCTTTGCTCTGATGAGAAGGCTCTTCTTCCATCCTTATGTCTTCTCTTCAGGTTAATCAAGCTGAAATGGCTGTTAGAAACTAACATAATTTGGCCAAGACATTAACAATCCAAACATTTTGAATTATGAAGTGCAATGTTTGGCATTAAGATGTATTTTCAGAATGCAGTTTAGGAAATAGATTGTACGGCCTGATTTGCTTATTAAAAATATGGAGTGTGACAGAAGACAAAACAGATTGGGAGTGAAGATTCATCTTGAGTTGGTGCCTTGCAGCAGGTAGTGAATAAAATTTAATAGAGTGTCTGATTTACAACCCCAAGATAGGCCAAAATGAACACATTTATTTAAAAAGCACCTTTCACACTCCGAAGAAACCTTTGACAGCATTACTTGATTAAAAAAAAAAAATCTGGGCTGCTGAAAATTCATTTATGAGTGGAATAGTAGTTAGCAGCTGACACCGCTAATGTGTGCAGAGAATCTTTCTTTCCCCGTGTTTGTCCATCTCATCTTTCATCTGTGCCTCAATAAATGAACTGTTTTCATAGCATGATAATTACGCTGTCTTGTCTCTGTAAAATACTGTGATTTTACTCCAGCAAGAGAAATCAAAGGGAGATGAACTATGTGAGTGAAAGGCTTGAAATACAATTCAGGTCAGCCATCTTTCATAATCAGGGAAATATTGGTAGTATTAAAACACAGTGTGGTTTTACTTCTTATGACAAAAACCTTAAAAAGTGGTGACAGCTGCTACTACTTCATTTATCCAAAGAAGCCATTTTTTAAAAAAAGGCCAGTGTAAAATACCAGTTAAGCTTGACATCTTTGCAAAACAGACCATGAATGCAATTTTATTTTGTTTGCCTGTATTGCTTTGCCAGCTTAAATAGGTTTTTTGCTGCATCAGCCCGAAAGAGGTCAAACTCTCAGCTCCTGCCAGTGCTTTGTGTCCTGCAGGTAAAAATTCAGTTCAGTACAAAGCAAAATAAAACAAAAGCTGTCATTCCTAGGAAAAGTTATAGTTAGAGCTGCACATACCTTTAGATTTATATATATAAAAAAACACTTTCAAATGATGGTGAAAGGTCAATACATTTTTAGACTTTGAATATTTCCTGCAGTGTTTCAAAATAAGCTGGAACTGTACCTGCTGGAAGTACATTCATAGGAATATAATGCCCAGGTTCAGATGGTCCACTGAGTATATGGTAACTCTAGTGAATGATCTGCACTGGCTGTCAATGGGTCTCCTTGGACCCACAACCAGCTCTTTTGCTTGTGTAAGTCCAAGGAGAGTCAGGGAGCAGGCCTGGACCCGGAAATGGGGATAGGATCTGGCCTGTGCTGCTGCTGCTGTGATTCACCACCATCCCACCTCTCAACTGCCCCTGGTTCCTCCCCTGAATGACCCCAATCCTTCCCCCGAACAGCCCACAACCTGCCCCCACTGACACCTTACCTGCTCCAGTGCAGCCTGGGTGGGCTATTGTCAGGTGCGCAGAGCCTCTGGCCATTTGCACCAACTGTTCCGGAGCACCCAATGGCAGCACACCTGTCACACTGCCATAACTTCACTTATGGCAATGGATCGTGAGATCTGCTGCCATAGACCCAGGATAAGATTGGGCTGTGAGTTAGATTAGATGGACCAATGACTCAGTATATTGCAGCTTCCTATGTTGTCATGTGTGGGCTGTATGCTCAGCTGCTGAAACTTTTGTGATTAGGTGGAATAACTGCACACATTGCAGCAGCGGTATGGACAGTTCAGTACCAGTGCTAGGTTGCTGAGGGCCCTGGGGGAAGCCCTATGCTAGAAACCTCCCCTGTAATAGTGGTATTTCATGCCCTTCCCAGCAGTGAATAGATGTCTGTGGAATCTGTGGAATCTGGGGTTTGTCCAGTCAGGTGGGCTCTTTGATGGACATAGGACTTTGGCTGGTGTCTCTGATACAACTCCAGTACTCTAGTCGTCATCCCCCCCCCCCCGAAGTGCAAATCCTGAAGAAAGTTGCCTCTGTGAGCACAGTCGAGCCATTGAACCCAGGGGTGTTTGCATGGAGATTTGGTGGCATAGGGCTATTGCTAAACTAGCCCTTTTATTCTGCAAAGGGTGCCCAAACGGGCATTCCAAGGCCTTAGAATGAAAGTCAATCAATCAAATCTTTAGTGGCATCACAAACAAACATCCACATTTAAGTACATCAATACACAACCACTATCAGTCAAGTGGTGCATGTTAATAGTTACTTAATACTCAATAAGACAAAACAATCTATTCTTACATCTCTGTCATTGGTAGAGCTAGAAGTCTTTAATGTACTTTGTCAGAATGATAGTAATGTGAGGGACTTTGATGGGTGTGTGTTTGGTTAAAGGTAGGCTTACCATTCGTCCCGGTTTCGCCGGGACAGTCCCGGAAATCGGACCCGATTCCCGGTCGTGTCCCGGGGGACGAATGGGCACCGCCATCTTTTTTTTTAATTCTAAACTTACCGGGCAGCATCTTGGCTCACAAAATCTCGCGTGATCCAAGATGTCGGCGCCCAAATCTCGTGAGGGCATCCCTCACGAGATTTGGGCGCCGACATCTTGGCTCACGCGAGATTTCATGACCCAAGATGCCGGGAAGTTTGAAATTAAAAAAAAAAAAAGAAGATGGTGGCGCGGCGAGCGGGTGCTTCTCCTGGTCGTCAGCGGCACCGGGAGAAGCACAGTGCTTGCCCGTGTTGCGCGAGCCTGCTGGAGGCTCACGCTGGCCGGGCAAGCAGGCTGTGCTTCTCCGGTCTCCCAGTGGCTCCATGCGGTGCCGCTGGGAGACCGGAGAAGCACACCCTGCTTGCCCGGCCAGCGCGAGCCTCTAGCAGGCTCGCACAACGTGGGCAAGCAGGCTGTGCTTCTCTCCGTGCCGCTGGTCTCGCAGCGGCACCGGGAGAAGCACAGCCTGCTTCTTGCCCGTGTTGCGCGAGCTCCAGGGCTCGCGCAACGCAGGCGAGCAGGCTGTGCTTCTCCCGGTGCCTCTGCGAGACCAGCGGCACCGGGAGAAGCACAGCCTGCTTCTTGCCCGTGTTGCATGGAGCCGCTGGGAGGCACAGCCTGCTTCTCAACCTCGGGCCGACCAGCGACCACCGACCAGCGACCACCGACCAGTGACCAGCGACCAGGTAAGCGTATTTTTTAAATATATATTTTTAATAGAAATATTAATTATTTATTTAAAAATTTCGGACGCGCTTTGCGCGGCAAGAGAGGGCGCTTCGCGCCCCCATTACTTTATTAATTAATTATTTTAAAAAACGGCCGCGCTTCGCGCCCCCTTTCTTCGATAATTTATTCGTTAAAAGGTTTCTTATGTGGATTTCTTATGCTTGTTTTTTCTGCTTTTTCGTTGTGGTTTAGAATTGCTTTTTCGTTGTGGAGGGTAGTTTGCGGTTGGTTTGGGCTGTTTCTGATGTCTTTTTCGTTGTGGTTTAGATTGCTTTTTCGTGGTGGATGGTAGTTGGGGGTTGGTTTGAGCTGTTTCTGATGGCTTTTTCGTTGTGGTTTAGAATTGCTTTTTCGTGGTGGAGGGTAGTTTGCGGTTGGTTTGGCCTGTTTCTGATGTCTTTTTCGTTGTGGTTTACGATTGGTTGTGGTTCTTTGGCCTTGCTTTTTCGTTGCTTTGACATTAATTAATTATTTACCTCGGGGGGGGTATGGGGGGGTGTCCCGGTTTGAAGTTTGAAAAATATGGTAAGCCTAGTTAAAGGTCAATTTTTAAAAAAATATTTTTTTTTAAAAGATGGCAGATAAGAAGACCGGAGGGGGGGGGAGTAGTATGCAAGGAAAGGTTGGAATTTGGGTGCAATGTCTCCTGCAGGACTCTGGGGGGGGGAGACCTCTTACCTGCCCTCTATGATACCGATAGGTGTGTCCCTTTTGTGTAAATTCCTTCCGCATGCTCTCTCTCTCTCTCTCTCTCTCTCTCTCTCTCTCTCTCTCACACACACACACACACACACACACACACACACACTCACACACACACACACATGAAGGCAGCCTCTGATCTGAGCTCTGTTTCTGGCTTACACCCACACAATAAGAACAGCTATGGGGCGGGGGGGGGGGGGTCTCTGTTCCATAAGCAGTAAGAGCCTGTGCTACCACCTCCTCTTCTCTCCTTTTTCCAAATAGGCTTCCTGTTCTCCTCCCAGGCTCCTCCTGTCCAGTCTATTTTGAAGAAACAGGAGGAAAACATGGAAGAGGTGGCAGTAAGAGAGGGGGCGGGAGGGGATGTGCATCTGATCCTCTTCCTGAGTGCTCTCCTTGCAAAGGCCTAGCTGCACTGCAGTTATGGTTTTGGCCAGTGGCTGGTGCTGCCACCGTGAAGACAAGTAAGCAAGAAGAGACAGTGGCCAAATGAATCAGCTGGATGGGCAGTGGGCAGGTTGGCCCTAGGTGCCCCTTTGTCTACTTGCAACCTTCCAACAGTGAGGCAACCCTGCACTGATCTGAATTGTGTTTTTAATGTTTTAAGATTTCAAAATGGGTTTTCATCATTCTTATTGATAGCCACCACCTTGAGGCAATTGTGAGGAGGCAGGAGAAAAGTTCAATAAATAAATGAATGAAAAATACAAGCAGGGTCTTTCCTCTCAACACTAAGCAACTTTCACATACCTGGGACTGGGGGCTGAGTTCTCTCTGAAAATGGGGCCTCCAAGGAGCCATCTATTTTTTCTAATACAGTATTTAGAAGTTAACTATAACCACTATAACCCTCACTGTTGCCCATAACATTGGCATATTATCTACATATACATGTCTTGGCAGTGCCATTATTGTGCCATATGTCCTAACCATGATCTGGCAAAGCTCTCTGTACATATCATCCTATATCCGTTTTGCTGGAACAGCAAGTCTTTGGAACCGAACAAGCTGTCAGTCTCTTGCCCCCTTTCCTTGTTTGCCTTGGCAAAATTTTGCTTACAGGGAATGTATAAGAATGAAGTTGGCTACAACAGGGTTTTTTTTTCTTGTGTTTAATTTTCATAGAAGGCTTGTCTCTGAAAAAATGCACAAGATTAGAGAAATCTGATTGGGACAATGATTGATGAATATGAATGATGGGGAAGAGAGGCATGGAGTATTTTCTGGGATTCATGTTGAAACAAACTCATGCCCTGAAATGTATAATAATTTTCAAGCTAAAAAGGACATCTTCATTTTCTAAATGGGGTCTTTTTAAATGGTAGGCAATAATGGGAGGATAAGTCCATTATTCATTTATAAGGGAATTAGCATAACAAAGCTGCTTAATGCAAGAGTTCAGAAAGCTCTGATTAATAAATTAATCCTTACATTTTACAATAGATCTCATTTTTGAATAATTCTTATAAGGAAATCTTTTAATAACTTTGTGTTTTTCTGCACAAAATGTTAACCTCTTGTGGGCTGATGCACAGCAAAAGTCAATGCCCAAGAGCAAGCAGCAATTAGATACAGTGTTGTGCTTGTGGCAGTGAAGATTGGCCATGGAAAGTGAATGAGCCACCCTAGGAGAAGGGAGCCAGAAATAGCCGCATGTGTGTGAGAGAGACCTGGTTACAGCCTAGGCGGGAATATTTCCCATTGAGTGTAATTGGGACTTACTCCCAGATAATTGTGCATGAGTCGCAACCTTGGCATACCTTGTGCTCTCTCCAGGAGAGAAAAGCAGAAACTGCTACTGCACCCTCCCTGCTATCAATCCAGTTGGTCCTCAGCCATTGTTCCTGTCTTTGCAAAGAAGCTGTTTGTCATTTGCTCTGGCAGCAGCTTCTCTCTAGGCAGCTGCTAGTAGAACAAACAACAAATAGCTCCTTTGCAAAGGTATCTGCAATGGCTGGAAACTGGCAGGGCATAACGGATGGCCTCTCTTCTTTTTATGTTCTGAAAGGTGCTTGAGGGGGTGAAGATAAACAAGGATGGTTGTGATCTCAGGAGAATGGGAGAAAGCCCAGCTGAGCTCAGGGGATTTACTTCTGAGTAAATATGCATAGCACTAGCTTGCACGCCTCTCTTATGCCACAAGCGAGAGAAAGCAGAAGACACATTTGCTGGACAAAGAAGACCTTTGTCAAGGACTAGGTCAAGAGTCAAGACTAGAATGATACATATCACGTGATTGGAG
The DNA here is from genome assembly GCA_026170595.1 of Plestiodon gilberti rubricaudatus. NCBI lineage: Eukaryota > Metazoa > Chordata > Lepidosauria > Squamata > Scincidae > Plestiodon > Plestiodon gilberti. The sequence continues at coordinate 48,698,840 of JANXHW010000004.1, read as the reverse complement.
AATGGTTGAGGCTGGCAGCAATGTAATGGAGCATCTTCCTCTGGAAGTTTCTGAAGGTATGAGGTATTTGGTGTGCATCTTAGGAACTAGAAACTTGTTACTGGTAATGTTTTCAGGCCCGCCTGATGAAAGTCTGAGGAGCAACTCTTCTCTCTGCCACACACCCCAGTCGCTGCTGCTGGACGGTAAATTGGGGGAAAGGGAAGGGAGCAAGGGCATTTTAGAATGGCCCCCCAACCTCATTTATGAGTCTAACAAAATTTAAAGTGAGTTTGGTCATAAAAGCGTCATTATATCTGAATGTGGATATTTGCTTCCAAATCTCCCCAGTTCCAAACCTCAGCAACTGCACTGCTAGACGTGGTCTAAGCCAAAGTGCCACCTGAAGCAGTTTGCAAATCCTGCCATCCCAAACCCTCTCTAATGCACCCCATTGCCACCACACTCTTCACACCCACACCTGGCTGCTTAAGCCTCCAGGGGTGGGCAAGGAGAAGGAGGTGTGGCAATCCGCCTCTTACCTCGAACTCTGGAGCTGCCTCCTTCCTCCACACCTGTGCTGTTTAAAATGAACAAGAAAAGCAGAGCATATGGGGAGTGGTCCCAGCATGCTCCACTCTTTCTGCTTATTTGAAACAGGATAGGTATGGAGAAAGGAGGTGGTGATAGAGCTCTAGGTAAGGCGACAAAGGGTGAATCACTCTGCCATCACTCTCACTCTCAAAGGGTGACAAAGGGTGAATCACTCTCTCCTTGCCCAGCCTGACTGCTTTGGTAAGTAGCCAGGTATGGGTAGGCTTACCATAGTCCTGGTTCCAGCTGGGACAATCCCGGTTCAGGAGCCCAAATCCTGGGCTCCCGGCCAGTCTCCTCTTTGTCCCAGCCGGCTGGGACTTGCCCCCAACTTAGCTCTAATGCTTCCAGCCTCTGACGTTTTCAAGCCCTTCCAGCCTTGTTGCGTACTCAGGACTGCTGCTGGCCCGATCCTGTTCCCACTCGCTGTCAGAGGGTCAGAGAGCTGACTGAAGTGGCTTGGTAAGTAGCAGGCCAGAGGGGGGGCAACAGGCCATGGGGAGGGGTGGCGGCACTGCTCACTACTAGGATAGCATGTATCCATTTAAAACAGTACTAATCTGCACAATCAGCGGCGGAACTTGAGTGGAGCACGGGGAGCAGGAGCTCCAGGCGCTCGGGCAGGCGGGGGGCGCGCTTGGAGAACTCACCGATGGAAGCTCCGCGCTGGATCGGCCCTCCCTCCCTCCCTGGAGCCCATTTGGCTCCAAAATGAGCTCAAAACGGGCGGGGGGCACGTCGAGGGCGGGGTGTGTGTCGACGTGACACGACACTGGCCCCGCCCACGCACCGGGCGCCAGGAGGGCGTCCGTCATCACTGTGCACAATCCCATATTAAAGTGTATGAAGTGATACATATTCTGAGCGCCCACATCTTTGTGACTCCAGATACCATGTTCTCACTTAATTCACATCTTTCTGCTCTCCTTGCCAGGCAGGTTACTGGTATTCTGCATTCCCCCCGCATCTAGTAACACAGGGCCACTTCTCCCTTGTCACACAAGAGGACAGACACCACATTTGAAATTGTGGGGAATTAAAATGCAATCCAGCATCAAGTGCAAGATAGATATGCAGTCAGTCGCTGTCACACAGATAAGCTCTCTGGGCTGCTTCTAGCATTGTGTTTTAGTGACACATTTTAAGTCCCATGATCTTTCGATGATAGGTGCCAACAATGCTTCAGATTCTTAAGTATGCATGCAACTATTTCACTATCGAAACATGTGTCCAGCTTCTCTTTCTGTTCCCCCCCTTTTTTCTGAATCCTTCTGTTGTTAACAATTTCTGATAATATATATGTTTTTGAGTGCTTGGGAAAAGTGTGATATAAATGATAAGTATTTAATAGGAACTGACAGAAAATAATGCTCTCATGTCCAGTCTAGTAACTGGACTCCCACCTCAACAAGTGAAAGTTTAATATACTGTACTACAACAGTGGTTTTAAAACTTCAGGGAGGTTTTTTTATTTTCATGTTGTTGCAGTATCAATGGCACAAAGAGCTTTTTGTCACCTTAGACTAGCTAGCTTAGACTGACACTAATGTTCCATCTGTGGCCCTAGACAGATACCTTTGCCATGGTTATCCATTTCCTGGTATCATCAAGATTTGAGGACTGTAGTATGTGGTAAGTGGGGCTGCCCTTGAAGACTACCCAGAAACTCCTGTTGGTTCAGACAACTGCAGCCAGACTAGTGATTGGAACTATCCCATTAGGTTTTTTTTTAAAAAAAAAATCTTCATTGACTTCCAATCTATTACCAGGCAATTCAATGTGCTCATTTTGTTATGGCTTGGGACCAGCCCAGGGTATCTGAAGCACCAGCAGCTCATATAAGAACTTGTCTGTTCTTTAAGGTCTTCTTCAGAAATCCTGTTCCATATGCCCTCTCTTTCAGATAAGGGGATAATAATCTGAGATGGGCCTTTTTGGGAGATGGTACCAAATTTGTGGGATATTCTTCCAAGGGACAGTCAGCTGGCCAGATGAAGACAATTGTCTTCACCTGTACTTTTAATGGGTGGCATTTGAACTTCTGCCCTTGCAACTTTATTGCTGCTGTTTCCCTTTATTGTTATTCTTATTACAGTATATTGTCTTCTATCAGTTTTATATTTTTAATGGCTGTTCTTAAACTTTGTGATTAGCTACCATGGAAGTCTGTGTACTGAAACGCAGGATAAAACAATGGTTTAGGTAGGAGGTGTGGTCTTCTGGTTGAGGTGCTGTACTGCCTGAAGAGCTAAGCAAGAATCCATGCCCTGAATGGGAGACAACAATGCCAGACTGACAAACTGCAGTTACCCATTGTGGCAGAACAGAGTCGCTGCTGAGTTGATGAACCCTGCGGTGAGAGAGCGTGGGAGTGTGTGAGAAGGTTGGCTGACAAGAACGGTGAACAGCTTGAGAATCCTGCCTGGACTGATTTATGGTTGCTGCAGAAGCTCGGAAGGCATGCAGCCAGAAGAGATAACCACATCACGAAGGAAAACATCTGGTGAGCTATGGGTTCTGTAAGTTCTAAAAAACAATATTGTAAAAACCCTATTGCAGTGTTTCTCAAACCGTGGGTCGGGACCCACTTGGTGGGTCGCGACCTGATTTCTGGTGGGTCCCAGGTGATGAAAAGACCAGATAAGTAATTGCCATAAGCCCTGAGGCTATTCAAAAATCAGATAGCTGTTAATTGCCCTTCAAAGAGCTGAGCTCCTGCAGTTTGCAAGATAGCTGCTAATTACCCTGCAAACAGCTTGAGGCTATTCATTACAGCTGCCTCATTATGAGAAATGGATTGAGTTTTTTTGCAAATAAATAAATAAAATACTGGTAAATAAATAAATATATTATTTCTCTCTAGATCACCTTTTTTAATTCTCGTAAAACTAGGTGGGTTCTGATAGAGTGTCATTTTAAAAAGTGGGTCCCAGTGCTAAAATGTTTGAGAACCACTGCCCTATTGAAAAATGGTGGCTTGGATTAGCCTGCCTGTGTAAACCGCCTTGAATGCTGCATAAAAATGATGAAGGGCTCTGTGTGTGTGTGTGTGTGTGTGTGTGTGTGTGTGTGTGTGTGTGTGTGTAAACAAAAAATGTATTGGCTGCAGGACACCTGAACTTTGGATAGCATTCTGTGTTGCATAATCAGTTCATACTGAGCATTGGCCTTGGTGTCACCTTGATGTTGCCTTGTATGAATTGAGAATGCACCCTAGAACAGGGGTTCTCAAAGTGGTGGATCGTGACCCACCACTTTTCTGTGTTCGATTTACCTTTAAGGGGGTGTGTGGCCAGCTTGAATGTCGGCGGCAGCGCTCCAGGATTGCGTCTGCCGCTAACCCAAAAACGCTGTTTTCAAAACCAGGAGTGGGCTTCATAACATGATCGCCTCTGTTTTTAGCATTGGGGAGGCCTGCAGAGGTGGCTGCAGGACCCCTGAACCCTTTGGGGAGCTGGCAGGACCACCAGGTACGATGAAAAAAGCATTTTTGGGTCAGCGGCGAGAGTGCCACCACCAACATTGCCCCACCCCCACAAAGACTTACAGGGGAGTAAGCTCCCCTGTAGGACTTTAAGAAACGCTGCCCTAAAACATACCCAACCCAACCTTCTTCTGTAGCTGGACATTGCAAGGAAAGAACCGTAGCGATGGGCAAGCTGTCTTTCAGGGAAGCTTCTCTGCCATTATTATCATCTCACTGAAGAACCCCTGATAAGCTTCCAAGAAACAGCAGGTTTCTTGGAATACAGTTTGAAAACCATTGAGGTACAGCATCCTGTAATAACTAATTCATCCTTGAGCACAATGCAAGCAGATTTTCAGATTTTGAGTGTAAAGAGCAAAAGACAATTGCTCGTAGCAGCATTGCTGCGGAAGGAGTAACCTCAGCATACAAAGAGTATTTTATTCACCTGAAAGCTCTTTCCTCAAATCTTTCCTCTCAGTCTTGCCTGCTAATGTCACCAGGCAGCTTCTTAAACTCATCCGTTCATTTTTAGAATGTGCTTTATATTTTCTCTGTGATTCCAGATGAAGCACAGTAGAGAATCGTTTCTTTTCCATCACCTTCCAAAGAGTCACTCAGCAGCCTTCTTAATCCTCTTGCCTTAAAAGGCTTTAACTTTTTTGTCTCCAACCTTTGAAACCACTGTGCATCAGTGTCTTTGATCCAGATAACCCATTTAAAAGGCTTCATTTGGAGGATGCTATTAAAAGTGTTGCTTTTCGTAACTAGTCATACAAAACGGAGCTGGACTTGTGGCACTGCGCCATATACCTTCTTGTTTCTGATCGGGTACAGCGGCTCCCACATTATGGAGCGTCCAATGAAACCGGCACTTTGCTTCTGTTTTCCCTTACACATTGTCAAGGTTGCATATTTATTTTGGCAGCATTTTTGATCAATGTTATTTGCTGACCTTGGATAGAATTGCAGATAGTGTCTCTGAGGTCATTAATAGGCATATATATTAATTAATATATATTAATAGGCATATATATTAATATATATTAATAGGCATATATAGGACGAAAGGAGGGAAGGAACACCGCCCTGAGCTCCTTGGAGGAAGAGTGGTATAAAAATGTGCAAAATAAAAAAAAAATGTGCATTTTGTACACAAAAATGTGTGTGTGTGAGAGAGAGAGAGGGGGGGGCTTCACCGCTACCAGGGGTACAAAGGCAACTCATCAACAGTGTAAGTGTAAAAGCACATGCATTCAAAATCATTGAAATTTCATTTCAAAAATGAAAAAGATCTTTGGAAAGAATGACAGAGATAAGTGGTGAGGAGAGACAGACACACAAATGTTTCCTGCCTGATGTTTCCCAGTTCCCACAGGAAAGGGACAACAGCTTAGTGGTAAAGCACATGCTTTGCATACAGAAGTTCCCGGGTTCCATTTCTGTCATGGCCAGCTAAAGATGGGAAAGACCCTTGTCCAAAACCCTGAAGAACCATGCCAGTCAGTGTAGACAATACTGAGCTAGACGGACCAGTGGGGTGACTCAGTATAAGGCAGCTTCCAATGTCACTTCAAATCACTGTGATTTGAATATATTCTTACTGTTAAAATCAATATACAATGAACCAGTGAAACCACTTCAGTGTACACACAAAGCAGTACAGCACAGTCTGAGTTGTACAGTACTTCGCAAAAATTATTCTTACTTCAGACAGAATCCAAGAGCAGCAGATTTTGAAAGCATTTGATAAATTGCCTTTCCTAATAAGTATCATACTGAAAAATAGAGGGGAAGTCACTGGGGAACTACTCCTAATTCAAAGCTTACTGAAAATTAATAATCCACACTAGAACAAAAGAGGAGCTCCATTACTTATCTGGATTATAGTTTTTCTGGGCTGTCTTCAATTTGTTTTGAGTATTAAAATTTTGGTTTGAGTTGACTCTCCTGCAGAAGAGGGTTGTAAAATATAGCCATAATCTTGCCCCTATAAAATCTTACTCCTATATAAAAAAAATACATGTTGCCACCAAATTTATGAGTCAATGGAAGTAGGAGTTTGCTTGTCCAATGTCCTGTGTTTAGAAGAGATGCCTTTGAAGAACAAGGCTGTGATGTTGCGTTGTCTTCTTCTAATATGTTGTGGCGGTTCCATTTTTATCTGATCAGGAAATATCAGGAAATGAAGCTGGATACTTCTTTTCTGTCCTCTGAAATGCTACAACAATCTTTCTTTTCTCTGATGCTTCTAAACTTATCAGATCAACACAAAAGGTCTTGCTCTGTGCGTCCCTTGCACACTATCTGAAGTGGGTGAGTTGGTATGAAAGACAGGGCCTTCTAGGACATGCCATGTCAGCTCCCTAGGGATGTCCCCATGGCCCCATCATTGATTGGCTGAATGGTGAAAATGTGACCCTTCTGGAAGACTTGAGGTCACCTGTAAGATGGCTACTATTCTGCTGTTGGTCTCTTTCTGTTGGCTTTTTCAACAGTTATTTGTATGTTTTTTTTATTGCATTTTCCCTTGTTACTTTTTCTGATCATTGTTATCCACCTTGGATATCTCTAGGCAGAAATGACATTTCTAGATGATACCAATCCATCGGTCTTCCAAACCTCATATCCTTCAGCTGTGATAAAACAAAAATCAAGCATCAGCTCCAATAATGGGGCAGGAACTTCATGCAGATTAGTGCCAGGTGATCATAGCAGCTCTATCAGCAACCATGCTTGAATGTTTTGAAACTCCATGCCGTCTTCTCCACTTTTCATTGCACACCTGTAGGCAAACTGGAGTTACAGCCCAATTCAATGTAACTTTCCACCCCCACCCCCGTCAAATGCAGCCATGCCAATAGGGCATGTGTTGATCCTGGCCTGGCCATTGGGCAATTTGAACTCACCACCAGGTGAGTGTTACCCCTCCTTTTTTGTCTCGGTGGTGGTGACAGTGATGCAATCCCAGAAGCACTGCCACCACCATCAACACCCCCCCCAAAAGACTTGCAAGGGGGAAAGTTTGGGAACCTCTGCCATAAAGACTCCCCCCATTTTGGGGGTGCTTTCTTCCCTGCTGAAAGCCTCCACATTTCTGTTTGACAACACTGTCCTGTGGTCAGGAAGTCTCTTGCTGAGCCCTCTTGCCAAATGTAGAGGCACTTTGAGGTTGTTTGCACCACTCATCCATGTGAACGATCCCAAAACTGTCAGATGCTGCTAAATTTGGTCTCTCACTCTAGAACAGGGTTTCTCAACCAGTGGTACTTTGGCCGACTGCTGGTGGCACTCGGACTGCTGGAACCCTGCCTCGACATGGCACTGTTAGCACCGTGTTTTCACTCCTAAGAGGCTCCTGCCTTTGGCCAAGCTCTCAGGAATGCTGAGAAGGGTCATCCCACCCGGCCAGAGCCTCCTACCTGCGTTTTCTGGCCTCAGAAACCCAGAAGTAACTGGTTATGATGTCATTACCAGTCACTTTCGGTGGTACTCAGCAGGAGAGTGGCACCAGAGGTGGTACTCCGCTGGGAAGAGGTTGAGAACCCCTGCTCTAGAAGTATTTGGTTCAATTTGAGTTAGTGTGTGTGTGTGTGTGTGTGTGTGTGTGTGTGTGTGCGTGCATGCATGATGACACATGTAGGAACACATGTGTGCATGTAAATGAGCAGTGTTGGCAACAGCCCCTTTCCACCTACCCACCGCCCACCCAATGCACCAACGTACTGGCACTGGGACTTCCATGGTGGCCGCTGTCACCCAGCTGCCACTGCTCACCATTTGGAGCGGCGGCCAGGCTGTGCTCTATGGTGCATCATGTTTTGTGATGGCCGTAAAGTGTGCTGCGCCACTGGAATGCGGATTCTTGTGATGCAGCAACCCTATGGGCTATTAAAATGCATGTACTGTACTTCGAAGGGATCAATTAGTACATAAGAGTAGTAGTCTGCTGAACCACTAACTACAGATTTATTCTAGATAAAGAAGACTGCTCTTTATTAGGTTCCATTCCTGTTTCCTTTATTGGAAATTCTGCTAGCCCCACTTTTTGTTCTCTGTATGGGCTTAAGACTTACCTGCAGCCTTTTATCACTTGCTGTCGTATTGATCCCTTCATCCCCAGAGATGTAATTGGGCTCATCTGTTGACTAACTATTTAACACGGAACTACACTGGTCAGGAATCACACTCACAAAACAAAAGTACGGTCTAATGGAATGACATTGATTCGCTGCTCCCTCCGAAGATGGGATACAAATTAAAAGCAGTAAACTATAAGTTGCTGTACATGACGTTTCATTTCTGGCAAGCTAGTGAGAGTAATACATTAGCTCCGGGCGGGTACATTAATCTCACTGGCTAGCCCAACATGAAACCTTCTAGATAGCAGCGGCCTGTTCTTTATCGCATTTTCATTAGGACCTTTTGTACAAAATTCTTTGTGACACTATGAGGGGGAAAAATATGGGAAAATGAAATGTTGGTCATTTCCAAATGTTTTATCAGCAAGCAGGTAGTAATTTTTCACCCTACAATTCAAAGTGCTCTTATGCTTGCCCATCAATAACATGCTTTAAAATTTCACTCAAATAGGCCATTGTCTGACTGCAAGAGAGATGACCACTAATGTAAGAAATGTCATATATGGTGAAGGTGACAAACCCAAAACTAGATATACAAATCCCATTTATTCCACTAGGGACAAAAAGGCCAACCTGAATGTGGGCAAGTGGAGGCCCTACCAATATGTCAGGCAGAAGTTCAACACGTAATGTTTTTTCTCCCATGGGTTGCATTTCTGCTTGTCATTTCTGCCTCTAAAGGAAAAGAACCCCACTGCTTCAGTAGCAGAAAGCACTTATGAGTTTAGATTAGAGAAAAGATGTTTTATTAGATTCTAACTGTGTTCGCACCAGTTTATCCTCAGCAATGTGAAGTAAGGGAGTGGCTCCACCTAATTAACTAGCAGTTGTAATTATGAAAAAAAAGCTAATTCTCCATCTGGATCTTTCCCCTTATTTCTATTAAACATGATACACCTGTCAGGAAAATGGCAGCAACCTTATTTTTCCCATCTGAACTTCCGATTTAGATTTCAGAACCTTTATTGGCGTATAAATAGTTACACCCAACACAGTAAAAAAAAACACCACATACACAAAACAAACAAAAAATACTTCTAAATAGGCCATTCCTTTACACTTTGCATTGCACAGCATTTCTGTATGGACAAATTGAGGTATTTAGCCACTTGTCTGGTGCAAAACTCGTCATCACCCACTAACAGAATGATCAAACTCTCTGACGGCCCTGTACCGCTGGGGAAAAGCGGCCTAAGAAGCTGAAAACGCAACTCCTGGCATTGAGTACAGTGTAACCGAATATGTGACGGGGATTCTATATCCCCCGATCCATCTGAACTTCTGTTTATCTCAGGGCAGAATTGCCTGTGTGACCAGATTCCTATATCTTATAAAGGCTGTATAGAACTTTTGACCCTATTGGTCCTATCCCTGGAAGTACTATTGTAGGAATAATTGCTGAAGGAAGCTCCAACTGACTGGTGGGGAACAGCCAATAGAGATACAAACAACATGCATGGGGGGAAATCTGGTGATGGCGCATTCAGAGAGAACACTTGTATAAGTTTTAGAGCGCAATCCTATCCAACTTACACCACCAGTGTAACCAACGGGGGAGGGCAGGGCAGGAGGCTTTGGAGGGGAGGGAGGATTTAAATCCCGTCGTCACATCTTTAAGGATTTAAATCCCCTTTGAATCCCCCTTTGGAGGGGATTTGAATCCCCTTTCCGTTCTGGGGCCTCCTGTTCTTGCTGCACCGCTAGTTACACCGGTGGTGTAAGTAGGATAGGATTGTGCTGTTAGTGTATGCTCCTTAGTAGCAAGCAATGTGTGTGTGTGTGTGTGTGTGTGTGTGTGTGTGTGTGCACGCGCATATTGTGCGTGTGTGATAATGCTATTTAAATTGTTGGCTAGGCTTCCTTTCACATTTAACTAGGTGATCAAACTTGTTTGTTCTTGATCAAACAGGCCGGCATTGCCTGCTGCTTCTTTGTCTAATCAATGATAATATATTGCATCTTTTTAAAATTCTAAACAGGAACAGCCAAATTAAAAAAAAAAAAATCTGACAGACGGGAAAATAAAACATGAAAAGAAAATGAGGGATTTGAAGGAGGAAGAAGAAAACTTGCTTTCTGTTTTTCTTTTCAGAGCCAAAACAGTCCTTCGCAAGACAGGGAGGCAGGGCAAATACAGTACAAAGGAATCGAAAGTGAAAGTGAAAATGTACAGCCCTTCAAAGAGCTGGAAGAATTGTGCAGAGCCGAATGTCAAAGACTACTTAATTCATCCATGATATGTGTGAGACCTGCTGTTGTTCACAAAGGTCTCCCTCACACAACAGCTGAAAGAAAGAGTCAAAGTATCCTACACACATCTATATTGGTGTTATACAGGTTTAACGCCTGCCTTCCCTTAAGCCTCCTGGGAATTTTAGCTGCTAGAGATCCCTAGGCCTCCTCACAGAGGACTGCAGTTAGCAGGATTTATTGGAGAGATGGAATAGCTGTTAAACTAATTCTTAAATTTAATACTGTACTGAAGGTACTCCCAAAAGACAACACAAATCTATTGGGGAGAAATATAGCTGGAAGGGGTCCTAGTGGAAAGGATGAAAAGAGAAAGTAAAATGTTTTCTGTGCCACTTATGGGGATATTTATTTAGAGTTGCTTTCCTTAGAAGTCAGCTTTTCATTTTTTGTTTTGTTTTATACACTGTAGTCATGACTATAATGCTTTTTTTGGGTGCACTTTCAATCTCACTGTGTATGACTTCAATGACACACACACAAAATGCTTGATAAAGGCCGGCACCTCTACCCTATGCACCCTATAGCGGATGGGCAGGTCATAACATGGCATGATTGATAGGTTACAGCACATGTTTGAGGCAGATTATCTGTGTTAAAATCATTGGGATGACTCTGTGGTTTCTATGCAGGAGCTTGCATGTGAGGTGCAAGTGCCATCTTGCAGTGCTCAAAGAGCTTCATGTACGCCAGTGTGAGCATTCCCCATTCATTCATTTCTATCCCACCTTTCATTAAATAGTCCCAAGGCAGCCAGAAAAGAATATAAACAAACATACAAGCAATTTGCAGTAAAAATGGATTCAACAATACTCAGAGACAGGCAAAAATACAATACTCCAGCAGCAGCAGCAGCAGACAACCCCAAACCCTGGCAAATAGGTACACCTTGAGCATATTTCTGAAAGCAAAAATAAAGGGTGTCTCCTCCCAGACTCCTGGAGGCAGGAAGTTCCACATCCAAGGGGCTAACATGGAGAAGGCTCTGGCCTTCCAATAAAACCAACGCATGCCAATGAAACCTTACTGAATGACAACACACATAGCAAAGCCAACTTAACAGATGGGTAGCCAGCGGGTGGCGCAGTGGGTTAAACCACTGAACCATGACCTGTCGATCGAAAGGTCGGCAATTCGAATCCGTGCGATGGCTCCTGCCAACCTAGCAGTTCGAAAGCAAGAAATTGCAAGTAGATTAATAGGTACCGCGTCAGCGGGACGGTAACAGCGTTCCATGCGCCTTGGTGTTGAGTCATGCTGACCACATGACCATGGAAATGTCTTCGGACAGCGCTGGCTCTTCGGCTTTGAAACGGAGATGAGGACCGCTCCCTAGAGTCGGACACGACTGGACTTAATTGTCAAGGGATACCTTTACCTTTACCTAATTGAACACAGGCAGGCATTTAACAACATTGAACAGTGGAGGGAGTGGGGCTCACAAAGTGGTCTTTGGTTGAAGAACAGAGATCTTAGAAGCATGCATACCCCTATTATCATCTGTGAAATGGTGAAAGGCATGTATCAGAGGCAGAGACAAACGGAACCAAAACACGTTAGCACCAAACTGCGCAGCGAAGTCTATAGCGTGCCATATATAGGAAGAGGAAGAACAGATCACAAAGGATGCAACCCCTGGGAAGGCCCCGCTGCCACTTAGAGCAGCATAGGGCCTTCCCAGGAGTTTGGGAACCACTGCCTTAGAGTGTCATATATGGCAGAATGTGGCCTATAAGGTAGTGAGGGCCCAAACTATGAATAACCAGCACCTTGAGCTGGATCCAGAAATGGGTGGGAAGCCAGTATAGCTTGTGCAAGATAGGAGTAATACAGTATGCTCCCCCCCCCCCCACAAAGCCTCCACTAACAATCTGGTTGCAGCATTCTGAACTCCTCTCTCTCTCTCTCTCTCTCTCTCTCTCTCTCTCTCTCTCTCTCTGTGTGTGTGTGTGTGTGTGTGTGTACATGGTTATATAAGATCTTATCAATTTAGGGAATGAGGGAAAAAAGGCTGTGTTGCACGCATGTAATATTAAGGCATCATCTTCTCTCCAGCTGTAGCTGTCACTTTCTAACTGAAGTGCATGGGCAGAATGCACAACACAGATGTCTTGAGAAATCTCCTGCCACCTAAATGGCTAAATTTGACACACTGTATCAAAAGCCTAAAAAGAAAAAAAAATCAATGATGATAAAGGCCCTGTTCTCTGTTTTAGCAGCTTCCCTGTGATACACGGAAGGTTAAAGTGATGGTGTTGTCCCCTCTTTCTCTCCTTCCCCAGATTCTACTTCCTTGGCTAAGTCATCTTGTCCTTGTCTCCTTTGTCTGACTTTGGGGAGCTCTTAAACGACATGTTTAAATGCAGGGGTTCCTCCTCTGGCTCAGCTGCCACAGCTAATCAAGGTATTGTTGGCCTACATGCGGCAACATTTTAAACTTGTAAAAGGAATGCTGCATGCTGAACAGCTTTTAAATTATAGTATGTGGAGGGCGGTTGATAAGAATGTGTGTGGTTGTTTTGTTTTTTTCTTTTTCTAAAATAGAAACTCTTTCCCTGCTATCCTTATCGGGTCTCCTGTTCTATTTATCGTTCCTCAGGTTTCTAGGGACTATTAATATATTTTTTTCTGGGCAGTGGAAATTGTTTCCTTTTCAGAGCATCTTCCGTATATTTCAAGTTGATTTCACCTTCACCTGCGAGCTACACAGAACAACAAGCTTAGGGTATATTTTTCTTGTCATACAAACACTCTGTAAGAAAAACAGATTCTAGGAGTGAACGCATCGATGAGCTAGACTAGCAAAGGCACGTTTACCATGTGTTACTGCCTTTGGCACAATTAACAGGAGTTGTTTTTCTTTTTATATATTGTAAAGAGTGCTGTCAATGTATTTGGTGCTTTCCAGAGTTCTATACATGGAAATGACAGGTCTCAGCCCCAAGGAACTCACAGTCTAAATGCCAACAATGAGAGAGAAAGCTGAAGGGAGTGAAAGAAGCATGGGTAACAAAGGAATTAATAGGAGAAAAAGTATTTACATGTATGTGGGTCAGTTTGTTTTAATTGGAGACTGATTGTTTAAATCGTGTTCTGTTTTGTTGTTGATGTGGCTTATTCCTATAAAATGATTCTTATTCATATAAAGGTACTGAAAGGCCTTTTCACCAGATTTATTTTTCATCCTGCTTCTTTTTTCCCATATAAAAATCAAGACTCCCCTTTTCTAGTCACTCAAGAGCTAAATATTTAGCACGAGTTCATGCAAAGGTGGCTTTGATCTTTGTGTAAATAAGCTAGCTCTCTTAAGACACTTTTTATGTATAAATCAGATTTCTTTCATCAGAGTGGTTTGTTGCGTCTCCTTGAACATTAATGTGTATTAATTTGGAACTTTCAGGCAAGTTACACATTCACAGGAAACATGTTGTATGAACATGTAAATGGCAACATGACTCATTCAAGAAGAAACGTGGGAGATAGACAGCCTAATCCTAATTTACAGCGCAATCCTGTGCAAGTTTCCCCCAGCAGGACTATAGTCCCGCTGGGGGAAGGTATTGCAAATGTACCGTAAGGCAGGTTTGCAACACCTGGCGAGAAAGTGGCGCCGGCGGTGAGGCTGGTGTGCTCACTCAGCCTGCGGCCGCAGCCACCATTGGTGGACAAAGTTAAGTCCTGTGCCAGGCGGGCATGGGGAGGGCAGACCAGGTTGAAAAGGTAGGGGGCGATTGGCCAGCAAGGCTAGGGACGGGGAGGGATTATTGGTGGCATGCTCCACCAATTCCTATCCCACATCCAGGACCTGGCCAGTCTTACATGGACTTCTTAGATTTGCAACACCTTCCACATTTGCAACACCTTCCTCCAGCGGGACTATAGTCCTGCTGGGGGAAACTTGGTTCCTTCTTGAGGCATGGGAGCTTTGGGGTCCTTCCCTGTCCATGCCTCCAGAGTGCTTGTGGGGAGAGGGTTAAGATGCACCTGGGTCCTCCACCATGTAGACCTTGTTGGTGTCCCACCTCATGCATGGTTGGGGGCTCCCTGCCATCGGGTAGCCACCTGCTTAATACCCTCAGCCCCGCATCCTCCTCATAAGCCAGTAACAGGATTTTTAAACCTGCCACGCAGCTCACAGGTCCTCCCCCATGTGCCACCCCTCCCACCCAGGAACACCTGAATGTAGTGTCCCCACCGCTGTGGCAGTGGGGACACTTGTCAGAGCCATTGGGAGCTGCACAGTTTGTCTCTGCACGATTCTTGTCAATTTGTCCAGCAGTACTGGCAAATGTTCTGTCACCCAGTGGAGGTGGGGGGCAGCTAGCCTCCCTTCGACAAGTTAGTCTTCTCCTGGACCTATTTTTCTTCTCATAAAGTAATTTAAAATGCAAAAATACAATAAAACAAAAATCATAAATGCTAAAAGCAGCAGAACAGAGATAACAATAAAGCAGTAAAAACCAGCAGTGCAATAAAGCAAAACAATAAAAAACAGCAGTAGATGATAATAAGCCACCCTATTTCCAGTTATTAAATGACAACTAAAAACTTATATTATAAAAAGGCCTAGGAGGGAAATACCAGGCAAAATTGAGTGTCTTTTGTCTCCGCAGAAAGGCTGACAGGGAGGGTGCCGATCTTAACTCAAAAGGGAGGCAGTTCCAAAGTTGAGGCACCACTAAAGAGAAGGCCCTGCCCTTTGTGGCCATCAACCTGGCCTCAGACAAGGACAGCACACACAGTGGGACCCCCTCTGATGACCTTAGTGGATGAGCTGGTTGATACAGAAGAAGGCGGTCTTTTAGATACCTTGGTCCCAAACGGTAAAGGTTTGCCATCCAGCCAACATCCCGGGACCCCTCAGAAACAGCTTTGCGACCCCCTTGGGGGTCTCAACCCCCAGGTTGGGAACCACTGATCTAATTTATAGTTTTCTGACTCACTAAATAAATAAAATCTAATTCTGCTGACTCGCACCTCTGCTTATGGTCTCCCATGTATGTAGGCACCCTCAGGTGCTCTGGCATCCATCCCTGTCGACACCTCAGGACTGCTGGCCTTCACACCTTGGTGCTTTTGTCAGATACGGGCACAGCTGCCTCTACTCCCCTCTGCTCACAAGACCCACAGATAACTGGCACCAGGCCTATCATAATTTCCTGGCTTATTTCAACTGGGGAATGTTAACCCAGTATTTCCCAGATCCTCTTCAATAAAGGGGAAATCTCACTTACCCTCTACCTTCCTTCCATCCCCCCATAATTCCTCCCACCAAGGGGAGGAATTATCACATCAAAGCTCTAACCATTCTAGATGGAAGCACCCTCTTGCCTCATGTCTAGATGTTGAACACCTTTCATCCCAAAAGAGAAAATGTTGCGAAGGGAAAAATCCATCTCCGTGACTGTTGGAATATGTTATGAGTCTGCCCTTGTTTCAGGAACAAAACAAACAAACAAGCAAATAAAGTCCAACTCACCTGTATTTTGCCAGTCCAGCCCATTGGCAATGAACTCCTACAGTTGTGTTCTTCAACTTGCTGCCTATGAAGCAAACACATCTTGGACACACTAGAAGTCTCATTTATTGTGGATCCCCCCCCCCGCCTTACTACTTCATGCTGAACCATCCAGTTGTGAAGCTAATTTTCATAGCTTCAGTGCTTCTGGGTGTCCTAAATTGCACTTGTGAAGCTGTGAAATAGTTTTAATTGATTCAAGTTCATGAATTATAATATCTGCAAAAAAAAAGGGGGGGACACACACTCACAATAATAGGGTTGTTTTGCTTTACGTAATTTGCATATAAGCTAATCACCCTCCTCAGGTGCTGTTCTTATTTGCCAGTATGATGTGTGCTTGAGTAATATTTTGTAATTATTCAAAGGATGTGTTCGGTGCATAAATCCTCAGGAAAGAGGGGTTGGAGCTCAAACTGGCCGGGGATCCCTGCAATCTGCGCTAGACACCCTGTTCCTCCATTCTCTAAATGTATATGAAGAGACTGTGGTTGTGTAGGGAATGAAAGGCACTCTGCACATGCTCAACCAACTTTAATTATGTATTAAGAATATTTATACACAGCTGTTCAACACAAAGTTGTTCACATAGCAACATGAATCAAATGAAATGGTTCCCTCTCCCCAGAGGACAGAAGAGACACCAGCAACAGCCACTGGAAATTTTTCTTATTATATTTATTTCACCTATTCCTGCCATTCATAACAGAGTCTATGGCTGAGGCCTGGTTAATTTTTTTTAATCTAACTGCATTTTAGAACTGACTTTTGAATAAAGATATTATTCATGTTAACCTCTTCATTGTTCCATGAATGACCTAGTGTTAGCAAACAACATCTAAAAAGAATCAGAATTGATCTTTCGTTAATTGTTCCCCCAAAAGATTAGAAAAAGTCAAGCCTGCTTGACCTGGAAAGCTATTTGGGTTTATGAACTCTTCAAGCAGAATTGGAGCTTAGTCTAGCCAAGGAATCCTTTCAAACAGTTTCTGATCTGTTTGAACAACAACGACAGTTTGTAAGCAACTCTCACAAGAACACAGTTGCTCATTGCAGACTTTGTGTGAATACTGGGAGTGGAGTGGGTCTGTGTATATCTGACTTCTACATATTCAGTATTATTATAGTCTGAAACACCCCACCCCAATGCATACATGCAAGGGTATCCACCCCCCACCCCCACGCGAGCCTCGAGATGGGGTATGTGTTCTCATTCTGACCCTCTCCTTTTCAATGCATTCAGATAATGCCATCAAAGTAAAATGAATGGGAACATTTTAGAACACCCCAGAACCAGTATAATCATATACTAGTCAATTGAGTTGGACCTCACAAAGTCACTGCAATGTGATCTTTAAAGGTAAAGGTGACCCCTGACAATTAAGTCCAGTCGTGTCCGACTCTAGGGTGTGGTGCTCATCCCCATTTCAAAGCCGAAGAGCCAACGTTGTCCGAAGACGCCTCTGTGGTCATGTGGCCGGCATGACTCTTCTTGCCGCAGCGCGTAGCATGTGGCTGGAACACAGAGCGCTGTTTACCTTCCCGCAAGCGGTACCTATTTATCTACTCGCATTAACATGCTTTGGAACTGCTAGGTTGGCAGGAGCTGGCCATGCAACGAGAGCTCACCCTGTTGAGGATTCGAACTGCCGACCTTTTGATCGACAGCTCATGGTTCAGCGGTTTAACCCACTGCGCCACCCGCTGGCCTTAATGTGATCTTTACTGCTCACCATTTTTTCATGGTAAACATTTGCTGTGAAATTGCCCTTATCTTGCCGTAAGATGGCCCCAACTACATGTGGCACCATCATTAAGAGATGGGCTTATTGGGAAATACTGTAAACCAAAAGCATCTCCTTTGGGCAAAAGACCCCCCATTTACAAGGGACTTGGTGCAGATCGATCAAGACTGAAGAACACTTTCCTCCCAAGTTAGTTCCCCGCCAAAAATGCCCCCCAAAGTGCTTTTGATTGGTTGCAAATAGTTCTTGTATTTGGATTGCTTTCATCTCATGTTCCCAAGCTCCTTGGAGACCCTGACAGAGTCAAAAGGCAGGATGTCAATATTTCAATAAATAAAAGAAATAACCTGGGGTTGTTCTGATGCCACAGCACTAAATCTCTATGAAGGCGGTGGGGGGGGGGAGGGGGGAGATGCATCCAGAATGTGTCAGAGATGATAAAATATGTTTGGGAAAAGGAGGGGAGCATCCACACACTACCAAGATACAGGAAGAAGACTGTATCTTCCTGTACTATGTTCATCCACTACTGTATCGGAGATCTGTCAGGCTCAGCTCATGGGGGAGTGGGGAGAACACCTGTATTCGCTAAATGATCCATGTTGCCTGTTCATGGCTCATCTCTGGGATGTGAACTGCTCCCAGGGGGGCTGACCCAGCCACAAGGCTGACTGAAGCAGCTTCTTCAAGCAGTGGTCTGGAAAAGGCAGTGAATTGATAAGGGACGCACTGCATCCCACATCTACCTGCCACCCCTCTGTGACCCACCACCCACCTAGCCACTTCAGCACTTCAATCCTCTTCTCTCTTACTCAGAGCAAACAAGAGGAAGATGGGGCAGTGGCAACCCACCTCTTCCTCCAACCACGAGAGTGAAGCAGAGATTCCTGTACTGGCCCCAAAATCAGTCTAGAGGCTGTCAGCCCAATCCTAACTAACGTCCTGTGCACTGATGCAGCAAGGCCAGTGCAGGCAACACTGCATCCTGCACAGAAACAGGAAGCTGGAAGGTCTCCTTGGGGTAAGAATGTTTGTTCCCTTACCCTGGGTAAAGCCCCAGCCTCCCCAATGGGTCTCCTCGGATCCACACCAGCTATTTTGCTGGCACAAGTCTGGGAGGCCCACGTAAGAAAAAAAATGACCCCAAAAAGGGGGATAGGATCTGGTGTGTGCTGTTGCCGCCGAACCCACCCCCTGGACCCAATCCACCCCCCCCACCGCACCCTCCCTCCGCCCCGTTATGCCCCTGCGCTGGCTTATCTAGGCTGGAGCGCATCCTGCGGTGCTCTGGCGCGCCAGGGCCGGTGCAAGCCTCTGCTCTGGCCCAGGCTTTTGGTGCGCTGTCGTAACATGCTTTCTGGCATGTTTGTGCCAGCCTGCGGCATCCTAGCACATGCTAGGCTGGTGCAGAGGCTCAATAGGATTGAGTCATATATTGAGAACCCTGGACAGACCAGTAAAAATCTTTACATCCCTTGTTGGCCAGTCAGACTATGTGTATATGGGCCAGAAAGAACTGATTAAGAATCTAGTGCTGCTCTAAAGCTTGCCTTCCCACACAGCTTTATAAGTAGGATCAAGGACAATGCTACCTTGCCATACTTTGTGCTTCTTGATAATTATCAAAGTTCTGATGATGATGCCGGTGAAGAGCATTTTTATTAGGATGGTTCTGAAAATGAGAGACAGTTTAAAATGGCACACAGCTTTGGAATAAATTGAGACTCAAATGCCTAGAAACTGTTGTTGTTCATGCTGATACAAAGTAAACAGAAAATTACTGTCATCCTTTGGATTTTTCTCTCTCGAAATCTTGGGTTATTTTGCAAGCATGATTTCTGAGGTATACATTCTTGTGACCCAAATGAAGAATGTTTGTTTTAATTGGCAACAACGTTTTGCTTGGATTATTCCTTTATCATTTCTCTGTATATACTAGCTTGCTTTCCTCCACTTAGCTTTTCACGAACTACCATATGTTGATCTTTGAAAATAAAAGATGTTGTTATAGAGGTCACCTCTAAAATCTCTTGAAGTCCATTTTCAGCTTACATTTTTCTCCTCACTATTTGTTTTATATTTCACGACATAAAGTACTGCTTTCATGTAAACAGTGTAAAAGATCTTTTTCAGAAGCAGAATCTTCCTTTTGTTTGTTTTATTTTAGCCTCACTTTCCCAACAGCAAATAAAATTAATGGGCCAATAGTATACTGTACCTGCACAGAGTTTTCCCTAAATATGGCTTACACTGGGAATGCAGTTTCCCTGATGAATTTATGGTGGGTGTAGAATCTCTGTCAATATCACTCACACAAAAAAAGTGTATTCAAAGGTTCAAAGGCCACTTGCAGGAGTAATTTTTGAAACGGGAACTCCAGTTTGTCTGACAAAAGATTTCTGATTTATCTTGGATAGTGCAAAATTGAGCACATACAGCTGCTCTTTCTCTTCAAACTCCCTTTGTGCTAGAGTGGAGTAGAGAACTTGAGAGTCCTGGGGTTTGCATTTTGGCCCTAATGGCTTTCATTGGGTCAGCGTTCATTGGGTCATGTCTGAAATCATGTGGGGCTGGTCAAATTCAACTCAATATTGACTTTGGCTTCATGCCATTAATATTAAAGGCATCAGGAATGAATGGCCTTTGTGTTACGCTCATCCAAAAGTTAAACAGTAGATCTGCTACCTGCTACCTACATCATAGGCCCTGTACCTCAACTATCTCACAGCTCTCTCTTCCAACCAAACTGCTATTTCTTTATCCACGCATATGTGTGCGCACAAACACACACACAGAGCTCCCCCCCTTGAGTTGGAATGAGTGCCATCTCCCCCAAACCATGATCATCAGGAGCAGGCATGGGGGTCCCAGTGCAGGACTTTGCCCCAAGGACCGCAGCAACCTGGCATTGGCACTGATCCTAGACTGCAGTCTGCCTAACAAAGGTCATATCATATGATATGTCATATCATTTTCTATCAGGCTTTAACCCAGGGGTGGCCAACCTTCTACCATTAGGGCCTCTGCGTTCTTAAGAGTTGTGCAGAAGACAGAATCTTGGCAGCTGCAAGTGCTGATGGTGCTGCTAAAGCAGCTGCACCTGCTGAAATGCCCTCGCCTATACAACCATTAAAGGGCCAGGAGCATTCATGTTGAAAGGTTGGTCACCTCTGCTTTAACCCTACCCCTTGCCATGGTCCCAATCCACCCCCACATGCTATTTATAGGGGGGGAAGCAAGCGGGCTACAGTCAATTACACAACTAAAGTCATTCAATTACACAACTAAAACCATCTATAAAACTGAAATATCATGTTCAGTGTGTATGGGTCAGAATATAACTACTGATATATAATATAAGTGCTACTGATACAGAATATATGTGCTTTTTGTTGTGAGAGCGACTGCATATGAACTAGATCTGTAGAACAATGGATGTGGATATGTATGTGTTCATCTCCACAAGTAGGGGGGGAGCTGTCACCTATTCAGTTCCTAGTTTAAATGCTTGTATATTGCTGTTTACTACTTTGATTAGATTTCTTATTAGCTTCTTTTCACTGTCTTGTTGTTCTGTGTCTTCCTGCCCAAGCACCATGACCACCATGACTGGCCTTGCGCCGGCCTTCCCTGCTCGAGAGTAGTCGCAAACGTACTTTACGGCACTTTTGCGACTACTTTGGGTGGCGGAACGCTCGTTCCACCACCCGACACAGTGCTAGGATTGCTCTGAAAATGTTATAACTTGCAATAAGGAGAAAGCATGCTAGTTATCAATTAAATGACAATAAACCATACACAGAGAAATGGAAAAAGTGTCCAGATAATGTCTCATTTCTTAGGCATGCAGGGGGTCCCTGGAAAGCAACCTGATTGGACAAGAGATGAGGGAAGGATGGTACTTCCTCCCCCCTCTGCCACACTGGCACACCATGCATTATTGCAGGGACCATGGGAGCAATACTAGGATGAGTTGGATTAGCCTAGAATGATCTGTTAAAGTATGGACTCTATATTTTCTTAACTCTCAATGTAACTTGCACATAGAGTTAGGAAAATATAGAGTCACAACATAACTCTATCCCACCTTAACAGTTGTAGGCTGCCGTGACTCATGTAGCAACTTCCCACAGAAATGGATAGTCCCTATATAGGACCCCTGGGCAACAGCCCATAAGTACTCATCATTGAGCCTCTGATTCTCATCACTGAAGGGAGTGGTTTGGGGAAATATTTGCCTCTGCTCCAAACACTACTTTCATTCTGGGGAAAAAAAACATTTGGCACACCCTGAAAGAAATTCTTTCTTGCACTGCGTAGAAGGTACTGATTTCTGTGTCCAAAACCACAACAGCCTTTATTGGCAGTTTATGTCTTTTAAGTGTTTCCAAAGAAATGAGCTGTGAGTCATCTGTTAAACTGATGCATGAACCTGCCCATGGTTTAATATTCCTATTAAAAGACTAGAAATATCTTCATTTTTGGTAAATATCCTCAAAATCTTGAGTTTTCCCCAATCCTGCCTGAGTTATAGGGAGGATGCATTTGGAGCAACCAGATGGAACAATCTTGACAAAAAATCAAAGCAAGCCAAGTCTTGGTAGTTAAGGCTTGATGCCTAAAAACTAGGGATACTCAGCTGTTTCTTTCCTTTTTGAATAGAATGACACAGCGGAACAATTTGGTGCCTATAGTGGAACGAATGAAACATGGCCTCATAAACACTGAGCATCTGAGCTTATGATTGTGCTTGAAATCCATCAGTTGGTGATTCCACTACCAAAGGTCTTTGTGCTCTAGGAGAGATCACTTGATAAATCTATCCAAAATTTCAGTTATAACAAGAAAACAAAGCAGTCACTATTGGGGATTAATAGCTCCAACAGTGTGCACGCGTGTGCGCGCACACACACACACACCTTCTCTGCAGGTTCGGCTCACTGAGTGATTCATTTTCCATAGGAAAAGAGTAAAGGTTGCCAAGAGGAGAAGAAAACTAAAACCTCTAGCTTGTAGGCAGGATTAGTGATATTGATTAGTATATACTGTATATAAACTTATTTGGATACTGCTTTTCTTTATGTGAAACAGCGTATAACATGCAAATCAAATCACAATGAAATTAAATGACAAAGAGCTAAATAGGTGATCTGTGTGTCTCAAATTATGAACTTTACAGCCCAGTCCAGCCCAAGGCCTCAGCGGCACAATTCAGGCACAATTGCAGCCTAAGTGCTTTAGGCCCGAGTTGTGCCTGAATTGTGCCGCAGAGGCAGAATTTGTGCTGCAATTGTGCCTGAATTGGGTTCCGGCACAATTCAGGCACAACTGCACAATTCAGGCACAATTGCAGCCTAAAAGTGGGCGTGTTGGGGGCGTGTCAGGGGAGTGACGGGGGCGGTTACAAATTTGTTCCGGTTCCAGACGCTGGAGAGCCCCTGACACGCCCCCTCGAGCCCAACTCAGGCACAAAATTTGGGTGGACCCAAATGTGAGGAGACCCATAGGAGCCATTTTACCTTACCCACACCAGCCCTCTCCTGAAAAGTACTAACACCCTGGGCCCGAGTTGTGCCTGAGTTAGGACGGAACAGTTGTGGCCTAACTCTGGAACCGGACCAAATAGTTACCCTATCAGCACCCAGCCCCACCCAGCCTCTTTCCCACAAAAGCCCAGCCCCAGCCCTCCACTCACTCTCTGAGCACGTGGCGTGGGGTTCTGTCCCCCAGCCACAAAGTGGGACTTCGAAAACTTTTCTAACACCCCATTTCTCTCTTCTCCTCTCTCCTCTCTGCCCCCCTCTAGGGCAGAGAGGGCTGTTCTGCCTGTGGCCAACCTGTTTACAGCTGTGCCTGGGCAGCTGTCTCCATGCTAGTGTTTGCTAACCCATGTCTTTCTCCCAGCCCCTCCCCCCCCACAAGCAACAACACCAGCAGGTAAGTGCAGGTAAGAGCAGGGTTCGTGCTGACATGTGGTCTGACTTCTGCCTCTTTGCATAGAGAAATATAGGTAGGATACATGCCTCTATACCAATGTCTTGTCTCATAGCTGCCTGCATAGCCTGCCATGATATGCCTCTTTACCAATGTCTTGTCTCATAGCTGCCTGCATAGCCTGCCATGATATGCCTCTTTACCAATGTCTTGTCTCATAGCTGCCTGCATAGCCTGCCATGATATGCCTCTTTACCAATGTCTTGTCTCATAGCTGCCTGCAATGCCTGCCATGATATGCCTCTGTACCAATGTCTTGTCTCATAGCTGCCTGTATTAATGTGAGCACACAATGCCATGAGTGTGGAACTGTAACCCATATGTAGACACCAGCTGTCCCCCCCCCCTCTTTTCTCCACAGGGTCTACTGACAGGTCAGTATTGCTAGGATTGCCATGGTTGTGACCCCCAAGTTGTGTTGTTGTCTCTCTCTTTGACCCCTTTCCCTTACAGGATCATGCTCACCTTACACCCAGGGAAGGACCGCAGACCATGCTATGTGTCTCACACCACTCAGCTGTGTTTGATTTCTCTCCCTGCAGGCCTTTGCAACCGGCACACTGGCATTCCTTCAATGGCGATTGCTACCACACAGCAGCTGCCATGGAACACCCCCGTGATTTATGTCTCCCCAGGAATGTCCACCACCACCTACCTTCTGGGGAGCACCCCTGGGCCCGCAGTCTGGTTGCCCCATGGTCGTCTGCCTGGATGCTGCCAGAGGTCTGGGAGCCTGCCCTGCAACCCTCCTCAGCTGCTGCTGCTGCTCCACCTCCCTGGCTGCCTACTTGCTGTCCCTCCCCTTTCTATGGAACAGGCTGTGGTTCCACAGGGGAAGAGCCTGCGTCTCCAGGTCCATGGGGCACGCCTGCTGCTGCTGCTGCTGCTGCTGCTATGTTCTGAGTGGCTGCTGTGCCTACCCCTGGCAGCCTTGCCTGGCCATCCCTGCCAATGTTCCAGAACAATAAATATGCCCCTTGGGCAAAGGCCCCTTGAACAACATGACCCCAATGTTACACAAGCACTGCCCCACACACAGAGAGACAGCGCCCAGCACACAAGGCCCTGCATGAATCCCAGCCAGGGCCTGCCACAGCCAGCCCAGGGAGAACACAGCAGGGGGGCTGCCAGACCCTCCGGGCTCAGAGGGGAGGGGGGAGTTGGGGGGCCTCTCAGGCAGGCAACCACTGACAGGCGACATGGCGCATGTCCGCCACATCCGTGAAGAGCCCTTTCAGCAACCGGGGCTCTCACCCACCCTCGGTCCGCCCGTCAACGGCGTCCGTTTCCACCCTCAGTCCGCCCGTCAACGGCGTCCGTTTCCGCCCGTCAACGGCGTCTGTTACCGCCCTCGGTCCGTCTGCATGAGAGGCGGCCGTTCCTGCATTGCCTCCATCTGCGAAGTGATCCCTGTGTCCCTATTGGTCCTTGCAGAACCCTCTCCCTGTATCCCTCTCCCACCAGCCTTGTTGTCTGTCTGTTTCTGACCCACCCGTGCCCCTCCCCAGCACCCCCTGTCTGTGTGCCTGCCTCCCCTCCCACTCCCTGATGATGGACGCTGGCATCCCCCACCCCGCTGGAGCGCCTGCCGCGAGGCGCCGACATTGCCCCATCTGGGGGTGTGATGAGCTGCGTGAACCCTTCACGCTCGCAGCAGACAAGCCCAAGGCATCTGTCGGTCTTGGCCGGGGCACGGAGCAGAAGGCATGCCGGGATGCCTTCTTTGTGGGCATAGCCACGGCCCTGGAGGCCCAGGGCTTCAGGCAGCGCACGGGCATGTCCTGGCAGAGGCGGTTCCAGACTTCATGAGACCCCCCTTGTGTGTGACGTTCCCACCCCCTCCCCCCCATGACTCCCACGTGCAGCCTCAATGTGGCTTGGGGGTGGCATCGCCTTCTGCAGGAGGGAGGGCAGTGGCACTCCCCCCTGCGGCAGGTGGCTAATGCCCAGGGTGCCCTGGGGCAGCTGGCACGGGCACAACCTCTGCCCTTCCGCTGACTGTCGCACGCCCAGTGCCTGCAGGCCCACCTGTGGTTGCCCATCTGCTGCGAATGCTGCAGCAGCTGTGGTAGGTGCACACAGACGAGCTGAGGAGGGGGCTCTTCACTTCCACAAGACTGACACCTCCCCACAGGTGCCTGCCTGCCTCTGTGGTAAGTTTTGCCTCGATCCTGGCCCACTGCTCTTGCCTCCTGCCTAACTCAGGCACAGTTGCAGCCTAACTTGGTCCTATTTTGGGCCCCAATTGTGCCACAATTGGGCCTCAACTGTGCCTGAGTTGGGCTGGACTGAGCCCTTAGTTAACAGGAGCCCTGTTCAGGTCTGGGTACAGTGTACTCAGGTATAGACTGGAAGGGGAGCATGCTAGATAATGCATGCTCCCCATGCTCCTTGCTTTCTCTGGGTTCAGCACTCATCTGTACAGACAACAATTGAACCTGGAGAAAGTTTCTCTCTGTGATTTGGAATGCTACTGCTCAACATCAACACTGTACCCAGTTTTGATAATGCCTGAAGAGGGCTAGAGACAGATCTGTACTAGGTATCCACAACTAGCTCAGGGTCAAATCTGGCCAGTGGTGTTGCTACGCCCCCACGGGGGGGCCGCCCGCGATGCCACCCCCACGTGATGCAGCAGCGTGATGTCACGCCCTTCCTCCAAACACACACACCCCGCCATTTTTACCTGATTTTGGAGCCGTTCGGAGCCAAGGGCGGCCGGGAGGGCAGAAACACGGCTGTTCCACCTGCAAAGAGCCGACAAGATATCAGGAAAGTGCACAAAATGGTGAGTTTGCACCCTCCTGAGCCCATGACTCCGCCCCTTCAGGGGTCTGCGCCCTGGGGCCCTGGACACCAAGACCCCCCCCGACGACACTACTGAATCTGGCCTCACAAGGAGTACCAGCTGCCCCCATTGTGAGATTCTTTTTGAATGATGTGCGCTCACTGGCCTCACTACAGGGGGGGGCGGAGCTCTAAGTGCTGCTGAAATCAGAGCCTCCTTTACACAGACGAACAAAGCGGCCCCGCCCCCACCCCCTCACTCTCGTAGCCTTTCAGGGAAGCGAAAGCAAGTGCAGGAGACTCCCTGCACTTGCTTTCGCTTCCCTGAAAGGCTCTGAGGGTGAGGGGGCGGGGCCGCTTTGTTCGTCTGTGTAAGGGAGGCTCCGATTTCAGCAGCACTTAGAGCTCCGCCCCCCCTGTAGTGACGCCAGTGTGTGCGCTTGTTGCCACTCTTGGTTAACATGCAGATTAGTTTGTTTAGCAAAGTAAGACAGAGCATGCATGCTCTTGCGGTCCAGACTTTTCCAGAATGTCTATTAGATAACGAAAGAGGTTGATGCAGATGGATTGTGCCTAATATGGAAAGAAGCTCTCTCAATACTTCCTAACTCTTACGTATTTCTCTCTTGATGTCTGCACTCAGGAGCAGTTGTAGCTCAGTATGTAGAGCACATACTTTGCATGCAATAGTGCTCAGGTTCAGACTGTGGCAGATAGTGCTGGGGAGGGTCCTAATCTGAAGCCTCAGGAAGCCCCTGTCAATCAACATCATGGACAATACAGTCGTCCCCCCGTATACACAGATTCGCCATCAGCGAATTTTAGCATCCGCTGTTGGCATCCCTGGGCAAAGGAGAACCCTGTGGCCCACTTCATGGGCCTTCCTGCTCCTCAGTACACCTCCCGGATGTGACCGGAAGTTGCAGATGTGAAACGGAAGTTGCATCCGGTCACATCTCGGAGGTGTTCTGAGGCGTGGAGAGGCCTGTGGTGTCTCTGGAGGGCCTGCGCGACTGCCAAGTAAGCATTTGCAGTGCTGCAACCCTGCCCCCACGAAGTCCATAATCCATGGATTTGCGTTATACGCAGGGCCAGAACAAACCCACACGGATAATGAGAGACAACTATGCTGAATGAGATTGACCAATGATCTGGCTTAATATAAGGCAGCTTCATTTTTTCAAGACCCTGATCATTAATATTTCACAGCTAACAATATCGAGGGTGATAGCAAGTAATGTGCAATGTTTCTGAGCATGTACCAAAAGCATACCATTTGAGCAGAAGTATGAAAAGCTCAGGAATAAATCCTTTGCAGAACTGATTGGAATTATCTCAATCCTCACAACCTTGCACCAGAAGAGATTACTCTACTTTAACTTCAATAGTTTCTCATGGTCACCTGAAATAGCTGTAGCAGGTTTTGGTTATTTTTGGTTTTTAAATAACTGAATGACATTATCTATCAGAGTGTTGTGCATTTGGAGACACTTTGAGTGCCATGCTCTGCAGGAAAGGTTGCTCCACGACACCAATGTCATGTGGATTAAGAACACCAGAATAGTTGTGCTGAATCAGGCCAAAGGCTCATCTAGTCCAGCATCCCGTTTCCCACAGTGGCCAATCAGTTGCCTCTGGGAAGCCCTCAAGCAGGAGATCAAGAATTGAGAGACACTGGCAAAACGCAGTGCAACTGTAGAGGAAGCTTTTGAAATTGCAAGGCACATAAAATGCTAGGGTTGCCCACACAACCACAGCAGCCACATCCAACTTGCCTTACAGCATCCTGGAAGAAATGGAATCTCTGTGTGACTAGAGATGCACCATCAGGAGTACAGTGGGCTGTTTTTGTTGCGGAAGGAAGCTTGATGGTCACCCACAATCCTGCAGGAATTGGGAGTGCTTGATCTTCTAAAGTAAGGTCATCTAGTTAAAGGATGCCATACAGAAACAGGACAAAGGGAATTTGTGAGAGATTCCTTGTACCTTAGGTGAGGAAGAGGACTCTGAAAACTGAGACATATTATATGATGGTTAACATTGTTAGGAAGAAAAAAAAAAGGGAAAAGCTACAGCAAGTAGAAGTTACCATCCTTAATGGAGAAAGCATACCGGTAAGTATGGAAGTAGATGTAGGGGCTTCTCTGTCTATAATCAATAAAGCATCTTATAACTATGTGTGGCTGAAGTTTGGGAAGAAACAAACCTCAGTTTGGAGCAGTAAAATGGTGAGATGGACATCAACAGAGTATCAAATGCAATCAGTGGAGAAGTGAAATAACAAGGCCAGGTGTGATGCTTACCTTTAACAGTGGTCAAGGGAAAAAGAATATTCTGTACTGAGACAGGATAAGATTTCTAAGCCCAAAGAGCAATCATCAGATCTATCAATTCACTAAGGGCAGTCGTTCAGATTCTTGGTCCACTTTGTGACAAGATACTGGTAGATCCAGATGCCAAAGCATGTCTTTAAGATGACAGCCAGTATCTTGTCACAAAGTGGACCAAGTATCTGAACGACTGCATGCCATGGTATGACCAAAACTTGTCATGCCCATAGTATGATTCTTGTTCAGTTGGTTGGCTCCTGTAGTCCCTGCGTTGGTTTGATAGGAGGCTACGAAGTCACTGTGAACTGTACAGTCAAGTTGGATACATACACAAGGTCCCAGGACTTATATATGCTTTTTTTTTCTTAGCCAGTTGCTTAGTCTTAGTTGCTCCTAAAAGAATACAATGCAATACAATACTTTGAAAGTGCTTATGAAAAATTCTTTACCACTACATAAGCTTCACATAAGTACTGCATTACATAAGCTTTTCAGAAATTGATAATTCTAGTGGGGTTAAGAATAGGGAATGGTTTTTGCAGAAGGAAGGGAATTGCTCAAGTCATCCACCCTCCTTATTCGTTATGATAACCAGAAAGGACTTGTTGCCTTGTGATGCCTCTTCATGTGGAGTAGGAACAGTGTTAGCTCACTCAATGATTCATAGATCAAAGCACCCTCTGGGTTATGCAAGAAGATAACTGGTTCCAGCAGAAAACAAGAGTATTCATAACTAGGATGGGAACAACCTTGTTAGTGGTGAAGAGACTCTCTAAACATCTCGGATGAATATTTATTATTAGGGTCTTTGGTAGTTATACCACTAGGGAGTTGATCTGTATTGCTAAAATTGTTCTAGGAAGCAGATTGTGGCATTGTACATATGGAGGAGCTGGCACGTAGTTCCGTGTGATGACTTGCAAAAGTCTCGCAGTTTGGGACAGTGGTGTGACAGTGTGTGCTTTGCAAGTCCATCCACTCTGTGCCCTTTTGCATATATATAGTGGGGCGAGAGGCATAGTGGGGGCGAGAGGAGGGCGGATCTGGTTCAGAAAGGGGGTGGGTTTGGCAGCAGCAATGGCCACGAAATGCAAACCCCCTTCCTGGACCTGATCTTGCAGCCCAGGTCCACGTGGACCTGTCACCGATTTCACTGGCGTGGGTCCAAGTATAGCTGTTTTGGCATGCCTGCATTGGTGGGAAGAGTAAGCATAAGATTAGGCTGTAAATTTTGGAAAAATATAGATGCAAGGTGGTAAGACGATCTTTGTTCTTCAATGCAGAACAAATGTAGAAGAAGGGCTGTGGCTCAGTAAGAGAGCACTTGTTTTGTGTGGGGCCTGAGGCCCCTGGCCAAGCCCCAGTGCCCCATCTTCCTTTCCCAAATGTCCAGGGGAAGAGGAAGATGTGACGAAGAGGCTTGCCCCCGAGCTTCGATGCTGGCACAATCCAAGGCCACGCCACCTTAGCAAGAGGGGTTTTGCCTCTTCTTTGTATGTTTTTGGGTGTCCACTCCTGACCAAGGAGGGGAAAGAAGGCACTCCTGAGCCACAGGAGAATAACACAACTACCTCTGACCAAGGGAATAGTATTTGCCACCAGCCAGGGTACCTCCTAGCCCTTCCAGTCCCAGGCTACTGGGAAGGGGTGCAGAGTGAACCGTTGGTCCCACTAGGCTGCCTGACCAAGCCAGCTAGGGGATACAACGTGCAGACACAGGTAGTATGTAACCAAGCCCCAAGGCTTCAGGACTTAGACTCCATGGTTTCAAAGAAATACTCCCAGGTAAAATAGAGAGATGTTTATTAAGTTTAGGCTATGCAAACCAAGCATAGTAATACAGGCAAAAGATAAGAGCAACTGTAGTTGCAACAGTAAAGGCATAACATCCAAATACTAAAATACAGCACAAAATAATAAAGGAATAACTCCTCAGCTAAATACATTTCCCTACACACTCACCAAGATGAGAAAGGATAGTCAGCCATCCTAGGCAGGATGGTGCAGGGCTGGCTCGCCGAAGGCCAGGGCTGAAGTCAGGCCATAGGAGTAGCATAGACAGGGAGAACTGTCTCCAACAAAGGTCAGTTAGAGAATGAAAAGAAGAACCCAAGATGGATGCCACAGAGTAGCTTAAGTAGACTTTTGGGGGTAAGATGAGTGACAGGGGGGAGCAGACCAATCAAAGGGTAACACGTAAGGGAAAGTTCTCGAAGATGAGCTCACTCCTCGCTCCCCCTCCCAGATCTAAGAAGCACGTGATGGCCAGCGAAGGTGTGGGAACTTAATTGGGAGAAGTTGCTGTATCACTGTTCCCATGCAGATAAGGAATAAACAGGGTAGCTCAAAGCAAGGCTCCCAAGGCCTCTGGCCATGCGCCAATCACCAGGGCTCTGTAGCAGGCAGGCAGGCAGGCAGAAAAACCAAGACAGGAAATCCAAAATGGAGACAGACCAAAGATTTTAGAGAGCTTTGCACCACAGAAGACCTCAAAGGGCAACACCTGGGGAATAGCTTGTGCCCATCATGACTTCAGATGCTGTGTAGAGAAGGGATTAGTCTGCACCGTGGCTTGGCCTCGTCCAAGTCACGGGGCATGCCAGGACTTCCTGTGCCTGGTGGGAGGCTGTCTATTGAGGGTTGGCCATCTGCCCACAGCCCTTCACCATGGTCCCATCTTCATACCATCCTGGCCTGGCCTCCTCCTCATTCGCCTGCTGCTGGGCTGTTGAGCCAAGCCATGTGACTTGCTGCTGCTCTTCCACACCCTCTAACCTCCCACTGCCTGTGGCATTTCCAACGCTGCAGCAACAGAAGTCGTTCTTGGAGCTGCCACGAGCAGCATAGCTTGTCCTGGTGTGGCCTCCAGTGGCTCCTCTTCCGGCAGCCTCAGAGGCAGCTGTGCTGCATGGCCAAAACTGTCATGGTGACTGGCCGGCCCTTCCTCCTGGGGTGAGTCCACCCCCAGACATTTTGCACATCAAAGGTCCTTGCTATCTCCTGCTCCCATCAGAAAGCTCCCATCAGAAACCCTGGACAGCTGCTGCCGCCAGTCAAGCTAGGCAAGACTAAGCCAGCAGGAACCACGGTCGGACTCAGTATCAGGCAATGTCCTGACTTCCTTAGTTTTAAAGCTATGAAACTGGATGAGATCACTTTGCACTCTGAAACAAAAGTTTATGCTTGAGGGCCGAAAGCGTGAAAAGTGTACACATTTTCCTTCCCAGAGGTCATTCCATTGCAGACAGCTTGTTTACAAGACTGAAAAGCTATTGCTATTGAAACAAACGATCCTGATAATGCAAGGGAAAGTCAACCTATTTATTTGATCTATTTCAATCAGGTTGAATTCACCATTGGATTTCTTTCCTTGATAAATATGTGACATGTCTCCCTGTAAAAATGGATCCTTAAAACACACACACACACACACACACACACACACACACACACACACACACACACATCTTTCTAGAGTCCATTCTTTATGGATAGATACACTGCCACAAGGGGGGAAAATACAGCGTTTTGTTTTGTTGCAAACCCCTCCTTTTTCTTTTGCCCTCCCAAGGAAAATAACCGCAGAATCTATGCTTGAGTGGAAACTCTCACGCGTTGGCTCAGATAATCAGTCAGTAGCACCTCGGTATCTGGCCATCTTCACCTCAATGCTACGTGGCATGACTCTCGGCTGTCAATACGAATTACCTGAATAGGTTCCGTGTACTTCCATGAACCAGGACAACCAGGGTGAGTCTCTTTCACTGAATGAAAGATTTTGCCCAAATAACACTGAGATTGGATCAGCATGGGATGCTCTAATTGATAGGGCAAGGTGTTCTGGGGGTCAAGCAAGACCAAAAAAAGTATCTGTGCCTTGCATGGCTCTCTATAGAAAACAGGACACGGAAAATAAAACCCACTTGAAGGCACTGTTGGCCTTGGGCTCGTAAGCTCACTCCTCCTTCAGCCATGCCAGAACACTGGGGGCTGGCTGTCACTGTGTTCCTTCTTTAAAGAAAGAGAGATGAAGTCGTATTATGCGGGGAAAGAGCCTCTGAGGCTGCTTTCTCCCTCACTCCTTAGCAATTTGCAGCCTGTTCACACACATAGGATTAAGGGTCAAACTATATATGATATTAAATGCGTTGTTGCACACCCACCTTTCTTTGTCAAAAAGAGTGGCTGTGGGGCGGCTTCTTGGATGCTGCTATTTTAAGCATGCTTTTCTACGGGCCAATGTATAGATACATCACTTCTGTGGCATGGCTGCCACTTTCCTGTGGCTGAATTCTACACTGCAGCAGCAATGTCTACATCCGATGAAAAGGATGACTTGTGTGGGGCGCTATGATGACATCAACCACTGTCTTCCAAAGAGGGGTAGCACAGGCTTTAGGCTTGATCCCCAAATGTAAATGTACAAACTATCAGCTAACAGAAACCTCAACTTCACTTCTACAGGTAGGCTTAGGAGGGAAGTTCACCTGCATGTGAGGGGCAGATCTATCATCATCATCATTTATTAATACGGTCAAAGACCAGCAAGAACAGAGTACAACCAGCTAAAAACAGTGAACAAATATTACACGTATTATCAAGTATTATCAGCCCTAAAATTTTACAAATAAGCACAAATAAAAACAAAGAACAGAGAAACAGAGAATAATATTAAAACGTTTCCGCGATGTCAACAATACCCTTGCGAATCTTGCAAGCAGCTGCCAAGAAGCTTGCACTCCAAATTGTGAGCCGAGAATTGGTTCCCAATAGAAGTTTTTTAGTCAACACAGCATCAGACAAGTTAGGGAATTCCCTAATCAGGGGAGAAATGAACTTGGTACGAATACCCTGATAGAATGAGCAGTGAAGCAGGACATGTTCAGTTGTTTCTACATCTCCTGAGCCACAAGGGCATACCCTTTCGGAAATAGGGACCCCCCTATAGCGACCCTCGACAATTGCCGAGGGGAGCGCTCCCCATCTGGCTAGGAAAAAAGCCCTCCTATGCCTTGGGAACTCCAGTAATGCAAGATAGGTGGCTGGCGCAACTATATATCTAACTTCCTCCGCAGCGAGAAAGGTTGGGGTTCTGCCGATGTCCCCCTGCCTCTCGATATCTAGTACCCTCTGCCTTATGATCAATCTAGCATGATCTTGATCCATTGCCAAAATGGCCTCAGGAGAAAACCCCAAGTGGCTCAGTTTCCTATGTACAGCTTTGAGCCAAGACGATTGAAAATTGTCCTGTAAGATCAAAGATGTATAGCTCTGGACATTGGAATTTAGATTAAGCCAAATGTTAATAGAGGCAAGGGAAACCCTAGCCTCGACTTTTATCAATCCAGCGTCCAGGTGCAAGCTTGCATTTGAGACATAGCTGGCCACTTGAAATATGGATCTAAGGAACTTAGATTGAACACGTTCCAAAGGGGCAAAACTGGAGGAAGGAGGTCCCAAAGTTGTTCCGTATAAAAGTTGGGACAAGATTTTCGCTTGGTATAATTTAATAGCTGCTGGAACATAAAGGCCACCTTTGTTATAAAAGAACTTAGTTACAGCACAGGCCGATTTCTGCCCTGCCTCGGCCACAGATTCATGATGGGCACTTCTAGCTCCAGATGATTGGAGCACTACCCCCAGATATTTGTAAGTGGGCACCTGTTCTAACCTGTGGCTGTTAATACTCCAAGCCCTAATCTTGGGTCTCCTGCCAAAGGATAGAACTTTGGTTTTCTGGTAATTGATTACCAGCTGGTTCTCTTCACAGAAAAGGCTAAATTTATTTAGAGCCCTTCTCAGTCCCACGAGGGTTCTCGAAAGAATAACAGTATCATCAGCATATAACAACACAGGTATCTTGCGGCTGCCTAACTACGGAGGATGAAAGTCAGAGTTATTCAAATACTCTGGTAAACTGTTTATATAGATGTTAAATAGAAGAGGCGCCAAAACACAACCCTGTTTTACCCCCTTGCAGGTCGGAATTAAATTTGAGAGGTGCCCATTTTTAGAGCATCTCACCTTAAGAGAAGTGTTGGAATACAGAGTGCTTATCAGGAACAGCAATCTACGATCTATGGAGGTACCCTCTAATTTCTCCCAAAGTTTAGTTCTGGAAATTGAGTCAAAGGCTGATTTCAAATCAATAAATGCCACGTGCAAAGAACCGGATTTGTTGGCGACATATTTTTCAATGAGATGTTGCATGATCAAAATATGACCTATTGTAGACCTGCCTTCCCTAAATCCCGCTTGTTCCTCGGCGAGTGGGTATTCTTGCTCAACCCAGCATTTAAGTTTCTCTAACAGATGCCCTGCATAAAGTTTGCTAATTATACTTAGCAAACTTATTGGTCTGTAGTTAGCTGGATCTTCCCTCCTACCTTTCTTGAAGAATGGGACTACCACCGCCTGCCCCCACTCCTCTGGTAGACGTCCCGTTGCATTGATGTTCGTAAAAAGGGAAGCTAAAAGTGGGGCCCACCAGTCAGCATGATTTTTTATCAGCTCTGGAGGAATGTTGTCAATACCAGGAGCTTTACTTTTTTTGAGTTGGTTAATTAAAGATGTCACCTCTTTTATTGAAACTGGGGGCCATTGAGGTAGGTCATCTGGCTTTTGCACAGGCCCTTTGCAAGATGGATCTGAATATAGGTTTTGGAAATAAATT
Organism: Plestiodon gilberti rubricaudatus; assembly: GCA_026170595.1. NCBI lineage: Eukaryota > Metazoa > Chordata > Lepidosauria > Squamata > Scincidae > Plestiodon > Plestiodon gilberti. The sequence continues at coordinate 48,663,362 of JANXHW010000004.1, read as the reverse complement.
TCCCAGGTACTTGCCGAAATAAGAGAATCTAAAGGAGAAGAATCTTCAAAAGAGTAATTAGATATAATTTTCCAGAAGTGGGCTGAGTTTTTCTCCTTAGCTGCTTGTATTAAATGTTCCCATTTGGCCATTACATCTGCCTTCTTCTTCTTAGCCACTATGTTCTTATATATTTTTTTAAGTTGTAAGATATGTTGGCGAGAAGCCAGAGTATCAGCACCAGTATCAGCTCTATACAGTTGATAAGCGGAGTTAAGCTCCTGTTTGGCTTTAACACAATCTCCATCAAACCACCTTTTAGAATACCTGCGTGTTTGACTGACTTGTGGGCAAATCTCCTGTACCAGTAAAGATTTCAGTCCCTGAGTAATTTGCTCATAAGGGGATAAAAAATCATTGTCCCCAGCATTGTTCATAATGGCCCTTCGACAAGCTACAATACTCTCACCCGCCAAGAATGTTTTTGCCTTCAATTCTAGCCGGGGAGTCCACTTAACACGGCAACCCTCCCGATTTGAGGGCTTAATAGGTAATCTAGGGAAATTTTTGAGGTAAACCTGTTGTGATGGCAACTCCGTCCGCAAAAGGAGAGGTAAGTGGTCGCTATCTAAGTCAGGAAGTACATGCAGGCTTCTAACCCAGGGGAATAGGCTGTCACTTACCAAGAGGTAATCGATGGTACTGCACCTATCTCCTGCCATGAAAGTAAATTCCCCAGGGTAGTCCCCAACTATAGCTCCATTCAAGATATGGAAGTTAAGTCTATTGGCCATAGCAACCAGACAGGAGCCAGCATAGTTTGCCTTACTATCCTTTAAAAGACGCGTAAAATGAGGGTGACTATAATCAGTGCCCTGTTCCACAATGAGCCCTTCGATCTTCCCATTCAGAGGAGGGGCTTGTGAACCAATTCTGGCATTAAAATCTCCTCCCAAAAATACCATATCAACTGGATTATCAAGGGTTAGATCTTCAATGTATCGTTCTAAATCGGCCCAGGTCTTAGTTATATGGGCTTTTACTTTCTGAGGAGAGAGATAAACATTGACTACTAGCACTGTCACCGCCCCTAACTCAATGCGAACAGCCATAGCCCTCTGGTCGAGAGAACGTAACTCTTTGCAACTTGCATTCAGGGAAGTGGAAACCAGGATACCCAAACCCCCCTTCAGCCTCCCCGGTCCTACCCCAACAGTAGCCCCCTTACTAAAGGAATTAAAACCATCTGTTCTGAGTTCCTTGGCTGTCCAAGTCTCCTGGAGCAAGATTATGTCATAGTTCCGATCGAAAAAGGAATAGTCCTGACTTTTGCAGCGAGTCCAACCTGCGATGTTCCAGGAGGCAAGTTCTAGCAGTTTCCCTGGGCCTGGCTCAGGTTTGTTATTGCACAGTCAGACTGGGCCCGTGTTTCCTTGCTGTAGCCTTGGGCTGCAGTCACCAGTTATCGCCCATAATCCAGGGTCATCCGAAGGGATAATCACATTGGAATTCAGGGTCCTTTTTTTTATGGTGACAGTTGGTTCCAATGGGGGTTGTTTCCCCTCACAAAAAGGGGGGCCTACTTGCTTTGGGGTCTCCATTGGTGCATTGTGGACACGGGGTCTAGAAGTGACCTGCTGATCAATAACAGTAGTTGACTGCTTATCTTTTAGGGAGAGAACAAGAGTTTCCAATCTCCTGATCATGATGTCTTGTTCGTCAAGTGGCAAACAACCAAACGAGGACAAAAGTCTAGCATTCATTTCATCTTCTGTGAGGCCAGAGTCGAGGTCAATCATATCCTGGTGTAAATTGGAGTTTGGTAAAACTGGCTTGTCCAAAGTAACAGGAAGTTTAGAAGTTTTTACTTTAGTCAGTTCCATAGGCACAGGTAGATCTGGTGGTGCAGTTTGATCTAATATGTTCCGCAAAGTTGAAGTTTTCTGAGGGATCTCAACTAAAGTCGGATCTGGTGTCCACATCAAATCTTCAGTAGCCTCCTTGGCTACCATATCTTTCCTCTTTACATTTGAAGAAACCAGCTTCTGTACAGCGGGATCTCGAAAATGCCGTTGAAACCTAATCCCAAAGCCCATTAACTCAGTAGCTTGTGCAAAGAGCTGCCTTGGGATGTTGCTTGTGCGGAAGTAGAGTAAAAAACGTTCTTGACTTCTTGCACTAGGGAGCCTTTCCAGCTTTAACAGGTCTATAGCGACAGGAGCCATCCCAAGTAGAAATGCTAAATGCTGTCTGGCCCTCCATTTGGTAGACCAATCAATATGTCTCCCCCTAAAAGGAGAAACAGTGATGACTGTGCTCTTTGGATCGTAGATTAAAGTAGCAGGAGAACTCCCATGAGCAGTGTAGATATTATTGCCAGTTGACTGCTGGTCAGATGTAGCTCTTCTAGTTGGAAATTCAGTCTCTCTAATGTGTACAGTTGGGTTCTGTAATTTCTCTGGCTGGACGCTTTTGTCCTTCTCCTGGAGCAGGCTCATTATGCGCTCTAACTGCGTGAATATTTTTTGTAGAGTCGCAGCCACCAAGAATGTCTGTTGTACTAGGCAACCAATATCCTCATTCCCCTCAAGGATGTTGTCATCTCTCAGGTGGAATATACCATTAGCCTTCTGGGTTTCCTTGGGGGAGAGCAGACACTCAATCTCCTCGAAAGCAGCCTCTAAACGACCAGGGCTGTTCTGCGTCTTTAATGATGTTTTTATTGGCGCAAAAAAATCATCGAGCCTGGACTGTTTAGATACCGGAGACAGTTTCTCGTCCTCCTCGCCCTCCAGTGGGTGAGTCCTTTTGCATCCCATATTAATTTTATCTCATTAATTGTCAAATCAGTAGCTTTCAGTTTTCATATATCTACTGTTAAAGCTTCTTATAATAATAGCCAACCACAAGGCACTATCTTTGTTATGCTCTGTCGTTCTTAAAACAAGGTCATCCCAGTTCCTTCAGTTTGTCCGAGTATCTTTGGAGCAGCACTTAAGAGTCCAAGAGCTGTTGAAGCCCACAAAAAAAACTTAAAACTGTAGCTGGCTTAAAGCTCCAATAAAACTACAGGCTTTGCTGCCCGCATTCCACTTGGAGATAAAATGGCTACACGGCGTTTTCTTCAGCTATGCCTCAATTAGTAAAGTCTGGCTACAGGCACAACTGTCCAATCAGTTGTAGCCAAACTCCCAGAATTTGTTGTTAGTATAAGAACAGCTAAAGCTTCATAGTCAGATAAAAAATTCAAAACAATTAGGACTTATTTCAAAGCTTCCAACCTTGAAAATCGGTGGAGCTGCTATATCGTCCGTCTGCTGCCGCCGGAGCCGGAACCCGGGCAGATCTATCTGCACATGAGAGGGTCTTCTTGGTAGTGGCTCCCTCCATATGCAACTCCCTGCTATATGAAATGCAGCCTGCCCCCTCCCTGCTGGTATTTCACTGCAGGTTAAAAACATTGCTAGTCCAGCAAACATTTCCTGATCTATGTTTTCCTCTGTTTGCCTAAGTTCTGGTGTACCTGAGTTTTATTGCTTCTGTTTTGCTTTTTACAGATTTATTATTATTTTAATTGATGTTTGTAAGGGGCCTTGACTGCCCTAGTGGGAGAAAGGTGGACATACACTTTAAAAATAAGTAAATGATTGATAGGCGTGTGTGTGTGTGTGTGTGCATGCGCGCATGTTTGTGTACCAGTGCAAACCCTGCTGTAGTGGTGATCAGCTTAGATGCAATGTAGGATTGTCCTGTCTATCTTTTCTTGATTCTTGTGTGGAGGTGGTTGGGATGTCCATCTAAATTTAGTTAATAGGAAACCTAGATAATTCAGACTTAATTCCAGATAAACTTGGATTTTGATCTCTACCCAAATAGAATTGCTATCTTACCAGTATCCGAACAAGGCAGGTAGAATGACTAGTGCAGGTTTCTTTCTTTGGTTCTTGATTGTTTTGGGGATAATTAACCTGACACATTTTGTTAAGTGAAAGCAAGATAAGAGCACTTGAAGTTACCCAAGGAAGGTACCATACTGTGAGTCAGACTTTTAAACATTGTGCAGTTACAATGGTATTCTTAGCAGGAGGATGCAACGTTGACTATGTGCTCTATGTGCTGCTTGTCATGCATGACCTGCTGCAGGGCAGTCGCTGATCACAGAATGTTAAAATTGCCCATCTGGGACTGGATGAGAACACTGCAAATGAGCAATAAACCCAGCTCCGTTTCAGTCACAGTAAACAAGGGTCAATTGCCAATGAGTCAGAAGTCCTGTGAGTAAGCTCATCACAGCCCTTGTTACCCACACAACTGAGTGGGCTGCTGTCTCCTAATAGCAAAGAAAAGTTGTCGTGATGAGAACACATCACTTTAAACCCTGTGTTAGGAGACCTCCGGTTGTGGTCCTCATGATGCAAATAGGATCTGGCAGATGTGCCCTAAAATAAAACATGAGATGGGAAAATGTCATGCAAGTCTGAGAACGCCCTTTTTGTCTTTTCTTAAAAAATGGGCTAGTATCATCTGAGGCTACCACTTGTTACACTCTCAGCTTTCAAAAGGAGCACATGGAAATATATTTTTGCTCATTTGAAGTTCAGAATGGTACCGTTTCCACCTAGACTGTGGAAAGATCTAAATACAAATTGCATGCTACCATTGTTTCGTGGGAAGCACAAGACATCTTGTTTCAGGATTTTCTAGTACTTTCAGTGCAAAACTGTCAGAGGAAAATTAGAATCTGTTCTTTTTCCTGTTATGAACGGGGCTTGTAGGGATGTGTAGAAAATCCCTAGAAATTTCACTTGTCTTGCAGAAATTTGATTGGCTTCCCTTGGAAATTCTCACAAGTTTCACCTTGGGAGGAACCCTGACATTCACTTCAGATTTCACTTTTCCAAACTGTCAGTGCCAACCCTAGTTGAGTTGGAAAATGAGTAAGTTTTCCAAAAATGACCCTGTTTCCTCACTTTTCCTTTCCTTTTTTTCTCAGTCCATTTTAGGACTACCAATGGGCTCCTTGTCTTTGCTGCTGGGCTCTGCTCCACTACCAGATTTTCCCCACCCCTCATTTTTCAAGGGTTGGCAATCTTGTGAGTTCACCAGGCTCTCCATTCTTACATCTCCAGGCCCCACCCTCAGCAATCTCAGGTTTGGAGATACACCTGATCTGATAACCTTAATCCTACAGCTGAGAGATAAATCATATAGTTCGATTTGATTCCTCTTTGGGACTGTTAACTTCCTATAGATTGCTATAGGCCAAAAGTGGTCATGTGATAAGGCCTGGCCCCATATAAAGAGTCAGTCTTAACCTTGAACAAAAATGGGAGTTCCCTTTGGGTAACACTACAGTTCCCACTGCAACAAAGGAAACCTTATTTTTGGCAATCCATCAGGTTTCACGGTAGCAGTAGTGCAACTGTTCATTTCACTTGCAGGGCCAAATGTGATTCATCCCCCTTGGGGAATATAACATGATGCAGCAGTGTGACTCACCTTCATATAGTGGCTGCAACAGCCATTGTAGGGCCACGATCCACACCACAGCATGTCCTGTCTTTTGCCAAGGGAAGGGGATGGATCATGCGCTGTGCAGTGCTAGGGAGCCCATCTCCTAAAACGACTGCTGCAATATGGGAAATGAAAGCCACTCCTCTCTTGCTAAGAGAGAGGAAGGAATGGATCGGGCTTGGCCTATGGCTGTGGTTTTATTTTCTTCAAGTGACAACTGCAGTGCTGTGCAGGTGTCCTCTCCGGTTGAAGCACACTTGCTGGTGTGTTGCCCCATGTGAGATGCTGCACACTTTTAGCATCCGGCTCCTCTGCCCACACCAAATGTCCCACCCAAGGGATGGGGTCAAAAAGCAGGAGGAGGAGGAGGAGGAGGAGGTGCAGAGCTATTGGTGGGACCAGCAGATGAATAGGAGGCACAAGCAGTATCTGGGAAAAGACAGCGCAACCCACCCTTTTCCTCTCACCTCAACTTCCTGACCCGCTGCCAAGACGTATGCATTAGGAAGCTGCTTTCTCTCGTTTTTCCTTATTTTGGTTTTGCTCATTGTCAAGCAGCAGGGCAGAATCTTGATCTCAGTGGGTGTATTTTGAACTACTGAGCCGACAACCGAGTTCTAACTGCCTGTGACAAGTTAAAAGAAAGACAGCACAGAGAGAGAGAGAGAGAGAGAGAGAGAGAGAGAGAGAGAGAGAGAGAGAGAGAGAGAGGAGAACCTGAGCGGCATTCTTTCCTGCATTCATCCTATTTGGCTTGGGGAATTTCTTTCCTTTTCTTTAAACAAAGAGCTTTTATATGACAATGTGAATCATCTACATGGTTAAAGGTCAAATGGGTGAAGCAGTTTCACTACTTTTTACAGTCCTGGTGAAATTAGGTATTTTAAAATTCATTTTCCCTTTTTATCATCTTTCCACACTGGCAGAGACAGCGATTTACAACTACCCATAAAACTCCATTCTCACACACACACACAAAATGTTTTTGACCATATCGCTTGGTAATAAATCAACCCCATCTAGTTGTCTCCAGCTAGACAGCTTTCAAAAAAGTGTGTGTACCTTACAGAAGTAATTGGAGCATTTTAAGTGTCACTCACATCAAGATATTTGTACTCCTACGGAGAATTCCATTTCTAATACTATAATTTGTAGATAGAAGATGTCGCTGTATTGCACACATTTGGAACATTATGTTTCAGAGGCGATTGCATTTACTTAATCCAGGTCTCTTATTGGGGTGTTATTTGGCCCCGGATACGTATATAGGGGAACCCCCTACAGCTAATGCACCCTCCTTTTGGCATGCGTAAAAAAAGAGCCTGGCTGAACCTGAATCTAATTAATTTAGCCACACAATATCCCTTTGAGGTAGAAAAATGCTATTAAACTCATTTTCCAGATAGCCAGAAAGGTTAATAATTTGCCCTGGAAAAATTTCTAAAATACAACCCAGAGGTCTGGTATAATAAAGTTAGGGAAGCCACATTTGCATGAATTTCTTTCTTCCCTTCAAATGATACATCTAAAATAAATTCCAGGGCTGATCTGAATTTTTCCAGATGAGTATTCGTGGTGTGAAAAGGGGAGTTTGGGGCCTCTAAAAATGTTTTCAAAAAGACTTCCAACCTTTGACTTTCTTGCATTGGTTTGGTCCTTTCACTGATCCATTTGACAGCTGCTTGGCACAAAAGGGTTCTTCTCCTTGCTGACTATGTGACTGACAAATAAATCCTATATCCTATATGTCCGATGGAAACCCGCCTCCCTCGCTGACACAGACTGCTGTAAAGCAGTCTGTACCAGTCGCAAACACATCCTTGACAGCACGCTGACCAGTACGCTACCAGGGACATTGGCGGAAAGACCTCCGCCTTCCTGGACATGCCGGACGACACCTGGACACATGCTGGGAAAGGTATGCCAGCAGGAAGGCAGGGGAAGGGCATAATGGGGTCGGGGAGGCCATGGGAGGGGGAGGATCTGTTGCGGAAGGCCTGCGCAGAATCCTGTCCCCCATGCTTGCAGCTTCCCTGCCCCTTTTTTCTCAGAGTTATGCTAGCAAAATTGCTAATGTAGGTCCGAGGAGACCCATTGCAGGTCAAGAGGCTTACGCAGGGCTAAGGGGATTAAGCATCCCCTTGCCCTGTGGAAGCCTCCCAGTTCTCCCCCCACCCCACCCCACATAGGATGCAGCAGCTGCCACTTTGGATAGGATAGGATTGGGCTCCCAGTCAATCAGGAATCATGCAGTCAGTGTGATACCATACTGCCACATAGCCAATCATTACCAATCACATTGCAAAGCCAAATCAGAGGGAAAGCAATGCTTCTTGCCCTTGCTTTGAATGAAAGAACATTTCTACCTCACTTTGGAGGCTCCCAGAATTATTGCCAAAAAGGGGACATATTTTCCAGAGGGTGGCAATTCTTTTTTTTTCCAGCTCACCCTTAGTAAACCAAGAGGTGGCAATTGCCTAGTTCAGGGGTGGCCAACCTTTCAACATGTATGATCCTGGACCTTTAATTAGGCTTACCAGATTTTCCCGGTTTTAGCAGCACCATCAGCAATTGACGCTGCCATGTTTCTGTCTTCTGCACAACTCTTAAGAACACAGAGGCCCTAATGGTGGAAGTTTGGCCACCCCTGGCCTAGTTTGAAACTCAACTCAGCCATGAATTCACTGCTTTGCCTTAAATAAGCCACTTCTCTCAATCTCAGGTCTAAACAGTCTGCTTTACAGGCTTGGTTTTGCAGATGGGATTAGCTCAGTGGTAGAGCATATATATTGCATGCAGGAAGTCCCAGTTTTAACCGCTGGCATCTTCAGTTAGGACAGGGAAAGGTTCCTGCCAGAAACCCTAGAGACCTGCTGCCAGAATGCCAACTATACTGAGCTAGATGGTCTTGGCTCTGATTGTGTGTATAAGGCAGCATGCTATGTTGTTGTTGTTGTTGTTGTTGTTGTTGTTGTTGTTGTTGTTGTCGTCGTCGTCGTCGTCGTCGTCGTCGTCATTGTTCTTAGAGTGATTGAGATAGTGAAGTGCTCTGAGCAGTTTAGGAAAGTCCTGTAAAAGACTAAGTATTACTAATTCATCAGCTTGTCTCATTAAAAATGTACTTAGTGTGCTGTGCATGGTGGACCTAGAAAAAAGTTGTGTTGCAATCATTTGTCTCTTCTTGCAGCAATTTCTCAATTCAGCCCAATTCTATGGGCTGCCCTGTAAATGGTTTTATGATGCCATTTGCAGCACACCGCCAGTGGGCCGTTCTGAGTTGCTGTTGCCAAGCGGCAGTCGCATCAGAGGAGCGCTGCCGTGGCCATCAGACTGCACCTGTGCTGGTACATCAACATGAGAAGTGTGACATGGCCAGGGAGTGGGAGGGCAGGGGTTGTTACTGGGTGGATCAGGGAGAGGGCAGGAGATGAGCACTGTGCCAGAGGGGGTTGATCACAGCAGCAGAAATGCATGCCCATTCTGCCTCCTCTCCTCAGAGATATGCCAGCTACATAGCTGGTGTGGGTCCAAGGCTGCCAGAAGGCCTACCGAGGGGTAAGTTTTTTACTTACCTCTTGACCTTCTGGTTGTCCCCACCACCACCACCATAGCATGCAGCGCTCACTCCGTTGGTGCAGTTGCATGCGATAGCGTGGTGGGGGGTAGGAGTGAGCTCTCCAAGTGCATGTGCTCTGGCTGACCTTTTTTTTCTTCAAACGTAGAATCCATACGTTTACAAATCTGCTAGGGTGGGAGGGGTTATTGCATACACACCGACTTCCATGCACTCATGTTGTGTCCCACACCAACTGGATGTGGGTTGCTGATGCTAGTTTCATTAGGTCTGCTGCTAGAGAATGCTTTTGGGATTTCCAGTTTGTCTGTGTTTGAGGCTCCCGCTGAGCCGGGGGCAGCAGGCCCTGACACTAAGCATAACTACAAGAAGGTGATGTGCCAAATTAGCATGGGTATGGTTCTCAAAGGTTCATAAATACTAAATACAAGAAAGTATTGCTTTGCGCATATATGCACCCCAGAAGCAGAAAAAATTAAATAGATGACTCTTGCTTAGATACCTCTGACATTGTAAAATGAATCACCATTTAGTTAATGTTCTGGGCCAGCAGGAATAAAAATCCCAGTGTTGGGGGGAAAATATCTTGCAAACATGCTTCATAAATTTTACTTGCTCATTATGTCTTATTAAATCTTTATAGAATATTATCTTAACATACAGAAAGCTGGTTAGTCGCCAGCCAAATTCAAAGTATCCAGTCTTCCCAGGAATAGACAGCATTCCTAATAACTGTTCTGCAAAGTTCATGCCAGTACTGACTGTTTGTAAAGTATAGTAGGTATATGGGTGTGTCAGAGGAATAGATCTCCAATTCCTACTGAGCAGAAGCATCAATGGAATGCAACCGCCACATGTTTTTAATAATGTTCCAGATTAAACAAAACAAAATAAAACAGATCGTCCCTCTATGCAGACAACTCGGCCTCAGGGAAAAAAAAAAGATTCTAGTCCAGGGGTTCTCATCCAGTGGTACTAGTACCACCAGTGATACTTCGGCTGACTGCTGGTGGTATTCGAACCGCCAGACAACTGGAACCCTGCTCCCATGCGGTACTTTCGGCGGTGGGTTTTTGCTCCTGAGAGGCTCCTGCCTCCCACCCATTCAGAGCCTCCTACCTGTATTTTCTGGCCTCCAAAAAACTGAAAACCTGGATATCATCGCCAGTCACTTCTGGTGGTACGAGGCAGGAGTGTGGCACCGGAGGTGGTACTTGGCCGTGAAGGGGTTGAGAACCCCTGTACTTGTCTGATACTGCCCTTGGGCTTTCCTATGTTATTCTGCAGAACCTAAATGCTCAGGTTTCCCTTGAGTTCTAACCCTAATGTACATGTAGCCCATTATCTGCAACTATTATTCATTGTGGTCCTTCACTTCATATCTTTTAGATTTCATGCTTAGATTAGAATACAGCATTAGAATCTTGCATTCCAGGGTCACCTTTTGCATTTTGTCCTCTATCCTCTCAAATATATACCTGCCAGCTAGCACTTCATACATCTGATTAAATGGACTAGCCCAGGAAAACTTATGCTATATTACATGTGTTAGTCACAAGGTGTCACAAGGCTCTGTTGTTTTTGCAGCATGTCCGGAGGTGGGCAAGCCCCCGGGACAACGGGGCCACGAACGCCCGACGGGACGACGAGCGAAGCCCGGAGGGACCGCCCACCCACCTCCGGACTACTACAAGACTTCCAGACAACCCCAACGGACCCAGAGGACTTACCAACAACAAAACAGCCTGCGGGAAACGGGCAGACGGCCCGCGGTACGAACGACGCCTCACAACAGGCTGGGGAGCAACCCGTCGCTCCTCCGCCAAGCCCAGACGAGCACGGCAAAAGCATGACTCGCAACGAAGCCTCGCTGCCAGGCGGCGACCACGGAAGCAACCCCATCCCAACCGCACTCACAGAGGGCGGAGACTCCTCGGCCGGGCCCACGCCCCCTCCCCATCAGGCCAAACTCGGGCAGGGAACAACTGATAGGTCGACCCGCCCGTCAGGTAACAGGAGGACCTGGTGGGATTGGCTGTGTGGGTGGGAAAAGGGTAACAAGGGGTGGGAGAGGGTGGACAGGAGGGGTATAAATCAGGTCGGGCCGGTGATGAAGGGGGCTGGTGAGCGGGCTGATACCGAGGAGCGCCAGCCCGACTCCGACCGAACCGGCCGGCTGCGGTGTGAGGAATCAGGTGCTTCAACCCCCCTCGACCCCAGCGCTTCCTGAGGCCTAACTGAGTCTATGGGTAGACCTGGCCTCCCTCAAGCAATCGCTTATACGGCGGTCGGGTAGACCTGGACTCCACAGAACACTCGCTGAGGCCACCGTCGGGTAGACCTGTCCTCCTCTGACGTCGGGTAGAGAGACTTCCCTCAGAGACTTCCCTCTGCCCTCAGCGAGAGACTTCGAAGAAACACTTCACTGGAAGTCAGGTAGACCTGTCCCCCGTGGAAACCTTGCCAGGTAACCCGTCATACTGGAGGTAGACCTGTCCCCCGGAGAGCCCTTGGGGGGGGGGGGGCAGAAGCAGCCCTAACCACCCCCCTCCCGGGGTCCCCCACAGGCACACACCAACACAGCAACTGCCTAACATAGCTATTTCTCCAAAACTGGCTAGATTAGTACAGTACTTTTCTTTATTTTTAAATAGCAGCACAGCATTTTTCCCAATGCTCTCTACACCAAGCAGTATTTGGATAGAAATGAGCAATCATTTTTCAATCTATGAACAATGTCTGAATGTTTTTATCTTTTGAAAAATATTTGGATTCATATGGCTTTTCTTCAGAATCACAAAGTCATGATTCATTCTTTTTGCCTTGATTCATTCCTAATAAAGGTTGGTGGAGCATCACAATAGTATGAGCTTGCTCTGCTATTTCACGACCAGTACATTTTTATTCATTTGTTCAGTCACTTGGCAATTTTGTCCCATTTGTTCAACTCGTGAGAATTTCACTTGGAAAGCTTCCAATAAATGCTGACCAGGATCCAGAAAACTGTGAAACTAGTTCCATGAATACTCTCAGGGTCCTGCTACATAAGTGGTTAATTGTGCATCTTGCCCTGGTTGGGACTTAGGCTCAATTATAAATAGGAAGTGGGAGGCCCAGGGCCAACTCAAGATCTTCTGATGCCAAAGGTGCCCTGCCAAATACTCCCCCTTACCCCATGATGTGCCAGCCTCTGCTCCTTCTACTCTCCAATGCTCTAGCTCAGCACTCTCCTCCCCTCCACATTTCCTCTTCCTCTCTGTCCCACTCTTTCTTTTCAATCAATCAATCAACCTTTTTTGGCATAATGTAACAAAGCATAAATAGAAAGTAATAATAGTACATAACACAATAAGCGGACAAACAAAAAACGTGAGAAAGAAGGGAGGTGTAACAAAATAAACAGTCGACAATCCTTCTACCTAGGTTCCACAACGTCAGTCACCATAGCCACTCAGCGTTCCATGGTTAGTTGAAGAAAATTAGCCAACCAGTTAACGGTCCATTTGTTGGTAGATGAAAGTAAAATCAGAATGACATCCGAATCAGACTTCCCCTGCAAACCTACCAACAGGGAGTTGAGGATGTTTTGCCGCAGGTCATTATACCATGCACAGTGCAGAAGCACATGCGCACGGGATTCCATATCTGACTGATTACATAGACAACGTAAGAAGAGCCCTGCTGGATCAGGCCAAAGGCCCATCTAGTCCAGCTTCCTCTATCACACAGTGGCCCCACCAGATGCCTCAGGGAGCACACAAGACAACAAGATACTTGTATCCTGTCGCCACTCCCTTGCACCTGGCACAAAGAAAATCTACTCCTACAACCAGGAGGTTACCTATCCCCATCATGGCTTGTAAGCTGTGATGGACTTTTCCTCCATAAATCTGTCCAATCCCCTTTTAAAGGCATCCAGGCCAGGTGTCATTACCACATCTTGTGGCAAGGAGTTCCACAGATGAATTACATGCTGGGTAAAGAAATATTTTCTTTTGTCTGTTTTAATACTCCCTCCACTCAATCTGAGTGGATGTCCACTAGTTCTAGTGTTGTGTGACAGGGAAAAGAACTTCTCTCTATCCACTCTCTCCATCCCATGCATAATTTTATATGTCTCAATCATGTCCCCCCCTCAGCCGCCTTTTTTCTAGACTGAAGAGCCCCAAATGCTGTAGCCTTGCCTCATAAGGGAGATGCCTCATAACGTTCACTTGCTGGTTTACAAGAGCGTGCAAGGATCCCTAATACCATCAAAGCAATTCTTGGTGTGTGAGGAGAGCATTCGTTTTTTTTTTTTTTCCCAAGCAAAAAATATTTTCTCTTCTTTCTTGTTTTTTTATGCTGAGTGCTAGTCCAGATTTTCTGCCTCCCCTGGCTGTCTGGGCCTTGTTTGTTTTCCTGGCTCTTCAAGCCAAATTCCCCATCCTAAATGGCATGTCAACACTTGCGTCCTTGTGTCCATTTCCTCTCTGCCTCTTGATTGATATTTTCAGGGCAGCTTCCCCTACCAACACCTCAGCATGAATTTACTGTGGCAGAGCATAAAGCTGTCACTCAGCTGATTTCTTAGTCTTTGTGCTTCAGGAATCGATGGCTACTTAGGGAGAGTGACAATGCCTGGGGAAAAAAATGTGACTGCAGATTTTGGATACTTTGGGTTGACTTTCAGCTTAGTTTCGCTTACTCTCTGTGCACGCCATGTCTGGCACGTCTGTTTTGCTATTTTTTTCTTCCATAGAGAGAATAAAGGATTTTGTCACCAATTACTGATTATTCCCTTCATTTCCATTGATGCCTATGATGACACTCACCCACAAACCGTTAACATCCTGAGCTGTGATTTACACTTGCCTGCTTGACTCCAAACTATCATCAGAATTTACTGCCCTGTCTTCTGAAGGGCTGCTGACTTTGGGGTTAGAGATACTGGCTTCAGAACACCATATTCTTCACTGTCTCTAAAATAAACTCAGGGGCATGATCATTGCGCAAGTAGTCCAAGACTTGTGCACAACCATTGCTGTAGCTTACAGGCTGATCCAGGACTTGGAAGTGAGCGTTACTTAATTCTGTGGGACTCCCAAGTCAGTGTGCCTAGCAAGCATCCATAAACCTTGGTGATATGTCATCTTGTATGTCGATAGAAGTGTCAAAACTAGAAGCAGAGTCATCCTTCCCAATGAGTCCCATTTCCCATAGTTTTTAAAGATAAACTGGAACTAACATCCTCAGCTTTTTCTCTTGGCATGACATTTTCTGCCCCTCCTATGTCTTTCTACTGTATTGGGCTGAAAAGCACAGTAAAAAAAAAAAGGTAAAGGTGACCCCTGACAATGAAGTCCAGTCGTGTCCGACTCTAGGGTGTGGTGCTCATCCCCATTTCAAAGCCGAAGAGCCAGCGTTGTCCGAAGATGCCTCCGTGGTCATGTGGCTGGCATGACTCTCCTTGCCGCAGCGTGTAGCATGCAGCTGGAACACGGAGCGCTGTTTACCTTCCCGCAAGCGGTACCTATTTATCTACTCGCATTAACATGCTTTGGAACTGCTAGGTTGGCAGGAGCTGGCCAAGTAACAAGAGCTCACCCCGTCGTGGATTCGAACTGCTGACCTTTCGATTGACAGCTCATGGTTCAGCGGTTTAACCCACTGCGATACCCGCTGGCCTCGAAAAGCACAGTAGCAGCACGTTAATTGGCTGCCACCAGGAGGCAAAGATGAGGGACTGTGAGTGCTCACCCTCTTGCCCGCTGGGCTTTTGAAATTAGGTCTTATGCTGCAGCTTTGGATTTGAGGTGGATCTCAGCTCTTGACACACTGAGGATCGCTGTGACTGGGTGTGCTTTTAAGAGCAAGGCCTCTCCCAAGCCAGCCTGCTACAGTGGGGTGTGTTGGGGGCAGACGGGCAGTGATTGCTCTCTCAAACCCAAGTGTGGCCTTCCTTGAGGCCTGTTGAACCTGAGGCTTCTTGCCATCAGCCCGATGTCACAAGACTGGCCTGGGTGATGCTCTCTTGGCAGGTACTCAGCACCATGTAAGGGCCGGCCCATTGATGATGCAGTCTGAAACCTTGCATCGAGTGGTGAGTTCGGTTGTGTGTGTGTGTGGAATAATAAGGGATAGTACCCCACATCCCACATCATCCCACCATCCCCTCTGCCTGCCACCAGTGGGCTCCCAGAATGCTCTGCTGTTCCAGGTAGTTTCAAATAAGACCATGGTGAAGCAAGAAGGCTGTGTCCAGGGTTGTTGAAGCTGGAGATAAGAGATAGGGTCAGTGGTGAGTTCGGTTGTGTGTGTGTGTGTGCGGAATAATAAGGGATAGTACCCCACATCCCACATCATCCCACCATCCCCTCTGCTTGCCACCAGTGGGCTCCCAGAATGCTCTGCTGTTCCAGGTAGTTTCAAATAAGACCATGGTGAAGCAAGAAGGCTGTGTCCAGGGTTGTTGAAGCTAGAGATAAGAGATAGGGTCAGAACCCTCTGTGGGAGCAGGCAACATCAGTGATCTAGAGGCAACCAATGTCACTATTTATGTCACCTCAGTGGAACAGGTGCTAACTGTCTGGCCTGTATTTGGAATACCTGAATAACAAACAATGGTGGAATGTGGTGTGAGAGAATCAGTCTGTCAGTCAGGTACATGGTTATTGGGGTACATCTGTATTGCTTACAGACAAGAATATAGACTACATAGTTGAGCATGGGAATCTGAACTCTTCCTAGCACCTTTGTTTCCTTTCTTTTTTTTTAACTTAATATGCAGTTTCAGTTTACTTTTGATACTGTATTGTGTTGTTTTAATTCTCTAAACAGCTTTTGAGATGTCTATGAAAAAGCAGTATAGAACTAGCATGCAGTACATACGTACATACCAGTACCAGCTGGAAAAACGTCTTGTCTGTAAGCAGCACCCTTCTAAAGCAGAAATGCTAACATTTGAGCTTGCATAATGAGGCTCAGTTTGGCTTCATCGCCCAAGTATGGGGAATTCTAAAACTGATGTAAGCATCTCGTGTGAAATTGGTCCCAGCCCAGCCTACACATATTACATTTCAGCCACAAGAGCTTAATAAATGGTTATGGCCCCTTAACTGCACATATTTACCAACATTCACAAAACACATTGCCTCCTTGTGCCTCCTATGAATGCAGAATCAGAGAAAATGCAGGTAAATATATGGGAGCAGATGGCGCTATGAAAAAAACACACCCTTTCCCTAGCTTTTGAGCCAGTATTCCTGGTAGTTTCATATTGCCACTGAGTGCAGTAACTGTAGACCTTCACGCTGCACAGATGGAAGTGAGAGTTTGAGGGCTATTGAGCATGTGGATTTTCCCAGTGTGTCACAATTACAGAAACATCTGTGCTAAATAACTTCAAGCTGATCCACTGTAAAAATTGGCAATGTTCAATAACCCTCAATATCCTTTTTTCCCCCAAGGTGAGATGGCTGGGTGATGCAAGTTGGCCTGCTTCATAAGCTATGTAGAGGCATTAATTCAGGCCGTATGTAGCGGGCTCTCTTGTGGTCCCTTAGCGGTGATACCCATATGCTTTTTTTCCCCTTCATGGACTTGTTTTCAGATGTGCTGCGCACCTGCAGTTGCCGTTGCCTTCTGAAGGATTTTATGAGCAGAAAGACAGAGATCAATCTTCGATGCGTGTGCGTGTGTGAAAGTGAACGAGAGGGAGAGGGAGGGCAGTGTGCATGCTAAGCTTGCCCAAAGAGGCATCTGTGGCACTTTTTACAATTCTATAATTTCAGTAACACCATACTGCTATCAATCACAGTAGTATTTTAACCCCCTGTTTTCTTCTTAGCCCATTCTCGGTTAATCTCCTGTTTCTCACTACACCCGTTAGCGTGCATTCTTTTCTCTTAGCACCATCTGTTAACTCTCCCTCTTTCTCTCTCCCCATCCATAGTGCTATCTTTATCATTTTCTCCCTCGTTGCGTGCTTTCTCTTCTCTCTGAAACCCCATCTGTTACTCCCTCTTGCTTCTCTTTCCCCACCCCACAGGTATCCTTGCACCCCATTTCTGCTACCCCATTTTCCTTCAGTTTCTTTTTCTGTTCTGTTTCTGACCCTGTCTTTTAATCTCTGCTCCTCCTCATGGAACTCGGAGACAGGACCGGGCATACTAACCCTCCTCAGGCACAAATGTGGAGACAGCTTAGGGCAGGGGTGGCCAACCTTTCAACATGAATGCTCCTGGCCCTTTAATGGTTGTCTAGGTGAGGGCATTTCAGCAGGTGCAGGTGCTTTAGCAGCACCATCAGCCCTTGCAGCTGCCAAGGTTCTGTCTTCTAATCTACACAACTCTTAAGAATGCAGAGGCCCTAATGGTGGAAGGTTGGTCACCTCTGGCTTAGCTTAGTGTCATGCTGACACGTCCTGAAGCCCTGCCCCTCCACCAGCCACAACAGCGGCGGAACTTCGGTAGAGCGCATGGAGCAGGAGCTCCAGGCGCTCGGGCGGGAGGGCGGGCGCGCTCGGGGGAACTGACCGAACTGAAGCCAGGCGGCAGATCGGCCCTCCCTGGAGCCCATTTGGCTCCGTAATGAGAGCAAAACGGGCGGGGGGCACGTCAACGTCACGCGAAGGGCGCGTCGACATGATGCGCGCAGGCCCCGCCCCCACGCGTCCAGGCGCCGGCAGGGCGCCTGTCGTCTCTGAGCCACAAGGACAGTGTTTGTCTGCAGTTACAAACATTGTAGCCAGTGAGACACCCTCTCTTTGATGTAGATTACACTGGATTTTTATTGTACATATAAAAAAGAAAACAAAAAGAAGTAACGTGAATTAGCTCTTAGGAAATCTCACATGCAGCCAGGCTGTACAGCATGGCTGGCCAGTTGCAAGCTAGTGCCAATTTCATTGCACGCCTTCAAATTCAGCTCGAGAAACAACATAGAACCCAATATAGGGATTCTCCCACCCCGCCATTGGCAGGCATGTTCAGCTTGCAGATATCCCCACGTCGTTCGGAAAATGGGCCTTAAATACAGTAATACACATTTGGAATTCTCCCAGTTGCATGCAAATAATTGGGGAAGGGGCTGCAGTGGGCTTGCAAGCCTTTGTTGTTCGTGTCAGCTGTACACTCACACATTTTCTTTTGTATTTTGAGTGTGGAATTGCTTCAAAAGTTAGTGGGCTTAAACACTGTGCAGCTTGCTTTCCGCCCCCCCCGCCACCCCAGTATAGGCCTTTCTTTGTGACCCTATTTTCAGTCCAATGCTTCCATTACTCATGTTGGTTACATCAGTAACCAACACACACTTGCTATTTCCATGGCACAAGATATTCTGGTCTGCTGTGTGCAGGTGCTTTTGATGAGGCTATCCTGGACAAACATTTGGAAACTTCAGCTGGTCCGGGATGTGGTGGCACTGGTTTTTGTAGAGACTTTTTGTTGATGCCCATGCTTCAGAACATGTTACTTCCATTCTCTACCAATTATATTGGATACCAGTTTGTTTCCAGGCTCAATTCAGAGTGTGGTTTTGACCTTTAAAGTTGTAAATAGCTTAGGGTTAGATTACCTACGGGACCATCTCTTCCCATAGTATTGGCCCAACATCTTTATTCATCATTGTCAGCTTTGCTCTGTCTTCCCCACTGCCAGAGGTTTGGGTGGGTCTGATGCAGGACACAGAGGGGTAGGATGGGATGGGGCGAGGGGGTGGACCACCCCCCAGGCAGCAGGTGGGGGGCATCAAACCAGAGGTGGGGGCATCTTACCGGCGGTGCAGGCAATCCAGGCGGTGGCAGAGAACATGGCGGAATGGCTCAGAGGAGCTTGCAGAAGGCTCGTGTCACCTCTGCGTCACATTTGGTTTGGACCCCTCCCTTCCACCCAACCCCTGAGGGTTTGGCTCCGGCTGACGTCACTCGGGGGCAGGGTGAGTGACATCAGCGTCACAAGGCCCCCCCCCCACTTCTAGTTTTTAGATGTCTGGCAAGTGCATTTTTGTTTCACCAGGCAAATTAGTTGAATTGTTTATACCTGCTGAGAATTATTTTCCTTGCTGTTCATTGTCTCGCTTAATTAGTTGTTGGTGTTATTTTAATTTATCTTAAATGTTGGTTGATTTGATTTTTTTTAATTTAATAAGTTAATTATATTTTCATGCTATGAAATACTTTGGGGCCTCTTAGGGGGCTGAATGTTGGGATAGAAATTCTTAAATAAATTAAAAATTCTTCTTATATCTTTTACTTTCCCCTTTCACCCAACTTTTACCCTGAGAATGATTTCTCTCTGGAATGAATATCCCACAAGTGCTATTGCTATTGTCCATTGGGCCAGAGAGAAAATCTTCCTAGGTTGAAAGGTGGTCTGTTGAACTTCTATGCTAATCTATCTTTTATTTAGCCTCAAATAACTTCTCATACTTTCCATGCTGTGGCTTTACAAACATCCATTTTGTAGGTACAGTATATTCTCACTGGAGCTGAGTTTTGAAAATTTGTCTCATCCTTTAGCATGACACCCCTAAGTGAGAATAATAGTTTTATGTTTGAGGCTGCCTAATTCATCTGGATTCCAACAATGCCGTTTTGTATTGTGAGATAGGAGTCCATGAAATGTCATTTATAGTTGCGTCAGTGCTGGTCAAAGGTTCAGAAGACTGCAAGATAACAAGACAGGAAGGCCTTCCTTTTCTCCCCCCCGTTGATAGTGAACACCCACTTGAAACACCCAATACTCCCTGTTCTGAGTTTATCTGCCAACTGTAACAACATCAAATGACGCTCTCCTTATTTCCCCATAGCAACAAACTCCTTGGCCCAAGTGAGAGCATTCCCATATTGCCGATTGGAAAGCATCCCACATAACTCTCAAGAGCACACAGTGCTTTCTTCAATGTAATCATCTTTATTTTTAAAAAATGGTTCATATACTAAAGGCAAGTTATTTATACCGAGTGCAAAGGATGGAACGATGACAGCTGAGTGTTTGAAATTCTGTGCAAAATTCCACAAATCTGTCCTTTCAATTGACTTGATGTTCCACTTGAAACAGCTGTGAATTTTAATGCCATATTTAAATTAAAAGCGTACTGATAAGTAACACATAGAAATTTGATAACTGAAAAGAGAAAATATGTAGCATGCTATATGACACATTTTGGGTGCCTTTGATGTTCAACTGAAAGTGCTAAAGAAGTGGTGGAAAACAAGTGAAAATAGCTTGAGTAACCTTGCGAGGAAACATATTTTAACTCCATACAGAACAAGGTACTTTGTCTCTGAAAAGTCTTCTGTGAAATGATTTGCATTATGGAAATTGGCTGAAGATATTAAAAACACAACAGCCAAAGGTTTGAGCTTGTTACAAACTGGGATGCCAGTGAATCTGGCCATAAGTCTGAAGGAGTTAGTTCCATTTATACCCATTGTGAATTTGGCACAAGGCATAGAATCAGATGGGTTCTGTTATATCACTCACAGCACAATCCTGTGTAACCTTGCACCTGTGTAACAGCAGATGCACCGGTGTAAGTGCACTTACACTGGCATACACTAGGGGACATCCACTGAAATTGAGTATAAAACAGACAAAAGAAAATATTTCTTTACCCAGCATGTAATTAAACTGTGGAACTCCTTGCCACAGGATGTGGTGATGGCACCTGGCCTGGATGCTTTTAAAAGGGGATTGGACAGATTTATTGATGGGGTAATTAGATGCTCTCTGGCATATATTGGGAAGTGCGTTCCCACTTATTAGCAGAGTTCCCTCCTCCACCCAGGCAGACTGATTTGCTTAGCTAAATGAATACACACGAGGCGTTGCTTTGTAGTTGTAAAAAGAAGAAGAGTTTACTCACAGTTCAGTTTGCATATATACATAGCGTCTGACCATCAATCAGAGGTACATCCTAGACTTAAGATAGAACCCCCCTAGAGCTGGGGCTCCCTGCATGGGGTTAGGCTGCAAGATGGCCGCTGGGCTGCAGGAGCAGCGATGGCATCATCTTGCTCGGTGGGCATCAAGAGAAGAAGAGACTGAGTGAGGGGCAAGAAGGAGGAAATAAAGGTCAGGGGCCACACCCCTTCCTGGAACACAGAGGGATTAGAGTAGGAGGTCTTTACATGTGACCAGGCAGTACACCACACCCCCCAGTATCCAGCAGCTAAACGCTGCCCATCCTCCAACATTTATGGAGGAAAAGTCCATCACAGCTTACAAGCCATGATGGGGATAAGCAACCTCCTGGTTGTAGGCGTAGGTTTTCTCTGTGCCAGGTGCAAGGGAGTGGCAACAGGATACAAGTATCTTGTTGTCTTGTGTGCTCCCTGAGGCATCTGGTGGGGCCACTGTGTGAAGCTGGACTAGATGGGCCTTTGGCCTGATCCAGCAGGGCTCTTCTTATGTTCTTATGTTCAAGGTTACACAGGATTGCACTGTCAGAGAATTTGGCCTATGGCCCAATGCCATCTTTTGCCTCCCATGGCTCACTGTAAATGTTCATGACACCTCCATGCTCCATGAACCCATTTTAAGAGTTGAGTCACATTCTGGGTAGCATCTTGACTGGTGCTTCCACTGTCTGCAGTTCTCTCTGTGAACAGGAGGCTTCTGCTTCTGCAAGAGGTCCTTGTGTAAATAGAACTCTCCTTCCATTCACCAAGAAAGCTTCTGTCATGGGAAGCGCTAACGGAGACGCTACCTTCTGTGTTTTAAACTGGAGTACAGAAAATGCCTGGGCTTCAATGACAATCCAAAGATATGCCTTGCACCATCAATGGTGTTCCCAGATTGAGATGGCTTGGTTTTCCTATGTTTAAGCACAGAAGTGGGCTGAGCCCAAGACCTCCTGGTGCCTGAGGTGCCATGCCAAATGCTGCCCCTTATGATGTGCCCGTCTCTGCTCCTCCCACTCTCCAGTATGCTCACTCTGCACTCCCCTCCCCTCCATGCTTCCGCTCTGCCCCCCTCTTCCTTTCCAATCCTGAGAGTGGAAGGAGAAGGAGGAGCAATGGAGGCAGGTAGCAGACAGAGATTGGAAGCTCCCACCAATCTGTTTCAGTTGTCTTCATAGATCAGCTGCCCCTATTTTTCCCCAGTGTATGTCATTTAAATGTGTGTGCCATTTGCAATAGACAGTGCAACATATATGTCTTGCCATTTAAACTTGGTGACCTTTTATTTGGAGGTTTGAAAAGTGCAGTGTGAATTGACTTTTGTTGTCAACAATATTGGTCCTTTAATGCAGAGGATTGCTGGAATTTTCGAGATTCTCCTAATAGATCAGCGTGTTGGAGGAGAGTTGCAGACAGGGACAAAGACAGCAGATGATTGACTGCCGGGGCAACACGGAGTAACACAGGTTCTACGCTCACAAGTGCTTCATTACCGTAATTTCATATTAAATGTCATTGTGGGCCCAGTGCTAGATGTTAGGTTGAAATATACTTTTCCGATATTGTACCAACAAAGCTTGGTTGAAGTGTAGAGATGTGGCTGTAGTAGTCACTTCAGCTATCTCCTGTCTCCAGGTGGGTGAACACATAGGTGCTTGGTCTTTAAGTCCATGTGTTTGTGGCATGGCTGGAATGAAAAGGATTGCAAAAATCTAGGCAAATGACCAGGTTTAAAAGGACAAACCATAATACTAGCAGCACAATCCTATAACAGGAAAATGCCAGTGTACCGCCAGGTTTACTAGTACAAAGACAGCCCCGCTGTTGCTGAAGCCCCACCACTAGCGACTTTTTGCTGGCAATGGGGCACAGACCAGCTGCTGGTACAACCCTGCCATCAGAGAGGGGGGGGAAAGGGTGGAGAGCAGGGCGGGATGGGGCAGAGTTAGTGACCACTGGATCCTAAACCCCCTTCCCGAGCCAGCAGCTCTCTCTCTCTCTCTCTCTCTCTCTCTCTCTCTCTCTCTCTCTCTCTCTCTCTCTCTCAAAATGTAGTAAGTGAAGTTTTTACTAGAATGGATTTAGTGATACATTTACCTGCTGATTTTCTGCTTATCCTGCAGCTGTTAAAAGCATGGGGGGGGACGAGGACACCTGGAGGTGAGAGCAGGACACTTGGTATGCTAATGAGAGAATGTGGCCTGGCTTAAAAAACTAAAATAGGTTTCACATTGTGCAACACCTCTGACAATTGTCAGCTCTTAAGTGAGATCTCCCTCAAATTCACAGATGAAATCCTACTACAATAAACAGCTGTAGACACAGATGCAACATAGCAACACTGGCAGATACTCCCAGAGCACCCTTGGAAACTCTTTCACCACCAACCATTCCACTATATCACTTGCTTATGATGCTCCCATATGAAAGCATGGAAGGTACTGGGCAGGGTGAACATTTCTGAAATGCATGGAAATGAAAACAAAGGGCAGCCTGATCCTGCCTAAGGATGCGGCTGCCGGCCTAAAGGGCCGGCGGCTTCATCCCAGGCCCACTGCAGGCCATGCCAATGCGACCTGGGCTCACCTCAGGGGAAGGGGACGTTTGTCCCCTGCCCCCGGTGTAAGCGGCTCAGGCCCCAATGGGCCTCCTCGAATGCATGCCAGCTCTGGAGCTGGTGTGCGTCCAGGGAGGCTGTGTAAGACTAGCCCAGGCTGGGACGGAGCGCTGAATATCAGCGCCGATATTCCTGCACCCCCAGCCCAGGCTGGTCAATGGCCCATCTCCCTCGCCATCCCTGCCAGCCCTCCCCTGCTCCCGCGCTGAGTGGCATGGGACTGGCAGCATGGAGTCTGTCCGGCACTGCTTACTCACAAGGAGCTGCAAGCGTGTTTTACAGCACATTTGCAACTTCTTAGGCCGGCGCAGAGCCAACCTAAATTAGGCAGGATTGCGCAGTGAGACTCAATTCAGAGGTTTGGTTTCTGTGTGTTCTGAAATAAATGCGATGTGCAACATATGAGTATGAACTGGGTTTATTTTCATATTTTTAAAAAATAATAATAAATATATATTTAAACATATTACTTGTCACCACCTGTGGTGGCAGGTGCTGGAATGCACAGTTGCCTATTGACGGTGCCACCTTGGACACTCCCTCAATGAAGCTGCATATCCAGTGCATTGATGGGATTCAAGATAGCTGCACTGGGGTCATGCCACCACCAAAAGTGAATAAGGACATCACATGAGAACATGCAATATGGGCCATGTGTAAACAGTATACTGTACATACATATATCCAGTGCTTCTGCATCCGGTTGAAAGCATAGTGGAAATCAGGTGTACACTTGCAGTACACGATGCACAACATGCTAGGTGTAGTCCACTGTCTCACCGTATATACAAGGTATCTAGGTAATAGATTGCTCTGAACTGGTCCAAAGAATTCAATGCAAATACAGGACCTCTGAGCCCAGGTCTCCCAGATCCAAGTCCAACTCTTTGTCCTTTGAATGCAACGGACTGTTTTACTCTCCGCATGTCTATGTCTGCTTGACGTTCCGTCTTTGGGGAAATCCATCCTGACTTAAAAAAACTGACATTGCTCATCACAGATTTGGGCATGTTGTTGTTTTTCCAAGTGAGATGCAAAACTCAGTCCCCATAAAGCCCACGTTCCAAAAGCAGTTGTGCGACGCAGAATGCTAATCTCGGTGTCCTGGACACATTCCAAACCAAGTAATTACATTCTATTTACCCAACGTTCCCCAACAGTTTCTGCTGGAAATGGAATGCGTCTCAACAGTTGTGCAGCATTGGTGTGCGCTTCAAAACAGCTGTTGCGCTCCTTTCTACTCCAGAGAGGCTTTCATTTCAATGGTGAGTGACATGACGACTATATATTCCTCATTTGTGAGGCTTAGGGGTCTTTTGAAGCTTAATTAGTAAACGTTCATAAAGTGCTGTAATTAAAAGTGATGTAAATGTGCAAATTATCTTGATCTGAATAACATGAGGGATGTGTAGCATGAATGGAAAATATAAACTGTTTGGATTGGGTTTTTCCCAATCCAAACATATATTGAAATGAGATTGCCACAATGTTAAACCTGCAACCTTGTGTCCTTCTTGGTGGTGACCTGCTAACTTGGTTGTGACCACAAAATATAGCTGTGATTTATATTAGCCACCTGGATATTGAATATTCAAATGCAAATGGAAGAGGAAGCTTGTGTGTGTCAAAGAACTGTTTCAAAGTCAGGGCTGGGGAGCTAATAGCAGCTATTTACTGAAGGGGAAATTAGTAGAAGTAGTTATTTTTCACTTAGTAGGAAGCTGTAGTTGCTGCATTTATATGCACTTAAGAGCCGTGCTAATAATTTCTTTCCATGTCAAGCCTCCATCTCACTTCTTCTGACAGTTATCAATAATGTTGTCTCGCTTTTGCTGAAGCCAGCGACAAAACTGCCATATATTTCCTAATGTACTTCTACACCACCCATTATCACCATGCTGTTGCCTGGCACTCAAAGTATAGGATAGATCACTTTTACCTTCCTTTATGCGGAGCTGCCTTGTACTGACTTTTTGGTCCATCTAGTCTGGTATTACCTGTAAAGTGACACTCCAATATCTTAGGAAGTGGTCCCATCACTTATTACCTGTTACTTTAATTTGAGATGCTGGGGGTTGAACCTGCGACCACCTGCATGCAAAACTCAGTTTTACTTCTAAGTTACGGCCCCTCTCCTAGCTAGTGCTATGCCCCATCCTGGAAGCTAAGCAGATTTAAGACCCATTGCTTTCAATAAGAATGAGTGAAGCACTTGCTTCACTCTCCTTAAATTCATTACACTTATGGCCTTGTGCCTTCTTTGAGGATGTTAAGGAGCTTACATATGACTTTTACATACAAATGTCACAGACAAAGGTATGTATAACATTACCTGGCATGTAACTTTTTTTTTTAACCTGGCATGTAATTAATCTGTGAAGCTCCTTGCCATAGCATGTTGTGATGGCTTTAAAAGGGGAGTGGACAGATTTATGGAGGAAAAGTCCAACACAGGTTGCAAGTCATGATGACTGTATGCAGCCTCCAGGTTTCAGAGGAAGCCTATCTCTGAATGCTAGATGCAAGCCAGAAGCAACAGAATACAGTTATCATGTTGTCTTGTATACTCCCAGAGGAAAAATATAGGAAGCTGGACTAGATGGGCCTTTGGCCTGATCCAGCAGGGCTCTTCTTATATTCTTATGTAGTTCCCAGATGTCTCTCATTTAGGCAACTTACAGGGCCTCAAACTAGCTTAATCCAGACAAGACAGAGGTACTGTTGGCTCATCTAATCAGAGTGATGGTGTTGAACCTATTCAGGATGGGGTTGCACTCCCCCTAAGGCAGTGGTTTCCAAACTGGGAGGCACAGCTCCCAGGGGAGCCACGGATACCAGGCTGGGGAGTCGTGGAGTGCCACGGAATCCTCTCAGAAAACAGTGCAATGCCAATCAGCAGGCATCGACATAATGTAATGGGGAGCCACAGCCAATGGTCACCAATGGTCAGGACTAGTCAGTGGCAACATCTCATCAATTCTTCAACATCTTCACTGGCTTCTGGTCTGTTTCTGACTAAAATTAATAATACTGGGCATTTAGATAGTACTGTCTGAGTATGCAATGTGCTTCCCGTGTATCACGTTTATCAAAAATAAACAGGTTAAAAATAATCATTATTTTCCTTCAAGTTAAATAGTTCATGTTTTATTTGTTTTCTAGTTACATGGCAAGCAAAAGAGTTTTATTTTATTCCACATAAAATGTATCTAAGCCAGTTCAAAAACAATTCATGGCACAATCCTTTTGCTGGCTCTGGCCACATAGCAACCGCTGCTGTGCTGGGCAGCAGAGACGGGGGGGGGGATAGGACCTGGGAGGGGGCAGCATTGGAGGCACTGGTGCGTGCTGAATCCTATGCCCCCTCCCAGGTCTTTTCTTCTGGCACGGGGCTTCTTGGATCTGTGCCACCCATGAGGCTTGTGCAGATCTGAGTAGCCTCATTGCAGAGGCTGGGGCTCTTCTGGGTAAGGGGTAAAATGTAAGGAGATGAAAGGGGTAAGGGGACAAAAAAGATCTTCAGCCCATTCCACCCCAACACTGGATACAGCGTGGGCCATGTGGCCCCACAGATCCAATGCTGGTTAGGATTGAGCTGCCCATGTGTCTGAACCAGTTACTGAACCACTTTGCAAAGTTAGGGTATGAGAGAGAGAGAGAGAGAGAGAGAGAGAGAGAGAGAGAGAGAGAGAGAGAGAGAGAGGAGAATGGTATCAGATATCTATCCTAGATTGAAAGTAGGGAACTATACTATCTTGGAGCAGGGAACTATCTTTTGACTTTATATAAAGTATCATGCACATTGATGATGCTATATAAATAAATAATGTATTGGTAAGTAAGGACCTTTGGCCCATTGATTGTACCTGTTTAGTACTCTGCTAGTACTTGCATCTCTCTAGAAAATGCTTGGGCAGCCCAGTCCTATCTCCCACCAGCCTGTGTGATGTAGCGGTGCCAATGGAGCACATGCTGCATGTTGTGGGGTGAGTGTGTGTGACCAGACGACCAGGGAGAGATAAAGAACTTTTTTACTTACCTTCCCTTAAGCCACCTGGCTGCCAATGGGTCTCCTCAGACCTACACCATCTACAGGATTTAGCTGGAGTCAGTCAGAGGATCCTTAGGGTGTGTGTTGGGTCTGGAAAAGGGGACAGGATCTTGGTGTGCACCACTGCCACCAAGATCCCCTCTCTCCCACTCTCAAACCTCCACTGGTTCTGCCTGGTCCCTCACTGCCATCTTACCTGCTCCAGCTTGGAGCTGCTGGTGTGCACGAGAGCTCCAGCTGTTTGCGCTGGCAGCTGCAAGGTGCACGAAAGTGGCGTGCCTTTTGCGGCACTGGACCAGTACTTACGGCAGTGGATTGCAAGATCTGCTGCTGTGGGCCCTGCATAGGATTGGACCAGAAGGCAGTAAATGTCACTTATTCTTGATCATGAAAGTATCATGACCATTGAGTGGTTCCGTAGCCCTTGGCCAATGTTAATGCCCATCTAACTCAGGGAATCTATGCATCTATGTTTATGAATCTATGTTTATGTATCAGATCAATATCCGGGGGGGGATAACCAGTGAATGCCTGACAACAAGATAATACAAGCTGTATGAGTTCTTTCAGCCTGCTCATTTATTGCAAAAGCCAGAAAATTGTTTAACACATTTAAGAGTTGTTAATTTTCATAGCAGTAGCAAGCTGAAAACCTAAATTAAAACAGACCGCTGCTGTGCTGCTACTGGTTAATCTCTCCATTAGGTGTTCTGCACTTCCAGATAAGTTCATCAAACACAAAGCATGACAGTCTTTTCAAGTGCAAAACTATCCCCTGCCAAATAGATGTCATGACTTTTATGTTGTGCCTTGCTAATGCTGTATTATTTTCCTAATGGTGTGTAGCCTCCTTCTGTTTAGGATCATGCTAACATTATGATGTTTAATGGCATATGAGATCATGCTGTTTTACATTCTGTCAGTTGTCGACATCTGACACTACTTTGTAGGGTGCACAATTTTACCGTGAATATTTTCCTAAGAAGTCACTTCCACCTTTTAAGATGGGAATGATGACCCTGTGGTAGCAGATGTAAATATATGGCAGTCAACAGTCTTAAAATGCAAAACGAGAGGTGTTGGGACTTGAGTCTGTTAACAAGTTGTATTCTGTGTCTCTGGAGACATTCTAGATATACTGTATGTGGATTAGCTGAGATTATTCAGTGAAGAATGAAAGAGAACATGCATATACTGTACTCTTCTCAAAATTGTTTTTATGCTTCTTGTGGTCCTTAGGTGATCCCAGCTGAGGCTTTGAAAATAAGGTCCAAGGAAACGTTCTAGAGAGCTCTAACCCAGATTATTTTAGACCATTTGACTGCAGTCAAGAAAGTTGTGGGTTTCTAATCTTGTACCAGATAGTTGCCTTTGGCCCACTATTTCTTAATAAGAACTGGATTTACAAAGTATGGATAGTGAAAGATATTTGGATGTGTTGACACAGAGATAATAGAGAATGGGTATGCCTTAACCCAGTGGTTCTTTTAGCACCAGGACCCACTTTTTAAAATGACACTCTATCAGGACCCATCTAGTTTTATGAGACTTTAAAAAAGGTGATCTATAAATAAATAAATAAATAAATAAATTTACAAGTAAAGAGCCCAGCTGCTTGCAGGGTAATTAGCAGCTATCTTGCAAACTGCAGGAGCTCAGCTCTTTGCAGGGCAATTAGATTTTTCAGACCAAAAATCTGATTTTTGAATAGCCTTAGGGCTTGTGGCTATTACTTATCTGATCTTTCCATCACCTGGAACCCACCAGAAATCAGGTTGCAACCCACCAAGTGGGTCCTGACCCACAGTTTGAGAAACACTGCCTTAACCATATTGGCCCAATGGATCAGAAATGTGTTTGGTTTTTTGGCTTTAACAAGTTGTGCAACAAATCATATATGTAGTAGACAAGCTTATAGAACAGGGGTGGCCAAAGAACCACATACGATAAACTTCAGATGTTTGAGAGCTGCAATATTTAAGAAGCATTTACATTCTTAAATATATTTACTCACCATGAACATTAAACTTATGTTTTAATCCAGTGGACTCTCAATTTATATCTGATAAAAAATAATAAAGCTTGAAAAATTCTTATTTACCTTTTATATTAATTGTGATGCAAAAAGGAGCTCAGCCAACATATTTCCAAAAGTTGCACATTATACTGTATGTCAAAGAGCCACATGTGGTTCAGGAATGTGTTGTAGAATATAGTAGAATAGAACAATCAGTATACAAACTTGCCAAGGAACAAATTAACTAAAGGCTGATTTGCACATAATGGTAGCCTCGTGTGATTGCCTTCACAATGGGTGACGCTACCATTGGGCCCCCAGCTGACTTGCACACATGAAGGTTGTTGTGAGGTTCACCATCTCCATACAAGTAGCGTACACGTGAATGTTGAGATAATATTTTCTCGATGGGAGCAACAGTCTGAACTATCGCACTGCAGAAATAAAGGCATCCATAAACTGTACACATATACACCACTCATGTGGAAACAATTAGAACTAGTCACACATCACAGTCTGTGCATGTACAGGTGTCTGTCTGTATGCACATACTGTACACATTTTTATGTAAATGGGTCCATTTCAAAAGTCCACACAAGTCCTGGAACCCTTGAAAATCTAGGGTATAGTAGAACATAATGCGTGAATAACAGTTTAATGCGTGAATAACAGTATTTAGATCAGCTATTATGTTCCTCACACACCATACACAGATTGGATGCATGTTGAAAGTAACAGGGCTATTGATTCACACAAATGGTGTCTCCCTGAGAATGTGACCCAAGTGTAAGCATGACAGTGGTCTTAGATTTTGCCAAGGTGATTGTTGGGAAGGAGTAGTGGTGTGAACCAGCCTGAAGCTTCATCCATTTCATATTCTCTAACATTTTAATAATAATAATAATAATAATAATAATAAACAGAAAGCAGCCTTACTTGGAACAGCTTACATATTATGGAAATATCTGTGAATATTCTAGGCTCTTGGGAAGGACTCGATATTCAACAGGCCAAATCCAAATCTTATGTGGGCTGTGCATAATAATAATAATAATAATAATAATAATAATAATAATAATAATAATAATAATGGTGATGGTGATGATGTGGTCATTCCAAGAGATGATCTATTGAGGAGAAATAATTAGAAAAGATCACAAAATATGAAGGTCTGGAAATTGAAATACAGCACCTTTGGGGAAAGAAAACAACCACCACCTTTATTGTCAGTAGTGCACTTGGTGCAATCCACAAAGCCCTTAGTTCTATTTAAGGGTCCAGATAGTTCTATCTTGCCAGTATAGGTATAGACAAGATAATAGCTGAACTGCAATGAACCACACTACTAGGAACATCAAGCATTAGACTACGATATTTCATCAGTTCTTAAATCCTTGGATAGAGTTTGAGCACCCAACCCCCCAGTCCAAACACCTGGTGGATTGTGACAACATAGAATAATAATAATAAGGGAATATAATCAGAACTAGATTTGTACCCTATTGCAAATAAGCCCAGTATAAGGCTTTCTGAGGAATACACTAGACTTAGAATGCATGGGCATAGAGTTTTGGGTTTCTTGGATGAAAATGGCTTTTGTAATGCATGTTTGCTTGAGATGATGAGAAAGGAGCACGGAAGGAGAAAAGGGAAAATGGAGCGATGATGTGATGTCTGCAAGTGTTTGCAACACAGTTAGCTTAAGGTGAAATCCAATTTTTAAAAGTCATAGTGACCAATCAGACTGATTGTAAGAGAAACCACCTGAATTTTCACATGGAGAGACTCTGTAAATACACTGTTCAGGGGTTTATCTGCCTCAGTCTATTTCTGCCGTATTTTAATTGGAAATTTTATGTTTTGCTTACCCTTTCTCTAGATACCACAAACAGAGTACAGCTAAAACATACATTTGCACAGGAAATTAGTTCCTGAGAAAGTTTTCTTTTCCTTCTTTTCTTTTCTTTTTTCTTTTTCCTCTTATCCTACAAGCTTCATTGACTATATCACAACAGATATACTGCCGGCAGCGGCAGGGGGAAAGGAAGGGATGCGAAATCTGTTGGAGGAAAAATAAATATGCTGCTGCTTATATTGCATGAATTGGTTCATAATGGTCTTAAGATATGCAAATGAAAAGCAGACTCAGGCCTGGACCAGTTTGACCCTCAGACTTCAGGCACATCTAGACCACAACGCTTGATAGTCTGACACACAGAACACAGGTGGGAACTTGGCAAGTCTTGTTACACATGCTGGCTGACCACCCTTTGCTAAGCTGATTGCTTGCTAAGGGTCAGAAATGATTGGCTGATATTTCCTCTAGGGGTAGTCCAGGATTTAACAAAGGAACCATAAGGTTCCATAAATGGTCATGAGTGTTCTCCTGAATGGGCAATCTATCTGCAGGGGTAGATAGTGGCTCAGCAGAGGGTCTCCCCCCCCCCCTCTCTCTCTCTCTCTCACACACACACACACACACACACACACACACACACACACACACACACACACTGTAGAGAAGGCAGTTTCTAGTTTAAATTCAGAGAGAGAGAGAGAGAGAGAGAGAGAGAGAGAGAGAGAGAGAGAGAGAGAGAGAGAGAGAGAGAGAGAGAGAGAGAGAGAGAGAGAGATGTTGCAGTTAGCTAAAAGCGTCTCCTTCCCCTTTCACTGCCCAGTCATTTTCCTCTTTCACTCCCAGCATTCTCCCATACAGTCTGGCTTAAAGCAGTGACCAAGTGATGCAGGAGGGGGGAGGCAGAGGAGGTGGTGGCAGAGGCAAGGGGGTACACGATCCTGTTCACAACAGGACTGCACTGCCCCCTCACCAACGTCTCCATCCTACTGCTGCAATTGTCCATGGCAGCGCACTGGAGGAGTTGATAGGGTGCCACTACAGGTTGAGTATCCCTTATCCGAACTGCTTGGGATGGGATGTTGTCTGGATTTCGGATTTGTCTGGATTTCGGAATATTTGCATAAATATAATGCATGGTATGGGTCCCAAGTCTAAACACAAAATTCATTTATGTCTCATATACACCTTATAAAATAGGCTGAAGGTAATTTTATACAATATATTTTTTTTTAAAAAATGTGCCCCAGCATGCCTTGCTCTATGCCAGCCAGGTACTGGAAAAAGGTTTTTTTTTTTTTAAGTCATAGCCCCTAAAATGTCTGGATTTTGGAATAGTCTGGATTTCGGATGTCTGGATAAGGAGTAATCAACCTGTATAACTCCTTTCTTCTCACTTAAGTAAGCAAGTAGAGGAGAGGATCGGTAGTAGGGTGAAATAGCCAGCCAAGTGGTGGTCTGGTGGATGGTTTAAGGTACCCCCCCACCAGTTCACTAGTTCCCCCCGACTACTGCTCGAAGCAGCTGCTTCACTGAGCCTAATGGGAGGCCAACCCTATTCCAGGCTTGGAGCTAGATACTGGACATGGGTGAATGCGCCCTTTGCATGTTAAGAAGCAACAAAAAGTGGATGAATGAGTGTTCTTCCATGTTCATGTGCTTCCTGGGTCAATGTAAAAATGTGAAATGGAAACTCACCTATGGGGATAGCACTTTGACAATAGAAGGCGGTAGTCATACTCCTTTGGGTAGTTCGCCTATGCAAGTCCCATTGACTGATTTGGAGTTGAGCCACTTTCCAGTTCAACGGAATCCGTGCAGGAGAGGTTTGCGCTCGGTTTTGCCCTAAGTCAACTCAGAGGCTGGGGAGGGGAATAACACCTGCTGATGTTAGAGAGAAGTTGTGCCGCCTGCTGATGTTACAGAGAAGTTGAGCCACCTGAGCAAACCAAAACATATGGCCAGAGGTAAAAGAGAACAGTCTTAACAAACAAGCCTGCAAACACTCAGTGTTGTGTGTTGCACTGCTGTGATGCTGATTTTACAATTGAGCATCTGTTTCAATAACACGAGCCTTTAAAATAAACTCTTTTTTAAAAAAAAAATTGGGCTGCTCCCAGAATTACTCCTTAGCTGATCCGACTCTTTCAGCGCTTCTGTCACAACTGTATCAGTGAGAGATCTTATAACAAGACTTTGTCCTTTGCTTTATAATTGAAGCATTTAGTAGCCTGTTTATCCTCCTGGACACAATGGGTTACAGATAACCTTTGTGAAAAGAAAACGAAAAGAGAAGAAGGTAAAACTGATGAACTAGAGTATTTGCTCCTATTGAAAGTAGATAATATCAGAAAGATTGCAGAATCTAATGTAGGAGGCTCTTACAGAAGTCAAGGCTATTTCGTCTTTAGGAGATGATTATTTGAGGGAATTTGTTGATAGGAGAGACAAGGTCCAGACTAGGGGAGGGCACAATTGGAATTAGCTGACCTGGCTGAAAAGGGAATCTACCCCAGATAGTACTGAATGGGCAGCCCAATCCTATCCAGTACCGTCACAGCAGGTGCGCCAGGCACACATCCTGTGCTGGTCAGGTGCAGGCTGGAGGTCACCTTGGGTAAGCTGGCATATGTCCGCTTATGCCGGGTAAAGCCCCAGCCTGCGCTATGGGATTACTCAGATCTCTGCCAGCTCGTTAGCCCATATTGGGGGAAAAGGCCCGGGAGGAATGATAGGATACAGTGCACTGCAGTGATGCCGATTCCTTCCCCTTCCTGGGCCCGATTTGACCCCTTCTCTGCCCTGCCCTGTTATGCTACCTCCTCACCAGAAGCGTAGCTGGCGTCGTGCCAGCCGCCCCTCGTGACGTTGCTGTCACCACCCCGCCCCCGAGTTCCGTCAGCCGGCGCCAAACGAACCTTGGGGGTTGGGCGGGAGGGAGGGGGCCAAAACAAACTAGGCACGGAGGTGGCAGGAGTCTTTTGCAAGCTCCTCCGAACCGTTCCGCCACGTTATTTGCCACCGATGCTGCCCGGATTGCCCGCACCACTGGTATGATGCCCCCCGCCTCCGTTTTGATGCCCCCCACCTGCTGCCCGGGGGCAGTCCACTCCCCCCATCCCATCCTACCCCTCTGCTCCTCACCCTCCCCCTGCTCTCCCCCAGCCCCCATGCTGCCTGCTGCAGAATGTACCTGCTTTGTGGCGCAGGGCGCTGGACTCAGCAGCAGAGTGGCGGCACAGGCCAGGCCACTGGTGCTGCCTACTCTCCAGGTGTCGCGAATGTGTTTTACAGCATGTTTGTGACACCCAGCACCGGCACTGAGGCCTCAGCGCCAACACTATCAGGGGATAGGGCTGCTCCGATACTTACTTTAGGGACAAACTAGACATTGCAAGAGAGCTAACATTGCCACAATTCCAGGTCTTTTAGCGCACTTGACCTTGTAATATCTAATGCAAATACTGCAACAACAACAGAAAAACCCACACCCCACTCACTGCACTGTCTCTCTACTTCCTTGTCTCACAGCTGGCAGGGAAGGGAAGATGAAAAGCAAGATGATGTGGCAGGAGGTGTGGCCTGGAGGTTGAGCGGTTGCCCTGCCTGAAGAAAGCTAAGCAGGCACAGACCTGGCCATCGCTTGGAAGGGAGACAGCTGCCACTGACAGATCTTGCGAAGGCA
Organism: Plestiodon gilberti rubricaudatus; assembly: GCA_026170595.1. Classification (NCBI taxonomy): domain Eukaryota; kingdom Metazoa; phylum Chordata; class Lepidosauria; order Squamata; family Scincidae; genus Plestiodon; species Plestiodon gilberti. The sequence continues at coordinate 48,628,186 of JANXHW010000004.1, read as the reverse complement.
CTGTGACTGTGAAGTGTGTGGAATATGGAGGAGTCTGCTGGCAAGCTGGATAACACCTTGAGACCCGACTGAGGGAGATCTGCAGCTGCTGCGAAAAGCTTAGAAGGCAGAAGCACACTCAGGACATGGCTGCACTTTGAAAGGAAACATCTGAGAATTGAGGGTTCTACGTTCTCATAGAACAATACTTGTAAAAAAACCCATTTGAAAAAAAAAGGTCTAGAATTGCCTATCTATGTAAAGCACCTTGAGTCTGTAAAGAAAAGGAGGTATACATCTGGAGGATTGTGAGTGTCCAGTTCTGGTCACCACACCTCAGGAGGGATGTAGTTGAGTTGGAAGGGGTGCAGAGGAGAGCGACCAGAATGGTTCATGGGCTGGAGCACCTCCCTTGTGAGGAAAGGCTACAGCGTCTGGGGCTTTTCAGTCTAGAAAGAAGGTGCCTGAGGGGGGGACATGATTGAGACATATAAAATTATGCATGGGATGGAGAGAGTGGATAGAGAGAGGTTCTTCTCCCTCTCTCACAACACCAGAACCAGGGGACATCCACTAAAATTGAGTGGAGGGAGTGTTGGAACAGACAAAAGAAAATATTTCTTTACCCAGCGTGTAATTCATCCGTGGAACTCCTTGCCACAGGATGTGGTGATGGCACCTGGCCTAAATGCCTTTAAAAGGGGTTTGGACAGATTCATGGAGGAAAAGACTATCACAGGTTACAATCCATAAGCAACCTCCTGGCTTTAGAAGTAGGTTTTCTCTGTGCCAGGTGCAAGGGAGTGACAAGAGGAAACAGGTACCTTGTGGTCTCTGTGCTCCCTGAGGCATCTGGTGGGGCCACTGTGAGGTACCGGAAGCTGGACTAGATGGGCCTTTGGCCTAATCCATCAAGGCTCTTCTTATGTTCTTATGTATATAAATATAATAAAATAAATAAATAACATTTGTATAGCCATTTCTGAGTGGGCCCAGCACTTCAAATGTATTATTTTGATGCAACTTTACGACAACCTTGTATTCTTATATCCTCCAATGTTGCCAGCTAGAGAATTCATAGCGCAGGTGAGGTCAACATAGCACAGGTGAGGGAAGTCCTGATTTGCAGTTTATATGATGCATTGTTTGTGTTAGAGATTGCAAAGAAATGAGAATAGATCAGAAGCAGCCGCCGCTCTGTGTCTTATATGCCTTTGTTGACCCTTTGTTGTGGCAATAGGTTGATTTGACTGCTTTGTGTATAATTTTGTCTATCATCAGGAGGAGAACTTTTGCAATTGATGTGTTAGGTGTTGTCAGTCAACCAAAGGAAGCAATTTTAATGATGGGTGACATGTTCTGGCACCGACTTCTATAGCAGGACTGGTTCAGACCAAATGCTAAAAATACTAATGTGCTGCATCATGTCTTTATGCATTAAGAGTTTTGAGCTAAGAAACTGGCATAGATGCAGCAGAGCTCTGCTTCTGATGATGTCCTTGGAATGGGGGGAGGGGAGGGGGTTTGTCCAGCACAGCAAACTATAATGATAGAATTAGTATTATTTTGAAGTCTGTTGTTATGAACTTGATTTCCCCTGCTCCCAGAATCACTACACACTGCAATTTTGACTCCTCTTCCTTAGTGATGCTTCTTTCTCCTGCCCCTAGTGTGTGGATGAGATTTTGCATGCGGGTAGAAAATCTTTGATGGATGGTATGTCTGCTATAAGAAGCTCTTTCTGGAAGCTCACTTTTCGTGCCTTCCTCCCTGTTCTATTTCTTCTGTTTTTAACGTATGTTGTGAGTTTCGGATACATATTGGGTGACTGTGATCTCAGTTCCAAATGCTAACCTGTTCTACTATTAGCACCTAAATGCACAGGTGTTTTTTTGCCTGTGCAACCCCGCCCCCCCCAACAAAGCACACGACAAGTGAGATTGGGTTGAAAAGGGACACCATTTATTGATAAAATACAAAGATTTGTAGTGATCCTACCAAACTAGAACTCCACCCCAATTTAGTGTGGGTTCCTTCCTTGGGAGGGACAGAAAGCTACTTTCTATTGCCCCAATGGGCAGCCCATCCCGGCTCCAAGCTAAGTATTACCAGGGATGTGGATCAAGTCTCTGACTCCAAGTCTCAAGTCAAATCCCAAGTCTTTGCCCCCAAGTCCCAAGTCTTTGGTTGCGAGTTGCTAGTCCCTTTATTGGGGAAAATGGGTTTAAACTTGAATAAAATTGGACTTGTCGTAAAAGGCTCTTTTTGCAAAAGATTGCAAAAGAGTCTTTCGAGTCTTTTGCAATCACCTAGTTAAGTCTGAGTCAAGTCATTGTCTGAGTTAAGTCTGAGTCAAGTCATTGACATGACTTGAATCCGACTTGAGTCCAAGTTAATAGACTCAACTCTACATCACTGAGGATTGCCAACAACAAATGCAGTTTTTCAGTGCCAATCCCTTTAAAGGGAACTTGAGGAAGAGCTGGATTGCACCACCCTCCCCAAGCTGCTAAACCTTTGAAGTTGACTTCACAGTCTATGGACAAAGGGTTCCCAGCCAGCATCCCTGAGACGCCTCTAGGGACCGGTTCTTGCCCTCTCCACTTCCTCAGGATGCATACCGATCCCTAATCCTAATGCCCAACCTGCACTTACTTGCCAGTTGTGACTACCTATCGAACCTAACTTTACTTGGCCAGTCTGAAATAGGCAAAATGACTCCAACCAGGGCCAGTTAGACAGAGGAGGCAAATATTCCTACCTGGCCTCAACAGACAGCCAGTTAATTCCAGACTGATCTCCTGGGTGGGCAGGAAGGCTGATGCTTCTCTCCAACCAAATGAAAGGGAAAATGCTGGAGGAGCAGCTACTGCATCTCAAGCCCTGCCTCCATTGCCTTGGCAGCTCCAAAGAGCTGCCTCCTCTCAGCTTGTGAGGTGGTGGGGCGAAATGCTGACCACTTGGGATGCCTTGAGGTCAGTCCCATTTTCAAAGATCAGATTTCACATACCCAATCTCACAAGTCTCGCATTCCAAGGCCCAGCCAGTCGGCATAGCAGAACGTACAAGCACAAGATGTGAGGTTTCCATGAGCGATGATGAAATGTTACTTCAGTAGTCTACAGGGTAAGAATAAGAATTTAAGCTAGATATGAGAAAGAATTTCAGAACCATAAGAGCTGTCTGGCACTTGAACAGCCTACCTCATGCAGTTGTGGGCTCTCCCCCATTGGAGGTTTTCAAGGAGAGACTGGATGACCATCTGTCAGGGATGCTGTAGTCACCTTTCCTGAGCAAGGGAGTCAGACTAGATGGACTTCAATGTACCTTCAGTATTCTATGATTCATTCAATGTGGGATGAATGATGGTCAAATTCAACTGATGTAAAAAGTTCCAATAAAGAGAATCAATGGTGTAGAGTAGTCACAAACGTGCTTTACAGCATGTTTGCGACAGCTTAGACTGGCAGAGCGCACGCTCCGCCGGTCTAAAGTTAGCATGTATTGCGCTGTCAATTTATTGCTTTTTAAGTTGGTATGGCCATTGAGTTTTTAAATGTTAATGGGGAGATGGTGCCTCACACAGTTGTCCCCATCACAGAAGATGGAGCCTGCCTGTTTTGGTCCCTCTCCTAACTCATGTATGACACTCACTTCATGGCTAGGGAGGTGTGTGAGCTAATCAGGAGGAGTTCTCCATCATGTCCCAAATGGGAGGAGTTTGCCATCATGTCCCACAACAGCGAGGAGGACAACTATCATTCGATGGAACCATGACTTTTAATAATTACAGGGAGTTGCCTGACATGGGGTAGTTGCGCTACATTTAATCGGTTCATTGCAATCAAAGGAGCGTTTATTGGAGTCAACATGGATTTAAAGTACCGTACTTACATCCCGCATATAGCATGTAGCGAAGCATGGGCATCATGCTAGTATTTATATAAATTCAGCAAATATAATTGTTTCTTTGATACTGCAGAAACATTTTCTTTTGTTTCTTTTTAATTCACATCCTTCTCCCCTTGATGGACGCAGTGGCGGAGTTGATTTTATTTATTTGTCTGTGCCTCTTCACCAAGAATTCTCATGCCATGACCCCAAGACGTTCATGCAATGTGCTTAAAACGTATTTGATTTCTCTATCTTCACCCCAACAAACAGCACAATCCTATGCATGTCTACTCAGAAGTAAGCCCCACTGACTTCAATGGGACTTACTCACAGGGAAGTGCATATACTATAGGATTGCAGCCAAAATGTATTTTGATCAACAATAGATCATAATTGATGGATCATAATTCTATATTCGAATGGACCAATAATTCCACATTGATGAGGAAGCATCATCTCAAATTATTTCCTTCCCATTGTCAGCTGGATTTATCTCTTTATAGACACCTGCTGTAGGAATGCTAGTTTACAAGCTGGGCGATCACAATGATGAACATTTAAAATGGGAAAGAATACTTTGCTGGCTAAAAATACTTTGCTGAAAATTAACATTGCCTTTCACTTATTCAGTTACACGCTTTGAATTGATTCATAATATTTAAAGCATGACAATATATTTGAAGAGCAGAGAGATGACAGAGAGGAAAGAAAAAAAGATGGGCAATATTCTTTGCTCTCATTGTGGATAACTTGTCAAAATGTGCAAATTCCTCTGACACTATGTGAGATTATGTGAGTTGTTCTTTAACGGGCAATCCTAGGGAACATTGCACAGGTGAAAAGATTAAATGTTCTGAGTCCTTCTTCCCCAATCAAGCAGTTCCTCCATGGCTATATTAAGTAAACAAACAAATAAATTTGGGAGATTAGTTATGGATCTTCCTGAAAAGTTAATTCAGTTGCAACAACTGAAATGAGTTAAAGTTTAAAAATTATACATGATTTTCTGCTCTCATTAAACAGTCTAATGTCTTATGTATTATTCTTTGGATGGAAAACCAGTAATTAAAAATAAGTATTAATACAGCAGTTACAACAAGTAATTGTCCTCTATGTTCTGTTGTATTTGGTGTTCATTAATAGTGCAAATATAGCAGATAATATACTGCAGCCCTGGGGCGTAATGATCTGGAACACTGCCCAATGCTGCCTTGGGTCTGCTGCTGCCTCCTCTCCTCAAAAAAAAAAAAACCCAAAAAACCTTAAGAACATAAGAAGACCCCTGCTGGATCAGGCTGGCAGCCCAATCCTGTGTAGGATACGACGGCTAGTCTAAAGGGCCGGCCGCCATATCCTATCGAGTTTCCAGGCTGCCCTGGGACAACCCAGGAACAACTTGGGAGAAGGGGACGATTGTCCCCTCCCCCTGGTGTCAGCTGCAGTAGGCCCTATGGGCCTACTGGCATGTGCGCAAGCTCCAGAGCTCACGCACAGTAACACCAACCGTGTTGACATATCTGGGGCCTGGAGGGAGCGTTGGATACCGGGGACCTCTTCCCCCGGTATCCCCGCCCCTTCCAGGTCCCGGGCAGCCAATGGCCGCCCTTCCTCACTGCCCGGTCTGGCCTCCCCCCGCCCCTGCCCCGACCAGCGTAGGACACCTGCTCCGGCCAGCGCAGGGCTGAGGAGATGGCGCTGCTTGCTCTCCGGGTGTCACATAAGTGCCTTATGGCACTTTTGCGACACCCTGCGCCAGGGCAGCACATGCTGCCCTGGCACAATCCTTACACAGGATTGCGCCATAAGAGCCCATCTAGTCCAGTTTCCTTTATCTCACAGTGGCTCACCAGATGCCTCTGATAGCACTCAAGACAACATGATACCTATACCCTGTTGCTACTTCCTTGCATCTGGTATTCAGAGATAGGCTACCTCTAAAACCCGGAGGTTGCATATAGTCATCATGGCTTTTAACCTGTGATGGTTAAATCCCTCCATAAATCTGTCCAGTCCCCTCTTAGACATATAGGCCAGGTACCATCACAACATCATGTGGCAAGGAGTTCCATAGATTAATTACTCATTGAGTAAAGAAATATTTTATTTTGTCTGTTGTAACTCTTCCACCACTCTTTAAAAAAAACAAAAAAACAAAAAAACCTTACCTTGTTCCTGGTGTGGTTTCTTCAAACAATGGAAGTGCTGGACTTCTTGTATGATATAAAGGGACCACATGAATGAAGGAACTCTTTTGTTTGCATGGCCCCCGTAAATCAAACCAGAAGCTCCACACTTCCATTATTTGAAGCAACCACACACCAGGAACAAGGTAAGGAGTCAGATGATGCACTTCCTGTTTGCTTTTAACAGGAGGAAAGTGGATCAATGTAGGTTGCATCCACAGTGAGTTGGAGGGAGGCAGTGGTAGCAGCAGACCTCAAATCCTCTCTCTCTCTCTCTCTCTCTCTCTCTCTCTCTCTCTCTCTCTCGCACACACACACACACACACACACACACACACACACACACACACACACACACACACACACACACACACACACACCCTGCGATCTGCCGCTGATACAACCCACCTCACCTCACCTAATGGATGGGCTGCCCCTGCAGCACCCCCATTGATAGACCTTACTTCAAACAGGGGGATTGCTGTTGGTTCTCAGCTTGCAGCAGAACCTAGGCTGATTATAGGGGTCATGGTCATTTGATATCCTTTTTTATTCCACTTGGTCTCATTCAGAGGAATCATTTAAGTGAGCTGCATATGCTATTATACCTGCATTCCATCTTTTCGATTTCAGGAAGGCTGGATTTCTTTTCTTCCAGTGAAGATCTGAGGCCATATATCATGCTTTGGCTGAAGGTTAGCAACATAAATCTTTCAAATAAAGAACAAAGGTCTACCAACATTCTCTTAGTTCTGTGTGAGAACACAGCTATTTTCAAAACAGCAATTATCCAACACCATAAAAGCACATCTTGTGATTCAACTCTCAAATCAGAGACAGAAAACTCTTTTTAATGGAAAAAATGTATGCATCTCTGCACACACAAGCACTACACACACACACACACACACACACACACACACACAAACACACACACACACACACACACACGAACGTATGTATTTAACAAGCTGGGCTTCATTTACATGGTTGAAGTATTGTGTCACAGCTTTTTGATCAATAGCTTTCCATTTTGTGTTCACTTTTCTAGTAGAGATTGTGGGAAATTGAAGGCTACAGACTTGACATTTTCTGCAAAGAAAAGCCGCTGCCATTTTTTTATCGAAGGCTTAATTGCTCCGAGTTTGGATAACCTTATAATGATCAAAGGGAACATGAGAATAGTAATACACCGCAATTATACACCACTTTTAACCTCTGAAGCGCTTTACAAACATTAACATTTAACAGATGACTGAAATGATCAGGAAAATTAAGCCAAGGGACAGATGAGAACAGTGGTTGTCACATTATAGCATGGAGTTCAGGATTCTAGTCATCTGCTCAGAATACATTTGTGACGGAATGATCATCTGGCCCTTCAAAGTATTAACCTCAAAGGTGCATTTTGTCAAGTAGATCTTTGCTTATCTCCCCGGAGTCAGTCAGACTACGGTGACAGCACTAAGGACAAGACTATACGAAACGTGAGCATCTTTGGGAACAGAAGAAGCTACCTTTGTACTGAGATAGACCATTGGTCCATCAAGCTCAATACGGTCTATCTACAGTATCTTTCCAGTGTTCCAAACATTCACTTTCCCAGGGATTGAACCTGGAACTTTCTACATGCAAAGTCTGTGTGCTACCCCTGAGCTATGAACCATTCATAACACTAACAGTGTTACAGCGTAATCCTGCACAAAGTTGGGCTGGCGGAGTAAAGCACTTTCGTGGCACCCTTGGAGTAAGCGGCACTGGCGCCAAGACCTATGTTGCTCAGTCCACCGTCAGCCCTGGCCGCGGCCGCCAGATGCAGGTAAGTGCTATGCTGGGCGGTGTGAGGGTGTGAGGAGGGCAGGCCGGAGTGGCGGGGGAGGGGTGATTGGCTGGCCCAATCTTATGCAGGATTGGGCTGTCCGGCTCCTCTGTAACCATTTTGCGTCTCTATATTTCATATAATAGTGGGTTTATGTTTATGAATTCTACAGAGAGAGTGGTTTAATCAGCTTTTAAAACTATTTTCCCAGTCTAAATAATAGTGCTTTTGATAGATAGGATGCTTCCAAAAATCTCCCCACCCAAATTTCTGCCTGGATTTTGGAATTACCTAGACTTGTTTTCAAAGAACCAATATAACAGGAATTATCCGTTGTTCTGTTTCTTCTCCTGTTGGTACAGCCACGCCAAAAACGGGCCTGATGTATCCAGCACATGGGGGGGGGGGCAGATTGGGATGTTTCAGAAGGCAAAGGGGATTTAAATCCCCTTACTCTCGCATTAGCCTCCCAACGCACAATGGGACACTTTGGACCTGTGGTACTGATTTCTCTAGTGCAAATCTAAGGAAAGAAAGGGGGCAGGGAGGCAGCAAAACTGGAGGGTAGGATCCAGCGCGCACCATGGCTGCAGGATCCACTGGCTCCCACTCCCCGATCCCGTCATACCCCTCCCTGCTTCGTTCTCCTCCCCCCTCCTGCGGTGACTTATTTGCTCTTGCCGATGGCTGGAGATCGGGTGTCACGGGCACCAGCCTTCCTGACGCTGTCTGGGCATCAAGATACTGAGTGCGCTGCTGGAAAGTGCTTTCTGGCCCTTTTTCAGCATTCCCCAGCAGCAGAACATGCATTCCGCTGCTGGCCAGAACCCATAGCATTGGGCTGTGAAATGCTGAACATTTTTTTTTAATGCAATCATACATAATCATCAAGGCTAATCATCAAGACTCTTTTTTGGTGTTCTTTGGGGGGTGTTTTCCTCACACACACATGGAGCTCTGTTGCTAGACTGCGTTTACACAATCAGTTCTAGAAATGATCTGTTTTACCTGGTGTTTTATCAATGTGCAGGACTGCATGCACATTGAATATTGTGCAACATACACAAGCAACATACAGAAAGAATATTGATGTAATCAATGTATGATCATGACAAGATCCCCCCCCCTTTTTCAGTGTTACATTATTGCATGCTCCAGTTCTGGAATTAATTTTAGAAATTAAGTCATTACTAGATAAGCCACAATTCAGGAGGAGTGGAATGCAAGGCTGAGGGAACCTAAGGAACAAGGAAGAAAAGTTATAGAGAAAATGCACTCATCCCTAGATAACAACTACTAGAGTGTATCCAAGAGAGAGCATGCAAGACCTTTGTTGAAGAGTTGTAGAAGTCCCTGAAGCTTAGACCACAGAATGTTCTAATTCTTCCCCCATAGTTTGGTGATTCAGCCAGTGGCGTCGCCAGGCGCCCTCAGTACTGGGGCCGCCCCCCCGACGCCCCCCAATAAAACTGTCAAAATTCTAAGTTTCGGTTTTGAAACCTATTTTTGACAGTTTTTTTTCTTTTTTCGGCGATTTTAAGTGTAACAAACGGGATTTTTAATGTGTATGTATGCTTTGCGGGCACTTAACTTGAATATGGGGCGTTCCAGTGACGTTCTAGCAAGATCTTCTTCCTGCGCCCAGGCAGAGCTTCTCTCTGCTCCCGGGCGCTGACTCTGTACCGCCCCCAGCAGCGCTTTCCGGAGTTTGCGCATGCCCAGAACGTCCCTGCAAACTCCGTGGGTCTGCGCATGCGCAAACTCCGGAAACCGCTGCTGGGGGCGGTACAGAGTCAGCGCCCGGGAGCAGAGAGAAGCTCTGCCCGGGCGCAGGAAGAAGATCGTGCTGGAACGTCGCTGGAACGCCCCATATTCAAGTTAAGTGCCCGCAAAGCATACATACACGTTAAAAATCCCATTTTTTTACACTTAAAATCGCCGAAAAAAGAAAAAAACAGGGAAAAATCTAAATGTAAGGAGGCCCGTGCCCCCCCCCCAGAGCCTCAGCGCCCCTACGCCCTGGGGCCCACCGCACCACCGCCCCATATCAGGCGACGCTTCTGGATTCAGCTGGAAGTTGCTTTGTTGAAAAACTAGTCAAGTGTGCCCACAAATCTTGCATACATGATACCATGAACCCAGATATATAAGCAGAGGAACACTCAAATGAACTTCAGGAAGTCATCAGTGATGTAGACTTGAGTCTATTGACTCGGACGTGACTCAAGTCGTGTCAATGACCTGACTCGGACTTGACTTGGCGATTGTAAAAGACTCGAAAGACTCAACTCAAGACTTGGAGCCTTTTTTGACAGGTGAATTTTTATTCAGTTTAAACCCATTTCGCCCATTAAATAGATAGGGACTTGCAACCAAAGACTTGGGACTTGGGGGCAAAGACTTGGACTTGACTTGAGACTTGGACCCAGAGACTTGAAACTTGACTCGAGACTTGGAGTCAGAGACTTGATCCACATCCGTGGAAGTCATATGTAAATATTAGATCTCACTGGGAGCTAGGAATTGTCCCCTTCCTAATGGAATAAATTACTATTTGTAGGCTTGCATGAGGTATTGAACTGTAAGCAGTGACATTTGTATCCATAGAAAAGCTGTCACTAGTCCCAGGATTTAAAATTACACCTGGCTGGGAATGGAGCCAGAGATACCAGATGCATGGAACTGCTGAGAAGGCCCAGTGCTTAAGCATGATTGACTGGGCTGCCTCCCGCTGATTTTGAGACACTTAGACAATTATCTGGGAACAGTGTGTTGTTCAGGTGTGCACTGTTCTCCTTAGTGAGTGTAATGGGGCACCTGGCCAGAGCAGACCATAAGAGAGGGAACCCTTTAAAATAAATCACGTAGCCAGCTGAATGGAACCGTAAGGATGGTTCTTGTTTAAGAATAGAAGAAATAATCACAGCAATTGCACATTTAAAATCAATCAAACAAGTGATAAACTAACAGCACAATCCTGCCTAAGATGCAGCGGCTGACCTAAATGGCAGGCCACTGCATCCTATGCAGGATGCGGCTTGCGTCGGTGGGGCCAGGCCTCACCTCCGGGGAAGGGGATGTTCATCCCCTTCCTCCAGTGTAGGCCCCAGCAGTTTCAATGGGCCTCCTTGGATGCATGCCAGCTCTTTAGCTGGCACACAACCTAGGAGGCTGTATATAAGGTCAGCCCGGGACGTGAATGGACTTGAGCATGGACGTCACTGGAGCATGGCGGGGGGGACCGCCAGGGGGCGACGCGCGTCATGCACGCACAAAGGGGTGATGCGCGTCACCCTCTGGAGACTCCAAGGCCGGGGAGCCGGCCTTGGAGCATCCGGCCCAGCTGGTACTCCAGGGCCTTCTGAAGGCCCAATGGCTCAAAACGTGAAGTTTTACGTTGTTCGCGCATGCACAGTACTTTTCTGAGGGCAAATGGGCAGCCCTTTGCCCTCAGAAAATGTACTGTGCATGCGCGAAAAACGTAAAACTTCACGTTTTGAGCCATTGGGCCTTCTCAGAAGGCCCTGGAGCGCTGGCGGGGCTGCAGCAGAGGACGTCGGAGCCGGCAGCAGGGGGCAAGTCTGCGGCGTGGCCAAAGGGCGTGTCGCTTTTTTTGGGGGGGTGGGGGGTCCCTAGAGCAGGGGGGTGATGCGCGTCACCCACAGAGGGGTGACGCGTGTCCAATGACGCCAATGGGCTTGAGATATCAGTGTATCCCAGCGCAGATATCCCCACCCCCTCACAGGCCTGGCCAGCGAATGGCCCCCTCCCCGGCCACCCTCCCTGACCCCCTTCCCAGACACCCTGACGCACCCTCCCCACACTTTCCCACCACTGCCCCAGTCTGTCTCCCTCCCTGTCCTCTGCCCCCCCCAAGAACCCCACTGTTCCTCCCCCTCCCTCTGACCCACTACTGTTGCACCTACCTATGTGGGTCCAGCAGTGGGCCTCCTGTGGTGCCACCAGTTGCGGCAGTGCACTCAAAATGGCCACCATGGGCATGCTGCACATGCCGTCAAAAGTCATTTTATGACAGCAGAACTTTGTTCCACTAGATAGGATTCGGCCGTTAATCTCCTGGAACACTGTGGAATTTGTTTCTGAGTAGATATGCAGAGGGTTTTGCTGTAAGTAATGTTACACAAATTTCTCCCTACTCGATTTGTATAGACCTTCGCAACATGCACGCCGAGCAATTATCATCCCTAATTTGTTCTCCTGGCATTCGAATCATTTTCAATTATTATTTATGTTATTTATTTATTTAAAGAATTTTTATTTAAAGAATTTATACCCCGCCTTTCTCCCGAGGGCACTCAAGGCGGCTATGCCAGCTAAAGAGCTGGCATGCATCCAAGGAGGCCCATTTAAAGAATTCATACCCCGAGTTTCTCCCTTTCTCTCCTCTTTCATCCAATTTTGTCCAACCTTCCACAATGACCGTTGATGTTTTTCTTTTATTCCTCTTTGTTTCGGTTTCGCATGCATTCACATATGTTATATAGTTATTGATGTTTTTCGCCAACCAAAATAAATTTGCACGGTAAATAAAGCTTTACGTACTTTGACATTCATCCATTTTTGACTTTCATCCATGCCCCTGGTCCCTATCACGTTGAAAGAGCAAGGTATGCCTGTGCTTGCTTGAGAAGTGCAGAATGAGTTCCCACTGGATTTTTGCAATTCACAAACAAGTGGGAGGTACACCTTGCAGCCTCTGTTTCGTGTGTGTGTGCGTGTGCGTGCGTGCGCGCACGCCTATGCTGTTGGGGGGAAGCTAATAGGAGTAAAAGGCAGTAAGCCGTATGCAGGGCAGCAGCTTGAAAAAATCTGGTAGTCAATTACTGAGCCTGAGTTAACAGTTGTAACAGCAGTAAGCACAGCAGCAGTAAGCCAGCCCACTGCCTGCCCATTAAGTGTGGAGCATGTAAAAAAAACCAGCAGCTGGCAACAGTTCTGTGCATGCTTCAAACAAAACCCAACAACTCTCGAATGGATGTGTCCGATACTTCCGAGTAGGAGAGGAGCAATCTTGTTCAGATCACATTAAAAAGGACATATGTGACGGCGGGTAGTTTGACAATCAAGTGCCAATTTTGTGGTCCTTGAAACACCTCTAGTGGTAAGAGAACTGAGAAGTGGCAAAAATTGGTGATGATAAGGCCTAAATTTTTAATATAATGATCAGTAGGCACCAAGTCCTCAGTTATCTGACAGCATTGCTTCATTTTTCTGAAATGTTTGTCATAGACACTCCACTATTACTGCTCATGATTGTGTTTAATGGGTTCTATTTTGATCCGGATTGGGTCTCCTAGTGTGTCAGGCTGCATTAAAACTGCAAAAGACTAGGTCATGCCTGGCTATCCCTTCAGATCATCTCCCTTGCCCCTGCTCCGTAATGCGAGACCCTGAAGGATGCTGAGAGCATCATTTTCTGAACATGGGCAAAACCATCCACTGAGCAACCTTCAAAGAAATCTGGACAGGCATTACCATGCTACCAGGTCTCCTATACATTATATTTGCTATATACAGATGGCTTAGTTTTGAATGTGTGAACTGGATCCAGGGCCAGCCCATGCATGAGGCCAACAACTGAAGCAGTCGCTTCAGGCAGCAGAGTGGTGGGGGCTACTGACCTTTGTCTGCCTAGTTTCCTCCACAGCTCCTCCTCATTCCACTCCCTGGATCTGAAAAGGAAGAGGGGGACAGAGAAGAAGAGGAAATGTGGAGGGGAGGAGAGTGCTGAGCTAGAGCATTGGAGAGTAGAAGGAGCAGAGGCTGGCACATCATCTGATAAGGGGGAGCAACATCTGGCATGGTGCTTCAGGTGTCGGGATGTCTTGGGCCAGCTGACTGGATCAGAGATACTTCCTGGGATATGTCTTCATTTTCTTCATTTCCTGTCTTTTGCCTGCCTGCTAGAGGGTGTACTGCTGTTTCAGTACTTGACCTCCTAAAGCAACCTTAGGGCCCAATCGTATCCAACGTTCCAGCACCGATGCAGCCGTAATGCAGCCCTGAAGTAAGGACTTCCTTACCTTGAGGAAGTCTCTGTGACTGCCCCCCCCCACACACACACACAACACAGGATGCAGCACAAGCCCCATTTTCAAGGCTCCATCAGTGCTGGAAGGTTGGGTAGGATTGGGCCTTCAGTTGAGATGTTTCCTTGAGAAACGTCCCTAGGATAGGAAATGCAGGCAACTTTATGTTATATGGTGTCGGTGTAGCACTTCTCGATAGAGTCCTCTATCAATGCAACCTATTATACACTAATGCATCATGTATGCAGCTTTCCAATTGCATTGCTTTATTCACAGATAAAATGTTTCCTGGAAACTGTTGCTGTGGAAATGAATCTGCTGATAATATATTGTGAAGAGATAGTCAGGTGTTTTGTCACACTTGTGTCTCAGTGTTGAACACCTTTTAGGTAAGGCAAAGACATGTGAAAAATGTGTCAGGAATGCAAGTAAATAGGCAATCAAAAACAAATAGTTTACAAAAAAAATCTTAAGATGGGCAGAAATAAATTACAGGTTTCTTTTCATCTGGGCCTAGTAACTCTTGTATGGTCCCACTAAAGTTCATTAGATTTATATATAACTAACAGCAAGATTTCACATCACCTTCAGCGCATGTGCATGTGCATGTCTATTCAGAGGCAAATCTCAGGTAAGCTTGTATAGGATTGTAGCCCCACTCTCTGATCTAGTGTCATCAAAGAAGCTCTATTGTTTTTCAAACCATTGTTTTAAAATATTTTCTCATAATTCCTAAGTAATCCAAAATTGCAGGTGTCAGGGAAGGTAACTCCCAAGATAGGAAGCAGGCAGACCCAGGGGAATAAGGCCTAGTGGTTAGCACACCAATACCCCTTTCTGCTTCCCACTATCCCTTTAAAGTGGTAAAGTGGGCGGAGGAATGAGCTGAATATCCATCTAGCACGTTGCCAATGGTGCTTGCTAAACAAAGGCAAAAGCTGCCTCTAAAGATTTTCCCAGTAGCTGAATGGTATGGAAGCTGCTGGGGAGTTAAAAACGGTCCAAAATACAGAAAATGAACAAAAAAATAGGCGGAAACAGGAGATTCATCACAGCAGGGCTGATAGACTGCAATATAAATTTCCCACCCGAAGCCTTGCATTTTTAAGGGGGAAAAAAGACCTCAGGGAAGGGTGCCGCAGACTCAAGCAATGTATTCCATAACATGTGGCCACAAACATGGGGAACTCTGAGCATCATCTCTCAGAGCTGATCTTCATGTGGTGGGGATGCGGGAGGTAGACTGACAGGGAAAGAGAGGTGATCTCTTTGGAACTGCCAGCCCAAATGGCTGGAGCCCTCATGCACGCCAGCAGCTCACCCAGCCCACTCCAGAGCAGGTAAGGTGGTGGCAGCAGGGCACTGGGCTGAACCGGGGGAGGTTTGGGAGCGAGAGGGAGAGGATCGTAGTGGCAGCAGCACACACTAGAGCAGGGGTGGACAACCTTCCACCACTAGGGCCTCTGCGTTCTTAAGAGTTGTGTAGAAGACAGAACCTTGGCAGCTGCAAGTGCTGATGGTGCTGCTAAAGCAGCTGCAATTGCTGAAATGCCCTCACCTAGACAACCATTAAAGGTCCAGGAGCATTCATGTTGAAAAGGTTGGCCACCCCTGCCCTAGAGCCTATCCCCATTTTCCAGGCCCAACAAATCCCCTGAGGCTCCTCAGATAGCTGGCGTAGGTCCCAGAATACCTAATGGCAGCCAGGTGGCTAAAGGGGAGGTAAGTAAAAAAAAAGTTTTTAACAGCCCAGTCCAGCCTAAGGCCTCAGCGGCACAATTCAGGCACAACTGCAGCCTAAGCGCCTTAGGCTCGAGTTGTGCCTGAATTGTGCCACAGAGGCCGAATTTGTGCTGCAATTGTGACTGACATAGGACGGGTTAAGGAAAGTTGACCAATTCAGTCCTAAGTTCGGCATAAGAGCTATTCCGTCCTAAGTTTGGCCTAAAAGTGGGCGTGTTGGGGGCGTGTCGGGGGAGTGACGGGGGCGGTTACGGATTCCAGACACTGGCAAGCTCCGACACGCCCCCTCGAGCACAACTGCGGCACAAAATTTGGGTCGACAAAAAAGGTGGACTTAAATTTCAGGAGACCCATAGGAGCCATTTTACCTTACCCACTCCAGCCCTCTCCTGAAAAGTTCTAACACCCTACGCCTGAGTTGTGCCTGACTTAGGACGGAATAGTTGTGGCATAACTCTGGACATGGACCCAAATAGTTACCCTATCAGCACCCAGCCCCACCCAGCCTCTTTCCCACAAAAGCCCAGCCCCAGCCCTCCACTCTCTCTCTCTCTCTCTGAGCACGTGGCGTGCGGTCCTGTCCCCCAGCAGCCACAAAGTGGGACTTTGTTGGTGGAGGGCAAAATTCACAAACACCCCACTTCTCTCTTCTCCTCTCCTCTCTACCCCCCCTCTAGGACAGAGAGGGCTGTTCTGGCTGTGGCCAAACTGTTTACAGCTGTGCCTGGGCAGCTGTCTCCATGCAAGTGTTTGCTAACCCATGCCTTTCTCCCAGCCCCTCTCTCCCCCCACGCAGGCAACAACACCAGCAGGTAAGTGCAGGTAAGAGCAGGGTTCGTGCTGACATGTGGTCTGACATCTGCCTCTTTGCATAGAGAAATATAGGTAGGATACATGCCTCTATACCAATGTCTTGTCTCATAGCTGCCTGCAATGCCTTCTCTGAAATGCCTCTCTACCAATGTCTTGTCTGATAGCTGCCTGCATAGCCTGCCATGATATGCCTCTCTACCAATGTCTTGTCTCATAGCTGCCTGCAATGCCTTCTCTGAAATGCCTCTCTACCAATGTCTTGTCTCATAGCTGCCTGTATTAATGTGAGCACACAATGCCATGAGTGTGGAACTGTAACCCTTATGTAGACACCAGCTGTTCCCCCCCCTCTTTTCCCCACAGGGTCAACGAACAGGTCAGTATTGCTAGGTGTGCCATGGTTGTGACCCACAAGTTGTGTTGTCTCTCTCTTTGACCCTTTTCCCTTACAGGATCATGCTCACCTTACACCCAGGGAAGGAGCTCAGACCATGCTATGTGTGTCACACCTGTCAGCTGTGTTTCTTTCTCTCTCTGCAGGCCTTTGCAACCGGCACACTGGCATTTCTTCAATGGCGATTGCTACCACACAGCAGCTGCCATGGAACACCCCCGTGTTTTTTGTCTCCCCAGGAATGTCCACTACCACCTACCTTCCTGCGAGCACCCCTGGGGCTGCAGTCTGGTTGCCCCACTGCCGTGGGGCTGCAGTCTGGTTGCCCCACTGCCGTCTGCCTTGATGCTGCCAGAGGTCAGGGAGCCAGCCCTGCAACCCTCCTCAGCTGCTGCTGCTGCTCCACCTCCCTGGCTGTCCTACTTTCTGTCCCTCCCCTTTCTATGGTGCAGGCTGTGGTTCCACAGGGGAAGAGCCTGCATCTCTAGGTCTATGGGGCACGCCTGCTGCTGCTGCTGCTATGTTCTGAGTGGCTGCTGTGCCAACCCCTGGCAGCCTCGCCTGGCCATCTCTGCCAATGTTCCAGAACAATAAAGATGTCCCTTGAAACACATGTCCCCAATGTTACACAAACACTGCTCCACACACAGAGAGACAGTCCCCAGCACACAAGCCCCTGCATGAATCCCAGCCAGGGCCTGCCACAACCAGCCCAGGGAGACCACAGCAGGGGGGCTGCCAGATCCTCAGGGCTCAGAGGGGAGTGGGGAGTTGGGGGGCCTCTCAGGCAGGCAAACACTGACAGACGAAATGGCGCACGTCCGCCACGTCCGTGAAGAGCCCTTTCGGCAACCGGGGCTCTCACCCGCCCTTGGTCCGCCCGTCAACGGCATCCGTTTCCGCCCTCGGTCCGCCCGTCAACGGCATCCGTTCTGCCCAAGGTCCGTCTGCATAAGAGGCGCCCATTCCTGCATTGCCTCCATCTGCGAAGTGACCCCTGTGTCCCTATTGGTCTCTGCAGACCCCTCTCCCTGTATCCCTCTCCCACCAGCCTTGTTGTCTGTCTGTTTCTGACCCACCCGTGCCCCTCCCCAGCACCCCCTGTCTGCCTGTCTGTCTGCCTCCCCTCCCACTCCCTGATGATGGAAGCTGGCCACCCCCCCACCCCGCCAGAGCGCCTGCCGCGACGTGCCGACGTTGCCCCATCTGGGGGTGTGATGAGCTGTGTGCGCCCTTCCCGCTCGCAGCAGACAAGCCCAAGGCATCTCTCGGTCTTGGCCAGGGCACGGAGCAGAAGGGACGCCGGGATACTTTCTTTGTGGGCATTGCCACGGCCCTGGAGGCCCAGGGCTTCAGGCAGCGCACGGGCATGTCATGGCAGAGGCAGTTCCAGACCTCATGAGACCCCCCTTGTGTGTGCCGTTCCCACCCCATCCTTCCCTTCTCTCCCCCGCTCACCCCCCCATGACTCCCACGTGCAGCCTCACCGTGGCTTGGGGGTGGCATCGCCTTCTGCAGGAGGGAGGGCAGTGGCACTCCCCCCTGCAGCAGGTGGCTACTGCCCAGGGTGCCCTGGGGCAGCTGGCACTGGCACAACCTCTGCCCTTCAGCTGACTGTCAAACGCGCAGTGCCTGCAGGCCCGCCTGTGGCTGCCCATCTGCTGCGAACGCTGCAGCAGCTGTGGTAGGTACACACAGACGAGCTCAGGAGGGGGCTCTTCGCTTCCACAAGACGGACACCTCACCACAGGAGCCTGCCTGCCTCTGCGGTAAGTGTTGCCTCGATCCTGGCCCACTGCTCTTGCCTCCTGCCTAACTCAGGCATAGTTGCAGCCTAACTCAGCCCTATTTTAGGCCACAGTTACGCCGCAATTGTGCCTCAATTGTGCCTGACTTGTGCTGAGTTAGGCTGGACTGAGCCCTTAGTTACCTCTCCCAGGACATCTGGTCACCCCCTTACCAGTGCAAGCAGCGTGTGCTCTGTCAGTGCCGGTGCATCGCGCAGGCTGGTGGGGGATGGAATTGGGCTGCCCAACACATACTATTAATTTTACACTTCTGATAAAATAAGATTATGATTATAAATGCAAGATACTCTGCCTTTTGGGGGGAGGGGGGTTCTTTTTTAACCTTTGAACTTCTTTCCCATTTTCTCTTGCCCACGTTCAGCACTGGCATGACATAGCGGCAAAGCAGTCATCCAACGTCTTGTCCTATTCTGAAAATGTATTTATCAGTACATGGAATGTCTGCATTCCACCCATCACTGTATGCCTAGCATCTCCGTACAATGTGTTGTGGCGGGTTTTGCTTTGAACATGGCAAGGGGACGCGTCTTGTTTTTGTTTCAAGGTCATCAGATTTTCTGCAGTGGTTGGTCTTGACAATGCAAGTCAAGAGTCAGAATCACTCCAACTTCTTCTTTTTTGTGTGTGTTTCGGTTGTTGAGATCACACAGCTTCCTCCTCGGTCAGCAAAGTTTCCCTTTTCTCAAGTTCGTCCTTATCACTCTGCCACATCACTGACACATCAGCATATGGCTAAGAAGCATCACATATCGCTAGCATGAATTTCTCATTAACATCACATATAATACAAGGAAGGAGCTTCTTGGAAGCTGATCCTTGCTGCTATGTGTGAAAAAAAAAAGCATATCTGATGAAATGGGTGTTGGGGCAGAGATAGAAGCTATGTTTATCTTTCTACTTTTTGCGAAAGATTTGCAAAAAGCTTTTTTTTCACATTAGTGAAAATGTTACCACACTCCCCCTTCCTCCTTTTACAGAAACATTGCTGCCATTCTCAGGGTCTTTTCAACTGATAAAGAGCTGCTCAGGTTTTCTCTTCTGATCTGTGGCTATAAAGCCCCTGTTTATACTGGAATATAAACCACTAGGAATGGGAGGGGAGGAAAAGAACAAATGTTCCAAATTTTAATGAGAATGTTTATCTTGCACTCACTGAAGAGAATAAGACACCTACCCAGACTGACAGTTCCAGCTTTTGGGGAGCCCTGAGGCAGAAGGCCTACAGGGCGCCCCAATGACACTTCCCTGCCAGCTTTGGAAAGTTTGTGCATGTGCCACCTGCCCCCCAGAGTGCCCAGGAACTGAGCACCAAGTGGATGTGAGTCCTCCTTCATGCCACCACCCACAGCTACAGCGATGGCAGTGAAAGAGTGAGGACTACCCACTGACAGTTTCCTGTTAGCTTTCCTCGCTGGACACTCAATGAGGAAGCTTACAGAGAGACAGTAGCAGCAGACCATCCTCTTCCTCTCTCCATACTATTTAACAATCCCTGCATGGACCCCGCATTGGGGGATAGGACATTTAGGGTTTATAAAATGGCACTGGGAGAAGAAGGAAGTTCACTGCAGCTACTTCTCCCCCATACTTGCTCAGGAAGCAGCTCTTCCTAACTAAGAACTAAGGCCCTGGCTGATTGGATGGTGGTGGGAAATAGGAGCAGCAGCAAACCCACACTGAGTTTGGCCAGTAGGTCCTGTTGGGAAAAGAGGGGGGAAGCAGAGCAATGTGCTGTGCTGGGGACGTGGAGCATGTTGTGCAGCAGTTGTGGTGCACAAAGTTACCAACGGCATTGGGAGGATAGTTGGGTGGTCCTGGAAGCAGAGATGGGGACTCAAGTTTTGCAACCAGTGGTGTAGGAATGGGGGGGCGGACCACCCCCGGGCAGCAGGCCCAGGGGGCAACACACCCTGTCGCGGCAGTTTTGGCGGCTCCATTCGCGCCGCTTTTTTTTTTTTCAGGCCGCAAGCCTCGTAGTGTCACTGCCGAGGCTCCACGAGGCATTTTTTCCGGGCCTCTACTGGGCCATGTGACATCATCCCAGGGGGGGATGGCTTCTGGCATATGTCACGCGGTGGGGTGGGGTCTCCCGTGGGACATCATTTTGGCCGGCGGCCCCCGGTAGAGGGGCACCTAGCTACGCTCCTGTTTGTGGCTCACCTGTAAGTCAAGGCGGATGCGCCGATATCCTATGCCCCATCGCAGCACAGGCCGGTCTTACATGGCCTCCCCAGTTGTGTTCCAACTTCAGAGCTGGCATGCATCCAAGGAGGCCCATTGCAGCCTGCGCCGCTTACACCAGGGGAAGGGGACAAATGTCCCCTTCTCCCATGGTGCGCCCTGGTCACGCTGGGGCAGTCTGCAATGGCTATAGGATACAGCGGCCTTTAGCCTAGCTGCGCAAAGTTAGGTAGGATTGGGCTGCCCGACTCACATAATGTAGGGGTGAGAGAATGCTTATCCCACTAGAGTTTGAGAAGTGTACATGCCATGTGCAGGATATTTTTAACAAATGTTAGAATCCTGAGATGTTAGCAGAAACATCTCTGCATACAAAGGAGAAGCAGATACATTAGGGAACTATCCTTGTTTATAGTAAGCTGCACTAAGATATTCGCCAAAGGCAGTAAGTAAATTCACAGTGTGAGTCCCAGAATATCATAGACAGTGTTTTGCTCCCCCAAATCATGGTGAGTTCAGGCAGCCTTTGCAGTATCAATGTGCTTTGGGGAAAACATTCATTCTCTCTTTGTAACAAAACATGTTCTGTTGGAAATGTACATACTGAAAAAGGGCTATAGGGGAATAGCAGCTGCTGCATGCAGTGGTAGCCTTTTGGAATAAGGGTTCCAGAATTAACAAGCCGAGCGACACACAAGGCCGAATTGCTGTTCAGCTTTTTCGATCTAACTCAGCTAGAACGAAATGCAGTCTTCCAGTCACAGCCAGGTCTAGCTTCCATTGGGGCAGAGCAAAGGAGGGCAAGAGAGAGAGAGAGAGAGAGAGAGAGAGAGAGAGAGAGAGAGAGAGAGAGAGAGAGAGAGGAGCCAAGCAGGAGAAGGCAATGCATTATATCCAGCTTTCTAGCATGCACTATTTTTCATTGCATGTGTTGACCCTACAATTTTTCTTTTTCCTTCTTTTTTTTTCTTTTTTGGAAGTAGCTCATCATGCAGAGACACATCAATGGAATTGAAACCATTGGTGGTGGGGGGGGGTTGTTACCTTTTTTCACTTTGCCCCCACCATGGTTATGATCCAGACTGTACATTCCCATGTGCACTATTTACTTTAGGAAAAAAGAATCTTCTGATAGCTAGAGTGAAAGCTTTTTTTCTCTTAAGTTTATAGCACTTGGAAGGGTGCACTGGAACTGCATCAGGAGCAAAGTGTTACATAACCCCTACCTCCTGGTTCCAGTTCAGTTTGTGGGTCCACACACGTATGTGCTGCTCTTAGCAACCTAGAATGCTGCTGCATTCCTCCTCACTCAGGACACTAAAGATGGCTCAGAGAAGGAGGGCTTGGAGCATGAATACTAGGCATCACTAGGCTACTAGTGCTGTAGCAAAGTTTCACAAGATTTGCAATTTAATTCAAGGTATTATTATTATTACCGCCATGGTGACTTAGTGGTTAAGATGCTAAACTGCAGACCGGAAGGTTGGTAGGACAGCAGTTCGAGACCCAAGTGCTGCGTGACGGAGTGAGCTCCCGTCTCCTGTCCCAGCTCCTGCCAACCTAGTAGTTCAAAAGCATGAAACTGCAAGTAGATAAATAGGTACTGCTGTGGTGGGAAGGTAACAGCGTTCCATTTGTCATGTCGGCCACATGTTCACAAAAGTGTTTTCAAAGAGCGGTGGCTCTTCGGCCTTAAAAACAGAGATGAGCACCGAACCCTAGAGTCGGACACATCTAGCTTTCGAGCAGGGGATACCTTTACCTATTACTACTACTAGTAGTAGTAGTACTAGTAGTAGTAGTAGTAGTAGTAGTAGTAGTAGTAATAAACGGAACCAGACTGCTGGCGCGTAACATTAAGAAGGTGGCAGAGCAGCTTTTAAACTGACTCCTGGGGGAAAGCCGACAGGAGCCGAGGGGCATCCGGTTCGGGACTCCTCATCCCTAGGGAACGAGGGTGCAGAGGATGGGGAACAGTCAAGTAATAGCAGAGTAAAAATTGGGAGTGGTAGCGTGATGGGACATGACAGCCAGTCTAGCAGGACAGAAGGCTGCAGGAATAAAGGTGCAAACATGCAGCCCTTCTTGGGGGACCAGGTATATAAGTGCTTTTATGCAAATGCCCGAAGTCTACGGGCAAAGATGGGAGAACTGGAATGTTTGGTGGCTAGGGAAAACATTGACATAGTAGGTATAACAGAAACCTGGTGGAATGCGGAGAACCAGTGGGATACTGCAATTCCAGGATATAAACTCTATAGGAGGGACAGAGAGGGGCGTGTTGGAGGTGGGGTGGCCATCTATGTCAAAGAGGGGGTAGAATCCACCAGAGTAGAGCTGGAGGGGGGCTCTGACTCCTCCGTAGAATCACTGTGGGTTAGATTACCAGGCTCAAAGAGTGATGTAATAGTAGGGGCATGCTACTGTCCTCCAGATCAAAAACCTGAAGGGGATTTTAAAATGAGGAAGCAAATCAGGGAGGTGTCAATGAGTGACAGGGTTGTCGTCATGGGGGACTTCAATTATCCTCACATCGACTGGGTCAATTCATGCTCAGGTCATGAAAGAGAGACTGGTTTTCTGGATATGTTAAATGACTGTGCCTTAGAGCAGCTTGTCACGGAACCGACCAGAGGACAGGTGACTCTGGACTTGATATTGTGTGGCACTCAAGATCTGGTCAGGGAGGTAAATGTTACCGAACCGTTGGGGAACAGTGACCATGCTGCGATCTGTTTCGCCATGCATGTCGGAGGGAGAGTGCCGAGCAAATCTGACACGAAAACCCTTGACTTCCGAAGGGCTGACTTCCACAAAATGAGGAGACTAGTTAAAAAAAAGCTGAAAGGGAAGGTAAAAAGAGTCCAATCACTCCAGAGTGCATGGAGGCTGTTTAAAACAACAGTCATAGAGGCCCAGCGGGAGTGTATCCCACAAAGGAGGAAGGGCTCAACCAAGTCCAGGAGGGTGCCGGCATGGCTAACAAGCACAGTTAAGGAGGCTGTAAAAGGCAAGGAAGCTTCCTTCCGTAAATGGAAGTCTTGCCCTAGTGAGGAAAATAAACAGGAGCACAAACTGTGGCAAAAGAAATGTAAAAAGATGATACGGGAGGCCAAGCAAGACTTTGAGGAACGTATGGCAGGCAACATAAAAGGGAATAATAAAAGCTTCTTCAAATATGTTAGAAGCAGGAAACCTGCCAGGGAAACGGTTGGTCCGCTGGATGGTGAGGGAGAGAAAGGGGTGATAAAAGGGGACTTGGAGACTGCAGAGAAATTAAATGAGTTCTTTGCATCTGTCTTCACGGCAGAAGACCTCGGGCAAATACCGCTGCCGGAATGGTCTCCCCTGACTAAAGAATTAAGTCAAATAGAGGTTAAAAGAAAAGACGTCTCAGACTTAATTGACAAAATAAAGATCAATAAATCACCAGGCCCGGATGGCATCCACCCAAGAGTTCTGAAGGAACTCAAGAATGAAGTTGCTGACCTCTTGACCAAAATATGCAACTTGTCCCTTAAAACGGCCACTGTGCCAGAGGATTGGAGGATAGCTAATGTCACGCCAATCTTTAAAAAAGGAAGGAGGGGGGACCCGGGAAACTACAGGCCGGTCAGCCTAACATCTGTTCCAGGGAAGATGGTGGAAAGTCTCATTAAGGATAAAATCTTAAAATACATAGAAGAACAAGCTCTGCTGAGGGAGACACAGCATGGCTTCTGCAAGGGGAAGTCTTGCCTCACAAACCTGTTAGAATTTTTTGAAAAGGTCAACAGGCATGTGGATGCGAGCGAACCCGTGGATATTACATATCTGGATTTTCAGAAGGCGTTTGACACGGTCCCTCATGAAAGGCTCCTGAGAAAACTCCACAGTCAGGGAATAAGAGGGCAGGTCCTCTTGTGGATTAGGAACTGGTTGAAGACCAGGAAACAGTGGGAGTCAATGGGCAATTTTCACAATGGCGAGAGGTGAAAAGCGGTGTGCCCCAAGGATCGGTCTTGGGACCGGTGCTTTTCAACTTATTCATAAATGACCTGGAGTTGGGGATAGGCAGTGAGGTGGCCAAGTTTGCAGATGACACTAAACTTTTCCGGGTGGTGAAGACCAGCAGGGATTGTGAAGAGCTCCAGAAGGATCTCTCCAAACTGGGAGAATGGGCAGCAAAATGGCAGATGCGCTTCAATGTAAGTAAGTGCAAAGTGATGCACATTGGGGCAAGAAACCAAAATTTCACATATAAGCTAATGGGTTCTGAGTTGTCTGTGACGGATCAAGAGAGAGATCTTGGGGTGCTGGTGGCCAGGTCGATGAAAGTGTCGACCCAGTGTGCGGCGGCTGTGAAGAAGGCCAATTCCATGCTCGGGATCATTAAAAAAGGGATTGAGAATAAAATGGCCAATATCATTCTGCCTTTGTACAAATCGATGGTAAGGCCACATCTGGAGTATTGTGTCCAGTTCTGGTCACCACACCTCAAAAAGGATATAGTTGAATTGGAAAAGGTGCAGAAAAGAGCGACCAGAATGATTCGTGGGCTGGAGCACCTCCCTTATGAGGAAAGGCTACAGCGTCTGGGGCTTTTCAGCCTAGAAAAAAGGCACCTGAGGGGGGACATGATTGAGACTTATAAAATTATGCATGGGATGGAGAGAGTGGATAGAGGGAAATTCTTCTCCCTCTCGCACAACACCAGAACCAGGGGACATGTACTAAAATTGAGTGGAGGGAGAGTTAGAACGGACAAAAGAAAATATTACTTTACCCAGCGTGTAATTCATCTGTGGAACTCCTTGCCACAGGATGTGGTGATGGCACCTGGCCTAGATGCCTTTAAAAGGGGTTTGGACAGATTCATGGAGGAAAAGACCATCACAGGTTACAAGCCATAAGCAACCTCCTGGTTTTTAGAAGTGGGTTTTCTCTGTGCCAGGTGCAAGGGAGTGTCAACGGGAAACAGGTTACCTTGTTGTCTTGTGCTCCCTGAGGCAACTGGTGGGGCCACTGTGTGACACAGGAAGCTGGACTAGATGGGCTTTTGGCCTGATCCAGCAGGGCTCTTCTTATGTTCTTATGTTCTACTACTATTATTATTATTTTCAAAGTAGTAAAAACAGGAAAACTGGTCATGTTAAAAAGTTCTTTATATTAAAAGGTTAAAAACTGAAAATTTAAAACCATACAATAAAACACAGAACTGCTATGTTTCACTCAAATCTTTGAGCATCCTCAGGCGGCACAAAGAAACCCTACTGGCTGTGAAGATCTTCAAACTGCTTTGGGACTAATTGTGAAAGGCAGGATAAAAAAAGAGAAATAAGATCAAATTAAAATATGGGTGGTCTGGTTGTAGGCGGTGGTGGTCAGAACACCGATACAGTATTTAGACCTTTGCCCCAAGCTTGCCTAATGTCAGACAACCCACCTCAGTCCTAATCTTAATGTTTTAGGTTTTTGACCTAAAGACAAGAAGGAGGCACCCTGCCTGTTTAGTCCTGGGCCGTGCCAAGGTACTTCATCTCCTACTTGCCTGTGGAAAGTGACAAGGGTGTGTCTGCCTTCCCTGGGGACAGCAGCGGAGGCTCAGAGCCCGGCGGAACTTGGAGCTCCGCCCCCCCCTGCAGTGATGCTGCTGCCTGGGGACATGATGTGCCTGCTTCTCCTGGTCTCTTTCAGTGGGCGAGGTGAACTTGTGGTTCTTGCCTCCCAGGGAAGTTGCTCTGCCTGCTGAGGTCCTTCAGGATTGGCTGCTCTGCCCTGGTGGGTGGGTGGGGGAGGAGTCAGGTGCTGCCTCAGTGTATAGCCAGGTATTGCACTAAAAAGGAACAACATGGCCCTTCAGCACTCTAGCCTGCTTCTCTTTCCTTCTTCTGCTCCTCTTCTCTCAATCCTCCTTTTGAAGGCCTTGGGGCTGTGGGGTTTGAGCTGGGAACAGTGCGCATAGGTGTCCATGTCACCAAGGCACTTTCAGTTTCACCATGTTAACTTCTGACCCTCAGGGCTGTGGAGCCGCTGTAAGTCACACCTGCCCTGACAGTCAGCTTTATAGCTGAGTGGGGGTTTGAACCCAGGCCTCTCTAGGCCAACTGCAATGCTTAAACATGCACTTAACTCTCTCTCTCTCTCTCTCTCTCTCTCTCTCTCTCTCTCTCTCTCTCTCTCTCTCTCTCTCTCTCACACACACACACACACACACACACACACACACACACACACACACACAACAGGTTTTCAACAGGTGCAAGTAAAACTGTTCTTGCAGAGAATTAAATAGGGAAAAAACAGACCCCGAGTAATACTTGGGGTAATCAATACAAACTAAACTTTTGCACAGGCTGCAAACTTCAAATGATGTACTGCAGCATAATCCCTCTAAATCGCCTTTGAATTCCTAAACACTTCCTTGGTTTATTTTTCAGCGTTGCCAGCACAATGTCTTAGGGCCAAACTACATGTTTTGTTAAATTAGAATTGCCAACTCTGATTGAAGTTATTCCTGGATATTTTTTCCCCCTTAACATTATGTAATTTTGGAAATTCCTGCAGGTCCTGTTAAAATCTCTGAGATTACTCTCAGTCATTGCCTAGAGAATGATACTAATTCCTGGAGACTCCAGGCCAATCCTATGTTGAATGCATCATTTGGGTCAGTGTGTTTTGTTTAGTTAAATAGCGAGCGTCCATGGGAGCCTAATCAGCCCTGGGAATGTGGGACATGGGAAGAAGCTCTTTCTATTGTGCTGCAGTCCTGACTGAGCCTGCAAAGATACTAACCTCAGAAAGGAAGCTTTAATTAGTGCCAATGGAAGCTTCACTCCAGGAGCTAATAGCTTCAGGGGTGTGGATTTTGTTAAGACTGTGGTGCAGAAGGAAAGGGTTAAATATCCCCGCCAGTGCTCCATCATGGTTCCAATCCTGATTTTTATTCTCCCCATGGCTGCTGCTACGTAACTTAAGTAAACAAACATGCAGGCCCATCCTACACATTTAACATTGTTATATGTTACACAGGACCCTGCGTTTACAGTATTACATTATCACAGCCAGATACATACAACCAAGCCTTAAGTGTGCATTGGCTATGCAAAAAAACTGATGGGTCTGGGCAGCAAAATTGTTTTTTAAAATTATGAGACTATAGCATGGCTCTTAATCTATGGTGATCACAAAGCCCTTTTCAAAAGACTTTGTACATAATCTTGCTAACTAGATTAATTAAAAAAAAACACCATTGAGCTTTATCTCCATTCTGTTAGGCAGATGTCATAGTCTATCTCACTACGTTTGACTTAATTAATTAAAAATAGTGAACTATTGCGTATAATGAACTGCCATTTAATCAACACTTAATTAGGACTGGTCAGAAATGGAAAAAAATCATGCATTTGATCCTTCTTGATTTATGCATGATTCAAGTTGCAGGGTCTTGACAACTACCTTACAATGAATTCAACTTAATGTGCATCAAACCCAGTACTTTTTGCTCCAATTGGCAATAGCTCTCTGGGATCACAGGAAAATATCTTTCCAAATTCGACTACTTGAGAGGTTTTAGTTGGAGACACCAGGGATTGACCTTGGGACAATTTATATGCAAAGAATGTGTTCTGTACCACTTTCATTTCCTTTTAATGCAGATGTTCTGCTATGGCAGGGGCAAGATGAGAGGGGAAGATCTTGTATGATCTTGAAGCAGAAAACTCTTTTAAAAACAGTGTTGCTTTTTTCCTTCTTGCTTTGCTTCAAGGATCCAAAATATGAGACAGTGGGAGGCAGTGAGTGGTAAGACTGACATGCCCATCTCAGTGAACGAGATTTCACTAGTTAGATTTCAGCTTAGAAACGTTCTCATCTGCACAAAAGAGGCTTTGTAAAATACAAATGTCCTTGATGCTATGGATGCAGCATAGCTAGCTTAAGACCTCCTTGAGGCAGCATGCCTCAGCAAATGCTGCTCCCTCACCTGATGACATGCAAGCCTCTATTATTCTTAACAGTATTTATATACCGCTTTTCAACAAAAAGTTCACAAAGTGGTTTACAGACAAAATCAAATGATTAAATGACTCCCTGTCCCAAAAGGGCTCACAATCTAAAAAAGATGCAGAACACCACCAGCAAACAGCCACCAGAAAAGACACTGTGCTGGGGTGAAAGGGAGGCAGTTACTCTCCCCCTGCTAAATATAAGAGGTGCACCAATTGAAAAAGTGCCTCTTGCCCGTTAGGCTGCCTTAGTTTTTCAGCTAGCAGCGCCAGTAGTGCTTGAGAGGTTTTAATCTCCTCCTACCACACAAGGATCACATATGTTTTTCAGCTTCTAGCACCCTCGCCACACTTGCAATATTTCCTTTGAGCTCCAAGGTATTAAAAATGGCGGCCTCCATGCATTTGAGTTCTACTAGTAGAAACATGGCGACCTCCATGCATTATGGTAGAAACATGGCGGTCTCCATGCATTGAGTTCTATTGACTCGTCTACAACTCGACACCATTTTGTTGTTTGTTATTGAATCAAAATAGAAGCATGCTAGAGGTATACTACTGACGTCACTTCTGGCTAGCTGCTAGCTGAAAAACAGCATTATTTGACTGCTTAAGTTGGTCTCATGGATGGGTGGGATGGAAGATAAAAGCATCACTAGTCAACCCAGATTAGTAGTTGTCTGTGTGCAAATTGTAATTTTAAACTAAACAAACAAAAAACTGACTTTGCAGTCACATTTTAACTTCATGATAAAGAGAAGTCTTAATCCAACCTTTTGTCATGAGAATGGTCACTTTTGGAATGACATACATAGAAGTATTTGTTTCTATCATTCAGTAATTTCAGTGACATTTTCATTGTCACGAGGAAAATCCACCAGTGGAAAACCCATTGTATATTGAGGTGGCATATTATGCCCATTGATTACTGAAGAGTCGGTCTAGAGTAGAGCAGAGCAGATAGCAGTACTTGGCCCTGAGGGACTTGGCTTCAGGCAAGTCTAACTCCCACTCAAGCTACAAAGCTCTCAAAGTGACATTGAACAGGTCACTGTCTCAATTTCATAGAACTGAAAGTCCAAGTGAATTTCAGGGTTCCTCTCAAGGAGAAACATTTGCAAATTTCTGAAGTGATGCCAAATTAATTTCTAGAAAACAAATGAAGTTTCTCAAAGGGGTTCTGCATATCCCTAGCGTCAGCACTGAAATTACAAACAAAGTGAAATTCAAAGCAAATTTCAGGGTTCATCCTAGGGATGCTAAATGAGTTTCTGTAAGATGAGTGACATGTCTCTGAGGAATACTGGATATCCTACCTTATAAGGATTAATGTCGAGACAATTTGGGATAACCCTTACATGCACATCCTAAACCTCTTGAGGGAAGGAGAAGATGCAAATGAATTATAAGACCAGAAATGGGATGTGTACCATACATTCTATCACATTGCATTCCAATTTGGGAGTGTGCCTCTCTAGATAAGTGTAGTTTGACAGGAAATTATGAGTTTATTCTGTTTTGTTTTCTTAACAATAAAAAACATATTTTAAATCTTCCTTTAATCATGGAGAACTAGGCTAGTAATTAGCCCATGACATGGTATAATCTAATCACCCTGGAAGCTTTGATGGAAAAAAATATTTATGTTCTGTGGATTTATGTTTGAATAATTTTGCATTCCTCATCCATGACAGGTTTGCAAGAGGCAATTCCATTTGTTATTATATATGATTTCTTTATTGATTTTTATGCTATTAGAGATGACAGTGAAATTACTGAAAAAAAATTATGTTCAAAATTTTCCTTTTCTCCAAAATGAATCAGCTATGAAAACAAACTAATTCTCAATATTGGATTTATATAATCATTGTAACATTCTAATCCTTAGATTGTTCTGCATATCTGTATATAAACTATACATCCCTTGGGCTTTTGATAATCATAATATTCTGCATAAACTCTTTCTGTGTGTGAAATTAGACTAGATAGAGAAAGGTCTGTGTGTTTCACTCTGGATCTGCTGTAGTCAGATAAAAACTGGTGTGTGTATGTGTGTGTGTGTGTGTGTGTGTGTGTGTGTGTGTGTGTGTGTGTGTGTGTAAGCCAGATTTCAATGGTCGTTGGGAGGGGCTATGATTTTAAGAGCAAAATATGGTGAGGAATGCAGAACCTTCCCTAATCAAGACAGGCTGTAGTTATGGGGAGGATTCATAGCATAATTTGTTTGATGCAGAAGTTCTCATGTTCAATCCCTGGCATATCCAAGTACGCCATGGAAAGACACTGGAAATTCATCGCCCGTCAGTGCAGGCAATACTGAGCTAGCTAGATGAATAGTCTGACTTGATACGAGGAAGCTTCCTATTACCTATACCTACTCCTATTACCATGCATACTCTGATGGCCCAGTACTATTGAGGATTGGGCCAGTGTGCAGAGCCCTTTGCAACAGCAGAAGGAACTTTTTTGCTGTCACAAAATGAATGCCAGTGGAGTGTGCAGCGCTCCGTTGGCAGCCATTTTTGGAGCGCTGCTGCCAGAGCTGCCTACACCCGTTGGAGCAGATAACTTAGTAGCGGGGTGGGGTGGGGGCATGACAGGGGTGGGGAGCCTGCAGGAGGGGATGGATATTGAGCCAAAGGCGTGCGCTGGATCCTATCCCCTCCAGCAGCAGCCTCCCCGACCTCTTTTTCAGTTCAGACTTGCACTAGCAAAATCGCTAGCACAGGTCCGAGGAGAGCCATTGCAGATCAGAAGGCTGTACATGTGCCTCAGAGCACAATCCTATACTTGTTCGACTGTTGGTGCAGCCGCACCAAAAACGGGTGTACTTTATCCAGCACAGGGATAGATCAGGAGGCAGTGGCGTAGCTAGGGGGAGGGAGGTGGACTGCCCTGGGCGACAAGCAGGTGTGTGTGTGTGTGTGTGTGTGTGTGTGTGTGTGTGTGTGTGTGTGTGTGTGTGTGTGTGTGACAAAACGGCCACATTGGCGGCAAATCGGCGGTGAAAGATGAAAAGAAAAGAGAA
This sequence comes from Plestiodon gilberti rubricaudatus, assembly GCA_026170595.1. Classification (NCBI taxonomy): domain Eukaryota; kingdom Metazoa; phylum Chordata; class Lepidosauria; order Squamata; family Scincidae; genus Plestiodon; species Plestiodon gilberti. Next base: position 48,596,309 of record JANXHW010000004.1, on the reverse strand, counting down.
CCGTGGCGCTTGGCCGCTTCTGCGGGCAGGTGGCAGTGCAAAATGATCCGCCCATCCACCCCCCAGGTACGTTTTCGTGCCGCTGGGCACCTTTTCCGGGAGTGGGCCAGTGACGTCACTTCCAAGTGTGAGGTCACGAGGGGTATCATTCCGTGCTAGCCCCCCCCCAGTTACACCACTGTCGAGAGGCTCAGCAGGAAAAGGGGATGTTTCTCCCCCCCCTCTCACCGGAGAGATAGATCAGCACTACTCACCTATGTGTCCTTTTTGCTCCTCCAGCCTCACGTTATATGTGATGATGGAATATTGGAGTCTTCATATCCATTTTTTCTGTATTATGTCTAGTCTGACCCTTTTAATTTTTTGTCATGCAGTCTAAATTCCTGCCAGGGTTTCAAATAGGAATTATATATCTTTGGAAAAATTTCCCATCTGTTGCTTCAGGACCATTGGGTTGCTGTGTCCATCAAGCCTTTTACTGGATATTGAATTCACCTAAAGTCAATCAGCACGAGAAAGAAAGACGTGGTTATTTTAAGGGGTGATAAAAGGATGTTTTTTCCAACATTTTTTTCAAAGAAATGCCCTCCCCTTAGGACAGCATGCATATCTCAGGAACCCAGATGTGGAGAGCTTGAGGTGACAGTAGTAACATCTGCAAGACTGAACTGTCTGTCCTCCAGTTCTGTACAAATGAACACTTGCAATCTCTGCCCGCAAGTGGAAAACAAGTGCACTGCAGGAAGGTGATCAGCAGGGTAATGTGCAGATCAGGTTTAAGTGAGGCAGAGCAGCCTCAACAAATCCTAGGGATTTTAGGTTACATTGGAAGCTGCCTTATACTGAGTCAGAACGTTGGTTCACTTAGCTCAGAATCGCCAACACTGGCTGGCAGCTGCTCCTCAGGGTTCCAGACTGATATTTCCCAGCCCTTAGCTTGGGGAAAGTGCTGAGAATTCTGTTGAACAGCTTTAGTCTCAGTGAAGTCAGAATATCTGGCACGTAGATACACTTTCCAGCTGCACGGATAATCCTTTCTGTAGAAAAAACGAGCACAGCGACAAGGAAGAAGCCTACCTTCACTTGAGCTTTCTTTACAAGTTATCCTCCCGCGTCAACTGAATGCATGGAGGAAGGACTGGAGCATCATTCTAGCTAGACACACACTGCATGCTGATTTGCTCGGGCCCATGTATTCTCATCTCCATGTGGTTCCGAATCCTGGGCAGCCACATTTCAAAATCATGCAGAGGAACCACCTTCTCCATGGTTCAGCAATGCCCTTGGAATGCAAGTATCAAATTCAGAGATGCTCAAGGCGATGACCAGCAGGCACATGGACATGCTGGAGGTGGATGGTGGCTATTGTTGGGCGCACCCCCTCCCCATGTTCAGTGAATGTAGGAGGAGAAGAAGGCTTTTGTACTCTCAAATTCTAATGGCAGCACCTTTCCCTAGTCCTGCATGAATCAGTTACGAGCCAATCGTTGAAGCATGGATGCTGCACCCTGGTACAGCATCCACAAGAGCATGCCAACAAACCCCAATCCCTGCACCAATATGCTCTAAATCATTGCCCTCCGCCCACCACAGTTAGAGCACCTGTCTGCAGTGAAAAACACTAGACCCAGGAAGATGTGCTTCTAGGTACAGCATTTATTGCTGTAGACAAATTCTAACCATGGGGGCATGAGGTTTTAGAGCACACTGGTGCAGGAACAGGGCTAGCCAGCAAGCCTTTTGGATGCTATTCTTTGCCTAATGTCTGAATTGGGCTTCATTTAGAGTTAAGGCTGCAGTTTTGGAGTATTCTGAAGGAAAGCTAGAAAGAAATTGTAAAGTCCTGGTTGTGATATGGAACGAGAGTGATTTAAAAAATAAGGATTTTTTTTTTAAAAAATAAGAACCTGTTTTTTTGAAATAAGAGAATTGATTGTGGGGGAGTGATAGCCGTGTACCATTTTCTTTCTTTTAAAGGGCTTAATGAGTGGCCAAATGGATGTTATTCTTCACCATGCTTTAAAAAAATAAGGCAAAAACCTTTTAAAATACTCTACGCATAGCAGGGGGCAAGGGGAAGAGGTGGGGGGGGAAGAGAGAAATGTGTTACTTATCATAATTACTGTCAAAGGCAAGATTCAATTGGCCGTGCAACAAATGTATACAATTTGCTGAAACAGACGGCTGGGAGTTTCATCTTTTTTTCCTCAAGTACTGTTTGAAGGACTACAAAAATGTGCAAAACCAGTTAAACCAGAGATATCAGCAGGAGAGGGAAAAGAAGTTGCTGCATTTACTGGGGAAAAGAATGGCTTGACAATACAATCTCCGTGTTTCTGCAAGTGTATCTTTGCACTATGAGGCTACGTTGAATATACCGCCTGCTTTATCACTGCTTAGTGGACATCTGAAGCTCCTTTATATTGAATCAGATGGCTGGTCCATCCAGCAGAGTAGTATCGTCTCAGCAGTGGCTCTCCAAAGTTTCAGGCAGGGGTCTTTCCCAACCCTACTGGAGATGTCAGGGATGGAACCTGGGACGTTCTGTATGCCCTGCCTGCCTCTGTATTATGGCAATTCCCTATAACGCAGGTAGAGTTTTGGCCCAGTCCGACAGGGCACTTCCAGTATGGCAGCGTCACTCCTGTTGTGCACCACTGCCGTGTGCTTTGGGGCTGGCAGGCAGCACAAAACATTGCACATGTGGCAATGTTTCCTGGATGCCACACTGGAGCAGGTGAGGTGTCAAAGAGCATGGTTCTTTGGCACTTTAGGGTGGGGATAATAGAGGGCAGGGGGGCCATTTAGGGTGCAGCAGCACGCACCATATTCTCTTCCCTTTTCCCAGCCCTGACCCACCCCCAGGAGTCTCCTCGGATTTATGACAGCTAGAGAGCTGGCATAGGTCCAAGGAGACCCATTGATGGCCAGGAGATGTACGGAGAGGTAAGAAAACTGATTTTTATTTACCTCTATGGGCCATCTGGTGTGCCCCCTCCCCATAGCAAGCAGTGTGTACTCCATCAGCGGTGCTGCATGCTATGGACTGGTGGGGGATAGGATTGGGCCATCAATCTAACAGAGGACTAAGTTGTTCTTGCTACTTACAGAGTTCTTACTTACTAAGAAACCATATATCATTACTGAACTGAAGCTCTCAATGCGAGTACATTGCCTACTCATTATTATTTTTTATCTTATACCACAGTGAAACCATTTTCTATGCATTCCCAAGGTGGAAGCCCTCGCATATTGCCCCACCCCCACCCCAAATGATGACTTACAAACCACACAATTATGTATAGGAAAGAAGGTATTGATTAGTAGTTGATGATTCACTGGGAGTATTGTTCCTACTAAGAATAGCAGCTGAACATCTTAAATTGTCCATTTGATGAGAGACATAAAGAGCTAATATATATTTTGACATCCCAGTTGTTAAACATTAAGCTCTTCACACAGGGCATTAACACTTGAAAAATGACCTCATTCCCAGTTGATTGAGATAAATTAGTTAAGATGACTGTAGATCTTATTCCTACATCCCAACAGAGGAACATCTGAGCAAGGCAGTGTGCCAGTGATTTTTTTTTTTCCTGTAGTGAAAAATAATTATGCTGTCAAACCTTATGCGGTCTGCAGTTTGTGGAGCAATCCACCAATTTGCCCATTGCTAATACACAAATGATGAGCAGGCTACAAAAGTGTGTGTGTATGTGATAGTGTTGGGTGTGCAGGGACCTGTACCTGGCATGCCATAATCCATTGCTGGTTGGCTGTGTTTGGGTTGGTGGAGTCCTAGGTTGAGCAGGATTGAGATAGTAGCACAGGTTTCCTCTCTCAGTCCCATGGATGCTCTCTAGCTACATGTGATGCTAGCCAGTATGCGTGAGTTGAATGAAGAATCGGCATGGTCTATTAGCATCCATGCTAATAGGAATACAGGGAACTAGAATGCAGAATGCTAATAGGAAGAGAATACAGGGAACTAGCTTTCGCATCTGCACTAATTTCCAGAAATTGTCTATGGCTGTAAGATTCACACAAAGTTTGGCAGAAAGTTAAGTGCACGCAGTGCAGGTTTCAAGCCGGGTGAAATGGTCCGTGAGGTTCCAACGTTGGTTTTCCAGCACCCCTAGTGAAAAGGCAACTTGCAAAGTCCTTAACATCTGCAACCACTTAATTGAGAAGCAACTGTGAGGTGGAAGACAGCATGCTGGGAACTGGTGTGCAGACAGTCACATGAATGACACATATTAGTATTTATGTATCAGTATTGAGATAATTTACTGTATTATTGTCACCTTTACATTGAGAGAGAATAATGTTGCTTCTAGCTCTTGTGCATTTAGATTTAGTGTCTTGGATGCTTTTTATTTTGTGCTTTTCAAATGCTAAACCTCATCTTCATTCATATACATATCACAGTCATCTCCAAGGAACACAACACTAATTGTTGAGATAATGATAAAGCAAATGTTGTACTAATAGAACTCCAAAATCGCATGTAAACGGCTGCATTAGCATTGAACCAAAGTTCACTTCAAAGCCCCATTTGGCTTACCTAAGATTATTCTAAATAGATAACATGCAAGCATCAAAATGACTTTGAATTAGAGTATTTGCTGTAGCTGTAGTTAAGGGAACAAAGATGGAGTGATGGTGTGCACTTCTAATGTATCATCCTGGTTTTTGTTGCTATTGCTGCTCATATTACATTTTGGACGAAAGAGGAGTAAACAGCCTGAACAGAAAGCACGTTAATTTCTCCATTAGAAGTAGTAGCGCACGGGGCGTGACATCATTTTCACATTCCACCACTGAACTTCTGCAGCACAGCTTAACACACACACACACACACACACACACACACACACACACACACACACACACACACATCATTATTCAAGGCTTTTTGGAGTCAAACAGCTCCCGGGCGGGTAGGAGGGCGAAAAAAAGGACGAGGAAAAGACGGCTGGCGCAAATTAACAACAGGAGCGGCAGCAGAGGGGGTGACCAGGCGACGCATCCAAGAGGCAAGTATACCCCCCACCGCCACGTGCACCCTTCACCCTGCCCCCCCGCTCCCCCTAACGATGCCACTGCCTGTAGATTATCTAGCCCAGAAGAGCTACATATAGCCAACATTGTATCATGTTTTGAAGCATATCCACAGTGCTACCCATGACAGCATTAATTCCCTCCTCATGACAGGCTAGCTGCGGAAAGGGATGCAATGAAATCAGGGAAGCAATCTGCTTCTCTAGAGGAAACTAATCTTTCAGGGATAGAATAATAATACTTATCCTAATACCACATTCTCTAAGGAAGAATCTTTCACAGACTTTCTGGGAATAGCAAAATGTAGATTTGTATTCATTTTTTCTCCTTCCATTTTTCTTTATCTCTCTTTACCTTTCAGGCCTTTAAAAGTACGTTTCCTGGAGAATTCACTGGGCTGCTTACTATTTTAATCAAAGGTGTGCTGAAGAGTTAATTGGAATCTGCAAGCTGCAAGCCAGATAAGGGACTCTAAATAACCAGAGAAAGAGAGAAATAGTTCTCCCATATCTAGGCTTTTGAGGGGCTTTCCAGTGGAAAGGTGGATGGAGCACAGGGGGATTGCTTCAGATGAAAACCTATTTCCCTCTCTGTTTTATCCTTGCCTCAGTTATTATTCCACAAAGTTCCTGAAAATCAACACATAGATTACAATTTTGGTTTTGTGATACACAACCTCATATGCATGACATTTTGAAGTATAACATTTTGAATTACATATTTATTTATTTATTTATTTATTTATTTATTTGCAGTTCTTGAACAAGAGGATGATGTTATAAATACACAAATAATCCCCCCCAATATCTGTTAAAAGATGAAACCGGAATTAAAAAACTAGAAAAATCTAGGGTGCTTGTCTCTCCTACTCACTGAAGGCATGGCATGGAGAGGAGTACAGGTGGGCCCCCATATCCACTGATTCGCTATCCACGGTTTCAGTTATCCACGGATCGTGGGGACCCCCCCAGGCTTTTACTTTTTTCCCAGTAAGCTTAGTTTCTTCCTTAAAGAAACAGGAGAAGCAGCCTCTGGCTGCTTATTACAGGCAAGTAGAACAAGACTAAGTACTAGAGAGGCTCTGCAAGGTTAACAGAAACCTTGCAGAGCCTCTCTAGGACTTAGTCTCGTTCTACTTGCCTGCAATGGAGGCTGCTTCTCTGTTTGTTTTAAGGAAGAAATAAAGCTTGCTGAAAGAAAAATAAGAGCTGGGGGGGGGAAGCATGCCTGCCTGCAGGGGAAGCAGAGTGGGGGGGCCCCTCAGGAAACCATGGAGGGGGTGTTCGCTCTTATCCACGGTTTCAAGTATCCACGGAGGGGCCTGGAACATATCCCCAGCGGATATGGGGGCCCACCTGTAATTTGAAACAAAACTGAACCGTACATGCCGTCCTTCCTAATGATATTCTTGGAGTAGTTTATTTCTGCATTGTCGCTGCACAGACGGCACCACACTGACTCACCATGAAGACGGGTTGTGTTTGCACCAACATATGAAAACACAAGAATTATATTAATAAATTCATGAATTCATCCGTAAGAAAATTATGGCAATTCATTCATTGCTCTGTGCCCTTAAATCTTTCCATGTGTGTTTCATTCTGTGCAAAAGTCTTGGGGGCTGTTTAGCAGGGATGTGGATCAAGTCTCTGGGTCCAAGTCTCAAGTCAAGTCCCAAGTCTTTGCCCCCAAGTCCCGAGTCTTTGGTTGCGAGTTGCGAGTCCCTATCTATTTAATGAGGAAAATGGGTTTAAACCTGAATAAAATTCAACTTGTCGTAAAAGGTTCCAAGTCTTGAGTCGAATCCTTTGAGTCTTTTACAATCGCCGAGTCAAGTCCGAGTCAAGACATTGACTTGAGTCATGCGACTTGAGTCCGAGTCAATAGACTCAAGTCTACATCACTGCTGTTCCCTTGCAGGGAGGTTCACGCGAGGGAAAAGGGGACACCAGCAAGCATGTCACTCTAGCCAACTATGTCTGCTTAAATTTGCAGAGGAAATGGAATTCACTTAAAACATGGTGAGGAAACCACAATGAGCTACTACAGGATTAACTAATCAAGCTTTTAATACTGCATTCACCACAGCTGGTTTCATTTAATACTTGCCAGCTGAGAGATTGTTTATGTGCATGTATAGAAGACAAAAGCAAGTGCACAACATTGAAATGAATGGACGTTGGCTCTTTAAAGGAAGCATGGGCATAGAAAAGTATAAATCACTGCATGAATGTTTTTCCCTGTAGGAGACTCATCTTGGGTTGAATTAGATTTCTTAAAAATTTAGCTCAGCCAACTGCAGACTCTCTTCAAAAAGAGGTTTTCTATGCTTCTCAGTTGCTGATACCTGCTTGGCATTAAAGGATTTAGGGTTGCCAGAATTCCAAAACCTGAGATTTCTGAGACAGGGCTTGGTGATGTCACAAGATGGGCTTGGTGATGTCACAAGATGTCACAAGACAGGGCCTGATGATGTCACAAGACTGCAAAGCTGTCAAAGGAGGTAAAGTGTGGCATTGGCATGGGGCCCAACAATAAAGGGGCAGGGCCTAGTGGGAAAGGGTGGAGCCCAGTGACCTGATGCCCTGTCTCATCTCTTCTAAGATCCTATCACCTTCTCTGTGGACCAGAACCTATCTATACTATCAGCAATCTTTGCTGCCTCTCTGGTGGAGAAAAGAAGTAAAAAGCTGGAGGAGCAAGGAGCAATAATAAGACAAGATATTCACTGTCTCCTGCCTGTGTGTTTTCCCCTTTAAAATGGAAGCTACTCAGGGAGAGGCAAACTGGTTTGGGACTGTGGCATGGGTGAAGGGAGGGCACGAACTCTTTGCCCCCATGTCATTCCCCTCCTCCCAATCCTCTCTACAACTATTTACTGCAATGGCACCTTTGCAGGCAAATAACTGGGGGGGGGGGAGATTTCATGGGAAAAGGCACGCAGTAAAGAGTTAAAGCCCCGTTGACTTGCACCACTATCCTGATCCAGGTCACACACAGAGTGATGAGATGATGTTGTGTTTAACATCTCATCTAGTTTGAACCTCAGGCAGTTCAAATCTTGACTCAAGATTCAAGAACTACTTTTCCCCAAAGAGGAGCATATTTTTGTAGCTTCTCTTGTCAGATCATGCCAAACTAGCAACTTGAGAAACATTGGAGATGCTCAGTACAAAGGATGCCTTGGGGCTGCCAACTGCCCATTGTCCTCTTTACATATCTGGGAGCCATACCAAAGCTGGGCTCCTTTGCATAATAGGACAGCATGGCTCAGAGCAATATACAGTATTTACTTCTCTTAATTTATTTACACATTTTTTTCAGGATGAAAAATTTCAGTAACAGCCGCAATCTGCTCTTCAGGCTAATGCTGAGGATTTAGATTTAACTGATTTTAAATCCTGTTTGTATGAAGCCTTTGAATAAACCTTTCCCCATTAAAGTGGCAACATTTCTGCAATATCTATAATCTAGCTGGCTAGGGGGTTCTGAGCCAAAAATATTTGGTTTTAAAAAAAAAGTGTTTTGCCAAACTATTCCTGAAGCCCTTTCTTGGCAAAATGGGATGTGATCTCCCAGAAACTGATGCTACCATGATTGCATCAGCCAGTCAGAATCAAGACTTTCAGCTCTTTATCTCAGTTGGACATTTTAAGCTCTTTTGTTCAATAACTTCCTGCATGCGGTTTGATTGTGAAGGCCTCAAAATGGGGGATTTTGTAATTGGATGCAATAGATAGGAACTTCACTGAAAATATACAGTTCAGTGCTAAGTTTCTATTAAAAGAAAATTGGCTTGGAATTATGTTCAGGCATAGAAGGAATAAAACAAAACAAAGTCAATACTGCAGTCGGTTTAAAAAAATCTATATGCTTGCAAAATGACCAAGATGCTGAAGCTTTATGGGGTGTTTTGTTTTGGCCCCTGTTGCTTTAATGTTGCACTTTTGTGATGACAATGATCATGATGTGGAAGAGGTGTCCGGAAGCACCCCCCCCCCTTTGCAGGATCCAATGAGTTATTGTGGCATTGGGTGCTGGGTTTCAGCACCCACTGTTTTCCTTACCTACGGGTGTGTGTGTGTCCAGAACTAATCCCCCACAGATACCGAGGTGTGTGTGTGTGTGTGTGTGTGTGTGTGTGTGTGTGTGTGTGTGTGTGTGAACAAAAATATTTTTTTTTACTTACCATGATTAAGTTGTACCGATTGCCTATGGATCCCCTTGGACATACCCCAACCATTTTGCTTGAATATGTCTGAGGAGTGAGAAAAGGGGTGGGGTGGGTGGCTTGGGAAAAAAGGGATAAGATCTGGTGCGTGCCAGTGCTGCTGAGATCCATCCTCTCTCACGGCCCCCTACTCTCGCTGTCAACTTACTGGTGCTTATGGAGGCCTCTGAAGCTACTGCTTTATCCGCCACACCACTGCCTGTTTGCGGCAGCAGCCTGGAAGCACGCAATAGCAGTCCAGCTTTCGTGCCGCAGGAAAGCACCCGACACAGGTTCTGGCATCGCAGGGTGATCATAGGATTGGGTCCCAATTTGCTAAACCTGAGCTACCCTTCCAGTACAACTCCAACCTCTGTTGTTCACAAAGTGACTCATGTTTAGTCTCTCATCTGTCTGCCATGCAGAATGATTGATTGCCCCAGAGTTGGCATGCCCAAAGGACTAGTAGGTTCTTTTGTGTTGTTCTGCAGTGTCTAAAGGAGGCCCTGATGAGATCAGGCTGCAGAGCTAGTCACAGAGCTACTGTTTCTCAACAGTAGACAAATGTTTCAATCATTATCTGGGTCTTGATATGTATACAATGTGTCTAGCTTGTGGAAATTCCTATCAAATCACAATCTGTTTCGGTTTTAAATCAAATTCTTTTACACTATACCATCTGCCAAAAAAAAACACAGTAATTAGATTTATGGTTTATCTGGCAACCGTTGCAAGTCTGTTCATTAATAGCTCTGGTATTTAGTTTATGATGTCGTCGACTTAAACTTTGTTCTAATTAATAGAGTGAACACTGCTGGGATTTGTGGTTCCCTTTGCAAAACTTTCACATATCTCTTTTCTGAGATTTTAACAAGTTTTTTTTTTAAAATAAACAAACCAAAACCACTAGAAAGCAACATACAGCCACTTAAACTGTAAATATCTCACCATGATGTCTACTTATTCAATGTTATAGACTTGGAGAGCAACTGAGTAGTGACTTTTCCTTCATCCTCTTTACATGTTCTCTTTTTACTTCCTCCAGGTATAAAATAGGGTATTAGCAAGTGAAATTGTGTTTACACGATTGCTAATCATGATAAAAAGAATATCTTTGTGTGAATCTTATTTGCTTCTGTTTCTTGGTTCTGTGAATAAAAGAAGAGCTCTGGGGGTGGCTTGCTAATGTGCTTGGGTTAAGTATCTGTGTTAGGTGGTAGTCTGGCACAGAGTTGTGGTGGAAGCCAGGGACATGCAGTGTGGGCGTGGCAGGTGAGGCAACCCCGCCCCTTGTACTGGAAGTGGGAACTACGAGGGGGCGGGGCTGCCCCTTTGCCCTCAGAAAAGTACTGCGCATGCGCGAAAACGTAAGAATTACGTTTTCAAGCAGCGGGCCTTTAGAAGGCCCTGGAGCGTCGGTGGAGCCGGACGCTCCGAGGCTGGCTCCCGGGCTTCGGAGCCTCCGGACTCTGGAGGCTCCAAGGCTCGGGAACCTGCCTCGGAGCGTCCAACCGTGACGCGCGTCACCCATAACGCGTGTCACCCGTTATGGGTGGACTTACATGATGTGTTAAAATCATACATGCATATTGAGGAACCCGTATGCAACCTCTGGGGTTTAGAAGTAGCCTATTCCTGGGTGACAGGTGCAAGGGAATGAAAACAGGATACAGGTTTCTTGTTGTCTTGAGTGCTCCCTGAGGCATCTGGTGGGGCCACTGTGAGATACAAAAAACTGGACTAGATGGGCCCTTGGCCTGATTCAACAAGGCTCTTCTTATGTTCTTATGGAAAAAGTGCCAAATGACACTTACTCACTCACACCTGAAAAGTTCATACATGTTCATGTGCTTTTATTGGACTGTGGCAACAGAATCTCTAGCATAAGTTATTTATTTATTTATTGAAAATCTTTTGTAATAGGAATTTAATGATCAATGGAAACCTCATATATTTTAGCTATTTTCAAAGGAGAACATCACTATTAATGATCACTTCTGGGGAGTTGATTATATGTAACATTTCCCGGCTTAGCTCAACTTATCAGAACTAGTTTCTCTATAGCTTTTTCATTATCCGCTGAACCTTCTTGAAGCTATTTCTCTCCACTGCCTTCAGTTGTTAGAATTCAACAGTAATGTACTGGAACGCATAAGCATGAAATATGGTTTTTGATTTTTATACATTCTTGATCATATTTTTAAAGTACAGATACTGAAACTACTTTAGGGCAAAACCGAAGAGCTCTTTTAAAATGTCCCTGCTGGCTACGTTGGGCTGATGAGGCTGATAGTGAAACTGGCCTTGCTGATATAATACTATCAGTGCTGGGTTGTAAGTGATGACTTTAATCAAGTTGCTGAACAGCATTCCAACACAGTGTTCGGCCCAGGGTTGTTGAGCTTTTGTGAAACCAGACTGACTGAGGTTATTTTGCTTATTCTTTCATACTTCGTTTCTCTGAACAGAACTTGCTTATAATAATATACAAACCCTGGCACTATTAGCTGTTTGAATGGGTTTGTAATCCTTTGAGTTGTGGAACACCATGCTAGGCTGCAGGTACTCAGTTTAGATAGAGGGGGGAAAGGAGAGAAAAATCTGCATTTAGCAAATGCAAGGTATGTGGGTGGACAAATTATGCAAATTAATTGTATTTGCTTTACATAATTGGAGCTTCCAATATTGTTTTGCTATTTTTGTAACGTGGACAAGACAGGAAGAGACGACACGTAGGGATGGGGTAGATGCTGGAGATAATCACTAAGAGAGAGGGTAGAGGAGGTGGAGAGTAATTATATTAATGGAGGGGAGACAGAGCTGTACAAAGCTCTTATTTCACTACTTGAGATAAAGATCTGAGCCTTCCCCAGACAACAACATTCAGCTTATTCTATGTACTGTATCATCTTTTGAAAAATATATTTCTGGAATGCTAACTTCTGTGGTAGGTACTGGAACCTGCTTGTGTGGTGTGATGGATATATAGCACATGAACACCTGAATGCACAGATGCCCTGTCTATCTCTATTTGTGTTCTACAAATTGTTCACATGCCTAGGAGCCCAATCCTATCCAATGCTGTATCCACCGTGGGGCTGGAGGCTGCTGGAGGTCTCCTTGAAGTAAGGGGATGTTTGTCCCCTTATCCCGTGTTGATTCCCAGCAGCCTCTATGGGGCTACTGAGATGTGCACCAGCTAAATGGCTGGTGCAAATCCGAGCAGCCCCATGTCAGACTTTCGAGCCTGGAAATTGGGATAGGATTCAGTTGAGGCCTCCTCTGCCAAGACTGCCCCCTCCTGGGCCTGATTCACCCCACCCTCCCCCACCCACAAACACATTTAAAAACATACTTGGTTGTCTTGCCAGCTCCCCGAGGGGTCCGGGGGGCCTGCCACCGCCTCTGCAGGCCTCCCCAAGGCTAAACAGTGGTGTTTGTGTGTTCTGAAGCCCACTTCCGGTTTTCACTGAAAACCGCTGTCTCCAACATCGTCCGCCCCCACAAAGATTTACAGGGGAGTAAGTCTTACTGCCCCTGTAGGACAGTAAACTCCCCTGTAAGACTTGGAGAAACACTGGTGTAGAGAACTGTGGATCATTAAATTAAAGTCAGAGGAGAAATCCGATGACCAGAGAAAGGCGGTATATAAATACTGTATTATTATTATTATTATTATTATTATTATTATTATTATTATTATTATTATTATTATTAGCTGATCTACAGCTTTGAATGATAGTGGGAATGCTCAAAGGGGGTGCCCACATTAAAATGGGGAGGAGTGACTGGAGAGGGTTTACGGTATATACAATCTGTTGACTGGCATTAATTTCAATAAATTTGGCCAAGTTTTAATCCAAACCTTTTCTTGTGTCTTATTGGGAGGTATGGAGGCAAGGAACCCATCCATATAAACTAGGGCTGGTAACAAACCACAGAAAGAATTTTAAGCTTCATCCTCATTGCCTTACTTTCTCCTGCTGCAAAGGAATTGTGCGCAAGTGATATGTGAGTAATAGTCATGTGTAAGTTTCTGTATAAATATAGTGCAGGTGGGGACAGAAAAAGAACAGGGGAGGATGAGAACTTCTCAGAACCCATTAGATTGATACAGACCTTTGAGTTTTTGAGACCATATGTCAATTCCTTAACCGTTCACTTAAATACACTTTGATTCTGATCTCATAGATATACATTTAAACGCACATTTTAAAGAGGTAAGAACAGAATAAAATAAATCAATGATGGCTCTTATACTTTGAAACTATAAGGAAGCATAAACAGATGAGGAATAGTTCTGTTTTTTAAAAATTATCCTGTTAAAATGAGATAGTATATGACTGGAGTACCGGTAATTATTTTATAGTCTTAGAATATTTTATATGAGAACTGTATATGATATGCTTATACATTTTTTGCATAATGTGAAGTATGTTTACAGTAATGAATCAGATGAATAACTGAATATTAATTGCTGAGAATCATCATGCCTTATGATTCCCTGAGAATGGGCTTGGCATATGATTGGAGTAATTATTTTATAGTCTTAGAATATTATATATGAGAGCTGTATACAATATGCTTATACATTTTTTTTATATAATGTGAAGTATAAAACGATTTTAAGTTTTCATGGCCCGCAATAATTCTTGAATTTACTGGAGCAAACGGGTCTAGAGCTTTTATGCCATGCTCCAAACTTTTATGCCATGGCTCTATACCCATTTGCTCCAGTAAATTCAAGAATGTGAAGTATGTTTACAGTAATGAATCAGATGAATAACTGAATATTAATTGCTGAAAAGGGTTTTTGTATGTCTTATGATTTCCTGAGAATGGGCTTGGGAAGCTGATACTGACCTTTTGTATTAAAGACACATGAAATGACTTTGGGGTGTTTCCTTTGTTGTTGCTTTCTTATGGAGTTGCAAACCTAATTTTTTTTCCTGCACATAGTCCCAGACTCAAGGCTGGCATCAGAGGTCAAGCAGGTTGGGCACTGGCCAAGGCCCCTGGCCTCTCGAAGGGTCCCTGAAACTGCCATACCTGCCTGGGGCACTGGTGGTGGAAAGGAGGACCCTCCTCCATCTCTTGCAAAATTGGGCAGCAGGTGGAGGAGAGGTCCCCTCTGCTCTGCCGCTAGCATCCCCACTGCAGTGGTTGAAGTTTCAGAAAGCCTTGCCGATGCTGTGTACAGCTAGAAGGAGGAGATGCGAGATAAATGTCTATTAATACCTGGTTGTATCCAGGGGACAAAAGAAAGTTTGTATGTACAGTATATGAAATATAACTGGGAGTATTTTACTGTCCATTTTCCTCATCTTCACCATGAATAATGTGCACAGATTCAGTGTCTAATAACATGAAATCCTATTTTTAGAATATAGTCTACCCATTTCCCATAAGAAATCTATGTAGGCTGCTATGCCAAAAGAGAGAATACATTCCCTCCTTTACCTTTTGCTGACAGTCATTGTTGCTCTGTGAATATCTATTGCTGAGGTAACGGAAAAGGAACATCTCATTGTCAGCATGGCAACGTATTGTGTTACATTTGCAATTTATATGTTGAGCATTACTCTTTTTGCCTAATATAATGTAAAATCGTACACACACAGTTATGCTTTGCAGTACATTCATTAGTTTAAGGGCCCAATCCTATCCCCCGCCAGCCCAGACCCTGCAGCGCCACCGACAGAGCTCATGCTGCATAATGTGGGTGGGGGTGGAACCAAACAGCCCAGGTGAGGTAAGTAAGAATTTTTACTTTTACCTATCTCCAATGGGTCTCCTTGGACTTACGCCAGATCTTTAGCTGGCATACGTCTGAGGAGACTGCTGGGCCATAGAAGGGGGATCAGAAGGGGTTCAGGCCGTAGAAGGGGGATAGAATCTCAGCGTGTGCAACTGCTGCAAAGATCCTTCCCCATATGCCCCCAAACTGCTCCCGGCCCAGCCCGCTCCCTGCCCCAATCTGCCCATGATTCTTCCCAATCTGCCCATGATTCTCCCCTAAACTGCCCCCACTGCTGACTGACCAGCAGTGATGGGGAACGGAGGAGGAGGAAAATTATTATGACCCTCAAATGTTCATGTAGCATTTCTCTGACTTTGCAACTTTCCTTTTGGTGGTACACGTTCAAAGATGCATAATTAGGATGGCATCTGGAACAAAATTCTATGTTTACTCCATGTCAGCCCGCGTAGATGCTTATACTATTGATCCAAAAGGATTGGGAGCAATTATTAGTGAAGGGATAACATGTACACATAGAAGGCAGCCAAGCTAATGAGACACTTTGCAAAAAATATTTGTGAGCGTTGATTGTTATGGGGGAGGGGGAGCCACAAAAATAATTAGAATTGAAACAATTATGGACCTACGTATGTTTACCCCAAAGTAGGCCAAAGCCAAACAAAATTCAAGTAAATGTGCACAGGATTTCATTGCAGCTTTAGTAATATAGTTAGTTAGTTAACTCTGAATTCTAGCTTGGGGCCATGTTCTTCTAAATATTTGGAACAGGTTAAGAGCTCATTAAAAAAAAAATCCAGTTTAGAAAAACACCAAGGGTATACTTTCAAATAGAAAAGCAATTTCTGAAAGCAGTTTCTGTAAAATTCTTGACTGGTGGCAAGGACTAAAAGTTGAAAGGTGACGAAAATGATTGGGGACATGATTCTGTCCACATTCCGCACACATGGGGTGAATCCCCATAGTGCTTGAAGGAGATTGGATCACCTTTCCCTCCCCTTCCCTGCTGACTCTTGACTGGGAGCAAACACACAGCAATGCACTCAGCCAAGTGCACTTCTCAGGGCCAGCTGAAGAGATTGGGCTGCCTGAAGCAACTGGGTAGTGCTGCTCTCTGCGCTATCACTGCCGCTGTCCCCTCCGAAAACGTGCACACCTCTTACCTGGCTCCTTCCTCGCGCTGCACAGGGTCCATAAACGAAGGTGGAAATGCGGTCCCAGCATGCTCTGCATTTCCTCTTTCATTTAAAGCGTCATTCAATGGGAGACCCTGGTGCCCTGGGCACCAAATGCCGACCTCAGGAGGGTGCAATCGCGGCTGTAGGAGGGCGCAATCGCGAGGGCAACTTACGGTATGTTTGCTGGTGGCTCTTCGCAGCCGAGACGGCCGCGTTTCGGCCCACCTGCCCAGGCTGCCGTTTGGCTACAAAAAGGAAGCCAAACGGTGTGTGTGTGTGTGTGTGTGTGTGTGTGTGTGTGTGTGTGTGTGTGTGATTGGAGGCACGCGGTGACATCACGCCCCCACCTTGTGTGGGCGCCGTCGCGTCGGCGGCTCCCATCACGTGGGGGCGGAGTTTCGTCACTAATTGGTGGCAGTCTGGAAGGAGGCGACAGGCATCTGCCCACTGCACCCTCCCATCTGCTGTCTAACATCACTATTCATGTCATGGACGGGCCAGCCTGTGGCTCTTATATTTATTTATTTATTTTTCACATTTTTATACCACCCTTCCTCCAAGGAGCTCAGAGTGGTGTACATATTTTCTCCCCTCCTTTTTGTCCTCACAACAACCCTGTGAGGTAGGTGGGGCTGAGAGATAGTGACTGGCCCAAGGTCACCCAGGAAGCTTCGTGGCTGAGCGGGGATTTGAACCTGGATCTTCCAGGTCTTCCAGGTCTAAGTCCGACTCCCAAACCACTACACCATCCTGGCTCTTCCCATAAGGCCCAACCAGGGTGCTTCTAGCCAGGCCTGTTCATACAGGTTATGCCTGTTGGGAGCACAAGTAACCTATATTATATATACCAAGTCCTGAGGATGAGCAGGCTGGCTAGATCTTGAGATGGGAAGCACACAAGGCCCCCCTCATACTAGATAATGGCCAGGTGTGTTACCCTGCCTTTGTGCTTACAAAGAACCAGTAGTTAAGCACAACAGAGGAAATAGGGGCCCTGTGAGGATAACCTTCCATGCCTGCAGCTGTGCCCATAGTGTATATTTTTGGGAATGGCACCGTCCATTGTAGATGGATGAATAGTATCTATCTGACTACAAAAGGTCTTTTTTTAGTTCATCTCCTTCTGTTTTCTTCTCACCCTGCCCACCATGAATGTTTTTTCTTCTTCTTCTGTTCTCCTTCACCTTGCCTTTTATTTTAAATTCCAAACAACTATTATAATCCCTGAGTCACGAGAGACCATTCAAGGTCTCTGACCTTCCAAATCACGGTGCACACTACACTGAAATATATTGTGGTGTGATTTAAAATGGGTCAGCAGATAGAATTTAGTGGGAAGCTGCTTACATATTTATGTATACAAATGGCAAATACAGAACCCAATGTCAGACAACAACAAAAATGCAATCAAAGAAAAGATCGAGTGCATTGCCATTCAAGTGAAAACAGCCTCTGCAATGAAATAAAGCAACCTTTGTTTTGTCAGCTGCACTCAAATGCTGGAAGTGATTACTGCAAAAATATTAAGGGTGAAAGTAATATATAACCAATACCCCCCTCCCCAAGCCATTGTCATTTTTGTGCAAAAGAAGAAGGATTCTCTCCTACCTATGAAGCTGCCATCTTTGGATGCTGACTTCTGTGTAATCCAAATGAGGTCAATAAAGTTTCATTCCAGTTAGACTTAGGGCCTATTCTTATTATTATAGGCTTACCATAGTCCCGAAATCGAGCACCGCCGCAGCCTGCAAAATACACGAATCTCTCCCAGAAGTGCACCGCGGCAGGCCAATGCAAGCAGCGGCTTCCGGCACTTCCGGTAAACGAGACGACCGCGTTGGTCCGCTGCGGTGCATCCTTGGGAACGGCTTGTGTCTTTTCTAGGCTGCAGCGCGACTTGATTCCGGGACTATGGTAAGCCTAATTATGGCTGTGTTGAGGTTGAGACAAGTACAGTACTTATATTGTGCCGGTCATTCCCTTCCCCTTCTCAGTGAATAGCAGAATGGAGGGGAGATTCTGAGTGGGGAACTACCACAGGAAGGAAAGTTAACGCAATGTGACCTTGATTTAATTTGCCCCACACCCATGGCTGCTTTTAGGTATTTAAAATGTTGGGGGATCTACTCATTAACCCTCAAATACAATGTTGAAGCTCTGGGTTGAGTTGATCCATGCTGAATATCACCAACTATTCCAGGGTTTTTAATTTCCTTATTTTTATTTCATGTGTATCATCCTGCTCGCCTTTGAAGGAGCTCAAGGTAATAAATACGGGATTATCCCACTTGATCTTCATAATAACCCTGTGAGATAGGACACGGTGAGAGATAGTGATTGACTGGTCCATAATCACCCACTTGATTGGTCCATAATCACCCACTGAGGTTCATGGCTAAGCAAGGCTTTGGTCCACTGTCCCTTATTAGTAAATCTTATAGTCCAACTGTAGCCAGGATTGGGCCAGTGTGTCCTGTGGAGGGCTTTACAACAGCAGAACACAGTTAAATAGACAGGGCCTATTATTATGTGGCAGCTGTTTTAGGCTGCCACAAATGGTGGCAGCACGGGAAGCCAAAGCTGGATCCAAGACGGTAAGTTTGATGGCGGCCGTGGCAGGGAGTGGGCACAATGGGGAGAAGGGGAAGAAGGGGTGGAGAATGGGGCAAGGAGGAATGCAGATCGAGGCTGGGAAGGGGGTAATATCAGCGGCAGCAGTGCTGTCGATATCCTAGCCCTCTTCCTGGCCTCAATCCACCTTCCTGGCCCCACTCAGACTTGTTCCAGCAAAGGGTGCAGGTCCAAGTAGACTCACATCCTATGCATGTCTACTTGGAAGTAAGTCTCATTGTGTTCAATGGGGCTTACTCCCAGGAATGAGTTCATAGGATTGCAGCCACAGTGAGGCAGGGAAGGCTTACCCCTGGGTCTGCTCCCCTCTCCGGATGTATTCTGGTGGTGTGGCTGCATCAGCGGGGGGGGGGTAGGTAGGAGTGGGCTGCCCATCATAGAAGTTGACAAAATTATACAATATTATAACAGATTCCCACGTCTTGGCTGCAATACTATCTATAGCACATTCCTGGAAGTAGGTCCCATTTAACTCAATGGGACTTCTGAGTAGAAATGCATAGGATTGTGCCATCGCCGCCATTGGTGATGCATAGGATTGATGCCACCGCCGCCATCAAAGTTACCTTCTTGGATCCAGCTGTAGCTTCCCATGCTGCCACCATTTGTGGCAGTGCCCCTAAAATGGCTGCCACATAATCATAAAAATAGGCCCTAAGTCTATTCAACTGTGTAAAACATGCCTCTGACATTACCAGAACTTTCTGGTTAAAAACAGCCCCCAGCCTTTGTGAAATAATCTGAAGAAAATTGTTGTAGATGCATACTGGTACATTTTTGCTGCTCTTTTAATTAACCAGTTCTATGAACCACCATGTAAGCCAGGATATATGGATTTTATTTGAACGCAGTACAGTATCAGTATTCATGGCATGTGTGAATGAAGCTGAACTTAATCAGATCAGTTTTATGTCATATTGCTTTGAGTAATAAGAGATCTATGGTCCCTTGTGGTTTACTGATCCCTCCTTTTAGACAAATGGTAAACCCACTTTGGGTTAGAAAAGAACCAAAGGTTTGTCATGGAGACATTTTTATGGCTCACGAATATTTGTGCCCTAGTTCTGACTCCCCTGCTTTAATTATATCCAAAATGTAAAAAGGCTTAAGAAAACCAAACTAATGTTAAGTTAGGGTGCAATTCTGCTTCCATGGCAAAACCTCCATTGATTTTAAGGAGCAAGAGTGAAGCCTTTAAAAATCATTATATTCATGATATTAACCTAAATAAATTGAACAAATGATTGACTAGTTTCCCGGCTGCCAAGAAACTGGGGACTAGATTCTCCCCTCATTTAAAACCAAAACTTGTTCCCACTAAAGCCTGCTGCAAATACTTGCAGTGTTCATCGCAGGAAATGTTTTGGCTGTACTTACTGATTAAAGTTGCAGACACAAAAACAAAACAAAAGATACATAGTATGTAATGTTTTAGAAGGGTTGTCAGTGTGAAATACCAGCTCTGCTACTGAAATTCTGCAAATTACAGAACATTGCAGTCTCAGCACTTACTCAGAGTTGGCAGGTAAAAGCAGGCAAGAAGACTGAAGTAATGATGGTTGATAGGTCTTGTGACCTGGGGGCCCCATGGGGAGGGCAAAGGACAATGATCAGGGATAGGATACAGTTACCTCATCACTTACAGTTGCTGGTGCTACTGTTTCTATCTAGAGATGGGCAAACCCGCCCAAATCTGCTCCAGAAGTAATTTGAAGAAACTGAATTTAATTTTCCAGTCGCCCTATGAATGATGAGCTCAGTGGCGTCACTACAGGGGGGGCGGAGCTATAAGTTTCGCTGAGATCGGAGCCTCCGTTACACGGAGGAACGAAGCGGCCCCACCCCCTTGCCTTTGGAGCCTTTCAGGGAAGCGAAAGCAACGTGCAGGAACCTGTGCGTTGCTTTTGCTTCCCTGAAAGGCTCCGAAGGCGAGGGGGCAGGGCTGCTTCGTTCCTCCGTGTAACGGAGGCTCCAATCTCAGCGAAACTTAGAGCTCCGCCCCCCCCTGTAGTGACGCCACTGGATGAACTCCAGGTTCAGTCCCTAGTGTCTGGAACATAGCTATGACATCATTGCTGCCTGACAGGGCCTAGAGATCTTAAGCCCTGTTGCAGTGTTCCCATGACATATGGGGCCCTCCCAGTCCCGCTTCACCCTACTTTCAAGAGGTGGTGTAATTGATGAAGGCTTCCACTCCTGGTGATACAATTACATTGCAATAGACCAGGGGTGGCCAACCTTTCAACATGAATGCTCCTGGCCCTTTAATGGTTGCATAGGTGAGGGCATTTCAGCAGGTGCAGCGGCTTTAGCAACACCATCAGCACTTGCAGCTGCCAAGATTCTGTCTTCCACACAACTCTTAAGAACACAGAGGCCCTAATGGTGGAAGGTTGGCCACCCCTGGAATACACTGTCATTATCATATGGTTATTGGTGTCTTAAGCCCTTCAAAACCTATGGTAACAAACAGTGCCTGGAATGGGACCTTCCCTGCCATCACCCCCTGTAGGCACTAATGTGATGGGGGGGGGGGGGAATAGAGAGAAATTTTGCCATTGGAATGCTGCAGCACATATGGCTCTTTGATGCTAGAACCTGAAGGGATTGCAAGATAATATAAGAATCCCTGATATGTGGCCAACCAGTCCTTTTCTAGGCAGATAGCTGGTTTATAGACCAGGATGGCTGATTGGTATTTCATTAGCAGCTGGTAATGATTAGGAGTTGGTTTCCTGGCAATGGGAAACACTCTGTGTTTTTCAATGAGATGCCTAACAAAGCTGAGAAAAGAAAGACACCTTCCCCATTAAGGAAGGTAGTAAGTGTGTATGTTTCTGTGTTGGCTGTTTGAAAAGGGGGGGGGGGATTTTCTAGCCAGATTTAGTTGAAATTATATGAGAGTGCAGTCTTGGAAGGATAGATTGTGCCCATTCCACTCTTAGGGTCATTTGCACTATTACTGGTGTCACTACAGGGGGCGGGACGGAGCTGTAAGTTCTTCCGTGTAACGGAGGCTCTGATCATGGAAGAACTTACAGCTCCACCCCCCCCCCTGTAGTGACGCCAGTGTGCACTAGAAGCACCTGTTTGCCTTCACTGATGCTCTTGTAAATCGGCAAATATTGCAAATACACTCTCAGCCCAATCTTATGCTCAGACCAGCATTCTGGTGGCGGAGTGTGCTTTACAATGTCATAAACGCCATTATGGAAGCATGCATTGCTGCACAGTTCTGGGCTGCTGCTACAGACACTGAGGAGCAACCCGTGCATGGCAGCAGCCAGGAGAAGCCCCACCAACATCACTAAGTTGGTAGGGTGGATAGAATGGGGTGGATCAGGGGAGGGAAGGGGGCATGTTGAAGGGGGGAAGGGGTGTATCCTGGCACAAGTGACTTGCGCCAGAATACTATCCCCCCCTGGAGTCTCCTAACACATCTCCTTTCTGTCCTTGGACTTGTGCCAGCTGTAGAGCTGGCGCAGGTCTGAGGATACCCATTTACATTCAAGTGGCTTTTGGAGGGGTAAGGGAAAATATTTTCCCTTACCTCTCCCAATCTTCCCCCGCCCCACCCCCAATAGCATGCAGCACAGATTGTTTTGGTTCAACTGCATGCGATGGCAGGGAAAAAGGATATGATTGAGCTATATGACTGCACTCCTCCTATAACACTTTCCTGGGAGTCAGCCCCACTGAGCAAAATGGGACTTACTTCTGAGTAGACCTGCATAGGCTTGTTCTCCCATGACAGTCTCCCATGCTCTCTTATCCGTAGAAAAAGAAACCTGATAGTGCTGCCCCTGGAACTTCTCATTACTCAGGAAAGTGTGAAACAATAGGTTTGTTCACTTAAGCTTCCAGATAATAGTGGAGCCCATTTTTCCTGCATTTCACACTCGCGTGCGTGGGCACAGGATGAGCAGTTAAAAGAGAACAGTGAATGGCTGGCAACTAATGTAAGTAATTCCTGTGTTAAGGCTTTGACAAGCCATTTGTTGGAAAATCTATTTAACTGATTGCAGTCTACATACAGTTAACAGATGTGCTGTCCAGGGATACGTCAAGCTCCTTTCTAGAATAGCAATTAATGGCAGTCATTGGTGATGAAATAGCAGCTCTTTTAATCTTATTTTTAAAGGGTAGTGTACAGTATAATTTTGTTTGTGCAAATTTCCCCCCATAGGGCTTGCTGAACCCTATCCAATACCATTACTGAATAAACCGGAGTGGGGACGACGTGACTGTTCATAAACACATGCTTGAGCACTCACATTCCCCTATATGCAGATGTGAGAAGCTTCAAATAACCTACATTTGTACTATGCTATAATCTTTCTAACGCTACCTGTATAAAGTACAGGTACCAGGCAGAGCTGGGAGAAATGACTCATTTCCACACAGCAAGACCACATTTTCACAACTGGAATCTGTTAAGCTCTAAAACAAAACTCTTGAAATGCTTCTAGACCTCACCACTCATGAGTGCAGATCTGTAGTTCAAAGCATGAGTCAATGACAACCACACCTGCTTAACCTTCATTCAGAAACTGAAAAGGCTTGTTTTTTTTTCTTTTCTTTAGAGAAGTAGCTGGTTGTCCCAAATCGATTTTGTGGTGTTTACAAATGAATCCCAAGAAAATGTAATTATATTTGTTGGTAGAAGATCTGTATGTGTCACAAGATTATCATGCAGTATAGACATGGACGGGCAGTCTGATCCTGTGTAAAGACACGAAGCTGGCCCCTAGGGCTGGCTGCAATATCCTGTGCCCTTCCCAAGCGTGACCCAGGAACACACGTTTGCCCCCTTCCCTGGGTGTAGGGCTGTCCAGCTCCAATGGGCCTCCTCGAATGTACGTCGGCTCTGGAGCCAATGTACATCTGGGGCAGCTGAGCAGCTTAAAGGCGGCCCAGGCTGGGAACAGATGCGGGTTATTGACGGAGCTTGCCACCAATATCCCCGCCCCCTCCCAGCCTGGACCAGCCAATGGCCGCCCTCCCTCATCACTCAATCTACCCTCCCCACACTCCTGCACCGACTGGTGCAAGACTTATCTGCACTGGTGACTACAGTGTTCAGGGGGAGGTGGAGTAATGGTTGCTGGCCTCTGAGTCGGCGGCCCTTACTCTCCACGTTTTGGAAACGTGCTTTATGGCGCGTTTACAACACCCGCCACCTGTGGAGCGCATGCTCCACTGGTGGTTTTTTTTTATGCAGGATTGGGTTATAAATAACATATGCCTGGCAAGACTGGCAAATGAGGTAGAATCAAAAGACAGCAATAGTTATTTGTTCATTAGAAACAGTATCAGTTATTGAAGTTCACCCTGAAGGACAGGAAAGCCTTTGAATGGTTACAGTCCAAGAATAAACCTTCTGGTTTAAAAAGACAATTTTCCTAGCCTTGTATTGTCAAAACAAAATGTAAACCTGTTTATATTATGAATTCAGAAGTGCTTGAGAGCTGCTGTCCAAAATGTGCTTCGTTATGTTCGATCAAAATATGAAATTCAGCATTCCTCATCTGTTCATATACTTTTGCCCCAATATCACACAATTTGTCCGCTTCTTAGGCCCAGTATAATGTTTTTCCCATTCTCCTGTTTCTTTATCCTCCAACCCATCATCTCTTCCTTCCCACTAGAATTTTGAACAATGTCATATCTGTATAATAGGCTTGTATGGTAAGAAAAAAAGAAAGAAAAAAAAGAGTAATATTGTCCCAGTGCTATCTTTAGAAATGGTAATGCATGTTTCTATGCTTGGTATCTCCTGAAGAAACTCATTTTGGTGCTATAAAGAGCCGAATTACCAGATGGAAAGATTTCTCAGTATGCTGTGATTGGCATATCCATGACGATGTGAATATCGTACTCTTAAGTAAATCATACAACTCTCTACTTCCCTCTACGGCATCTTATTTCAACACTTCATAATAAGCTTCTCAAATTGTCCTCACTGCCACTTTTTGTCCTTGATTCTAAACCACAATCAGATTAAGTGGAGTGGAATTAGTGAAGCAGGTTGGAGTTGCAGTTTGCAGAATTTCCTTTCATGTATTGTTATTGTCAATGAATAAGCCTGTGGAAATGTATTCCTGGTCAAATACATACCAGAATGTTTTCTAAAATGATTGGAATTTAGTATTGGGGGGGGGGCTCATGTGAACATTTTTGTTCCACATGGAACATTCCAATTGAACCCAGGATGTAGCTGCAGAGAGGAAAGGCGGAATAGGGGAGGAGGGTGGTTACCAGTGGTACCAGTGCACCGGTATGCTGAATTCCCTCTTTCCCACCTTCCTCTCCCTTCCTCTCCTTGGTTCTGTGCCAGCAAAATAGCTGGTGCATATCCAAAGAGACCCACTGAGGTAGCAGAGGCTTACCCCAGGGTAAGAGAATAGAAGTTCCCTTACTTTGAGGAGACCTCTGGACTCCCCCCATGCTTCCACTGGATGTAGTGCATATACTGCATCAGCAGAGGAGGCTTTGGTTAGGATTGGGCCCCGTGTCTCATAAAGAGATATTCAGAAAAAAAGGAATTATTTGATCACATCACAGCATCATGATGATGGATGGCACTGTTAATATTATTATTTTTTGCTTGAGGTTGTCTGCATTTTTCAGAGAATCATCAGTTGTATTAGTAGTACCTACAGTAATAGCAGTTTCTGAAAGCCTTTTCTACATTTTTCTTAGAGAGGATCTTTTATTTTATACTTGTATGAGTAGGCTTTGTTTTCCTCTTCTGATGTTCTTAGAAAACTATCTGACATTAATTAGAGTCATACAAGTAGATAAGAGGGTTTGAATATTCTGGTCTGTAAACTTGCTTTTAATTGCCGGCAAATAGAATTCCTATTATGCTGAACTTACTTTCTGTGCACTTCAATTTATTCGCAAGTAAGGCGCCTGCACAGGAGGAGGAGGAGGAGGTGGTGGTATTGGGCCTGATACTTTTCTTTGTGTTTTTAAATTAGGCGTCGTTAATCCTGAATTTCTTGACTTTATGTATAATAAGAAGGAAGGTGGTATTTGCAGTAGCTATGAAAACAGAAGCCAGATTAGAAAGACACTTCTAGCACCTTCTTCTTTGTTCCCCTATAGCGTGGTCACTGAAACATCTTTTGCACCACCCAGAACCTAGCGGTTTCAGTTATAAATACATGGAGTCTGAATCTGCTTCACCCAAACTGGGGATAAGTGATTGGAGACCCTAGGCCTCCAGCAGGGGAGATCAATGACCTTCAGGTGCTTATGGGGCACCAGATTCCATCTGCTCCCACCTGCCACTGCTGCCTGGTTCAACCTCATGAGAGTGAGCACCAACCCTATTTGCCCACTACCTCTTCTGCCTCATGTGCATTTGCAAAGGAGAGGGGCAGAAAGGAGAGTGGAGGACTAGATCATGCCTGCACCAGTCAAATTCAACACCCACCCCTCCTCCGCATCATCTTCCACTTTGTCCCTCTCTTCATCTTCAAATGCGAGTGAGGCGGTGGTGGTAGGTGGGGCTGGCAATCTCATGACATCAAGACTGGCAGCAGTGTGCAAGTATGTTCTCTCATGTTGTTTCCCTGTTGCCTGAAAATCTGCTGCCTCATAATGAGGGCAGCCATGGCCTCCAGCCACTTGAAGATGTTGCCTTTCCCTTTCCCCAGGCTGTTAACCTAGAGGCAAAAGTGGTATCTGTGGCATTAGGGGCTGAAGGTTATGGAGTATGCCCAACGCATCTCCCATGTTGTTCTCTACCACATGTAGTTGCTATCCAGAACTCTAAAATATTTAATTAAGATAATACTGTATATGTTGTCTGACATGATACAACCCAACAACATCATGTGGAGCTGCAGATTCTGTTGCTTGTCCCTGTAGGTCTAAACCAGAAAACCTTAAGCTGGCCTCCAGAGAGCAGGTAGAGGTACAGATGCTTCTGAAATTCTCTGTATTCCACACTCTCCCCAGATTTTGAAGCTCGGTATTACCTGGTTGTTACCACATGTGCACAAATATATGTGCCTATCACAACCCAACGCACATTTTGGTGCCTTAAAAGTCAGACCTATCCTTGGAGGTAGCTGCTTGAACCAAAATATAAGGTGGCTATGCCTTATCCCTAAAACCAGTGCTGATATGGTAAAACTGATGCCATTTTTGGAATCGGCGCCCTAAATATACCCAACAGTAGGTCTAACTTATGAAGCAACAGGAAAAAAAATGTTTCTGTTGGGTTGGGTTATACACATGCACTCTAACCAGCAGGCAACTTCAGGTCTTTGGGGTGATGACCAGTGGTACAGTCAAAGGATATTGGTGAAAGATCAGAGACACAGATATCAATTTACACACAATAATATGGGGGGATAAATGTACACTACTAGGGAGTGGGAGAGAAACGATCAACTTGCAGTGAAGGAAATCCATGTTTTCTTTACGCAGAGAAGCCAAGGACGTTGGAAAGGGAGATACAGGTTCCTGGACTGGGCAAAGGAAACGAAACTCTGGAAGTTGGGGGATAGGAAATGAGGATTTAAAAGATAGATTTAGAGAGGGTTGTAGATCCAAGCCTACACACACGCACGCACGCACGCGCAGAATATAGATGGCAAAGAGAGGCACTAAATGCACTGATAATCTGGTTGCAGGCACGACAGGGAACATAAGAAAGCTGGGCGAAAGGCCAAACCCCATATCTTTAGGGATTTTATTTTTATGGGGTTTTCCTGCTGTGCATATGCATATGCACCGCACACGACAAGTGTTGATACGCTCATAGTACGATCACAATACAGCTGCTTTTTTGCAGGTCTTTATCAATGCACACATACACATTGGTAATTCAGAAGGGGAAAAGAATGCAAATAGGGAATAGAAAACCATAGTAAATTGCACATGTTCTATGGAATTAATTTTAGAAATTATCCTAAACAGAAGTTCAGGAGGAGTACAACATACGGAAGAGGGAATTCACAAAACAATCAAAGAACAGAGTGCCGAAAATCCTCTCTTCTGGGAGGGCAGGTGGGCACAAAGCAGGACAAGTTCTCACACCACGTTGATTTCTACTAGTGACCCCAATTCTTGGCTGCACGTTTGTAGTACAAATCATTGTGCTTGCTCCTGTAAATAATGTGAACCAGTAACCACCCTCCTGACTTACGAAACATTTTGCAACTTGGAGTCAAATCACATGTTAAATATGTAATGTGGCTCAGTGGTTCAGACGTTGCGTTTAAAAAAAGTAATGGCCTGGTGCACCAGCGAAAGGGAGAGGGGTTGGGGGGGGCATTTGGATTTTGTCACGTCCCCACTTCTGCTCCTGATCATGCTCCTGCATGCTATTTTAAAGAGAGAGAAAAGCTCTCACTTGTTTTCAATTGATTTTTTTTCTTTTTAAAACATGTAGAGTGCAGCAAGGTGTGATGGGGCAAGGGAAAGTCCGAAAGCCGTCCAACCACATTCCATTCTCTTCTGCACCCCTCCCCCCAAACTCTTATATTTAATTAAGAGTTAATTAAAGTATAATTATATTATATTTAATATATTTAAAAAGCAGC
The DNA here is from genome assembly GCA_026170595.1 of Plestiodon gilberti rubricaudatus. Lineage (NCBI taxonomy): Eukaryota > Metazoa > Chordata > Lepidosauria > Squamata > Scincidae > Plestiodon > Plestiodon gilberti. Next base: position 48,567,911 of record JANXHW010000004.1, on the reverse strand, counting down.
AACATTTGGGTCACATTACACGTTATGTAACGTCTGATTTTGGCCCTTACACGATCCAAATCTGCTACTGGGACTTGCAGTCTTCAAATTCCTTGATTCCTGTCCAATCTTGACTGAACAAAAATATAGTTTTCCTAATAAGCTCTTGGGGGGGGGAGCTTCCATGCTCACTTCCAAGCTACTCGCACCCCATTCCAGTGGGAAGTTAGTGAGAGCTTTTGGCTCAGTGTCTCAAAAACGTGCCTATCAATATGATGACATTTCCTGCTTTAATTGGCGCATGAATGGATTGCGTATGTGCTTCTTCCTCTAGTAATTCTAAATGCCTTTTATGGACTGAGTCAAAATGACAGAAAAATATGGCAATTGCTAGCACCATCTATTGGTACAAACATAGAAAATTTACATTAATTCTGGCAACATATAATACTTGCACTGTACAATTTGATGGAATTTATGATCACTGTTGCTTTAATTTAGGTTTTCCTACATGTAAGAAAAAAAATGGATAATTTATGGAAGCATTTATTTCCTAGCATTCTTTCTAGACTCAGTGGTGGTTTTGGATATATTTACAAATTTCTGTAAAGCAATAAATATTCTTCAATTGGTAATTTAAACTGGAGATTTTGGAAAGCAGAAAATATGCCATGAGTTCCTAGTATGTCTGCACAGTAGAACAATTAAACATACTATATAGGGAAAGCCACAGTTTTTAGGGTTGGCTGATTTGTAAAGGCTGTTTGCATCTGAAATTCAAGACCAATTAAGGGATAAATCATGGCCTATTCATATGAACATTCCAGGAACCTATGTTACAACCAAACTTGCTACTTAAGGTCCTTTTACCTGGAGATGCAAGGGATCGAGCTTTCTGAATACAATACAGGACCGACCCATCTATGAGGCGGACTGAGGCAGTCGCTTAAGGTAGCAGTTCAGCAGAGGCCTCCTCTGCCATTGCCACCATTCCTTCCCCTAGGCTAGGCTCACTCTCTTTTAAAGCAGAAGGAGGGAATGAAGTTGAAAAGGGTGGAGGTGAGGCAAGTGGAGGGCAAGAATGTCTTTCTGGAGATGCTCTAGTCCAGCACTCTCCTCTCCTCCTTACTTCCTCTTCCACTTCATCCTTCTCTTTTTCAGATACAGGATGCCAGGGAGCAGGGCCAGCCCAATACCTCCCAATGCCTGAGGCAGCAGACCAAATGCTGCCCCCCCTCAGGCGCGTCGCTAGAGTGAGGCGCAGGGGGCGGACTGCCTTAGGGTGACGCGCACAGAGGGTGACGCGCACAGAGGGTGACGCGCGAACACACGGGCGCGTCACCTCCGCTGCGCACATCGCCCTCCGGGAGGCTCCGAGGCCGGGAGAAGGCATCGGAGCGACCTCCCCGGTCTTTGCTCCAGGGCCTTTTGACGAAGGCCCAATGCACGATACGCAATTTATAACGTTTTTCGTGCATGCGCAGAATGTTTCTTGTTGTGCGCATGCGTGAAAAACATTATAAATTACGTATCACGCATTGGGCCTTCGTCATTAGGCCTCGGACAGCCGGCCAGCGCAGATGTGTGGAGCCGGCCGGGGGGGGGGGTAGGTCCTTCGCGCCGCCAAATTTTGAGGGGGGAACGGGGGGTCACTAGGGCGGTGCGCGTGCCCCGCTTTGGGGCAGCGAGCGCCTAGTGACGCCACTGTCCTCCTTACCCAATGATGTGCCAGCCTCTGCTCCTCCCACTCTCCAATGTTCTAGCTCAGCACTCTCCTCCCCTCTGCGTTTCCTCTTTATCCCCCTCTTCCTTTCCAATCCAGGGTGTGGGAGAAGAAGAAGGAGCAGTGGAGGCAAAGAGGCAAACAGAGATGGGTGCCCCACCAATTTGCAATTTGCAGTCTGGAGTAATAGGTTCAGCTGGCCTCAAGGATGGGTCAGCCCTGCCAAGGAAGTGAAAGGAACAGTTCTTTTCATGTGCTACCATGGAGACAGGCAGCAGAGGGCAGCAGCATCAGCAGAAGGCTGATGACAAGGCAACAGTCTACAGGGGGTGGGTGACTTTAGTGCCCTGCCTCAGGTGTCCAAAGGTCTTGGACCACCTCTGATGCAAAGCAAGTGCTCTACCATTGGGCTTTCACTGTGCTGTGTCCTTGACACCAAGGCATTCAGATGACTGCTTACCACCTCAGCACTTACATACAGAGAATACAGAGGGACAATTCCAATTGGATGCTTGTTTCAAACTCCTGTGTTTAGTGCCAAAGCTAGTCTTTCTTAAGTGTATAAGAATACAACCAACATAAATATTTCCGGAAAACCCTCTTATGCTCAGATGTGGGAGTTGGATCTGTTGTAACAAACAGAAAAATGATTATGGGAAAAATCTTGGGAAATATACGTTCAAACTGACAGTGTATACTAATTCCCAGGCAATTCAGCTCAAAATAATGTCACATTTGGTGTATTATCTTGGTGACAAGACACTGATTGAATGTGGAGTGCTGTCCCAGATAATGGAAAGGCTGGGCACCAGTAGGTTTGTATTATTATAAAGTGTGGGAATGCTCACGAGGGCAAGACGTTTGAACTCCGGTGCTCGCAAAATGTTGCAATCTGAAATGCCCCCAAATCTAGCATTTGTTTGTTTCCATTTCTTGGAACAAGGCAGACCATTGTAAACTGATATGCCGTTTATTTCTGGCAGCTAAAACTGCATGGGCAAGCAAATGGAAGAGCTCGGCTTCACAGGATTATAGAGACTTTTGTCTCACGAGCTTATAAAATGCAATTGTTTTGCTTGTTTGGTTTGGAATTTACTTATTTATGAATTACATTCATACCCCACCTTTCTTCCATCAGGTTTTTGCATAGGGCAACCAGGAGGTCACCCAAGTAGGCACTGACCAGACCTAGATCTGCTTAGCACTAACAAGGGACCAGTAATTTCATCATGGACCCCCAGAACCGTGCCCTGGAGGAACAGAAACGTACTTAGCACAATTTCATCTGTTTTAAAGAGAAATACCACCTGTGATTTTTTTAACTGGCCACTCATCTGTGTTGAAAACAGATACACCTATATATCATAGGTAAAGGTGACCCCTTTAGGGGTCACCCACCTTTCCCACCTTTCTTCCATCATGACTCTCCTTGCCGCAGCGCGTAGCATGCGGCTGGAACACGGAGCGCTGTTTATCTTCCTGCAAGCGGTACCTATTTATCTACTCGCATTAACATGCTTTGGAACTGCTAGGTTGGCAGGAGCTGGCCAAGCAATGAGAGCTCACCCCGTCGCGGATTCAAACTGCCGACCTTTTTGATCAACAGCTCATGGTTCAGCGGTTTAACCCACTGCGCCACCCTACCTTTCTTCATACCCCACCTTTCTTCCATCAGGTTCATACCACCCTATAAACAAAAGGATGAGAGCATGTACCCTTCTGTGCTATAATTGCCTAAATGGATTCCCAAGTTGGCCAAGAGTCAATTGGAATGTTCCTCACCATATGAAACAGGTATGTGCAACTTCATCACAATCCATATGCAATTTTGTTATTTTTTTCCCTGCACTAAGTTCAATACATATGGCATGTAAAAAAGAAAGAAAGAAATACTATACATTGAGATGGATGTTGTGTGAATTGGATTTGTTTTGCCTAATCCCATACCATACTGGCTGTGCAGGCTCCCTGAGCTCATTTCTGCACTCTGTAATTTGGTTGATATGCACAGAATACTTGGACGCATTTGGCTAGATAAAAGAATCAGGTAACCGGTCTGGATTACACAGTGATCATGTTCCTTCTCACAGTACGACTCTATGTTTTTCGGAATATTCATCAGTTTTCTGACAATTTTCTTTAAGGGACCCCCCCCCAGGTGTGAATTGACTATCTCACACTGTTCTCTTATATTGACTCCATAGGCTGCAGGTAAAAGCTAAGTGAAGCCCTTGACAGCCTCGACAGTCAAGTCACATGTTGATTTTGCTGTTAATGGGGCGATGTGTTGACTACCATGTGTGATCTTTGAGACAGATACTAACTACCGCATGCTTTTCAAAGGTAATTGCAGGTGGCTAAGACAGATTGCTGGAACAACGTGTAGTAAGATGTCACCTTCACACAAGTCTATTGTTGTTCGTATATTTCTTCACACATCCTTTCAGATTCACAAGTACAAACTTTAAAAAAAACCAAAAGTTTAATGTTACAAAATTGAATGCTGCGTGGAAGCTGCAAACAGCATTGTGTGCATTGTGAGACTGTAGCTGCATGAAAGAAGAAAATGTCAAAGATAGTGATTATTTCAGAAGGTGTTATTTAGTTATGTTTGGGGAGAACTGAGAAGGGGACTCAATCAGAGCCGCTTTGTCACCGCCATGCATTTCAGTGGGGCTTATGCTTCCCTTCCTCCTTTTAAGTCAGAAAAGTGAGACACAAAGAGTGGAAATGGCTTAAGAAACCAGCTTCCAGCAAACAATTTTGTAATGCTTTTCTCCATATCTGCCCACAGGCAGTGTAATAGGATGTACTATACGAAGAGCAGTGTCAAAATCTGGCGACATTTTTTATGCTTAAGAAGGGCTGGAACCCATGTGATGACTTTCACTCTATCAAGAAAGAAGTTACAAGCCATTCGAATGGTTTGAGTTGTAATGGGGGAGAGCTTTATCTCTGTGTCAACTTGCAAGACATCTTACTACACCCTTTACCACATTCTAAAACAGAAGATACCTCCTTGTAAAGAGTAATAAGGTTGAAGCATGTACTAGCCTTGAGCAACCCAATCCTGTCTAGCAGGACGCAGCGGCGCACATAAGGCGCCCACCGCATCCTGTGCAGGATTGGGCCTGCCCCGGAGCAGCTGGCAGCCTCCTCAGGGTAAAGGGATGTTTGTCCCTTTACCCCGAGTAATGCGCCAGCAGCCCCTATGGGTCTTCTCGAATGCACACTAGCAATTTTGCTGGGATACATTCGAGAGGCCCGTGTAAGGCCCAACAGTCCCAGGAAGGGGGATAGGATATCATCAGCGGAGGCCTCTGATCGACCTCCTCCATTGATCCCTCCCCTTTCCTGGCCCAATTCACCAATCCCGCTCCCGGAACAGCCCCATTCTGTGTTTCCCTGCCCCCTGGCAGGGACTTATCTTCCCGCCGTGGTGCTGCACCGTTCTGTGGAGCCAGAGGAGTGGCACAAGCCTCTCTGTTGGTGTCGCTTACTCTCTGGGTGCTGCAAATGTGTCTAGCGATCACTCCACTGGTCTGGGGGTAGACAGGATTGCACCATTATTCCTATACACAGCTAGGATCAACAACAACCACCTACGGTATATTCTCCAGATGTACTGGCTCCTCCTTCCCTGCCCTTGGATAGTGAAGTGAGCTACATGTGAGGAAGAGAGGAGGGAGTGCGCACAGCTTGGCCCAATAGCACCAATGTCCAGCAGCTGGGAAAGTGAGATGGGATGAATGGTGATGGGAACAGTGCCCTAAAGAGGAATTTCTTTTTTGGCAGGATATGCCATCCCAGAGTAATGCTGTATCAGAGACAGAGAGCGACTGCCTCAAGCTGTTATCTTTTGTAAACTGTTTCAGGGATCTTTCTGGACTGAAAGGTGGGGTAGAGATTAATGAAAACTTAAGTGTGAAACACTGCTTGCACAAGCACTGTGGAGCGATCATTGACCTTGACTCCAGGGTTGTCACAAGGGTTGGTGGGGCAAGATCTGGGGCGAGATCTCATGGTTTCACCCCCATGGACCTTCTCCCATACCAGACCACACAGTGTGGAGGTCTCCTGGGAAGGAAATGCGATCCCCACACGAGTTGCAGCGGGGACTGGGGAAAACCCATTTTCTACCAGTGACATCATCATCATCATCATCATGGTTCTAGATGTGTATTTCCAAAAGTCAGTTTGTATCTAGCTTTCGCACCACTGGTAACAAATAGAAAATAAAGTCATTTTAGTGTCACCCCTCCCTTGGATGTCACCTGGTATGGTCCACACCCCCTGCACCCCCCTAGTGATGCCCCTGCCTGACTCCCAGAGCAAGTAGAAGCACTGATTTCAACTATATAGCATTGACACCTTACAATTTTCATATGAAATCCCCCCCCCCATTTGCTACATGCAAGCAATTCCCATTTAAGGAATTGATAAATTGTGTAGTAGCCAGAAGTTAAAAAAAAAAAAAAGTCTGAGAATTCAGTAGCATCTTGATACTTAAAACTGTAATGCGGGAGGCACAGAATATTGGCTAGATTTTATAAAAGGAAGATGCTGAGGTTGGGTCCATTTCCTCTCACGTTCTCAGACCTCCTCTCTTTTCACATGGTCTCCTCTCTGCCGGAGCTACATTGCACGCGTTTGAGTTCCATATGTGTCTGGTGTACCGCCCCCAGGTCAAACAACAAACTATGATTAGCTGAACGAAACGCAAACACAGCCAAAGTCAAGCTGGGCATTACGTTCAGCCAATCAGAGCCCGTTGTTTGACCTGGGGGGCGGGACACCATAAGCATACGGAATGCAATGTATCTCCAGCTTTAGACCTTTCTTCCATAAGAAGCCAGCCCAGTCATACCATGGGCTTGGTGTGTGCCATTAATTCCTAGTGTAGTGCTGCACCTTTACTAAGTTGACTGACTAGACACTTGGGGGGGGGGGGGTGCCGAGGCTCCATAGGAGAACGATGAGATTCTGCTATGTGGCTGTAATCTTTGGTGGCAAATAGTTCTGAGGAGACCAGGCAGCAGCTGTTCAATTTTCATCTGGCATTAGAATCATAGCCATTGCGTGGAATGGTGCAATAAAAACCACATCCTTGTTCCTGTGGGTATCTTTAGACCAGCTCTCATGAGCACTTGCCCTCGGGGTCAAGAAAAGAAGTCTGGATAAAATAAAGCCTTGAATACAACAGTCTACATTCATTACAAAAAAATATTTTCATTATGTTTCCTGTGTGTAGAGAATTATTTTCTTTTATTACTCTAAGCTGGCTTTAGACATCAAGGGAGCCTGTAACTGCTGGGGGCTCTCTTTAAAAGCCATTTCACAAAAGCCAAAATAAAAGCAACTACAAAACATAATGAGTTTTTGATCCAGGGCCTTTATGAAATGTTATGAGGGAAAAGTCTTTATTGTAATCTAATCAAAATATTGGGGGGTTGATCCCCTTTATTTTCATTTTCTCCTGAGAACCAGCTTTACCCTTGCCCACTTTGTTCCCTGTATGAAAGGCCTTGCTGCATGGATTCATCAGAATTTCTTGGGATATCTTCCAATTGTCTCAAACAGCCCTTGTTCAGGCTGGAAGTAGCAGATTCCAAGTTTCAGTGGAACCATACAGCTGTCACCACTTTCTCTTATCATTTAAGCCACAGAGGCAAAGGTTGATCTTGGTCATGGAGAAACAATCCATGTGAGAAAAAGCTTCACTTCACCAAGGAGAACTCCTTCAGAGAGAGAGAGAGAGAGAGAGAGAGAGAGAGAGAGAGAGAGAGAGAGAGAGAGAGAGAGAGAGAGTTGGGCAGCCCAATCCACTGTAAATTCTTGCACAGTGGTGCAGTGGGGCTGTCACAGGCCTTTGTGGGAATTTTGTGGGCTGGAGGTCTCCTCGAGGTAAGGGGACATTTGTGCAATGGATCTACTTGAACCTGCACCAGCTAAATCGCTGGCGCAAGTCCGAGTTGACCCATGTCATGGAAACAAGCCCAAGAAGGGGGATAGGATGCAGCATGTGCCATTGCTGCCTATCCCTCCCCCTCCCAGTCCTGATCTGCCCTCCCCTGCCCTGTAACAACCTTACCTTTTCTGGCCCATGCTGTTCCTTCTGGAGGCAAGCACGGGCCGGGGCCAGCCTTTGTGATGGCTTGGGCTCCTCCTATGCCATCGCAAAGTGCTTTATGGCACTTTTGTGACAGCTTGCACCAGCACAACATGCATCTGTTTGTGTAGAATGCGCCACAAATGAAATATTATAGCGTGTAAGCTCTTCTGGGGAGTCAACCAATCTTAGGCTTCTAAAATTCGTATTTAGAATCATATTTACCTTGGAAAATAAGGCTGGGATCCAAAAAGCTACTTTGATGTGCACAAAAGATTGCATAATCCCAATGGGATACGGAGTTTTGATATTTTTAACAGCAGGCCTCCATACTCCTCTGAGTTTCATTAAAGGTGAAATGTGCACAGGATCGTGCTGCATTATTGTGAATATGAAATGATACCCTGAATCAGGCCAATAGTCTGCAGTCCATCAATGGCTACTAGCCATGATAACTACGTGAATTCTCCAGGTTCAGGGGCAATATGCCTGCCTCTCAATACCAGTTGCATGGGAGCAAGAGCAGGAAAGTGCTGTTACCTTTCATGTCTTGCTTGTGAGCCTCTTACAGCGCAATCCTGCGTAAGGATCCGGTCGGTGGCCCAGGGCCGCCCGTCAGATCCTGTGCACCGGCGGCCAGGCTGCTGTTGGGCCTGATGTCTACTCGGGAAAGGGGATGCTCGTCCCCTTCCCCGAGTGTAAACCGAGGCAGGACTGGTCGGCCTCCTTGGATTTCCACCAGCAAAATTGCTGGCGGAAGTCGGAGGATGCCGTGTAACAGCCCAGCCGCACAGTGAGGGCTGGAATATAGCTGAGGCCATCCCCTGCCCCTTCCCGGGCCTGCTGGGCCAATGGCCCCCTCCCTCGCTGGCGAAACGCCCCCCCCCCCGCCCGCCGGATCCCGGCTTACCTGGTCTGGTGGCCATGGGGTCGTCCCGGCGCCGGAGCAAGGGATGTCGGCCTCTGCACCAGCCTTCCCTGCTCACGAGTCATCATGAACATGCTTTATGGCACGTTCGCGATGTCTCCCGGCGACGGGACGCTCGTTCCATCGCCAGCACTTCCAGGAGGATTGTGCTGTTAGAGGCATGATTTACCATGGGAAACAAGATGCTGGGCTAGAAGGATCCTGGGTTGATCCAGCCAAGCTCTTATGTTCTAGAATCTATAGTATGTAGAATCTAGCCTCTGAAAATCAGAGGCCAGTACCAGATATATTTGAGCTATTGAATAAAATGGAGACAGAAGATACACAAAGAAACAGGATAACCTGGGAGTGACTAATCCCCTGTTTGCCTCCAATTTCTGCCCAGAAATAAGGTGCCTTGAGAATGAGGAAGCAACGTCTTGCCTAGTAGCAATTCATGGATATTTCCTCCATGAATGCCACTACTTTTTAATCTGGTATGCTGTAAAATTGACTTCAGAGGCATTTAGAAATAGCTTTTTTAAAGTCACCGTGGCTTGAGTCCCAAATTCAGATGCAATTTCATGTCAAACGTCACTTGCAGTGCGGTGGAGGTTCATGCTATTTAACAAACAGAGGGCTGGGTGGGAGTTGCGTGACTTCTTGCTTCGGTAACCTTGGTTAGGTTTTGAAAACTTTCTATCCTAGAGAAAGAGGAAAAATGAACAGGGAAAGTGGCACAACTCTATTTGGAAGCATACATATGAATCCCTCTGCTATTCCTTTCAAATTTCCCATTGCCTTTTTTTCCTGTAGACTTTCATGGCTTGCTAATAGATTTGATTCCCCTGCCCCCCCCCCCCGTACTCTTTTCATTCTAACTTCTTTGCAAATATCCATGTTTGACTGACAGTATTATGGCTCCCGAGACACTTTGAGCTAGAGTCTACTACTTACGAATTTTCTTCCCCTGTCATCTCAAATGTCATTTCTGAAACATTTATCACAAGGCACTGTCATTGGACAAATAATAGGAGTGCCTGATAGTAGCTCTGATACAGGCAGTCTCCCCCCACCCCCCAACTTCAAAAGCAGGCCTTGCTGTTGCGTGCTGGAGATAATAGGAGAGCGAAGATCCATCAATAGACACAACAAGGAGGATACAGGCCACTATCTGAAACAGCACTGCACATGCTCACTAGAGGTGGGATACATAACCATGCAGATCATCAAGTACTGTATAGGTTGAAGGACAGATGCAATTTCTTAGGAACTGATAATGTAGGTTGAAAGATCAACAGAAGAAACCTGTTTGAAAAACTCTCATTGCATTACGTGTCCTCCTGTATGGTGGTGTGAGAGATAATCATCATAGAGTTATTTTCTGAGGAAAGGCATCATATTCATTTTCTCATGCAGAAAGGTCAAAGTGAATCACTCTCCTTTGTAGAGGGTTTTCCATGTCTTTCTAAATAGGTTTTTTTTTTCTGGTGAGCATTTTCGGGGGGGTGGGGGGAGGTAAAAAGTGACAACATTTTTGGGGGGGAAAGGTCAGTTTTTCAGAAATATTGCTCTTTCCCAAACAGTTGATCTCACCATCTGGGAATACAATGCCATTTCCAAGAGTAAATTTTTTTTTCCAGTGGCCCAAAATATGCAAGGCAATTTAAAGGAGATATATGAAAACACAGCCTGGTTCCTGACTATTTATCAGCCAGTATTCAGGATGGCCTGATGAAGTATAGTAACAAGGAACAGGGAGGGAATAAGATAAGGAATGAGAAGGGGAAGCAACAAGATAACACAATTGCTTTATTGAAGCGCATGCATGTTGTAATAGTTCAATGACAAGGTTGCTGTGCTGTGCTGCTAAATTTACACTTGATGTTATCATGAAAGAATACAGGCACATGTACAAAACCAGGCATGCCCAAACCAATCAGCTCTAAAATATGCAAGGTAGATATGAGCTCATGGGGAGGAAATAACTACTGCAAAATAACAGCAAGATGCTTGGAATCACTTGGGCCTACCTGACAGTCAGTAGGAAAAAATGCAACTATTTAGAAGGGTTTTAAAAAAAAAAAAGATAAGTTCTTGTGTGCTTCGTTTTTGGCACAGGATACTCACAGCTAATTAATACAATCAACAGGGTATATGGTCAGTATCTGTTATTAACAAACTGAGAAGTGACTCAGCCTGGAGACCAGGATGCTTGAAGGCAGGATACAAGTGGGATGAAATCAGGGATGTCAAGGAGAGGAGTCTTGATCTGACAATGGCAAATGCATTCTTCTTGGTCAGCGCGCCACCGATATCCCCACCCCCTCCCTGGCCTGGCCAGCCAATTGGCCACCCCAGCCCTCCCTTCCCACAACCTCCTGCCGTCCGCTGCAGCACTTAGCTGCATCTGGCGGCCGGGGCGGCAGCCAGCAGCAGAGTGAGCGGCCTCGGCTCTGGCCTCGGCACCACTTAAGGCTGATCTACACTTACCCCTGTTGCGTTGCACTTGCGTGGTGAGGTGTGCAAGCGTAGTGGACTGGACGCCCCGCTCGAAACGCTGCCCTGGGCTCCACCAGTTTCTTTAATGCAAATAGTCCCTCCTGATTGTCCCACTTTCTAATAAAGCTCAACGCTGATTGGCTGAAACACAAGTGTGTTCCGATTGGCTGAAACTCCCCTCATCCCATTGGTCTAACAATTAGCTCCGCGTCCCACCCTCTCAAATCATGAGTATGGTCCACGGCCGATCGCAACGGAAATCGGGAGAGCGCGGCTCTCCTGCATTCCGATGTGATCAGATAAAATGGAAGCCACACAGCTTCGCACTCTCCGCACGCGCCTGGGACATGCCGGAATTCGTGCGGTGGAGGTCAACCTTTAATCTCTGGGTTCTGCAAAAGTGCTTAACAACACTTTCATGACACCCTAGGCCAGCAGAGCTCTCTGCCAGCCTATAGTTGCACAGGATTGCACAGTGAGACTGTTAAAATTATGCATGGTGCGGAGAGATACATTTCTTCTTCTCCCCCTTCTCCCCCCCCTCTCTCTCACACACAATATTAGAGCCAGGGGTCATCCAATGAAACTGATTGCAGGGAGATTTAGGATGGGCCAAAGCAGGTGATTCAAACAGCGCATAGTTGGTCTGTGGAATTCATTGCAACAAGATGTGGTGATGGCCATTAGCTTGAATGGCTTTAAGGGGGAATTGGACAAATTCATGGAGGACAGGTCTGTCAATGGCTGCTAGTCATGACTGCTATCCGCTACCTCCAAGTTCAGTGGCGGTATGCCTCTGACTATCAGTTACAGGACAGCAATGGTAGGAGCGAAATATGCCTGTCTCTCCTGCTTGTGGGGTTTTGCTGACTTATGTCATCAAAAGAGCTAGCATAGGTCCAAGGACCCATTAGAGGCCAGGGGGCCTACAAGGTGGTAGGCCTCTCCTGGGCCGCTTGGTTGCACACACACACACACACACACACACACACACACACACACACACACACACACACACACACACACATTCTCTCTCTCTCTTTCTCTCTCTCTCTCTCTCACACACACACACACACACACACACACACACACACAGCATGCAACGCACACTCTGTCAGCATGGACTGGGTTGGCAGAGGATAGTACTGGGCTGTAAGGAACTCTTGTGTGCATTGAAGTCTTTTGCACTAAAAGCCCAATATTGCTATCCTACTCCTTTCATATCAGACATTTCATATCATACATGTGTAACACTGACCTGTTCGTCCTTTTTTAAAGATGCTGTTTGTTTTTATTTTTAAGTTTACTTTTATTTCTTCAAAACGTCTTTTCAGAACCTGAATCCCTAAACCCCCTGTATAAGAGTGTGCTTGTGAACTCCATCTATATGTAGACTTTCCAGTACTTAAGCTTTATGAGATGAGACATAATTTGTTCTAATTCAGATAATGACTTTATGAAAGGCAGTGATTTTTTTTTTTTAAAAATTGCTTCTTTTAGTTTCCACCAAAGCCAATCTACTCCTTTCTTTTGTAAAGCATGTTTCTTCAATATCCTACTGGCTGCAGTAATACAGTCACTGTCCACAAAGCTTAATGTAATTAGACCCATCCTGGTTGTCCCTTTTATGAATCCTTCAGTGTGCTCCATCCCTATGGTAACAATAATTTCACTTTGTCACTTTGCCTGTCTTTGAGGTTGTGTTTACTGCAGCAAAGGCCAGTGGATTCAGAATCTGATTAGCACAGATGTGCCAGAACTGTGCTTCTGAAAGCAGTCATGGAGTTAGCAGGACCTGACTGACACACAACAACAAGGCTGTTGTTGGGGAAGGAAAGCTGGATGCATCATTCATTCAGAAGCCTCTTCCTGACTCTCTCAAGAGTTGAGGGCAGGGATGTGGATCAAGTCTCTGGAGAGGAAAGTCTCAAGTCAAGTCCCAAGTCTTTGCTCCCAAGTCCCGAGTCTTTGGTTGTGAGTTATGAGTTGTGAGTCCCTATCTATTTAATGGGAAAAGTGGGGTAAAACCAGAATAAAATTGGACTTGTAAAAGGCTCCAAGTCTCGAGTCGAGTCTTTCGAGTCTTTTACAATCGCCGAGTCAAGTCCGAATCAAGTCATTGACACAACTCGAGTTTGAGTCAATAGATTCAAGTCTACATCAGTGGTTGAGAGGGTACAGTCCAAGTTCTCCCCCAGGGAGGTGACTTGTCTGCTATGTTGGTGGTGAGATGTTTGGAAACCTCATGAGTTTGAGCACTTTTTCAGTAGTGTCCTCCAAAAGAAATGGGTTCAGTAAAGTCAATCATTCTATTAGAGAGGGCCAGGGTGTGTTTTTAAACCTTTAAAATTATATGGAAAAGCAAGGCGTGTACAGCAACGTTTAATGAATTTATGTAATAACCATGTTCCTACTTTTGTTTGTTTATTTTGCAAATCCAAGGGGTATGACCCATCCTCAAGTGTTTATAACTTCTAAGAAGTTTAAAAGCAAACCATGGAAACCTCTAGTAGTATATTTCAGACCCACTGCTGTCAAAGGATGCTGGGGGCGGTCAGGAGGTGGGAGGGGTGGATCTCAGTGCCAGAACCTGGTGTGTGCCCAATATCCTAACCCCATTCTCTGTCCCCTTCCCTTTCCCTTACTCTACTTGGACTTGCACCAGCAAAATAGCTGGTGCAGGAGACCCACAGGGACAGTAGAGGCTTGCCCCGGGGTAAAGGAACATGCGCTGGATCATGGAGAAAGCACGAGAGTTCCAAAAAACCACCTACTTCTGCTTCATTGACTACGCAAAAGCCTTTGATTGTGTGGATCACAACAAACTGTGGCAAATTCTTAAAGAGATGGGGGTACCAGACCACCTTACCTGTCTCCTGAGAAACCTGTATGTGGGTCAAGAAGCAACAGTTCGGACCAGCCATGGAACAACCGACTGGTTCAAAATTGGGAAGGGAGTACGGCAAGGCTGTATATTGTCACCCTGCCTATTTAACTTATATGCAGAGTACATTATGAGAAATGCAGGGCTGAATGAATCACAAGCCGGAATCAAGATTGCCGGGAGAAATATCAACAACCTCAGATATGTAGACGATACCACCCTAATGGCAGAAAGTGAAGAAGAACTAAAGAGCCTCTTGATGAGGGTGAAAGAGGAGAGTGCAAAAGTTGGCTTGAAACTCAACATTAATAAAACTAAGATCATGGCATCTGGTCCCATCAATTCCTGGCAAATAGAAGGGGCAGAAATGGAAGCAGTAACAAATTTTACTTTTCTGGGCTCCAAGATCACTGCAGACGGAGACAGCAGCCATGAAATTAAAAGACACTTACTCCTTGGAAGGAAAGCTATGGCAAACTTAGACAGCATAATAAAAAGCAGAGATATCACCATGCCAACAAAAGTTCGCATAGTCAGGGCAATGGTGTTCCCAGTAGCAATGTATGGTTGTGAGAGTTGGACCATAAGGAAGGCTGAGCGCCGAAGAATAGATGCTTTTGAACTGTGGTGCTGGAGAAGACTCCTGAGAGTCCCTTGGACTGCTAGGAGATCAAATCAGTCAATCCTAAATGAAATCAACCCTGACTGTTCCCTGGAAGGACAGGTACTGAGGCTGAAACTCAAATATTTTGGCCACCTAATGCGAAGAGAGGACTCTCTGGAGAAGACTCTGATGCTGGGAAAAATTGAAGGCAAAAGGAGAAGGGGAAGGCAAAGGATGAGATGGTTAGACAGCATCACCGATGCAACGAACATGAAAATGAGTGAACTCAGGAAGATAGTGGAGGACAGGAAGGCCTGGCGGGATATGGTTAATGGGATCACGAAGGGTCGGACATGACTTAACGACTGATCAACAACAACAAAAGGAACAAAAGTCCCCTTACCTGAAGGAGGCCACCGGACTGTCCCTTGCAGGGTAAAGTGTGTGCTCCATTGGCATGGCTGCATTGGCGGTGGGGGTTAATTAGGTATTCTCACAGATGTGTGTATAGAATCCCAGCCTTTTAAAGACATTTGACATTGGATGGATCATGTCCCACGTTTTCATTGAGCTTTCTGAAAATACTTTCTCATTCATAAATCAGGAGCACACATATTTATAGATGTCATGTCAGAATGAAGTGTAAGAATATGTCATGCCAAAAGATTCAGAAGTATAATTTAAACATGCTGAGGCTGCAATCTTAAGCATAGTTATATTTATTTATTTTTGTTTGCTAAAAGAAATTAGCATCCCAATCTTATTCCTGCTGGCATGCAGGAGGCACCTGTACCAGCAGAGGGCAGTAAGGCTAGGAAGATAGTGGCAGGGGGACAAGGTGTTACCATCTCTTTTCTATCCTCAGGTAATGCATACTCTTTGGTTACCCAGAGTGCAATTCTCAGGTCTTCCTTTCTATACTCTCCCTTTCTCATTAGCCAGCGCGTGGCACAGTGGGTTAAACCACTGAACCATGAGCTGTCAATCGAAAGGTCTGCAGTTCGAATCCGTGCGACGGCTCCTGCCAACCTAGCAGTTCGAAAGCAAGAAATTGCAAGTAGATTAATAGGTACCACATCAGCGGGACGGTAACAGCGTTCCATGTGCCTCGGTGTTGAGTCATGCCGGCCACGTGACCATGGAAACGTCTTCGGACAGCGCTGGCTCTTTGGCTTTGAAACGGAGATGAGCACCGCTCCCTAGAGTCGGACACGACTGGACTTAATTGTCAAGGGATACCTTTACCTTTAGCCAGACAGAATAGCTGCAGAATCCACACCCATCCTTTCCTACAAAGATGCGTTTCCCTTAAATAAAGTTATTTTTGACTTCTGAACACGAGCCTCATGCAAAGCATCCTATCTGGACTTTCCTGCATACAATGCACCTTCAGGCACTTTATCTCTGCTAACACTCAGGACTCCTTATAATTCCACCTAATGACTCTCTGGGCTCTCCCAAAACTGTCCCACAACCAACCTTGTTTATGAGAGTTACTTAAGGGTCAATCCATCTGCTTGAGAAGGCAACTCTTCTTCATTTTGACTGCTTCCAGGAATCAAAGAATAAGGGGATTAATCATCATCCTACCGAATACAGTGGCCTTACTCTCTTCACCTTTAATTAGTTGCAGCAATCAACAGCAAAGGGAGCGTGCCCACCAGCTGGCTTTGTTAGTTCTGCAGAAGGAAAACCACAGGAGATATAAGCCTCAAAAGTGCTGTGGAGCAGTTTATTGGGATAATAAAACTGGAACACCAATCTGTCACAGGCTGAAGACTGATGCAATCTTTTGACTCATGGGGGTGGCTTAATAATGTCATCTTCATTGCTTGCAATACATACATACACACATTCCTTCCTATCCTACTGCGGACTCCGACCAAAGCGGTTTAGCATGTTTTCAGAATGCAGAGAAGCAATGGAACGTCCAGGCTGATATGCACGGGAGGAATGTGTACATATCTCCTGCAACGATATACCTGTATACACAAGTCCCAAATTCATGAGGAATGTGTACATCTCTCCATGGAAAAAGCTCTAATGGAGTTGAGCATCTACTTTCCACTGCTTCTTGAAAATATGAAATGGCACTACTACTTACTACTTACTACTACTACTACTACTACTACTACTACTACTACTACTACTACTACTACTACTACTACTACTACTACTTGTAGTGCAAGCTGCCAGGTCCATTTCTGGAAGGTTTGCATTGCTCCTCAGTGCAAATTATTGCTCCTCAGAACTCAAGATGATTTCCCCAGGAGCAAAGCAGCAGCTTAAATTGCTTCGACCCCTCTTGCAGACAAACCCAAATGCTTCCAGCGAATTCAATTCAGTTTCAAAATCTTGGAAATAGGGTGGGTGCAGTGGCATTCCTGGAGGGGGTGCGGCACCGTAAGTGGTGCAAGGCACTGCACGGCACCTTGCAAACTGGTGTAACACGGCCCCTCCCACTCGCTCCTGGAACCATTCTGGTGGTGAAGGCAACGCGTTGTGCATTGCCTTCACCACCAGAATGGCTCTGGGGGTGAGTGGGAGGGGGCCGTGTTATACTGCTTTGCAAGGCGCGGTGTAGTGCCTTGCACCATTTACGGTGCTGCTGCACGCCCTCCAGGAACTGGGTGGGTGTTCCTTGTCCCTTTTATAATATGTACATGTGCCATCCATAATACAACCAGGCAAAGCTTTTTTTTAAACACTATAGCCTGTTCCTTTGTGTTGTGGGGCCCAAACGGACCCTCTTGCCTTCCAAAGCTCCTGTTTGCTTTGCTTCTCTATGCTAAACCTCAGTGAACCAGTCTGCGTTGTTGAGAATGAGCACCTCTGTGTCCTTCTTCTGTGCGCTCAGCAAGCACGCTGCTCCCTTTTCCATTTCCTTTTGTTACTAACACTGTTGGAGCAGAGCAGCGCTGCTCAGTGGTCCCAGGGGAACTGAATGTCAGTTTTCCAGATGGCAAGCTGCCAGTCTGGCAATCGTGTTGAAAGTCACTGAGGGAATTTACTTTATTGCAGAACCAAAGAACATCACTTCATAATACACCTTGTGTACATGACTGGGGCACAACAATGGAATGAAGTAGCCAGGAGAGAAGTACGAGTGCTGTCTGTTTATGGGTCATGTTTCCAGAGGACTCCTGAAGCTGCATATAGATATTGCTGCTCTGCTGGGAGAAGACAATCTTTTTTCATAATAAACAAGCAGTAAAGTCTGAGGAAGGAAACAAACACTTCATGAGGTGCATTTTTGCCCCCAAACTTGGACCGGGATTCCTTTTACTTCATCAACTACAACTGGAGCAAGAAAGGGAGGAGGCCTTCAAGGTGGGGGCCTGGCCTATTTAATGCCATTGACACCCCGCATCTGGAGAGGAGAATCTCCACTGCATAAACATAAGGCCTGAGCTGAAGCATTGCATTTTCCATCATTAATACCACAGGCTATTATCTTTATTAAGATTGTGAGTTATTATCGTTATGTGCCATTGGGGAGAAATTAGCCATGGGGGGAAAATTATACTTTAGAAAAAAATAAACCAGGGGATTTGTCTGATCAGCATTGCTATTTCGGGAGCTGAACACAATTATCTGAAAGTATGAGCTTGAAGGGCTGTATCGTGCGTGTTATGTAAAGTTTCAGGCTGTGCAGAAGTTGAAAGGAGTTTTGTTGCTGACATTGAAACCATTTGCACTGTGCTCTGCTTTCCATTGTAAAGATACGATTGGTGAAATAATGTGTTGTATGTAATTGTGTCACGCACATCTTGTTGCACAAATCATACCTTCGTACAGTTTGCTATTGTTGTATCAGTAATAGTTTCAATTTTAGCAGCCTGGATTTCTTGCCAATGAATTTGGGAATCTGTTGCTCCAGATTGTATAGAAGAACAGAATACACTTCATTGTAGGGACATTGCATTTATCTAAAGTCAGTTGATTTAAATTGCATTGGTCTAAAGCCCAAACATGTGGAACACTTTAACACATTTGTATCTCACTCAGCCTCTAGGCAACAGACATGGTGCTAACTGGTTATATCCCTACAGCAACCCTGTGGGGAAGATTTGAATGAGAGACAGTGGCTTGCTCAAGGGCACTTGATTTGCTTCAGAGCCATGTAGGGATTTGAATCCAGACTAAGTCCATCACTTTGTTTGTACAGCACACTGGTTTCCAGGATTGTGAGAATGAGGTTTTGGAGGGCAATGAGACCATATAAAAATCCTAGAAGTTGTTTGAACCACCAGATGGCACTGGCAGCGACAACGGAATAAGCACGTTAGGATGGCAAATTAGGAATGAGTCGACTTCTCCCATTCCTTTTTGTCTTGTGGGTTTACTCTGTTTACTGGGTTTACTCTGTGGGTTGATTCCACTTCTGAGTTCTTGTTTAGCTATGAGAACTCCTATATTTAATTCTGGAGCATGCACACTTACACTTCAATCCACCACCCTGCTGGCCATCCTGGCAGCCATCATCTTGGCGGCCAGGGACCCACATACCACCTCCCAGTGGTCTGCATACCGCTAGTGGTGCACATATCACTGTTTGAGAACCCCTGCTCTAAGTGATGCCATCCAGTGGTTTGGGCTGGGGTGTTGTCAGCATGTGGACAACCTCCAGCTCTACCTCTCATTTCCATTATCTGATTGGAGGTGGGAGGTGGGGAGCATTTTAAGCCAGTATTTGGGAAAAGTTTTAGAATGGACAAGGGCAAACAAATGGAAGCTTAATTCAGAGAAGATGGCGGTAATGTTGATTGGCAGTTCTAATGATTTTGGATAAAGCTTTTCTGGACGGGGTTGCACCTCCCCCCTCCCAGCAGCAGGTTCACTGCTAGAGGGTTGTACTGGATCTTGCCCTACTTCTGGGTGAACTGCAGTAGCTGCAGAGGCCAAGAGTGTTTTTTTTCCAGCTTCAGCTAGGCCATCTATGCCCTTTCCTGGAGAAATCGTGTCGGTACACTGTTGCTTCTGCAAACCAGAGCCTTCTCCCTACCACACTCCTGACATGGATGGCCTTGGTGTCACCTGGCTGCTCTTGCCCTGGAGATTTGTCCTCAGCTTCCTCTTTGTCCCTGAATGGCATCCTGAGTAATGAACAGGATATGCCCATCAACCCACAGACTATATGCATTTGGTTGTGTGAATGATGGAAATACAGTATTATACCAAAGGCTGCTTCTCATATCATATATTTCAAGTGTCTCCAAAATGAAGATATGGGCAGATTTTCAGTGTAATAAACCTCATGTTTCAGTGGATGGGGTTTCCTCTCACCAAAACCGGAAAGCTACGCTGATATAATTTAAATGTGGATGAGATTATTCTTGTCCATTGACGTAGCTGGATTTCTGTTTTACTAGTCATGGTTGAGTCTACTTTTAAGGTGCACTGGTCTGGAACTTCCTGCATCTGGAATGTTTCAGATAGAAAGGGAGGGATGCCAACAAATTCTTCAAGCTTTGAGAGACTGATAATGGTTTGGTATGTCTATTGGTTTTTACAAACCTTTCTGAATTCCTTATGTCTTCTATTTAATGGCTACAGCTAACTTGCTTTGTTCTTATCCACTGCTCCGGAAAGTTGGAAGGGCCCCTGGTTTCCAGGTGAGAGCCACCCCAGCTGTTGAGCGTCTGTTGTTAGCAAGCTTACGTCTCTGAGGAAACCAGGTCATCAGTAACAAAGTCTAAGACAGAGTTTGAAATCTTCTAGTGGTATTAAAATTCTTCATAATTTCATATGAACTCCCCTAGAAACTCAACTTTCTTATTGGAATGTGTGCTTTAAATGTCAAAGATAGCTTTTCAAATTAGGTAAAGATATCTTTACCTTGACAATTAAGTCCAGTCGTGTCTGACTCTAGGGAGCGGTGCTCAGTCATCTCCGTTTCAAAGCCGAAGAGCCAGCACTGTCCGAAGACGTTTCCATGGTCATGTGGCCGGCATGACTCAACACCGAGGCGCATGGAACGCTGTTACCGTCCCGCTGATGCGGTACCTATTAATCTACTTGCAATTTCTTGCTTTAGAACTGCTAGGTTGGCAGGAGCCGTCGCACGGATTCGAACTGCCGACCTTTTGATCGACAGCTCATGGTTCAGTGGTTTAACCCACTACGCCACCCGCTGGCTCAGCTTTTCAAAATACTGTCTGACATATAGTGATGTAGCGTATTTGGACCATAAACCTAGATTTAAGCTTATATATATATATATATATATATATATATATATATATATATATATATATATATATATATATATATATATATATATATATATTTAAAAAGACCAGGTCCATCAAATCTAATGTTTCATGTCACAAATAAACTATCCAACTACCTCGTCATTTTGTTCATATATGCTACTATTTTCCTTTTTTTCTTTTTGTTAATTCAAGGGCACAAAATGTTGTCACTGTTAGTTGGACATGGACCATGGGCCCCTAATTTCTCTCACCTTTGTACCTGGGAAGGATGCAGGAGAGCTCCTCATACAGGATGCCAGACTACACATCAGACCCAAGGTTTACACACACAGGTCCAATCTATTGATTCATAATTGGGATATAAGCCTAATTATATAGAACAATTTGAAATCACGGCCCACAGACCCCTAAGACACTAGGCAAGGTGATTTGGAATAAAGCTGAGCCACATCTTTCTTGAACTTAGCAAATTCTGCAGCAGATCCCAACTGACCTAACTTTGCTCTCCACTTTCAGTGCAGGCTCCTATCTTGTCAGAGGCAGCTCAGATGTGTTATCCTGCAGATGTGTTATCCAGATGTGTTATCCTGTCCCTCCATTTGGTTTTGTTACTCATTCCTACATTGGTTTGTTATTCCTTTGTTATTTCTTTTAATCCATCCATACATGCAGTGTGTGGCTACATTGCACTGATGTTCAAATATACAAGTAGATGAATCCTGCATTTAGAATTCATCTACTTATATATTTGTCTTTATTGTGCTTATTGCTTTTTTTAAAAAAAAAATGCAGATTCATTTCTAAATTCAGCAGAACTACAGCTTTAATTTATTTTTTCTTACTGCGCAATCCTGGGAAGAAAGCGCTGGGAGCATGCACACTCCTCCGGCACTGGCAGCCCTCATTCCGCCGGGGTACCGTTCCTGCACCCACCAGACTAGGTAAGCCCTGCACTGACCGGTGCAGGGGCAGGAGGAGGGTGGACCGGGCGGCGAGGGAGGGTGCCTATTGGGTGAACCGGCCAGAGGGAGGGAGGGGATATCGGCAGTGAGCTCCGCCAATATCCCGGGCCCTCTCCCAGCCTGATTCGGTGTCCCTTCTGCGGCTCGAATGTACGTCAGCTTGGGAGCTCGTGCATATTCGCCTCGGCTGCCTTGCGGTCCTTCACCCGCAGTCCTCCTAGGCTGCCCCAGGGCAGCCCGGAATGGTGAAAGGATACTGTGTCTGGCCCTTTAGGCCAGTCGGGTATCCTTACATGGGATCGGGCTGTTAAAGTTGTCCTTCCCCATGTGAAAGTTGCAAAATTTAGTATTTGAATTCATACGTTATCAGTTTTCTTCCTAGTATGGTGATACTTTATATGGTTTTGCCCACACTATGCTATCATTTAGTATATTAATGCCAGAGAGAGAGGGGGAGGGGAGGGGGGTAGTCGGTGTAAATGCTGGGCCTGTATAATAAGAAAGCCTCCCCCTTCTTTTCTGGATCTCACATATTGAAATTCTTCACAGCAGCTATTCTTGATAACACTTAAAAAGTGATTATATCTGTTGTCAATTTGTGTAAATTATTAAAAGCAGCAGGCTCACTCATTGTGTATGAAGCTTACTGAGAGGTGGAAAGAAGCCAATGAGTAGGAGAAATATAGGGGGAGGGAACATGAGAAGGAAATGAAAGAAAATTAATTGATTAAGAAAAAAAATAACTTCAAATCATAGCTAACATTTGGAACAGTCTTTTGTTTTCGCTCCAGCATGCTGTTCTGGTGTACCCAGTGAAGGTGTGTGAACAGCTCAATAGAGACCTGTTTGTTTTTGTTTTTGTTAAAAAAAATACACTGAATGCCTTTTATAATGTTTCTCCCGCCCACCTGTGAATGAACATCGCCACCTTTCACTTAACTGCTTGCAGTTATTACAATTTATTCAGCAAGGAGTTACACACTGGATTTCTAAAACAAGGCTTTATTGAATTCCAGGAAAGGAGCAATGAAGATAAATTGAGATGTGTCAAGATAAAATTAAAAATTATTACTTGAACATAATTCAGAGTGTGGCTGGCCATACCACCACATTTTCCATTGACAGGGTTAGGAATTAAAGATATGTAACTGATCAAGATGGATGTCTTACTTTCTTGAAGCCAACCTGTGCAGTTTAAAAGTAAATATTATAATAATTGATCTCTCTGAATGATGTCCATGTGCTAAATGGGGCCTGATGGTTGGCACGGATTTCCTGCTTCTGGAACTGATGGATGAGCCTGGCATTCCAATAATGAAAAGCTGGTCAAATTTTCAGCTACATGCATTGCACCGCCGCTGACCAAAGCTTAGTGAAAAGAAATATGGCTGTGCTTGCTTTAGCAGAGACCAAGAATATTTCAGCTCAGGCTTGCTGACAATGAAGTAGGTGTATTGTTTTGTATTAGTGAAGGAATACATTGTGCGTTGATGGTGGAAAGTAAGGGCTATGATTTAATGGAGGAATTCATTTTAGTACACTGCCATTGGCTAAACCTTTAGCCGCTAAAGGATTCTTTTGCTCAGGATTGTGGTGCTACCAATATTGCCCCAGAGGAATCGCCACATGACTTCTGTCATTCCTTCTCGAAATGCAGCATGTCTCTGGACGTTCGATCATATGGCTTCCTGTATCTTAGCAAAAGAAAAAAAAATCTGCATTTACCTCTAGGTCACTGCAAAGTGGCTCATACAAGCAGTGGCTAGAGGTGATTTTATAAGAGGTTAGTGAGAATTTACCTACCTATCAATGGTTGCCCTTCTCTACTATGAAGCAGGAACAGATAGAAACTACCTTGTAATAGAGGCATCTATACTGTAACTTACCTGCATTGCCCAGTACAACACAAGACAAGGATTTTGGATTATAAATGGACCACAACTTTACTGAACATGAAACACACTTTGCAGCAGGTCCAAATGATCTTCTGCCCTTTTGGTGTGGGTTCCTGCCTCAGGGGAAATGGCTCTGTTCCACTTCCTGTACCTTTGCCACTTTGTCTGGATCATCCCACCTGGGTCCCAATCTGCGGATCATCTCATGACAATGCCAGTGTATCACCACCATCCCCAAGCTTCCTGTGGTGCTTATCCTCATCCAGTTCCTCAGTGCCCATCCCAACCTTTGGCGATGTGTTGGGCAGGCAGGAGATAGGATTGGGCTGCTAGCAATTTTTATGGTTGTGGGGAGGTGTTTTTTTATTATTATGTCTTAACTATATTTGTTGGTGGTTCTATTGTTTTAAAATATTGATTGTTAGCTGCCTTGATTCTTTGGTTTTCCAAATAGAAAAGCCAGATATAAATGTTTTTAAATACTGTAAAATAAAATAGTGAGATTTTCTGTGTACAGAAACAGACTGACTCTCCACAGAGCTTCTTGCAACAACAGGAAGCCTCCACCAGAAGTACCCCACACAGGCTGCAATCCTATGCACGCTTTCCTGGGAGTAAGCACCATTTAACACAATGGGATTTGCTTCTGAGTAGACATGCATAGGATTATGCTGACAATCTTCTTCAGTCATTATCTTTCCATGTTAGGTCTCCACCATGTTGCTGATGTTCTTTAACCTCTTGGTTTTGGTAGCCTGTAATGTGGTTTTTGGTCACTAACAATTCCCAAACATAGATACAACAGGAAATAATCATCATATTTTTTTCCTCATTTTTAAGACATAATTTCTCGCTGGGTGAATTAACTTTGATATAGGAAGTGATCATATGGATGATGTAATGAATGACCGTGGGCGGGCGAATCCTGTCGCCACAAACGGCCTAAAAGCAGCCCCAAAACCGCCGTGGGTGCTTTCTTTCACTCCCACCACTGAATTGCTGCTAAATCCAGCGGCAATTGCACCACCACCCCTGCGCCGTGTGTCAACCCCCGCATCCAGGGGCCCACCGCCCCCTAACGATACCACTGGTAGGACTTACTTCTGAGTAGATATGCACAGGATTGTGCTGCAAGTCTAGGAATGCTAACAGAATTACCCTTTGCTGAATTTCTTATCAGATTTGGGATTCTAAATTATCACTACTGCTTAGTGGAGTATATATTCATTTTCCCCCCATTTTTTAACCATGGATCCTCAAAAGATTTCACAGTGTTTTTTAACTAAAACCAAAGAGTAGCACTGATTATGTCAGAATCTAGAAGGTTCTTTGGTTGTTATAAATTATAATAATATTACTGCAATCTGCATGCTTTCAGACGTACAACATTAAAAAAAGGCTTGAAAGGATTTTTTAAGATATTATTCACATTTTTTGTTGTCTTGTTGGAGTGGAGTTGTCTTGATAGAGGAGCAATAATAACAATTAAAAAGACAAAAACACGCTGTTTTTAACAAAAAAAA
Organism: Plestiodon gilberti rubricaudatus; assembly: GCA_026170595.1. NCBI lineage: Eukaryota > Metazoa > Chordata > Lepidosauria > Squamata > Scincidae > Plestiodon > Plestiodon gilberti. The sequence goes on along the minus strand of JANXHW010000004.1, from coordinate 48,542,608 downwards.
GAGACCAGCTTCCTTGGAAGAAAAACATGTTTATTCCTTTGAGCAACATTACAAAAATAGACACCTCAAAGGAAAAAGTATTTTTTTTCTTCCCCAAAAGGAGGTATTCATTTTTTAAAATGTTATTTTATTTGTTTTAATTATTAGTGCTTCTGTAAGTAGCAGCAGGACAATCTTTTTAAAAATTAAAAATACCCTTTTCCCTGGAAGAAAACTACATTCATTCCTTTGTGTTACTTATTCCTTACCTTGCCTTTCCGCAAGAGTGCACTAGCAATACAGTATTGATTTTTTTTTTAACGTTTTTATTTTAATCAATTCCCCCCAAGGGGGGGGGTTCCTTTGAATTATTCATTATTCAATAAATATGTTTTCTTCCCAGAATGTTGGATCTTTAAATTTTTTAAATTTTGATTCACTGCCGGAATAATGGTGTACTCACATTAAAACATTCAAAATTAGTCAAAATGATGTGGGATCATCAAGGAAAGTTAGATCTTCGTTGTCATTTGCATGTTGGTTATTGGCATTCCAAAATTCTTGTTTCCTGCTGGAAAACAACCATAGAAGAATCCAAAGCATAACAGAAGAACAGAATCAAAGCACAGTTGCAGAAATATTCTAATCTTTTGCTTTGATCATGAGATTCATTCCTGTTGGAACTGGCTGCATTGGGAATATGGGTGACTGCAGTGGGGGGAATATGGGTGACTGCATGGGGGGCTGGGGCCCCAGGCACCAGGCATCTGGGGGTGTGTGTGCCACGGGGGGCATGTAATAACAATAAATTATTATTTATTATTTATTGAATTATTTATTGAATTTATATGTAAGGGTCTGGGGGATGAAATGTTACATTTCTGTGAATGTTTTGGGATTATTTTAATTAATTAATTATTAATTAAGAATTATTATCATAGTTAATATTATACATAATGAGTTTGTTGGGACTCGAGGGGGGGCGCAAAAATGTCATGGGCACCGGGTGCACCGGACCCTAGCGCAGTGATGGTGAACCTATGATGTGTGTCAAAGGTGACATGCCACGATGTTTTGGGTGACACACCAGCATTCACCAACACCTGACAACAACTACACGATCTCAGTAACTGTGGAGGCAGTGGGTATGGTGGACCCTTTAAAAAACATTTTTAAAAGTCAGAAAAATCTTCCCTACCACCATGCGACAAAATCGTGCTGTTTGCAGGCCTGCAGGGCAGTCTTCTGCGTTCCCGCGCCCTGGCTTGCCCCAGAATGCATCGCGATGGGCGAGCCAGAGCAAAGGGGGAATGTCGCGCGACCCAGAAGTGGCTTCCAGGAGCACAGAAGACTGCCCTGCAGACCTGCAAACAGCGTGGTTTTGCCACACAATGGTAGGGAAGGCTTTTTCTGACTTATTTTTACTGTTTAAAATGATTTTAAAGGGTCCCCCCCTATCTGTGGGCTTCGTTCAAGTGAACAAGAAGAATTGTTTCTCTTTTGTTCTGGGGGATGGGGGACACACCAGCAGAGTCAAGCTCTGAATTTTTGACACACCAAGCCCAAAAGGTTAACCATCACTGCCCTAGCTCCTCCTCTGGGTGACTGAATGACAGACAGTGGCATTGCTAGACCGAGGCAGAGGCAAGTAGTTCTGCAAGACTCCATTACACCAGAGTCAGTGGCCTCTCCCCTTCGGAGCCATTCCAGTGGCGACAGAGGAGTGTCCCGCATTGTCATCACCACCGGAATGACAGCGTAATGAAGTCTTACTTGCCCCCGGCCCGGTCGAGCTACGCCACTGATGACAGATTGAGATTTAGTGACTGGATTATTCTGTTAGCGAGTTAAAGAGAGAGGTTGGTCAAATTGACTTTCTGGTCTCTTGCAGCCCTGTATTTCTATGATTTTAGATAATGAAGCTAACATTAAAGTCAGGTTTCCCTTCCACATCTGTGTGTGTGAGAGAGAAAGACATGTGAGGGGCCATAGCTCAGTGATAGAGTATATGTGTTGTATGTTGGAAATCCTAATTTCAATCCCTGGCATCTCCAGTTAAAGGATCAGGGGAAAGGATCATGAGATGTGTCTGAGATTCTGGAGAGCAACTCACTGGTGTTGCTAGGGAGTATGGAGCGCACCGGGTGACACACATTGAGGGGGTGACACAAAGCCCCCTGCGCCACCCACCCAGGCCACTTAGGCCCCAAACCCCCCCCCCCCCGCATTTTAAATGCCATGTTCGTGGCGAGCTGCTCGCTGTGAATGCGGCATTCAAAGTGGTGCTGGCTGTGAGGTGGGAGAGTCCTAGTAATGGGACTTGCAAGCCTACAGGCTAATGGAGGCTTGTGAGGCCCATTGCTAGGGCTTTCCCTCACAGCCAGTGCTGCTTTGAAAGTGAAGAGTGTGATACTGGCCTCGTAGGTGGCTCTCACCATGGCCTGTGCCTCTGCCCCCCTGCAGTCCACCACCTGGCTCAGCTCTGTGCCACTGGCCAGATTGCACACTGGGAAAGTGGCTGCTGCCTGCGCCCAGTGGCCTCCCATGAAGCTTCCAGAGTGGAACAGGGAGCCACGCCGTGCTGCCAGACCCAGGCCAGTGCTGCTGAGATGGCAGCTTTTTGTTTTAAACTTCCTGGCTGCAGCATGAAAGAAATACTCAGGAGGGGCCCGGAGGCTGCTGGGGTTGTGTGCCCGGCTTGCATCCCCCAGCATTCTCCAGGCCCCTCCGGAGTATTTCTTTCATGCTGCAGCCAGGAAGTTTAAAACAAAAAGCTGCCATCTCAGCAGCACTGGCCTGGGCCTGACAGCGTGGCACGGCTCCCTGGGAGTTCTTTCACGCTGCAACCAGGAAGTTAGTTTAAAATAAATGAGACACATATAACACACACCCCGGCGCGATCTTCTCCCTCTCGCCATGTCTAAGTTGTTCGGCTGGCCGTGCCAGCTTGGCTTTACTGGCCGGGGGGGGGGGAGGAATCCCCTAGTGAACCAAGCACATTGTTTGGTGGTGGTGGCGGCAACGGGGGATGAGGAGGAGTGAGCAGTCACTGTTGCCGCTGCCTGCTGTTCAGCATCATGGTCCCAAGCAGGGGAGGAAAGGAAGGATCTGTGCCCGACCAACATGTCTCCAATGCAGGGTCACCAATGAGACCTTCAGGGACTACAATAAGAGGCACTGCTCTGGTTTCTTTCTTTATCTCCCCCCCCCCAAAAAAAAATAACCAAGGCTAAGAAGGAAAGGTGGTAGAGTAGTCATTCCTCTTATCCTCATTTTCTTTGAAACACCCATCACACAAAGCTGTTCTCATATAGAATTCTCTGTGTACAGCAAGGATAATATTAGAATAAAGAGGGTTTTTTTTTTCTCTAGTCATTGTACTCCAAGGGAGAAAACAGATATTAATGCTTAGGAAGGGAGAACTTTTTCAGCTACTGGAAAAAAAATACTGAATAATGAATAATGCTCTGGATCACTAAAAATATATCTGTAAATAATATATCACAAAGTAAACTTTCTACTAAGAAAAGTAATGTGCATTGCATGAAGTGCTCCGAAACAGTTATAAATGAATTAATAAATAGATCAGAACATACATATGATAAAAAGGGATCTTTGTAGCAACTTACTTGAAAAGTTCTTATGAAAGAAACAATGCTGCTAATGATACTGTAGATTAGAAGGTTCAAAGCTTTGATCTTGAAATTTAGATTGAAAAATAGAATCAATTCCACTTATGCTATTGCCACTTAAAGCTGCTTCTTCTCATTATTTTAATGAATAGGAACGCTCATGCAAGTCAGTTTCATTACATAAATTATAACATGGTTTGTGTTTGTATGTGGGGGGGGGGGGAATATAGCTCAGTAGCAGAGTACTGTACGTGCTTTATATGATGAATTCTCTATGTCAATCCTTCATGTCTCCAATTGAAAGGTCAGGTAGTGGCTGCAGGCAGGTGACAAAAAAGATGTCTGCTTAATTTCCTGGAGAGCCACTGTCAGTCAGAGGAGGCAGTATCTGGCTAGATGGACCAATGGTTTCACTCAGTACAAGGCAGCTTCATATGGAAGGTGTATGTATACTTCCAAAGCATGTTGTGCTGCCCCTGGTCTTTTATGTTTTTATTTTAAAACAGGGGTTCTCTCAACTAGTGGTACTAGTTGATCGCTGGTGGTACTTGGACTGCTGGAACCCTGCTTCGAAGCAGCGCCTTCGGTGGTGTGTTTTTGCTTCTGTGAGGCTCCTGCCTTTCAGAGGCGTCGCACCACTGGGGGCGATTGGGGCGGTGGGCCCCAGCACACGGGCTGATCTTACCTGCCACCCCGTCGCTTCTCTTCGCAGCCAAGAACGGCTGCAGTTGGGCCCTCCCACCCTCCCTTGCACTCATTTGGCTCCAAAAAGGAGCCAAAAAGTGCCAGGGGGCGTGTCTGCGCATGCGGAGGCACGCTACGCTACTGACACACTCCCCAGGGGCGGGGCGTGTGGCGGCCATGGGTGGCGTGTCAGCGGCGCCCCCCCCCCCGAATTGCCACTGCTGCCTTTGGCCAAGCCTCTCGGGAATGTTGAGAAGACCGCCCAGAGCCTCCTACCTCCGTTTTCTGGTCTTGAAAACCCTGAAGTAACTGGCAATGATGTCATCCCCAGTCACTTCCAGTGGTACGCAGCAGGAGAGTGGTGCCAGAGGTGGTACTCGGCTGGGAAGGGGTTGAGAACCCCTGTTTTAAAACATTTCTATCCTGATTTTCCTATACTGATAATCCTATTTCCTATCCTACGCTCAAAGCAGGATTAAAACAAGATCAAAAATGCAATAATAAACTAACAAAATTTAAAAGAACCAATGACAGCACAAACAGAGTAAGATAAAAATGAACAGTCTTACAAATAGAGGCGTCACTGTAGCGTGGCGCGTGGGGCGGAGCGCCCCAGGGTGACACGCGCGTCACCTCCCCTGCGTGCGTCACCTGGGAGGCTCCGCGCGACCCACGCGTCACCCGGGAGGCTCCAAGGCCGGGAGAAGGTCTCGGAGCGTCCTCCCGGGCCTGTGCTCCTGGGACTTCTGAGGAAGGCCCGCTGCGCAAACGGTATTTATAACGTTCTTTTGCACATGCGCAGACTGTTGCTGAGGGAAAAGGGCTGCCCTTTTCCCTCAGCAACAGTCAGCGCATGTGCAAAAGAACGTTATAAATAACGTTCGCGCAGCGGGCCTTCCTCAGAAGGCCCAGGACAGCCGGCCCCGAGCCGGCTGCAACCATTGAGGGTGCGCCTGGAGCGGCAGCCCTGTCAGGCGCCCCCCCAAATCATGGCGCAACCTATGGCCGCACCAAAGATTTTAAAAGCGGGTGTGTTGGGGGCAAGGTGTCACTAGGGTGACGCGCGTCTAGTGACGCCTCTGCTTACAAAGAACCATAACTCGATCAAAGGCTAGGCAGAACAGAAAGGTCTTTGCTCCCCTCCGGCTTGCCAGCTTGAAAGGAACAGTTCCAATCTGCAGTGGGAGGGAATTCCAGAGGCTGAGAATAAGAAGACCCTGTCATGACTTACCCAGGCCCCAGTCACATTTCCAGCAGAGACAGAGTCTGCAACAGAGCCTCCATCAATGTCCTGTCCAGATTCATATGGAGGGAGATGGTCTTTGCCTGTGCACTCTTCAATAAACACACGTGAGTCGGGAATATCGGTGTAAAGGGCCACTTTATTGAATAACCTACAGGAAGAGAGAGAGGAGAGACCAGGAGACCAGCAGGAGTTGAACTAAGGCGGAGAATAGTGCCGCTGCGGCAACACGCTGGAAAGCTGCATCGGTTCCATCATGGATGGTCCAGTCATCAGCAGAACTTGTCAGTGGTGTGTGGGTGTCAAGGAAGAGAAGAGTCCACAAACAGCCCATCTGAAGTAATTCCACTGTTTTAAATTTTGCAATATCCCTAAAGATATAAGTTCTGCAACGTGAACAAAATGGAGGCCATGCATCACTTTTAATATGCGATAGTCCTGACTATATTGGCACCTTTTTATAGCATATGATTGTCCTTTCAGAATTACACAGCACTGCTGGGATGGAATAACCACGTGTCTGAAAGTCTTCGGTGGCAGCAACGTCCTTGAAGACTCCATTGTTATCAAGTGGCCAGTGTGAGGTGTTTGAAGGGAAGTTCAACTTGTTTATCCAAACGTTTCCCTGCCTGAGGACAGGTTAAGTGTCAGCTGACAATCAATTTTTCCTGAGGGCAAAGGGAGTGTGATGCTTCTGGAAATTAAGTTCTGGGGTTGGGAAAAACACAACAAAGCAGACCAACTGAAATCTCTCCCTTGTGTTCATAACTGTCTGGTATTTGGTATATATATATTTTTAAATGCCATGGAGGACTGCGATATTTAACTCTTCCTTGAACATGTGCTAATGCAATGGTATACACTGTGTAGGCTTGCCAGAAAATGGAACCCTGAGCATAATAATGGCTTAAATATATTAGAAAAGATATCAGAGACCTGCTTCCACCCATAGTTTGCAACAGTAGTAATAAATGTAGTAATAAATGAAATGTAGTAACAACAACAGTAGTAATAGATGTAGTAATAAATGAGTAGTAAATAGTGAGGCGATGCAATGTGTGTATTCCAAATATGGAACAAACTGTGGATTTGGCTTTACGTTTGGATGGAGCTTTAAAATCTTCACTGCGTATGCACAGAGCGTTAAAAATATCACAACGATCCTGTTGGGTAGATCATTATAATTCCTGTTTTATAGATGGGGAAAGGGAGTCTGGGAGATTCTGATTTTGAAGGCCAAACAGGGAGTGTAAGGTACAGCTGAAACTTTGGGCCTGCAGATTCAAGGCCATTGCTCTGTTAAGCATGCACATGTCAGTAGCTCTCATTTGTTACAACTTACTCCATTCAGAACACTAATGTAATTTCCAGTGCTTCTCTTTAATCTGATAATAAGGAAAGTTTAGAGTCATCCTCAGGTTAACTTGCATACATGCTTCCTGCTGATGCCTGAGATAAGTAAAACCAAATCTGGTTACTGAAGATGAGGGCCTTCCGGAAGGGATGGTGGCTTCTGTTGAATGGGTTAATTGTGTATTTTTCCAGGGGGTGAAATGAGCTTATACCTGCCTGCGCGCATATATCTGTGGTTTAACTTCATTAAAAGCTTCCCTTTTTAGTGGAAGTCATTCATTCTGATGCTCTATCTTTCCAATTACAGAACCAAAATTAAATAAGAAAAAATTGCAAAGACCACATGCCCCTTTCCCCCTATAAATGTAGGATCAAGTCATGCAGCGAATTCTTGTAGGTTTTCTCAAGTTCATTTGAGTGAATAAGTCATAATCATCTTCTCTAAGACATTATTTTGTCTAAAAATCCCTGCTAATAGATTGCTCTCTCTGTGTGTCACTCTCATGTCAAATGCTTTGTACATTTGAATGGGAAGTAACATAAACAGGAATTAAAATATAAGCTATCCAAATGACCTTGTGGAATTAACAAAAGGGTTCCTCTTATTTGTACTAGTCTTAAATTAAACTGAGATATTTCTTATGGTAAAATCCTACAGGTTGCTCTACCAATTATTATTTAACTTACAAATATGACTACTCTGCCCTACAGGTCAACCTCATTGTGGTGGATGATGAAATTCCACAGAAAGGTTAACATTCACTGTTAAGCTGTATAGGACTTTTAATAAAGTTTTTGGAATCCATTTTTTAGTTATAAGGGTTGCGAACCCCCAGTTCAGATAAAATACAAATAATTCCCCTTTGCCCTAATGCTGAAGTTCAGCCGTGTGTGTGTGTGTGTGTGTGTGTGTGTGTGTGTGTGTGTGTGTGTGTGTGTGTGTGTGTGTGTGTGTAATCGGTTCATATTTTTAAAGAAAACTGCAAGTTGGAAATGTTCTTAGCACAAGACACAGAAAAGTTAATTGCTGCTGTATATTCAATATTACAGTATAACAAGAATACTTAGAATTGTGTGTGTGTGTGTGTGTGTGTGTGATATATTAGTTGTAGTAATTAATATATTACTAATATTAGTAATATAATATGATGATGATTTTCCTGTTGAAAGTGATTCATATATATTATTTTATCATCCTTACAATTGCCCTGTAAGGTTGGTCAAATTATTATCCCCATCAGCCAGAAAGAGAACCAATGCTGAAATTTAGTAGTCAATCCAAGGCTAGTCAATAACCATGACTGAAGTGAGATGTCCTAAGGTTGGCAGTGACATATTTAGTTTCTTCCAAGCTAAAACATCTGAGAATGTTCAGGGAGAGCTAATTGAGTTTCTATAAAGTGAAATCTTGTGGGGGGGGGCAGGGCTCTGCACGGCCCTTCACTTCTTCTTCTTCTCCACCTCCCTCTTCCTTTTTCAATTCCCAGAGTGGGAGCAGAGGCTGGCATATCACCAAGTAAGGGGGGGCAGCATTTGGCTCACCATCTCATGCTAGGAGGTTTTGGTCCAGCTCTGTGAAATATTATTCAGTGAAAGGCGACAGAACTTCAGCAAACACCATCCTTTTCTCCTTGATCACAAGACCTACTGTGGTTAGATGTTGCCTCTTACCAAGCCAGCGTGAAGTCACAAGCATTGGTATTATACTGGCATTACTGGAATGCTACACAAATGTTGCAGGTAGATAGTGAGAATGTTTCAAAATTAGAATCATCTGCCAATCTGTTCTTATATCATTTTGGCATATAGGCCATTTTGCTAAGGAGCAAAATATTTTTCATGTCAGACTTCATGTTATTAAGATCTTCAACGTATAAACAACTGCCCTTTGGGACCAAAATATGCGTGCACCTTTCAGACTTCTGTATTCCAAATAGCAAAAAGCCCATGACTTCTCTTCTGTAAATGTCACCAGCTATCTTAATTCCTGCTCCAAAAAAAAGAAAAAGAAAAAAAGAATTCAAAATTCTCTTGTGCTGAAGATGCTGAAATAGAGCACATTTAAATGTAGGAGAGAATATCCTTCCTCAGCTTCTCAAGAGATGGTTTCGTGCTGTTATCATTGCATAGCAACCATGGGCCATAGCTTCTGCCTTCCGAGACGGGAACTTGACTGCCTTGTGTCCATAAACAATTTGGACTCCAAAGAACATTGCAACACGTAGGAATTAACAACCAATGTATTCAAATCTCCAAACAGGCGATGCACAATAAGCAGGTCTTATATTCAGATAGTTAAGTGTCTTGTGCACGGGCCATTTCCCTGCTGTATTCTGCTTCGGGCTTGTGGGCTGCTTCAGCATATCTGATCTGACTGACAAAACCTAAGTGGATTCCCTCTAACCCATGGCTTTTGACAGGAAGTCCTTATGGTGCTGTTGACAGATATTCACTTGCTAATAGCTGAACTTTCAATGCAATTGTTGGCCAAAACAAAGAAATCTTTTTATTAAGAAAAAGTCAGAAATCTCCCTCTGTCGTTCTTGTAAACAGTATACAGTAGTTCAATGAACTTAGGCGTTCGTATGCTATGACCTGATGCCATTGCATACCCTATCAAAAGATCAGGCTGTTAGGGCTGCAGTTTTGAGTGATGAAATCAGTACTACACGTGAATAGGCCTTATTCTATTGCTAAAAATATATTTTCTTGTCATGTTGAAGTCATGTGATTTCATTCCTATAATAATGAGCATTACTCATCCTAGAATTGGACTCTTATGTCCCAGAGATAATGAAACTGCTTTCTTTCCAAATCAAGTAGTCAGTATCTATGGAAGTGCCCATTTGCTGGGATGAGAGTCCTCCCAGAAGGAAGGTCTGGAAGGCCTCAGCATTCACCCCTGGGAATAAGGACCGCCAGTGGATTCTTTAATGATTTCCCATTACTGCCCCTGGGAGATGCTGTGCCCTCCCAAGAGTTCCCATGTTCCAGCACAATCCTCTCTACTCCCCCCCCCCCCCACAATTCTCCTCTGACAGCCCAGTCCAGCCCAAGGCCTCAGCGGCACAATTCAGGCACAATTGCAGCCTAAGTGCTTTAGGCCCGAGTTGTGCCTGAATTGTGCCGCAGAGGCAGAATTTGTGCTGCAATTGTGACTGAATTGGGTTCCGGCACAATTCAGGCACAACTGCACAATTCAGGCACAATTGCGGCCTAAAAGTGGGCGTGTTGGGGGCGTGTCGGGGGAGTGACGGGGGCGGTTACAAATTTGTTCCGGTTCCAGACGCTGGAGAGCCCCTGACACGCCCCCTCAAGCCCAACTCAGGCACAAAATTTGGGTCAACAAAAAGGGTGGACCCAAATGTGAGGAGACCCATAGGAGCCATTTTACCTTACCCACACCAGCCCTCTCCTAAAAAGTACTAACACCCTGGGCCCGAGTTGTGCCTGAGTTAGGACGGAACAGTTGTGGCCTAACTCTGGAACCGGACCAAATAGTTACCCTATCAGCACCCAGCCCCACCCAGCCTCTTTCCCACAAAAGCCCAGCCCCAGCCCTCCACTCACTCACTCACTCACTCACTCTCTCTCTCTCTGAGCACGTGGTGTGGGGTTCTGTCCCCCAGCAGCCACAAAGTGGGACTTAGAAAAGTTTTCAAACACCCCACTTCTCTCTTCTCTTCTCCTCTCTGCCCCCCTCTAGGGCAGAGAGGGCTGTTCTGCCTGTGGCCAAACTGTTTACTGCTGTGCCTGGGCAGCTGTCTCCATGCAAGTGTTTGCTAACCCATGTCTTTCTCCCAGCTCCTCTCCCCCCCCACAGGCAACAACACCAGCAGGTAAGTGCAGGTAAGAGCAGGGTTCGTGCTGACATGTGGTCTGACTTCTGCCTCTTTGCATAGAGAAATATAGGTAGGATACATGCCTCTATACCAATGTCTTGTCTCATAGCTGCCTGCATAGCCTGCCATGATATGCCTCTTTACCAATGTCTTGTCTCATAGCTGCCTGCATAGCCTGCCATGATATGCCTCTGTACCAATGTCTTGTCTCATGTCTGCCTGCAATGCCTGCCATGATATGCCTCTATACCAATGTCTTGTCTCATAGCTGCCTGTATTAATGTGAGCACACAATGCCAAGAGTGTGGAACTGTAACCCATATGTAGACACCAGCTGTTCCCCCCCCTCTTTTCTCCACAGGGTCTACTGACAGGTCAGTATTGCTAGGATTGCCATGGTTGTGACCCCCAAGTTGTGTTGTTGTCTCTCTCTTTGACCCCTTTCCCTTACAGGATCATGCTCACCTTACACCCAGGGAAGCAGCGCAGACCAGGCTCTGTGTCTCACACCACTCAGCTGTGTTTGATTTCTCTCCATGCAGGCCTTTGCAACCGGCACACTGGCATTCCTTCAATGGCGATTGCTACCACACACCAGCTGCCATGGAACACCCCGTGTTGTTCGTCCCCCCAGGAACGTCCACCACCACCTACCTTCTGGGGAGCACCCCTGGGGCCGCAGTCTGGTTGCCCCATGGTCATCTGCCTCGATGCTGCCAGAGGTCTGGGAGCCTGCCCTGCAACCCTCCTCAGCTGCTGCTGCTGCTCCACCTCCCTGGCTGCCTACTTGCTGTCCCTCCCCTTTCTATGGAGCAGGCTGTGGTTCCACAGGGGAAGAGCCTGCGTCTCCAGGTCCATGGGGCACGCCTGCTGCTGCTGCTGCTATGTTCTGAGTGGCTGCTGTGCCAACCCCTGGCAGCCTCGCCTGGCCATCTCTGCCAATGTTCCAGAACAATAAAGATGCCCCTTGGGCAAAGGCCCCTTGAACAACATGACCCCAATGTTACACAAGCACTGCCCCACACACACAGAGACAGCGCCCAGCACCCAAGGCCCTGCATGAATCCCAGCCAGGGCCTGCCACAGCCAGCCCAGGGAGAACACAGCAGGGGGGCTGCCAGACCCTCTGGGCTCAGAGGGGAGGGGGGAGTTGGGGGGCCTCTCAGGCAGGCAACCACTGACAGGCGACATGGCGCACGTCCGCCACGTCCGTGAAGAGCCCTTTCAGCAACCGGGGCTCTCACCCACCCTCGGTCCGCCCGTCAACGGTGTCCGTTTCCGCCCGTCAACGGCGTCTGTTTCCGCCCTCAGTCTGCCCGTCAACGGCGTCCGTTTCCGCCCGTCAACGGCGTCCGTTACCGCCCTCGGTTCGTCTACATGAGAGGCGGCCGTTCCTGCATTGCCTCCATCTGCGAAGTGACCCCTGTGTCCCTATTGGTCTCTGCAGACCCCTCTCCCTGTACCCCTCTCCCACCAGCCTTGTTGTCTGTCTGTTTCTGACCCACCCGTGCCCCTCCCCAGCACCCCCTGTCTGTGTGCCTGCCTCCCCTCCCACTCCCTGATGATGGACGCTGGCATCCCCCACCCCGCTGGAGCGCCTGCCGCGAGGTGCCGACGTTGCCCCATCTGGGGGTGTGATGAGCTGCATGAGCCCTTCACGCTCGCAGCAGACAAGCCCAAGGCATCTCTCGGTCTTGGCCGGGGCACGGAGCAGAAGGCATGCCGGGATGCCTTCTCTGTGGGCATAGCCACGGCCCTGGAGGCCCAGGGCTTCAGGCAGCGCATGGGCATGACCTGGCAGAGGTGGTTCCAGACTTCATGAGACCCCCCTTGTGTGTGATGTTCCCACCCCCTCCCCCCCATGACTCCCACGTGCAGCCTCAACGTGGCTTGGGGGTGGCATCGCCTTCTGCAGGAGGGAGGGCAGTGGCACTCCCCCCTGCGGCAGGTGGCTAATGCCCAGGGTGCCCTGGGGCAGCTGGCATGGGCACAACCTCTGCACTTCCGCTGACTGTCGCACGTCCAGTGCCTGCAGGCCCACCTGTGGCTGCCCATCTGCTGCGAACGCTGCAGCAGCTGTGGTAGGTGCACACAGACGAGCTGAGGAGGGGGCTCTTCACTTCCACAAGACTGACAGCTCCCCACAGGTGCCTGCCTGCCTCTGTGGTAAGTTTTGCCTCGATCCTGGCCCACTGCTCTTGCCTCCTGCCTAACTCAGGCACAGTTGCAGCCTAACTCGGTCCTATTTTGGGCCCCGATTGTGCCACAATTGGGCCTCAACTGTGCCTGAGTTGGGCTGAGTTGGGCTGGACTGAGCCCTCAGAGTACCAACCAGCTTTGCTTCCCATCATGTTACCACAACATTAGACCAACACAGAAACCACTGAAAGGAACAGCAGCATGTGGTTGGTTGCTCAAGTGCTTCCTCCATTAGGCCTATTTAGGCCTTCTCCTCCCTAAACTGTAGTGGGCTGATAGACTTCATAGGGGGATCTACCAGTGATGTCTAAGCTGCCAGGGATAAAAGATGGTACTTCAGCTACCTGCAATTCCTGGTTCAGTATCTCTCTACTAGACCCAGATGCCTCAAGCCTTGCTATTGATCTGTTCTGAATTGTCTACCCATCACTGTGAAATGAACGTGCTGGGGTTGTGCTAACATCTGTACTGTGCTCCACTGCTCTCTGCTTTTGTTGGAGTCATTAGCTGGTGCTGCATAGGTGCACTAGCTAACTCCCGATCCCTTTTCCTGCTTGTCTATAGTTGCCTACTCATAATTTTGCTAATTGTGGCATTCCCTGCTATGAAGAGGCAAGTCAGGGCAATTCCATGATGAGGGGGTGATTTAAAAGAGAGCTGGCATAGTGCAATCGCTAAAAGTCTGAGCTGAGAGTCCAGAGTTCCCTACTTTGAAATTTGCCTTACCGTGAACTCATTAGGTGGCCTTATGCAAGGCACTCCCTCACAGCCTCGGCTGCAATATGGGGATAATATTGTAGCAATACTTACCTTACAAGTTTGCTGTAAGAATTACATGGAGATAATTCATACTCAGAAAGTGCTATACAAATGCTACTTTTTAACATCATGTTGTCTTTGTTGGGCAATGGCTAGAAGAATCCACCTTCATTTATATTTAAGCAACAGCCCAATCTTATGCTCCCCCCCCCACTGATGCAGGTGAAGCAAAATGGCTCACAATGCATCCTTTGGGGGGTCAGTCCCAGAGGTTTTCTCTGGGTAAGAGGAGAACATCCATTCCCTTACCACGGGGTAAGCCTCCATAGTGTGGAGGGGTGTATTCAGACCTGTGCCAGCAAAATTGCTGGTGCAGGTCCGCATGGACCCTGGTCATGGGATCGGGTCCAGGAAGGGGGGGGTTGGATTAGGTGGTCGCCACTGTCAACAAACCCACCCCCTTCCCTTACCCCTATCAACACCCTGTTCCATCTTCCCCTGCCCCATCCCACCTCTCCTGCCAACTTACCATTGTCAGTGGTCCTTTGGTGGTCCATTGCTGCATGCGGGGCCACTTTGGCCTTGCCACTGGTGGGCTGGCAGCACGTAACTCTGCGCACTGGTGACAGGCTGTCAGTGACAATCGTAAAGCAGTCCCTGCCATTGGAATGCTAGTTCTGGTAGCAATGAGTGGGGATAAGATTGGGCTCTTACTTTTAAAAATCAATTATCGCTTATCGCTTTGTTTCCAACCAACCTGACTTTCAGAAATAACATTCCACATAATCATTGTTTAAAGAGGCTGCCGGAAATGTAATATCGAATCCTCCCTGACAACATTTTTTTTTTAAAAAAAAAAAACCTCCATTCACACATCTACACACCAGAAAATTGAAAACAGTCTGGCTTCTTCCTGATCAAATATATAAAGACAACTTGTTTTCAAAGAGCAATTCATGCGGCCAGCTGACCTTTCCATGGTACCAAATTAATCCTATTTCGTCTGACCAAGCAATAAGCAAGTTGATTAGTATGCTTAGTGAATTCCATGATGAGGCAATGTGGAAGGAATGTGGAGATGAAAGTCTTTGGTTTCAGGAAATGGTGCCTTCGAAAATTAAGTTAACAGACCTCTTATATGTGTTTATCGTGTTAAATCATCATCATCATATCCTAACTGGTTTAAAAGACTCATAACTGTAGTGGATTTATAATCAGAAACATTTCTGAAATTGAGGTGTGCTATTATTTAATATATAGCTTGAAAAACACTGGAGCTCAAGACCTTAGAAATTATCTAATTGTTGATGCACAGACATCAAGGCCAAGAGGGTATTGTTTGATTGCAGCCAAAGAAAAGGGGCATGAGATCCACGGCGTCAGCTGAGCTACAAAAAAAATCTGAATATAGTGCATTTTTAGATTAAAAGATGCCCTTCCAATTTCAGAAATGGAAGTGATTCTCATCTAGTGATATCGAGCCATTTCCACATTTTTACACATTTTTAACAAATAAATATTTGATCTGGTTTCATTAAGAAGCCTTATGGGAGCCTGGCAACTGTGAAATCAATAGGGTCAAAGTAGATACGATGTCAGAGCTATAATTTGGCCTTCTGTGTTTGTTTAGTAGAACAGTTTGATTAGGACTAGGGGAGGGGGAGGAAAGTGAACTCTCTCCCTTGCTCTGAAAGGCCCCCTATTTGTCTTGGAATGGAGGCTCCCATCAACACCTGTGCATCTGAGCCCCATGGGCTGCTATTTATCTCCCAGGTCCCAGTTTTCCTCCCATGTCAAACAGCAACTACAGAGACACTTTGGGCTTGCTTACCCATGAGGTGAGGTGGGCTGCCTCAGGGAGTGGATGAGTGCAGGCAGCCCACCTCACCTCATACCAGCACAAGCCCCACCCCTGCCAGTGGTGTTCTCGCCCCCGCTGCATTGCAGTGAGAAATACCCCCCCCCCCAGTGGTTTTTCTCCAGAATAGAGCTCCTAGAAGCCTGGGTGGGCGGGCAGGTAGGTCAATCATGGAAGCCGTGCGGCCGTTTTTCAAATGCTGCTGCGGCGCCTGCTGCCCGGGGGTCCCCGCCCCATTGCTGACTCCACTACTACTTCTTTCATAATCTATATGAAACAACGTTCTTCTCAAGTTGCATAATCAGGTTGTGGAATTCAGTGCAAAAAGATACAGAGATGGTATCATCAATGGTATCTATCAGTGGCTATTATCCCTCATAGCTAATTGGAACATCCAAGTTCAGAACATATCTCTGATTACCATGTGGGGGACAAGTAGCTGGAAAGGACTGTTGCCCAGATACCCACCACAAAAGACATGAGACTGTGTGATTTGGAATAAAATGGGCCAAGTTTATTGATCTATAAAAAATCATCAATTTACAACTGCAGTGGATCAACACACCCAAATTCATCTCCCCTCAAGTGCAGGTAGGTACCTTGGAGGAGACAGCTCACCTGCCCAGACCTTCCCGGGCGACACCACCCTGGCTCTAACCTGAGGTTACTTTTCAGGGACTCCAGTTTTTCAATGCCAATCCCCAGAAAGGGAGTCAAGGAAGACAAATTGCTCTGCTTACGTTAAGCCAGAAAGCCACTAAGGTAGAAATCACAATTCAAGCCCAAGGGACCACCAGCCTTCATGTCCAAGCCAGCCAGTCTCTTGAGACCGGTTCTGGTTCTCCCTCTGACTTTCTCTTACTTAAGGGTAGACATCAAATCCCTACTCCTACTCCATGTTCCTCACTATACCTGTCAGTCATGGCCACTCTTGCTAAATGTATCTGGTGTACGTGAAAAAATCCTCCATCCCAACAGCCAATCAGATGTAAAGCAAAAATTTCCTACCCAGTCCCTAATGGGGACCAGCTAATCCCAAACTATCATGGTGGGTGGGCTGGGTCATGAGCTCCTCTAGTCCTGGGATGCTGAGGGATGGAGGTGACATGTAAGCCGCATGTCTCTGGTCCTTCCCTTGGCTTGCTCAGGCACCAGTAAGTACCCAGCCTAATTCCAGCCACGTGCAGGCTGGCTGGGACAAAGTACCCAGTCCACATCCACAGGTGAGAGGGCAGCGTCCCTTCCAGAGGTGTCTGGTTGGCCATTGTTGGAAACTGCTGTCCTGATCTAAGAAAGCAATTGTAGAATCCGGTTTGTGTTGGCCTGAGGATAAATTGCACAGGAAACCGTCCCTTAATCCATATGTAGCGTATAACAAAGGGTTTGCAGGAAATCGTCTGCAATAAACTGCCATTACAGAATAGTTTCTAGTTAAAGGTTAAGCCTAAATAATTTCTTTCTGTGTTCAAGGATTATCAGTGCAGTTAGTGTTACTGTAAAAAAAAGAACACTGGTTTTTTTGTTTGGCATCTGAATCCCAAACACTAAAATAGAAGTCCCTTCTGGAAGAAAAGTCACTTTCAGTTCATGAATGAGTTGTCTGGTGTGTGTGTGTGTGTGTGTGTGTGTGTGTGTGTGTGTGTGTGTGTGTGTGTGTGTGTGTGTGTGTGTGTGTTATAGACAGCTGTTTTATTCCCTTTTTACATAGAACAATCAAGTATTTCCTGTTCTAAAGATCTTGGCCTTGTCATATTGAAGTATGACAAGCTAGGAATCACCCAGATGACAGGAATACTATAGATGCTTTATTTCCTTTGGAGTGTATTGTGAAAGACTATGAAATCCCCTTCCTGAGCCAGCTGTGTCGCTTCCAGAGGTTTCTTCTGTGACAAGTGCTGGGCTAAGATTAAACTAGGCAAAATTCCTGAAGTGACAGTGAATGGGGTTGATACAAATTATACTGTCCTGCTGCTTTGAAAGTACACATTACTAGAATCATTAACCATAATCATCCTCAATTACAAGCACTGTGAGCACGCATACAGCAGCCCAATAAATGCAGCCATTGTCTGGATGCGATGTCCATAATTCACAAAGACACAGTCACCTCTTCTGATTCGAGAAATCCCACTGCCAACTTCTAGGCATTATTCAGAAAGTTTTGAAAAGGAACCTTGCTTACCTCCATCTCTTGGCTGCTGGGACTGCACGGTTGGCGACAGGGCGCAATATATAACCCCCAGAGGACTGCCGATATTATCCCGGGAAGACCATTTGTAACATTTGCATCTGATCCATTTTCAAACCCTATGGATTCTGAAAGCTTAAAGTATAGATGTGTATTTCCAAAAGTCAGTTTGTATCTAGTTTAAATAGGCAATTCCTAGCAGAAATAATGCAAGACACTTAATTTAGGAAGATGGCTTCTAACACACTAAGAACCCAAGCCGATCGCCCATCACCAGTGCCAATGCAGCCGTGCCATGGAGGTACGCACTGCATGCTATAGCGTAGGGGTGGCCAAACTTGCTTAACGTAAGAGCCACACACAATAAACTTTGGGTGTTTGAGAGCCGCAAGAGAGATGTTTGAGAGCTTACAATTGTGTAGACGAGATAAACTCTGGGGTTTATCCAGAGTAAGAGGACAAATGTCCGCTTACCCCAAGTAGACCTCCAGCTGGGCCCTTCTCTGGATAGGATACCATGGCCCTACTGCATGGCCCATGCCGGGGGGGGGCGGATAGAATTGGACTTCCTGACAGCTTTCTGTGCAATACTAGCTGGTGGCGGTGGTGGTTCTCTTGGTACCTTATAATAGGGTGCATAGAAAACTGTTATAACCAATGCACAGAATAAGGCACCGCATAAGTAAGGCGAATCAAGTGTAAGCTGTGTTTTGTTCCTATATCAACATCTTTCTGTTGTGTCACAGGGAGATGAATGAAATCTCACAGACTCAATTCTGCATGCATTTCCATCGTTTTGAGCTGTAACTTTTCAAGGGTTCCATTTTCAAGTGACAGAACTTGGCAGGCGTGCTTACATACAAAACATGCGCCAAGACCAAAGCTCAAGAGAGGAACAATTCCGAGTGACATTGTTGTATCGCGACCTGCTATTTAGATCCCGTGAATTCACAGAATTCTAATGCAAATATGTTCCGTTCACCTTTTGAAGCAGCAGCAGCTGCATTTTTAGTCTAAATAAGGATTTGTCTGGAAGGCTCAAATATTAAGAGCTAGTCAAGTTAGTGGCAAGCTCAGGCAAATGGATGTAGCATTGGAGAAATGGTATCTAATGCAGTGCATTCCAAAATGGGTAGGGAAAAACATCTCAAATATTTTTGACTGCTTTCTGTACACAACGGTTTGCTTATTTATAGCACATATAAATTGCCTCTCTGCCCAAAGGCACCCA
Organism: Plestiodon gilberti rubricaudatus; assembly: GCA_026170595.1. Lineage (NCBI taxonomy): Eukaryota > Metazoa > Chordata > Lepidosauria > Squamata > Scincidae > Plestiodon > Plestiodon gilberti. The sequence goes on along the minus strand of JANXHW010000004.1, from coordinate 48,523,640 downwards.
AGGCACAACATTTAAAATGAAAAACCAATAATGCAATTCAATAAAATACTAAAATCTAATAAAAACCTAACATCATAATTAAAAACAGCAGCATTGCAAATACACCATAGAAGAGTAAGAGGACGCAAGCGGCACAAGTCATATCTGTAAAACTACTCAACAATACCGAAGTCTATTGTATAGCTTGTTGTTGCTACTGAGAAGCTTTATAACATCAGGGGGCTATCTGTAAGCAAGGACAGGCCTACCACCCAAGGCAGATAACTGGTGGCATTCTGAAATTTCAAATTTCTGGTCTGTCCTGTAACAGGTGAAGTGTGTGTGTGTGTGTGTGTGTGTGTGTGTGTGTGTGTGTGTGTGTGTGTGTGCGCGTGTGTGTGAGAGAGAGACAGAGGACCATAAAACCCTGAAATTCCATTAGAACTCGTCCTCACTAGTAAAAACTAGAAGCTCCAACCTGCATTCGGAAATCCTAGTATTACCTAGTAAGAACTAGACACTACTGAGTCTATTGGTAAAAATCTGCATCCACAAGCCACTATTTACAGCTATTGTCAGTAAATGGACACAGTAGCTTCTTACTAGGCAATACAAGGATTTCTGGCTACAGTTTGAAGCTTCTAGTTTTTACTAGTGAGAAGTACTAATGGAATGTTGTTAGGTCAAATCATCCCAATTGAGACCAAATTTGGTCACAGAGTGGTGCAGTTACCGGGAGCATAGGTTTACAGGAATTGGTAGGCTCCCTGAGGCACAGTCTGGGAAAGGGGTTTCCTTATACTACCCTCTCAAAGTCATTGAGTTTGGGTAGCGGTGCAGATAAGACTCTGAAGACGTCTAGTAGATGTGGTTACAAAGTGCTGTGATCAGAACACCTGCTGACCACTGGCATGATGGCTGGACTTGCACTAAGTTTTAGGCTACAAGTGGCATTACGGGGTTTTCACTATCACAGGTCAAATAACTACCCACACCAGGTTGGGTTTAAATCAACTACAGTAGTTTCATCTTATTGTAGATCCCATGTAATCAATTAAAGTTTACTAATAATATAATAATATGGCCATTATTCATCCCATACCTCTTCATTTACTGTTTCTGGGAGCAATATGCTATGCCCTTCTGATCAGGTGTGCACTCCTGTTTGTAAAGAACTAGTGGCTTCCACTTATTGATCTTGTTCCCATGAATCCCCCCCCCTTCTCAAGCATACCACTCAAAAGTCAATGAGAACAACATGCCCTTTTGTGCAGTCAAGTGTCTGAGCAGATTGTCCATTAGTTAATAATGTGGAAGATTAAACTGCTTTGCTGGGCATATGCTGCTCTGTTTTCAGAAACAATAGACGCTTTAAAGGGCTGGTCTGTCTAATTAATTTCTGCAGGATTCAGAAAGTCAGTTTTCAAGTCTTTGGCAAGTCTGGGCTTAGATCTCAAGCTACTAAAGCATTTGAAAAAGAACTTTTATTTTATAACTAGAGAAGTGCAGCCTTGTCTAGCACAAATAGTCCTCATTATTGATTTTCTGTGACTCAGGTGTTTGGAATATACACGCCCAGGTAAGATCATCAGAAACACTTTATGTGCACATGATGCCAGCTGCAAAAAATATCCCTCCCGATGTATTTCTTTTATGCCTCCGCACAAAGTTAGGTTTTGTGACTGCAAGTCATTTCAGTCTTTTATATTCATGACTCCGTAATTTCATGCTGCAGCCATTTAAAGAGACTTAGGGTGATAAAAGTATCTACTCAGCAGTTGCCCAGTTTTGAAGTGTTAACACTCTGTGGGCAATATGGTCCATTTGCTGGTTTTTTATTTTGTAAATATGACATTGGGGAGCACTGGACTTTCAGAGAGCTGGTAGATTTGCTGCCATTACTCAGAACTCACAGAACACAGACAGCAAAACAAATATACTCTAGTGCTCCCCTGAAGTTACCTGCATGACTTTGTGACAATGATGTTAGAACAGGATTACGTGCTATCAGGCTGCATGCTGTGTGTGTGTGTGTGTGTGTGTGTGTGTGTGTGTGTGTGTGTAGATAGATAGACCGACAGATATAGATAGATTCACTTAAAGCAATATCTGAACAGAGTCTAGGATTTGCCTTACTTGAACTAAATCCAATAGCAGAAGATGGAAATAGCATAAACAGTATGGGAAAAGCTAATGTGGTCAGTACATTTTACCAAGCAACTGGAATATAAGGCACCAATGACCACAAATGTCTACATTTCAATTAGTCACAGTCGATGGTAACGCTTTTGCGTTTGTAGCCCTTCTTTCTCTTACGTTTCGGTTCCCTTTGCTGGTATAAAATACAAGTTAGAGAAAGAAACAGTGAAAACATTTTGAAATTTATGCACACAAAACATCCCAGGCACTTTGTGAAGGTCAGGCAGATTAGTCATGATTATACACAGATTCTGGGTCAACCAATTTCCTTGGTGCTAAGATCACACCTCCAACATCTTCCTTCCCATGATTTTTTTTTAAATACAAAAATCTTTCTTAACATGCTGCATGTAGTTTTTTCTTGTTTCAGCAGCCACATTTCAATAATCTCATTAAATATAGAATAAGACTAAACACCAGCAGCATCTTCCTCAGTGTTGTTTTTTTTCCCCCTCTTTATGCCAGCTGGTAACCTTTTATTGCCTGACATCAACTACAGGGAAACATTGCAGAGACTCACTCTTTAATTGACACAGAACCTTGAATTCTGTAGATTCATTCAGTAGACAGCAATCAAAAGTGAAGGCTCTGCCTTCGGAAAAAAACCTGTAATATTTGGAAGAATGTTAGCTGAGCATAAGGAAAGGCAAACTCTCAGGATAGCATGTGCTATCCGAGATATAATTAAGGGTTGATACTCCACCTTCCACCCAGTGTGATAACAATGTCCCACTGGTAGAAACGTATGCTAAGGAACGTTTTTGTTGGTCATGATGGTTTGGGAGCCAAACTGATGTGTGTGTTTTTAATGCCAGACTGTGTTGTTGTTGGGAGGGCTTTGGAGAACCCCTCTGAGAAATTTCACTTGCTTTACAGAAACTTGTTTGGCTTTCCTTAAATATTATCAGATGTTTATCTGTGGGAAGTCTCCTGAAATCTGCTTAGAATTTAGCTTTTTTCAAAATGTTGAGGTCTGTCCTACTTATTTTTTCTGTATAATGAAAATACCAACCTTCTTCTAGCTCAGATATGGCAGAGTGACTTTGCCCATCCTGGTCGGAAGATCTTGCTTTCCCATTGATAGAGGTGCCTTTGCAGCTATGGCTGTTTTTCCCCCAACTGAGTACTACCTTGGTGAATAATTTATGGAGCCAAGGAGAGAGACAGATGAGTGGTGAGAGAGCAAACAGAGGCCACAAACAGTGGTGTGGTGTGGCATCCTCAGTACTGTGGGAGAAGAGGCAGAGGGCAGGAGGATGGGAGTGCTATGCACAGCAGTGAACCAGCAGTAGTGTCGTGAATGGAGTTTTTGTTGCTCATTGGGGTAAAGTTTTGAGGACTTGTCTGGGACTTAGGTAAGGCTGTCCCCTCCACATTGAGGCTATCCCTCTCACTGATTACTTCTTCCTGTCCCTTGAATGGGTATGTTGGCGATCTGCTAATCCCAAAGTAGATTCATAATAACAACAAACTAATATCTCCCCTCCCTCAAGTTTTGAGCAGCTTGTGAGCTGGGCCAGGTGCTGGATATATTGAAGCAATGCCTAAGAGGGGGCAAAAGAGAGGAGAAGGGTGCCAGACTAAGGCACCCAGGCATATATTAGTGTAATCATTCCCTTTTGAAGATGAGGAGGGGAGAGACACAACTAGGGCCCCCGTGGCTCATTTGGAGGCCACGGATAGGTCTCATCGGGTTAACTAATGTCACTCAGGTTATTTCTAACAGAATATAGATCCCCGAAAAGCAAGGGGAGAAGGGGTGTGGTGAGGCGAGTAAGGGAGAGGTGAAGGTGATACTTAGCGTTTCTGAAGAGCTGGTTCTGGTGGTTTCTGCATTGGCAAAAGCAGGTGAGAGTGCGGGTCTGGGAATCCTGGAGCCAGGGGGCTGACACATCTCACAGAAGACAACAGGGTTGTAGAAGACAGGGGTTTATGGGCATAGGATTCCAACAGGCACCAAGCAATGCACAAGGTAAACAATACATTTGTATCAGTGGGCATAGAGTTTCTGGTCCATATCCACTTTTCAAGGACGAATGTATGTTTGTATCTCTCATCTATGGAACCAGGCATGTTAATTCTGTAGCAAATTGAGGAACATAGCTAGTAGGCCAGTTCTCATGTAAAGGTTACTTATGTTCAGAATGATGAACAGCCCAATCCTATAGGGTCAATCCGCTAGGGGAACAAGCATCCCACCAGCAAAGATTGCCTTATGGCAGTCACAAACACCTCTCCGGCAGTGTGAGAATCCACATGCTGCCAGAGTGCCGCCGGGAAGGTCAGATTGGCCCCACACATGGCAACGGACCGCCAAAGGTCCACCAACCCAGGTAAGCTGGTGCGGGAGGCAGAACGGGGCAGAGGAAAGGTGGAACTGGGGGGGGGGCAAGGGTGTGCAGAACAGGGTGTCGATGGAGGGAGGGCAGATTGGGTCTGGGAAAGGATTTAGTGACAGCAGCATCCACCAAATCCAATGAATTCTTGACTCATTGCCTCATAGATATACATGTGATGGAAGTGGGGAAGATTCTAGCTATGCCACTTTCATAAATGGGAATAGAGATAGATACAGGCCCAAATTATATGACTTTCACAGTATGTTCATGCTATGTCCTGAGCATATGATTCACAGCTATGTGCATAGGCCTCCTATGTAGATATGTGGACTTTGGGTATGCTGACACTGGGTGGGACTATCTAGCATTTGCATAAGCAGCTACCTTCTCTTGCTTCACCCCCGGCCCATTGTGGTCATTATTGTCTACATCAGTGTTTCTCAAAGTGTGCTCCTAGGAACCCTGGGGCTCCCTGAGACCCCTTCAGGGGCTCCACATGCACACCATAAGTGGCCCCCAACTGCTCGTTGCTGCACCACTCTCCACATGTGCCGGCATTCTGGGTCTCCTCGAGACTCTGTTTAGGAGTGTAAAGGGCTCCAGAGACTGAAAATTTTGAGTACTGCTGGTCTACATCAACTTACAGTGACTCTCCAGAACTGCAGTCATAGGTCTTTCCCCACCCTACCTAGGAATGTCAAGGAATAAACCTGGGACTTTTTGCATGCAATATACACATATACCTCTCTCTCTCTCTCTCTCTCTCTCTCTCTCTCTCTCTCTCTCTCTCACACACACACACACACACACACACACACACACACACACACAGAGTCTATTCTCTTCACTCATTAAATTCAGATTTATTTGTAAATGGGCTATGCGTACTTTGGAGTTTGCTGTTGTTTTTTTCTTCTTTACATCAAAAAAGAACACTGTGCAGCTGTAGTAAATGGAATGCTCCTGGGAAACAACCTAGAAATTACAATAATGTTATTCATTAAACAAAACAAAACAAAAACCCAAGAGCTACTATGTGAGTTATATTTAAGGATCATTGTTGAGAATCAGCACTGTAGCATGAGATGCTGAGTTAACAGCCTGTACTGGTTACAAATATAATTGTAAATAAATGTGTTATATGATGCAGAGACATGAGTCTTTGATAACTACATGCCATTAAACCGCAACCATATTGATTAGAATGATTGTCTGCAGGGGTTTCATACAAATTACACATTTCTCTATGATGCATTGCCTAAACAAAAACATTTTGGAAAAAATCAGCTCCCTTTCTTTTCAATTTTTTTCCCTGGGTTTGGTCACTATCATTTGATCTAGCATTCAAACAACATGGAGTGCTTCTTGGTGAGTGGAGTAACACATCGTATCTCAGAGCATTTTGTTGGGACTCTTCCTCCAGGTAGCAGGTAGAAGCAGTATGACTATGCTTTTGAATGTACAAAAAAAGCAAAACATGGAGAAAATATAAAAATGTGTGGTTTCCGGTCCTTAAGCGAACTAAGATCCGAGATTTTGAAACTTGCAGAACTGATCAGGGGAAGTCCTTAGCCAGGAAAAGACTCAGAGCCTTGATAACTGTGGGTCTGATTAAAAGAATATACAGATATTGACAACATATAGGGAGATAAAATGGTAGTATGACTTTAAAGAACCTGGCAAAGGCAGCAGTTAATCTCTCAACTGTAATAACATGTGTGCTATGAAGAACTAGAACAGATAGGAGAATGCGACACTTTTGACAATGCCCCTCACCGTTAGGAGTGAAACGTTAGGAGGAAAAAGTTTTTGTTTTAATAAACCGTGGCTTATAAACCCGAACAGCAATTTCATTCATTTTATGGATAATTCCGTCCATGAAAGCCTGACTATGTATGTAAAATATAAAAAGTTATGCAATTTCTACTATGTTGAAAAATGCTTTTCAACTTTATTATTTCTAACAGTGGATGGGAGACAAGAATGATTCCCCAGCCTGCTTGCCCTATATCTTTGCTTCATGCTTTTGTCCTGAAATATATTCTCGAGAAGTATATTCTGTTATATAGAATGTTTTTTTTTTAATCAGATTTCCCAGAAGCATTTTTCTTTCACCCCCCACCTAGAGAACACATCCCACAGTTGTTCAGTTTCTTGCTTGCCAACTGCTACCCCGCCATGCCCCTCTCTTGACAAACGCAGTTCCTAATCTTGCTTGCTAACACCTCGTGTGACACAGCTGGCAATAGCTTTGCTAACACTCCAGACTGGATCGTGACTCAGGCTGTCAGCTGACTTTTCCTCCTAGCCCTGGTTGAGTTGCAAATTCAGTCTTCTCAGCAGGGATCTTTTGTTCCTGCTTCTCTACCTGATACAGGAAGTTAATTAGTCAAGGAAGCCTGCAGTGCAGGAAAATACCGGGATGTCTTGGCTCAGTGGTGCTAGGCTCTCATTAAAATTACATGCAGTATCTTTGAGAAAAAAAAAATCTACCCTCACTACTTATGTCGATCAACAACCTGTAGTTTAGGTGGCCACAGTGCTCTTTTTAATACCGTAATATCTGTGTGTGGGGGGGAATACTTTCATCTATGTTGTTTATATTAGCAGCAGAACATTTTTCTAATGTGGAGCCATAATGCAAGCTCATGCTCTGTGATGCCTGAACTTGCTTTCACTCAGCACAGAAACCATCAAGAGGATCATAACACCTTCTAGACGTAAGACATTCAATCCCAAACAGCAACAATTATTACAAGGCCTTTGTGTTTTCCTGCTATCAGATCATGAAGAAAGTTCAATTGCCCTCATACACGCACCCTTTAATTCTCATATGTCAATGAATTTTCACTATACACTGTAGGAGAAATTCCTTGGATGTGACCTATTCATGGACGGGTAGCCCAATCCAATCCTCCCCCAGCATAGGGTGTTCAGCCTGGGCTATCTGAGAAAGGACCCTGCTGGGGGTCTACTCAGGGGAAGTGGACATTGGGGGAAGTGAACTCTTTAGCCGGCGGAGAATCAAGCTGCCCTGTGTTGGCTGAAAGGGCCTGAGAGGGGTGATAGGATACGGCGTCTGATGGGAATGCCAGTCCCAACCCTTCCCAGGCCTGATCTGCCCACCCCAACCTCCTATGGGTGTATTTAGACTTATGCAAAGCCATTTTGCTGCTGTAAGTCTGAGGAGAGAAAGGGGGTGGGGCAGCCTGGGAAAGAGGGAATAGGATCTGGTGCATGCTGAAATCTGCCCCCACCCTCCCCAATCTGCCCCAAAATTCCCCTTGCCCTCCGCCTTCCCACTCATGACATGTGTCTGCTGCCAACTTACCGGTGCTGATGAAGGCTTGCTGTGCTGCTGCCCATTTGCAGCAATGACCTAGCTTTCGCACCACCAAAAAGTGCCCTGTGCTGAACATGAGTTTCAGCAATGCAGGGCGACCAGAGGACTGGGCCCTATGAGTCATTCAAGTTGCAACAATTTACTAGATTTATAGCATTTAGAAGAGAGAGAGAGAGAGATTATTGATGGATGGATGGATGGATTTGATTTATCTCATTCTATCCCATAGATATAATTAGTAGAATTTAGTTGTTCATCATCATCTAATAAACATTTTTTCTGAGCAGAGTTTCTGGGTCTCCGGAGGCTCATACTCCAGGGCAAAGAAACAGATCAACTCAAGGCTTTTCATTCTTTCCAAGGTACTCTATTCACATAAAATATACTGCTATTACATGTTCTTGCAAATCCCCTGCCACCTCATTGTACTCCCACACACATATTGGGCCTCTACAGATCAACATAATGCAACCTAGACAGTAGTGTGCCAAAAATAGGAACTAGCAAAATGTATGTGGAACAGATTTCCGAATTAGGCAGGGAATGGGGCCATTGCCCCATATGCCCAATAAAACACAGACAACGTGGTGTGGGTTAAATGGGTCACAGTTAATTAACATCTATAAAATCTGCAACAGGAACTTCCTAACCTTAACTCCACCCCCAATTGATGCAGGTTCTAAAACTGGGGGAGACAGCAACGGTTGTCTATCCCCCCAATGGGTGTTACAACCCAGACTCAGGACAACCCAGAGATACAGGAAGCTGGACTAGATGGGCCTTTGGCCTGATCCAGCAGGGCTCTTCTTATGTTCTTATGACTCATAGCCAAGGATCACCAACTGACAGTCCCCAGCTTTTCACATCTACCCCCCCCAACAATGGTGGGGGGTTGAGGAAGCTGTGAACTGCAGAGAGCCCACTCCAAGCCACAAAGCCCCTAGAAAAGAGCTGATCCTGCAATCCTTGTTCAAAGGGATTCCAACCAGCACCCCGAGCTGTGTTGTTCTCTGGGGTCAGTCTTGGGTCCCCTTTAACCAATCAGCTAAGCCTAGGATGCACACTGATCATTGTTCTGAAACAGTGGCGTTGCCAGGCGCCCCCAGTACTGGTGCGCCCCCCCCCGACGCCCCCCAATAAAACTGTCAAAATTTTAGGTTTCGGTTTTGAAACCTATTTTTGACAGTTTTTTGGGGTTTTTTTTTTCTTTTGTCAGCGATTTTAAGTGTAAAAAACGGGATTTTTAACGTGTATGTATGCTTTGCGGGCACTTAACTTGAATATGGGGCGTTCCAGCGACGTTCCAGCACAATCTTCTTCCTGCGCCCGGGCAGAGCTTCTCTCTGCTCCCTGGAGCTGACTCTGTACTGCCCCCAGCAGCGCTTTCCGGAGTTTGCACATGCCCAGAACGTCCCTGGAAACTCCGTGGGTCTGCGCATGCGCAAACTCCGGACACTACTGCTGGGGGCGGTACAGAGTCAGAGCCCGGGAGCAGAGAGAAGCTCTGCCCGGGTGCAGGAAGAAGATCGTGCTGGAACGTCACTGGAACGCCCCATATTCAAGTTAAGTGCCCGCAAAGCATACATACATGTTAAAAATCCCGTTTTTTACACTTAAAATCGCCGATAAAAGAAAAAAATGGGGAAAATCGAAATGTAAGGAGGCCCGCGCCCCCCCCAGAGCCTCAGCGCCCCTACGCCCTGGGGCCCACTGCACCACCGCCCCATATCAGGCGACGCTTCTGTTCTGAACTCCATACCAGCACCAAACCTGCTAGCTGTGACCTATATGGTTAAAACCCACCCCAACCCCAAACAATCTGGAGTAGGCAAACAACAACAACAACAACCCCCTCTGCAGCCTGAAAAATGCAAGAGCATGCAGCTCCAATGGCAGGTATATGTCCCACCCTCAGCACAAACCAGCCAATGGCTGGTTACCATCATGCATGCCTCCCATGGGGGATGGGGCAGAAAACCATGCCGTGACGCATGGAGCAACATTAATTAGTACAGAAGACCTCACACGCAAATCATTGCCATCTCAAGTTAAAATAGTTTTAGGAGTGAGAAATAAAATATCCATTCTTGAGCAGACAGTATTAGGACAGATGGACAAATGGTAAAAAGCAGCTTTGCATGTTCAAATGCCATGAACAGGTGAATCAAGTAATGTACACAATAAGCCATACTGAAGACATATTACACAATGCACTGTATTCTCAAAGACAGAAGCATGCTTGCTTCCAAAAAAGAAATGATCCCAATTTTGAGAAGATGTTATACACTGTTACATGCAACCCTATCATTCAGGCTAACAAGACAACAAATCCAAACTACAGAGCATGCAGAAATGTACAAAATGCCAATAAAAACTCATTTATCCCATATACATCTATTTAAAGCCTGCTGCAGCTTGTATTCTTCGAGAAATAAGAGTCTGCTACTACTGGGCTCTGTAATTAAAGCAAATCATCTTTAACCTATTTGTCCCCGAGGCCATATTTCCACAGAACTTCCAAATGCCAGTTTGCCACATGTTTAAGGTACCCCCAAATAGAGAAAATTGCCTGCAAAAAAATTCCCAGGTGTGCCATATACCTGTAGCATGGGTGTTGCAAACGCCACTCATTGGGGTTTAAGGCATAACAAATTTGTCCATTCATTCCTATGTAAAGCATAGACCTGACAACACAAGATCTCAAACACACACATAGTTGTGTTGTGCACACAGCTTATGTGCTTTAGGATTGTGTAGGGGGTTGTCCCAGCACAGTGTACCCCACTACCTGCCAGGGTTTTTAATGGCAATTTGAACCCTTTAATTGCTGCAGCTGAAGTTGTGAGTTCACCAATACAACGTTCAAAAACATAGTTGTGTTCTGCACACAACTTCTGTGCTTTAGGGGTCTGCAGGGGTATATCTCAGCACAGTGTACCCCAAGTTACAAGTCCCTGCCTTCCAGGTTTTTTTTTATGACCTTTCAAAACCCCTGTAAGTGCTGCAGCTTTAGTTGTGAGTTCAGCACAAAAACACTCAAAAAAAGTAGTTGTGTTGAACACACAACTTCTGTGCTACAGGGTTCTTTAGGGGCATGTTTCAGCACAGTGTGTATGAAGTTACAAGTCCATGCCTGCAAGAGTTTTGTTGTTATAGCTGTTAAGAGTTCGTTTTTGCAAGATGTCTTGCAAAGGTAGTTTTTGATGGGTATTTAAAAATTAAATGCCTGGCTCGCCTTTTGTTATACAGCCAGCCTTATAACAAAGGCTGTTATTCCACCCACCCCCCACATAGCTGGAGGCTAGTTCCTGACCCTTGTATGCACATGTTACTGGAAAAATACCATGTCACCAGGCTGGGCTCAGCCGGGGGGGGGAGAACCCCCCCCAAGAAATTAACAGCTAAACTGAGCTCCCTTGCAACAATCCAGCTAAAAATCAGTATATAACGACAGCTGCCTGCAAGGTACTTGCAATCACTCAGTTGAGGCTGGAGGCATAATTCTGAGTAGCCCAGCCTTCAACCCTGTTGTGATAGGCTCAGCCTGATGAGGGGGGGAAAGAAAAAAAACCCTAGAGATAAACATCTACATTGAGCTGCCTGCAAAAATCCTGCTGAAAATCAGTATAACACAGCAACCTGGCAGATCTCTGCAAACAGTCAGTTTGAGGCTGGAGACAGAATTCTTAGTAACCCAACCTTCACCCCCTCCTAGGCTCAGCCTGAGGGGGGAATAGAAAAACACACACCCAGAAACAAACAGCCACATTACAGGAATAGCATTAGATTACCCTGTAAGGCCCAATGAGTTGTTTGTGCAACGCCTTGTGTTTCTCCTTCTTACAGCTCTGTAAATCTGGTCACCTGCACCTGAGGTGTTGGAAACAAAGAGGATTCAAAAGCCAGGGCCCTGGCCATGAGAAAAAAGCCAAAAATCCACTCACAAAGTACAGTGGTGCCTCGCAAGACAAAATTAATTCGTTCCGTGAGTCATGTTGTCTTGCGAATAATTTTGTCTTGCAAGTCACCTCCCCTGCCGTGCTATTTACTTTTAAGTATTTACAGTACTCACAGTTCCCAGAGCTCCACTCTAGTAATGCACACCGTTTCTGGAAGGGAAGGGAAGTTTTATCTCTGCTTTGCCTTTATCTCTGCTGGTGTTAGCTATTTGTCAGGTGATAATCGGTGTGGCCTCGGGCTGTACTGTTTGCAGTCTGCTAACCCTCTTGAATACTTTATTCAAATGGCAAGTGTAGCTGTCGCCTACAGTATCCTCCTGCCGCGGTGCCGGCCAGGCTAAGGGGCGGAGCAGGCACCACTAAATGCACCATTACCTCTCCGCCGTGCAACAGCTGAAGAGGCTTTCCTCGGCGTGAGGGCGGCTCCTGTGTGAGTCAGTAAGAGACTCGAAGCAGGCAGGCAGACAGCCTGTGCCGAGTTGCTGCTGCCGCTTCCGGGCCAAAACGAAGAATGGGTAGGGTCTTAATCAGTACACCTACTAGGATGGGAAGTTTTTCAGGATGGTAGTTTTATCTCTGCTTTGCCTTTATCTCTGCTGGTGTTAGCTATTTGTCGGGTGATAATCGGTGTGGCCTCGGGCTGTACTGTTTGCAGTCTGCTAACCCTCTTGAATACTTTAACATTTGAATAGAATGTGGCTTTAGGAGCTGAGTGTTCCACAAGACGAAATTGTTTTTGCAAGAAAATTTGTCTTGCGAGTCACCAAAAAACTTGCAAAATGCTTTTGTCTTGCGAGTTTTTTGTTGTGCGAAGCATTTGTCTTGTGAGGCATCACTGTATAGGAAATGATGCAATATGATGAAAATGGCTGCGTTAAGTCTATTCTGTTACCCATATAACCCAAATGAGGGCTTTGAGCAACGCCTGGTGCTGCTCCTGCTTACAGCTGTGTACAGCTGATCACTTGCACCTGAGGTGCTCAAAACAAAGTGGATTCAAAAGCCAGGGCCCTGGCCATGAAAAAAAAAACCATAGTTTCATTTCTAATTTCAGTGGGGAGGGGGTACCCTACAAACAATTCCTGCACCTCATTTTCCCTAAAAACAGTGATCTTTGCGCTTCTGGGGGGGGGTCAGTGGGGTGACCCTAGAACTCTGAAAATTGTTTTAAAAAATAGTTTCACCTAATTTCCACAAAAAAAAACATGAAAAATTGGGGGGGAGCCCTTTTTAAAAAAACTATTTTCTTTCAGACGTTGCTCAAAGCACTCATTGGGGACAAACAGAAGCAGCAAGAGCAGACCTGCGAAAAAGAAATTGCCCCTCTTGAACAGGAATTGTCACATGCAGCTCTAATTTATATTCAGTGATATATACAATGATCTCAAGATGGTTTTTGTTCTGCATTAAAGTCCTGCTGTCATCCTGTATGGGTGGTTCTTGTTCTTCATTATAGTCCTGCTGTCATCCTGTATGGGTGGATGCAAATTGGAAGGAAGGAAGAAGGGCCAGCCGAATGAAGCAGTTGCCTCAGGCAACAGATTGGTAGGGGCCGCCCACCTCTGTCTGCCTCCTTGCTCCCACTGGGCCTCCTTCTCCCACTCCCTGGATTGGAAAAGGAAGAGGGGGACAGAGCGGAAGAAGACAGAACAGAAGAAGAAATGTGGAAGAGAGGAGAGTGCTGAGCTAGAACATTGGAGTGTGTGAGGAGGAGCAGAGGCTAGCACATCATGGGGACAGCATTTGGCATGTGTCGCCTCAGATGTCAGAAAGTCTTGGGCCAGCCCTGAGTGGAAGGATACATAATCCTTTCTCTTATCGACATTTTCTCACTCAAAAACTCTCCCATGGAGAGAGTGCAGCTTGATGGGGAAGATACCCCAATCCTTAGGCTTACCAGATTTTCCTGGTTTTAAACCGGGACACCCCCCCCCCCAATAAATAAATAAAGTAAAATAAAATAAAATATTTTTTTCTGGACGCAAAGCACCCAGTTGCCATCAGAAAGGGCGGGCGATTTATTTATTTATGTTTACTTAATTTGCTTACCTGTTCCGCCGCCGCTGCCATTGCCACCGTCTTTGCTGCCAGCCGTGGCTGCGGCCGCCATCGTCGTCATCTTCGCCGCCGCCATTGTCTTCAGCAGCAGAAGTGGCAGCCACTGCCGCCATCGTCATCATTGTCTTCGGTGGTAGCCGCAGCGACAGCCACCACCACTGTCTTGGCGGCGGCGGCGCCATCGTCGTCGTTGTCGTCTTCGTGGCTCCACCACCATTTTTGCCGTTTCTAGAGCCTGGCTGGCTGCATTCTAGCCAGCCAAGACTTCAGCTCCTGCTGCCACCTCTGCTTGAAAAGGGTACAAAGTACCTTTTTCCCAGGTGTCGCCATCATGGATTTTGCGAAATCTCGCATGATCCAAGATGGCGGCACCCAAATCTCATGAGGGTAGTGTGCCCTGACGAGATTTGGGCGCCACCATCTTTGATCTCACGAAATTTCCGAGATCCAAGATGGCGGCGCCTGGAAAAAAGGTAAGTTTTTTTAAAATTTAAAGCAGTGGTGGAGAAGGCTTCCACCAGGCCCGGATAGCCCAGGACCAATCCATTTGTCCCCGAGGCCTGGGTTTTCCGGGACGGATGTTAAGCCTACCAATTCTATCCACTGTGTTACGAGCAGCAACTTGTTGCAGGGAGCAACTGTGGGAGTGGAGTATGCCTTCACTACCTGCTCATCGGCTACCCAGGAACAACTGTGGGCCACTGTGAAATGCAGGATACTGGTCTAAATGGGTCTTTGACCTGGTTCAGCAGGGATCTTCTTGCGTTTATATGTACACTGCGCTGGTATTTCCTCTGCTTTTTCTTAAGATTATGTGTTCCTTTGTAACTGGAAACCATCTTCTTATTCCTTTGCTACATAAGCCATTTTGTGAGCATTATTGTTGTTGAAAAGTGGTTTATAAATGTTCTTAATTGGCCTAACTGAATCTGGAATATTGTCATTCCCAATTCTATAATTGTATTCATTCATGAAGAGGTGTATTCTAGGAACTGGGTCTTATATCTACCTCCTTCTTGGGCAGAGACTCCATAATACCCTTGACTGAGCTTTGACCCAATTCAGTTCACTCAGCAGCACCATTTCCAATGAGCATCGGTGGAAGTTGGTGCTGTTGGTGGAAAAGGAAGTCGATTCCAGGTCCTGAGATTTCACACCTTTACATCTTAGGCAGAGATCTAGAGATACTATCACCACCATATTTAGGATGGGCAGCCCAATCCTACCTAATGCCCCATGCGGTGATGGAGCAGCACTAAATCCCACAGGGGAGTTTCTGACTCGGGAGGCCTCCTCAGGGTAAGGGAACATGTGTTGAAGGCAGATCAAGCCCGGGAAGGGGGATAGGATTTGGTGTACATCACTGCCACCAAACTCACCCCTTTCTAGGCCCAATCTGCCCTTCTCACTGCCCCATCTCCTCCCCATTCCATCCACCCCCTATATTTATTTTAGAATGTGAACTAAACAGGCCTGTTAACAAGCATGGAAAGGGAGGGGATCACCATAAAGCACATGCTGAAAAGGTGGGGAAAATATTGTATCCATCCGGCAGTGAGAAAGTTTTAAACTGGGTATATCTAAATTAGGTGAATGTAGGTAATTAGCAGCCTAATCCAACCCAAGGCTTATTCCGGCCTAAACGGCGCTATTCTGTCCTAAATCGCCCTAGGCCTAATTTAGGACGGAATAGCGCTGTCTAGGCTGAATTTACGCTGAGTTTGTGACAGATGTAGGACAAGTTTAGGACGGATGGACCAAATGCGCCGCGCATGTGCACAACGGGCGCCGTGAGATATTCCGTTCTATGTTCGGCCTAAGAGTGGGTTTGTCAGGGGCGTAACGAGGGCGTTCCTGATTTTAGGTCCATATCCAGACATTGGCGAGCTCCGACACGCCCCCTTGAGCTCTGAAACGGACCTAAAATTTAGGTCGACCAAAAAGGTGGCCCTAAATTTGAGGAGACCCATAGGCACCATTTTACCTTACCCACTCCAGCCCTCTCCCAAAAATTTCAAACACCCCACCTCCCGAGTTGGGCCAGAGTTGGGCTGGAATAGCAGCAGCAATGTCTGGATATGGCCGAAGATAGGCACCCAATCAGCACCCAGCAGCACCCATCCTCTTTCCCACAAAAGCCCAGCCCCAGACCTCCATTCTCCCTCTCTCTCTCAGAGCACGTGGTGTGGGGCTCTGTCCCCCACAGCAACAAAGTGGAACTTTGGTGAAGGGGAGCTTTAGCTCCAAAATTACACAAACACCTCACTTCTCTCTTCTCTTCTCCTGTCTGCTTTCTGGACTTCTCCTCTCTGCTCCCCTCAAGGGCAGAGAGAGCTTCTCTGGCTGTGGCCACACTGTTAACAGCTGTGCCTCGGCAGCTGTCTCCATGCAAGCTCTTACTAACCATGTCTCTCTCCCAGCTTCTCCCCCCCCCACAGGCAACCACAACACCAGCAGGTAAGGCAGGGTCTGTGCTATCTGCCTGTTTGCCAATATATCTGACTTCTGCCTGTTAGCCAATGTGTTCCCTGATATCTGCCTGTTAGCCAATGTGTTCTCTGATATCTGCCTGTAAGCAAATGTGTGATAGGATATCTGCCTGTTAGCAACTGCGTTATAGGATTTCTGCCTGTTAGCAACTGCGTTATAGGATTTCTGCCTGTAGCCACTGTGTTCTCTGATATCTGCCTGTTTGCCATGGTAACAGAACCCTCCATGTTTGTGGAAATATTACTTGCCTGTAGACAACAGCTGTCTCACTCTCTCTCCCCCTTGCCCCCACAGGGTCTACTGACAGGTGAGTGTTTGTGTATTGCCGTGCCATGTTCAATGCTCCACAGTTGTGTTGTGTTCTTTCTCTCTGACCTTTGTCCCTTACAGGATTATGCTCTCCTTACATCCAGGTAAATACCTCAAACCAGGCCATGAGTGTAACCCTTAGCAGCTGTGTGTTTTTTCTCTCTCCCTGCAGGCTTTTGCCCGGCCACTGACACGCTGATGTGATCTCAAAGTAGGCTTACCATATCGCTGACCGGGACGCTCCGTTTTACCCTTAAGGGGCAGGGGGAAAGGAGCCAGAGCGACGCTCTGGCTCCCTTCCCCCCGCCCCGCCCCTTAAGGGCAAAACGGAGCGTCCCGGTCGGCGATATGGTAAGCCTATCTCAAAGGCTATTGCAACCAGACACCAAGCGGACTTTAAACTCCCCCTTGTTTTTTGTCTTCACAGGAACATCCTCCACCATCTACCTTACTGGGAGCACCCCAGGGGCTGCAGGGAGGGAGCTCCACGTTTGCCTGCCTCGATGCTGCCACATGCCAAGGAGCCAGCCCTGCAACGTTCCTCAGCAGCAGTTGTTGTACTTGTTTCCCCTCCACTTTTGTTCTGCAGGCTGCAGTTCCACAGGGGAAGAGCCCATACCTCCAGGTCCCTGGGCTGCTGCTGCTGCTGCTGCTTTCAGATCGGCTGCTGGGCCTGTTACCACCCATGCCAGCCTCGCCTGGCCAACTCTGCTTTGGTTCCAGAACAATAAAGACGCCCCTTGAGCAGAGCCCCCTTGAAACACATGTGCCACACATTACACAAGCATTGCCCCCCACACACAGACAGCCCCCACCAGTCAAGCCCCTGCATGAATCCCATCCAGGGACTGCCAATACCTTCCCAGGGGGAATGCAGCAGGAGGGCAGCTAGACCGCTAAGTCACTGAGGGGGGGGAGTCAGGGGCGCCCCAGGTTGCCAAACACTGAAAGCCGCTATGGCATCCATAGTGGAACTGCTCGCGGCAGCCGCACCCGGGTCACGCCCGTTCAGCAACCGGGGTTCACCCACGTGCCACACAAATGGCACCCATCGCGCATGCACCGTGGCAGCCACCATTAGGTTCCCCGCTCCCCCCATATGACACCCACGTGGAACCCACCATGGCATGGGGTTGGCAACGCCTGCTGCAGGTGTGGGGGGGCGGGGACTCTCCCCTCCAGCAGGTGGCTGAGGCACAGGGTGCCCTGTGGCGGTTGGCACAGTCTTTGCGACCCTCCGGCGACTGTCCTGCGACCGTCCCGTGATGGGTGCGAACAGAGTGCCGGCCCCTGCGCCCAGGCTCCTAGCAACCGGATTGCTACAGATGTGGGGCGGCTGCCGGCGCCTGCGCCTGGGCCCTTGCCGACCGGGCTGTCAAGGATGCCGTAGCTGCTGCAGTCGATCAGCACTGACAAGCGCGGGAAGGGTGTGGCGCATGCGCGAGACGGACGCCGAGCCGCAGGAGCCTGCCTGCTTTGGAGGTACGTTTTGCCTTGATCCTGGGCTGGTGCTGGGCCATGGATATTCCGGACTACCTAACTCAGGAATAGCAGCGGCCTGACTATGGCCTAGCTTAGGCCGGAATAGCCAGAGAAGTTGGGTTGGATCGAGCTGTAGGTAATCTAAATTAGGTGAATATGAGTACATAGCCAGTGGAAGACAAGGACACTATGCCATATTTCAGATCATCTTTTTCTTTAAGATGTTGTTATGTGTCTTTATTGGGGTACACGGGCAAAATAAATATCAAAAGGCAGACTGTGAGCATTAATAGAAGGTATCTGAATAGCACAATTTTATCCTTTGATTTGACTGAATCTTTGGCTTTGACACTGATTCTTATTCTGGCTCTGTCTACTCAGTTGCTTTTATACAGTTTGTTTGTTTTTTTTGTATCTCAAAAATAAATGCCCTACTTTGCTGAATTATTTAGTGCATGGCCTGACCCTTAAAGGACCCACTTTCTTTATTGTTCCTTTTAGTTTCTATGGTTAATGGGTATTTTATGATAGTTACACTTATGATTATCTGCAGGTTTTGACAACATGATGAAGAAAGCAAACAACTTTCTAGGGAAATATGACCTTGTTGAGACTGTGAGACCTAAATGTTCATATAAAATGCTTTAGATAATTTTCACCGCCAGCCAAATTGTTTAACAGTTTTGATGAGAGTGCTCCACGGCATCATTTCCTGCAATGACAATCATTGGTAATAAGCTTTGTTTCTGAAAGGACTGTATCTTTCAGGCCTTTTGATTTCTTGCTTTCTGATGTATTTCTTGAACGCCTGGCCTCTGAAATGCTGAGTTGCATGATGTGTTATACCACAGCTCCTGTATGAGCAGACAGAAATATGGTGAGACATTATGTTGCGGAATTATTTACAACTTAAACCATTTCTCTTACAGTCAAGCCTGTATATAACCAAGGTGTATAGGGGTTGTACTGTATATGTCAGTTGTAAAAGATGTAAGATTTTGAAAATCCCATTTCAACTGCATTACAGCACAACCCTGTGCAAGTCAAGACCAGTGGAGAGTCCACCACTCCACTGGTCTAGGGTGTTACAAATGTGCATTAAGCACATTTGCGGCACCCTGGGAGTGGCACTGGCAGAGAGGCCGGCACCTCTCTCCCACACTAGAGTCAAGGCTGCACGGGCGATAGAGGGGTGAGAAGAGGGTGGAACGGGGCATTCCCAGGGGGTGGGATAGGTCAGTCAGGTCTGGGAAGGGGGAACGATCATCAGCGGCCTCCTCCGCTGAATCCCATCCCCCTTCCTAGGCAAGCAAAATAGGTGGTGCATATTCGAGTAGATCTAGTGGGGTGACTGGGGCTCTACTCGGGGTAAGGGGACGGACGTCCCCTTCCCCCAAGGAGAGCTCCAGCTGCGCCGGCATTGGGGCCTATCTGAATAGGATGCGGCGCGGGCTCTACACCCACGCTGCAGCCTAGCTAGACAGGATTGGGCTGCTAGTCATCTACGTATCACTTTCTTATATGTGAGAGCAGACATTTTGTTTTAAGTGTAACCAATGCACAGTGGTGACACTAGGGTGTGCGTCACCCTGGGGTGGGAGTTCGAGTCTCCCTGGGGGCATGGGTCACCGCGTCACCCTCCTCAACCCCCCTTCCGCCGGGTCACTCCCCCTGCCACCGTGTCTTCACGTCAGCCTCCGAGGCCGCTGCCGGCTCCGCATCACCCTCCAAGGTCGCCTGGTACGAGCTGAGAGAGGGTCATGATGGTACGAGCTGAGAGAGCTGAGAGAGGGCCGGCCGACGAGTCCTCATCGGCCGGCGACTCGGCCTCTTCTGACTCTTTGTGCACATGTGCGAAAATGCCGCTGAAGGAAGAAGAGGCCGAGCCGCCGGCTGAAGAGGACTCGTCAAGACCCTCTCAGGGCTCGTACCGGGCAGCCTCAGGGGGTGACGCGGAGCCGGTGGCGGCCTTGGAGGGTGACGCGGTGGTCTCGGGGGGGGGGGTGACACGGTCTCAGCACATCACCCTCTCCGGCACTAACATGTGAACAGGGCTATAATCTTAAAGTGGGTTAACTCTCC
Organism: Plestiodon gilberti rubricaudatus; assembly: GCA_026170595.1. Classification (NCBI taxonomy): domain Eukaryota; kingdom Metazoa; phylum Chordata; class Lepidosauria; order Squamata; family Scincidae; genus Plestiodon; species Plestiodon gilberti. The sequence goes on along the minus strand of JANXHW010000004.1, from coordinate 48,503,400 downwards.
TCCATGGGAAACCTGGAACTGTGGTTCTCAACATCCTAGTAGACTCCAGTTTATTTTCATTTATTTTATTTGAAAAGTTTTGTATCCAATCTTTCTTCTTTGCAAGCAAAGGTGACTCACAACTATGATAGAAGCACAGTAAAATGCAATCAAATTCATGTATCAAAAAGGGTGCATGTCCCCATTGGTTTGGCACTGTCATGCATGTTCTCAGCTGCCTAGTTTTGGTGCACAGAAAGGACTTTCCAAAAGTGAGCTGTTCCATTCTCCCTGTGAAGACCATTTGAGTTGTAAAGTGTCAAGAAGACTCTATTTCTGTATATTGACTTCAGAACGAATGGAAAACATCCAAGAGTAGGAAGTGTGCTCAGAACGTAATCATGTAAATCAGTGTTTTTTCAGGCATACATATTTCAACTTTACTCATCAATTCTAATTAAACCAATAATAATTAAAATTAAACAAATGGTCCAAGCAGTAATATAAATGTCAGTTGTAAAACAATTGAGTAATCTTGGCTTAGTCTGTCCAGTATGAAAAAGATGTAGGGAATTTTAGAACATCCTGAAAAATCTATAGAAAATGCAGCAAAAGAGTGTTCAATTAAACTAGCAATCTCACAGTGTCCAGAGTGTGAACCATAAAAATGGGATCATGCATCTCAAAGTCTGTTTTCTTCAAAAGTTCATACTGAATGCATTATTTATTTAATTTATTTATTAAAAAAAATTATATCCCGCCTTTTCCTATGCCGAAGGCAAATACCCAAGGCGGCTTACAACAAAAAATTGAAACACATAATTTAAAATGCATAAAATAAGTTTAAACAATACATAACCATACAAAAAAACAAATTTAAAAAATAATAAAATCCACTGGGGGGGGGGCGACAGTATGGAGCAGAGAAGCAGCATGGCAGAACATCTTGAGATACAGGAGGCAGACCACAACCCATCACCCAATCGCTAGACGAAACAAAAACGTTTTGAGCCCTCGCCGAAAAGTCATGAGGGAGGGGGTGGTTCTCAGATCCCCAGGCAAGGAGTTCCACAGTTGTGGTGTCACAGCAGAGAAGGCTTGCCCACGTGTTGTCACTCCCCTAACTTGCGATAGAGGTGGCACTCGCAGGAGAGCCCCATCAGATGACCTAAGTGAGCGGGCCGGAATGTATGGGAGAAGGCGGTCCCTCAGATATCCTGGGCCTGAATCGTGAAGGGCTTTAAAAATCATTACCAGCACCTTGAATTGGGCCCAGAAACGAATGGGCAGCCAGTGCAGCCGCTGAAGCAGCAGCTCAACAGAGTCAAACCGCCTAGCTCCAGTGACCACCCGGGCCGCTGCATTCTGCACTAATTGTAGCTTCCGAACCGTCTTCAAGGGCAGCCCCACGTAGAGCGCATTACAGTAATCCAGTCTTGAAGTCACTAAGGCGTGGACCACCTTGGTCAGGTCCGATCAACTCAAGTACGGCCGCAGCTGGCGCACCAGTCTCAGCTGGGCAAACACACCGCTGGCCACAGCCGCCACCTGGCTTTCCAGGGAGAGCTGCGAATCCAGAAGCACTCCCAAGCTACGCACCCATTCCTGCAGGGGGAGTGCAACCCCATTCAGAATGGGCAGATGACTCAGTACCTGCATCGAAGCTTTCCTGACCAGTAGGACATCTGTCTTTTCTGGATTCAATCTCAACCTATTAGCCCTCATCCAGACCCCCACTGCCTCCAGACAGCGCTCCAGGAATTCCACAGCCTCCCTGGAGCGAGATGGCAAGGAGAGATAGAGCTGGGTGTCATCAGCATATTGGTGACACCCAACTCCCAATCCCCGGATGATCTCCCCCAATGGCTTCATGTAGATGTTAAAAAGCATGGGAGACAGAATAGAAACCTGTGGCACCCCACACTGTAAAGAGCAGGGCGCCGAAAAGGCGTCTCCCAGCATCACCATCTGGGACCTGTCAGCCAAGTAGGAATGGAACCACTGCAACGCAGTGCCCCCTAGTCCCAACTCGGCCAGCCGACCCAGACAGATACCATGGTCGATGGTATCGAAAGCTGCCAAGAGGTCCAAAAGGACCAGCAGGTATGCACTCCCCCTGTCCAGTCCTCGGCGAAGATCATCCAACAGGGCGCCCAAGGCTGTCTCCATCCCAAAGCCCAGCCTGAAGCCAGCCTGAAAAGGGTCCAGATACTCCGTTTCATCTAGTATCCCCTGGAGCTGAGACGCCACCACCCGCTCATTCACCTTACCCAAAAAAGGCAGATTGGAAACTGGCCGATATTTAAATTGGAGGAATCCAGATTTTTTTTTTCAGGAGAGGGCGCACAATTGCGGTCTTCAAGATGCTAGGCATCACTCCCTCCCGCAAAGATGAGTTCACAATAGGTTCCACCCAATTGGCCAGCCCAATCCGCGCAGATCGTATTAGCCAAGCTGGGCAAGGGTCAAGCGGGCAGGAAGACGATCTCAAACTACCGAGGACCCTATCCACATCCTCAGGCTGTATAACGTGAAAAGAATCCATAATGATGGAATTGACAGATGCCATAGGGACAACTTCTGGAACTGTTAAACCAGAGTCCAAGTCATGGCGAATCTGAGCGATTTTATCTGTGGAGTGCCTTGCGATCTCATTACAGCGGTCCGTCGAACACTCCAACTCACTCGCTACAGGAGCCGATTGGAGCAGATCCCGGACAACTCGAAAGAGCTCCGCCAGCCGGCTACTCGCAGACGCAATGGTGGCAGAGAAAAATGCCTTCTTCGCTGCCATCACCGCCACGGAGTAGGCCCTGAAATGGGCTCTAGCCCATGTTCGGTCAGATTCATCACAGGTTTTCCTCCACCGTCGCTCTAGCCGTCGGCCCAGTCGTTTCATTGCCCGCAGCTCCTCAGTAAACCAAGGAGCCACCTTGGCTCGACGGCAAGGCCGTGGCCGTTCAGGAGCAATCTGATCCAAGGCTCTCGCTGCCTCCCCATACCACAGGGCAGCCAGAGCATCAGATGAGTAACTGACCTGGGAAGCTGGGAAATCCCCCAGAGCCCTCAGGAAACCATCCGGATCCATCAGTCTCCGAGGGCAGACCATACAATTCGGTTTCCCAGCTCTGCAGGGGTGATTGAACGTTGCCAGTCTAAAACTCACCAGATAGTGATCCGTCCAAGACAAAGGAGTGATCTTAACCTCCTTCATAGGCAGATCACCATCCCCATACCCAGCAGTGAACACCAAGTCCAATGTGTGCCCTGCACCATGCGTTGGGGCCATAATCCACTGTGACAGGCCCATGGTCGCCATGGTGGCCATGAAGTCCTGAGCCGCTGCTGTCTCAGGGGCCTCAGCATGAACATTGAAGTCCCACAGCATTAACATGCGTGGGGACTCCAATGCCACCACCGAGATCACCCTGGTCAGCTCAGGTAGGGAAGCCGACGGGCAACCAGGTGGACGGTACACCAGCCGCATCCCCATCCTGTCTTGCCCCTGTAGCACGATGCGGAGACACTCAAACCCAGCACACTGTGGGACAGGGTATCCAGTGAGGGAGATGTAATCCTGGTAGACCACAGCAACAACACCCCCTCGCCATGTAGCTGTGGCTGCTGCATTACCTGGTACCCCGGTGGACACAGCTGGGAAAGGTTCACACCACCAGCCAGATCCAACCAGGTCTCCGTGATGCAAGCCAGGTCGGCACCCTCCTCCAGGATTAAATCCCGGATTAGGGAGATCTTATTGTTAACTGACCTGGCATATAATAGCAGCAGTTTAAGGCCACAGGGGTTTCTCCCAGGCACTCCCCAGGCTCCAGGGTTGGGGGGAGGCCTAGAAAGAGGGATGGTCTGCCTATGACCATCCCTCCTTCTCCTGGAACGACCAGGCCAGCCCCCATCGCCATATCGCCCTTGGCCCGTTACACTTTTTATGGTGGCACCACTACTCCCTCGAACATACCAACACATCTTCCCGGAAAGGGCTCACACAAACACAAACACACACTTGGACAAATACAAACCCAACACAAAACACTGACGCTGCCTCACATTATATTCTGTATGTGTTTCTCTTAAGCTGTCAGTGTGTGTGTTTCTCTTAAGCTGTCAGTGTCAGGATTGCAGTGAAATCCTGCAGAAAGCACTGCAGTTCACTGCAGAGATCAGTGAAAGCACCCAATGTATTGTAATTGTGTAGTTCAACTGGCATCTAATTGAGTATGTGTGCATGAGTATGAATACATATGTTTAATGTTTGCATTATCTTCATGGCTTTTTTCAGTTTGCTGTGGAAAACACTAGTGCAACACAGTTGTTCTCTCAGCAGTGATAATGTGTGAAATTGCCCTGGCATACGTCTTTCTTTTTATCAATAATGTGACACCATCTTTCAAGACTGAGGAATTCAACATGGGAATGACTAGTGGGAACACTCACTTGACTTGGAATTTGTAATTTGAAAATGTGGCCCTAAAATTACTTTCTACTTTAGGTCAGGTTTTTTTCCCCCTGCAATATAACTCATTAATTCATCGTAATAAACATTTGTTTTCTCACAGAAGCTGTAGGTTCACTTAAACATAATTTGCAATATGCAGTAGTATATTTTTAATTGGTTATTTCTGTAATGCGAGGCCCCTGAAACATCTGTTTATTTATCTCAACAATATTAGCTGCATGAAAATGAATTATAGTGATGTCTCAGGGCCAAACCACACTTTACAATAAATGCATAGTTTGCCCCTGTGGGTCGGTCTCTCTCTCTCTCTCTCTCTCTCTCTCTCTCTCTCTCTCTCTCTCTCTCTCTCTCTCTCTCTCTCTCTCTCTCTCGTAGGAGCTTCCTACTTAGTAGATACCTACAGTAGGTCCCAGGCAATATATGGCTCTAAAGGGCAGGGACATCACTGTGTGGGGGGGCAGGGGGCGGACCACCCCAGATGACTACTCATCTGTCCCTTTGCCTCATTTAGTTCATTGATCAGCATCTTGCTTTATTTTGCACTCCCCCCCCCCAATTTTGATTTGTCAACCTTTTAAATAAACCTCTTTTACTTCTATGGTTATGCCTGCCGCATTTCAGTCCACTTGGGAGGAAGCCAGTTGTGATGCCTACCAGACCACACAAGTTTTACTACTACTGCTTTACTACTACTTTGCTTTCTAATGGGATGCCCCCTCCCTGCATACTGAGGCGTTCTGTTAACCTGGGTGGGAGGCTTCCCCAAAGGCGACCACTAGCCTTGGCTTCCTAGACATCAGCGGTTGCAACGAAAGCTATCATTTCTCCCAGTCGATCCAGTAAAAGCATGAAACAGAGAGCAAGGGAGAAAGGTGCTGTCACTAACCCATAGGCTTGACTCCTGTTCTGCCCTCTGGCTTCCCTGCAGGCACGCTGGAGAACTGCAGCTTCACAGTGTCTGACATTGTAAGAAAAATAGCTTTTGAGAGTCGCCAGGGCTTCAAAAGCAGCTTATCAAGCACTGCACAAAGCTCCAAATGCAGGTGACTATGCAAAACTCATGATGCAGTCTTATTTCAGACACATCTATCTCCTTTACTCAACCATTTCCTTTTTATCAATGCTGTTTAAACAAGCCGAGTTATCTTCTTAATAATTCTCAACATGCTTCGAGGAAATGCCCCTTTAAAGAACATTTCACTGTTTTACATTTGCTTGTGCAGAAATGATTGGGCTTACAGCTTTATCAGTGTGAATGACTGTCCTATGAACCGCAAATGGTGTTCTGCCAATGTAGTAATTATCTTCTATCAAGCTTTGGTCATATTATATTTATAGCTTAATCAAATCAGTGTTGTACCATTGATGTACAAATTCGAAGTGCAAGAAAATAATGATTGCTTTAGATAGCTGTGACCATTCCCTACCCCATAGCTATGCTTCAGGCAAAGACTAAAGGAGAAATGATCAACTAAACATTCAGGATGTACAAATTACAACCTAAGAGACCAGCAGTGAAACAGAAGCACTGCTCCCTCTTTACTGGAGAGTCTGGGGTCTTGACAAAGGGAAGAAGACAGGGTAGAACCTTAGTATCTAGAAAGCAACTGGTGGTATCCCTCCTTCCTCCTCAGCAGTCTCAGCAACACTCCGTTGGGAAGTTCGAAGTTGGAGGGGCAGGTGGCAACAACTGCCTTCCACAAATATCCAACCATGGCAAAATAGTTGGCAGAGGGGAATGGCGGAAGCTCTCTCCTTTGATCTCCTTTTGTCAGTCACTATGGAATTGGAGATTTGGAGTGTGTAGATGGTAGTGCTTATTCTTCTCAAATGTAAAGTGTTTAGGCATACTTGTAAGCCACACCCTTCACTGGGAATGTCATCGCCCCATTTCCTCTAGTGCAGGGGTTCTCAACCTTTTTCACCAAGTGTACCTCCTGGCACGGTCAAATTTTTTTAAGTACCCCCTGTGCCAATTAATTAATTAGCATTAATTAATTAAATTAATACAATGTAAAATTTAATCATTAAAATGACTCATCTTACACTGTTAGCCACCCTTTTTTTCCAATTTTTGCCACCCTTTTTATTTTAAAAGAAAATATCACCACAGGTCTCCCATCCACAATAAACCACCGCCTGTTGGTTTACGTAACCCCAGGGGTACGCGTACCACAGGTTGAGAACCTCTGCTCTAGTGTGTGCGGACTGGCTGGTGGTGGATGAGATTATCCTGGGTTGAAAGGCATTCTGCACTTGCTTCTTTGTAGTTACAAATCATCCCAAATCTCTTGGGTGGGCCTCATGTTTCTGCCCATGCCCCACTTGCAGATTTCCTCTTTAAAACTTACGTTTTTAAGGACTGACCTGTATTCAGCCACAGGAGGCTCCTGCTCATCTAAGGAAAAGTTATCAGGCAGCCCAATCCTGTGTAAATTTCAGTGGGCGGTCTAATGGCCGTCCGCTGTATCCTATGGCCATTGCGGCTGCCCTGGCATGGCCCGGGGCGTACCTCAGGAGAAGGGGATGTTCATACACTTCCCCCGGTGTAAGCCACGTGGGCCAAAATGGGACTCAACGGCTGCACGCCAGCTCTGAAGCTGGCGTGGTTCTGGGGAGGCCATGTATAGCCGGCCAGGACTGTGACAGGGCATAGGATATCGGCGCATCTCAGCGCCGATAGTCCCGCCCCCTCCCAGCCCAGGCCAGCCAATGGCCCCCTCCCCTGCCATACTCCCCACACCCCCTGCACCGACCGGTGCAGCACTCACCTTTTGGCCAATGCAGGTCCAGGTTGGTGCCGGAGTAAATGGTGGCGGTCTCCGCGCTGGTGCTACTTAACTCATTGGGTGCCAAAAATGTGCTTTACGGTATGTTTATGGCACCCTAGGTCAGCGAAGTGCTAGCTCTTCCATCCTATAGTTACACAGGATTGCGCCATAAACATAGGGTGCTGATCAAGGCAATGCTGGTCCAGAAGAAGGCTACCCTGAGAGAGGTTTTTCAATTGCAATACGAAGTACTCAAATGCTAGGCAATGTTTTTCTCTCTTTCTACAAATGGAGCTTGCAATATTAATATTTTCTATTGAATTTACATTGTGTGCACTTTGCTTGCTTTCTGAAGCACATCCATAGTGGTTGTAAAGTAAGAGTACATAATATCCCAGTGTAGGGATATTAGACAGGGGAAATATCTGGCATTATGCATGTTCAAACATCCCATCCCATTTTGCACATTGGTGAGAGGGGAGGAAAAAAATCTATAGTCAATTTAACCTGGAATAAAATTAGTTTCTAATTCCTCATGTGGCGAGGGGGTATTTTACATGTGCACATACCGAAATAAATTATCTTATACTGATGAGCAATTGCTGGGAGAGGAGGATTTTTTTTTGGGGGGGGGACAACCCTATAAACGACTCATTTCTGGAAAAAATATTGCCCTCGGGCCAGAAAGGTTAGCACTGGTTCCTAATAGGGAGAAAGCAGGTAGGGAAAATGGAAAGGCAATGGATAGTGATTGCTGGACATTCTTATCAGTAGTGAGGCACATGACACTTGCTCAGCGGGCTCAGGACTGGTGTTTATGAAGAAAATCATTTCTGAAAGCATCATTTTTCTCCTTGTATCTGATGAAGTGGGCTCCAGTCTATGAAAACCTATGCCACAGTCTGTCAGTCTTTAAAGAGCCGCAATGTTCTTTGTTGCTTATACACACCAAAAATAGGTTGCCTGTATTGGTCACTTGAAATAAAAGGAACAAGGGCAGAAAATAATGACATTGGTTGTCATGTTTGGTCTGCATAAAGGTGGGGTTTTTTTGTATGTTTTGGCTTCTTTATCTGCATGTTACACGTACTGTATCTACTTAAGGAGATTATTCCAGGAAATCATAGCCAGGAACAACAACACCCAGTTTCCCACCTATAGAACTGCAGTTTGCCACACAAAGTAAGATGAAACGTTCAATCAATATACAATACAAGGGAATTATCTAATCACCCTTAGATAACTGATTGCACTAACTGCTACCTGTGGACATAGTTGCTTTTTAGCAAGGAGGCTGTTGTTGTAGCTTTTTGAAAGAACAGCTGGCTGACCTGACTGATAAAAGCAATACTACAATACAGAGCGATAGCTTTCATAGCCAGCAACAATTTTGTAAGAAATAGGGAACACGGGTTTAGATGCCATGTTAGAAAATGTATTTAACAGAACACAAAACACACAACGTTTCGTCCACTTCTGTGGATGTCTTCTGGTGTACAGCAGAACCATGCTAGCAAGACGTAAAAAAGATGTAAAGATGTTTTACATCTTGCTAGCACGGTGCTGCTGTACACCAGAAGACGTCCACAGAAGTGGACGAAACGTTGTGTGTTTTGTGTTCTGTTAAATACATTTTCTAACATGGCATCTAAACCCGTGTTCCCTATTTCTTACAAAAGCAATACTTTTTCCCCTCCTGCAAATGGTGCCTGACCTTAACCATGCTGAAAATGTCTCTGCAACCTGGAGAAAAACCGGAGGAGCAGCAAGCGTTGCAGCAATCACATTCCTGGCCAGGTGCTCCGTGTCCTGTCTTCAACTCTTCTTGGGACTGATCTGTCCATGATGTGAATTGAGATGGTTGCCTCAGGACACTGAGGTCCAGGCCTGGGAGGCACAATCACATGACTACACACACACTTTCTCCTCCGCCCCCGTCTCTCTCATGGATCTTACCTTCCTTGAAGCTCTCCCTCACATTTTTAAAAGCTCACCTCTTCTTCCCGCACTCAGAGCTAGGGAGAGCTCAGCAACACAACACCCCCCCCCCCCCCAAGGCAGCTCAATAGCTGCCTCTCCTGCTGATCTAAAAAGCTGGTCCCTGCACACAGGCTTCCTTCTGTTTTGCATGGCTTTTTAGAAACAGAACGGAGGCAATTCTGCCTGCTGCCTCTCCAGAGATTGATGATGGAGGCACGCTGCCCCCCCTTTTTCCATTGGATGTCTGCTACCCTGCCTGTTTCTCATTGGAAGGCAACCATGATTGCAGCCTAGCTGACTAAAGCAGCTCTTGTGAATTGTAATGTATGTTCTGCTTAACTCATTGACTGTGCTGGCGAGGAAAGGCATGGCATGGAAAGGCAAGGCAAGGCTTTTTTTTTTTACTTGTTGGATCAGCCTCACCTTCCTCCCCTGACTGCTTATCCCTGCCTCAGGTGGCAGATTAGCAGAGGCAACAGCCTCTCTCATCTTCCACCTTGCTCTTCTTCCAGGGTTTGCTGAATTTGAGGAGGGAATAGAGACGAGGAAGTGGAAGAGTGGCAAGTGATGGACTAGTGCTTCTCCTAGAATAGGGGTTCTCAAGCTGTGGTACGGGTACCTCTAGGGGTATGCGGACCTCTTGCTGGGGGTACGCCAAGCCCTGCCCCTTATCTGCCCCATCAGCAGCTAATTAAGTGTTAATCAACATGGATTTTAAATTGTAATTATTTTCGGAGCCCTTCTGTCTCTCTGATTTTGGTTTTGGGCTTATTTTTGTACTTTGGAAAATGTACTTTGGTGGGGTGGGGGAGGGGGGAGCCTCTCTCTCTCTCTCTCTCTCTCTCTCTCTCTCTCTCTCTCTCTCTCTCACACACACACACACACACACACACACACACACACACACAAAGTTAAATAAGATATTTTTTCACATTTAAAATTGTTTTAGTACTTTTTTACTTAACAATTAATTAATTAATTAATCCAATTAATTAGCAGTTAATTAGCAGGGGATAGTTCAGAAAATTGGACCATTAGGGGGTACCCGGACCTCCAAAGGTTGAGAACCCCTGTCCTAGAGATATTCTAGCCCACCAGTCTTCTCTCCTCTCCTCTACACTTTCTCTTCTGCTCTGCTTCCCCTTTCCTTTCCAAATACAGCACCAAGAAAACAGAGTGGCTCTTCGCAGGCTGTTGCCTAGCCAGGTTGTGTGGGTGGTAACTTTGGTGCCTCACCTCAGGCACTCAAAGTCTTGGGCCACCACCTCTTCTCTTTACTGCTCCTCTGCTTCCTGGCCTCCCAGTTGGTGATTCTGGAGCTGAGCAGATGGTTCAGCTTGCAAAACTGCAAAGTTATTCCAGTCTGTCATTGCGAAGTAGGGACCTTAAGGATTAAGGACCTACTAGGTTGTTTATTTCAACACACCATGGATTCAAGTGCCATGATCCCCTTCAATAACAATGTCTTTGGTTGCTCTTAGTGTGGGGAATATGGGCATCTGGGTCTACCCTGAGAGATGACTTCAAATACTTAGGTTAGATGGGAAAGAATTTGCTATGAGAGCAAAACTAGAAAGAAAGAAAGAAGATCTTTACTCTCTTATCCTGATCCCTAAGGGTTTTTGTTTTTGTTTTGAAGGGATGGAACAGAATTGAAAGGAAAGTCATGCCAATGATCCCCAAGTCTGTGATGATTTTTTTCTTTAATCACCACTGATACATCCAACCTGCGTGATATTTGATCAAGTGAAATGGTTTGCCACACAGTTGTTTCACCAGATAATGCATGTTCATCAGCCCCAAAATAAATCCATTTTTATATCAATTTCTCTCTCTCTCTCTCTCTCTCTCTCTCTCTCTCTCTCTCTCTCCCCTTGGTGGGAGGGTGAAAAAAAGATCACAGGTCACACCTGAGTTCTGGTCATAGCCATCACATAACATTTTGCATGCACAGTATTTGCTTGAAAGTAAAGATACGGTAAGTTGGATTTCACTAGAAAACACCCTGCCAGCCATAAGTTTTATGTGTGTGTGAATCTTTTATGTTTCCTCACTAATTTAAGTGTTTTATGTTATGTTCTGAAAGTGTTCGGGAGAATCATCCCTGTGGGTTTATTTACCATGCTCTGAAGCACAGGTTGCCTGCCATTCTCAGCAGACTGTGAAATCCAATTAATTGCATCATATGAATCTATATTGTTTGTTGCAATAGCAACAGTGGGAGAGCTGTTCTTCTTTTGATGGAAACTACTTGGTGCCCTGGTTCTTTAGTCTTCATATTTCCTCACAATAGAAGACACAACACAAACTGACTAGTATATTGTACTTCTATATTGTTTAACAAGGCTGTTCCAAAAGACATTTTTTGATTGCAGTGTCTGTCAAATGAGAAGCCGGGGGGGGGGCGTTCAGGGGGGTCAGGGAAGCATCATATTGCAGAAGAAACTGGAGGTGACTTCAGCACATGCTGTGAGATAAATTGTTGACATAAACGGCTGAAGCTCAATACATCGGCTTTCTTCGGGGGCACCTATCTTTCTGCAGCTCGTCCTTAAAGTCATACGCCTTGCGCTGTCTTCCAAGGCTGGCCTAGGCCTTGCTTACCTTAGAGATCATCTTCTCCTACGTCCTCTCACATTCTTTTAGATTTGTTAAGGCCACATTTAATCTGTGTACCTGCTGATGACAGACGAAGACATAAACAGGGTGGGTCTGCTCCTGAGGCTGAGTGAAGCCCCCACTTTGAGTAATGGGATGGGGGAGATGGTGAGTTGGCGGGGTGCCTCACACCCTCACTTCTCTTCCGCTTGCCTGGCCACTCACCCTGACTACTGCCATTTCAATCCTCTTCCTCCTCCTTCTCTGGAAGTAGGTTGCATTGCAGTGACAGCAGAGCTAGTGACTGCACTTCTCTTCTCCCTCACTCTCTTTCCCACATGGAAAGGAGGTGGAAGAGGATCACAACAACAACCTATCTCATCCTCCAGCCCCATTACCATGGGACACTCCCTGATTCTCTCATTTTTTTTTAATAGGCTGAGCAGGAGAAATCTGGGAGCAGAAGAGGAAGTCTCCAGGCTCCAGCTTCCTAATGTATTTTAAAGCACAGGGCAGGGGCAAGCAGCATGACAGCAACAGTGACCAGGAGGCAACAGCAAGGCAGAGATGAGGTGATGCATATGGGCTAGCATTTGTGGCCATTGACAAGCTTTCAGGTGGGGATGAGGTCTTGTTCTATGGTTTTAGTCTGCTTCTTACGTAGCTGTAACGCACCCTGAGCCATAGGGATAGAGTGGGCTAGAAAAAGTCAGCACTGTTGCTACATTTAGTTTTAGTGCTGCAATTCTCTGTTACAAGCAATACCCAAGGCAGCATTCAAATTGCAAATCTAAATGTAGCACTAAAATCTACATAAAACAATCACGATTAAGAACAACCAGCAAACAATAAAACGGAAAAAAGCAATACAGTATTAACGAAATTGACCAGCAGCAGTTTTGTGAATGTAGAAATTTCATAATGCCTCAGTCTGCTCTGATCCTGTGAGTGGATCAGGCCGAGGAAGGGGGTGAGATTGGCAGCACTGGTATGCACGATATCCTGTCCTCCTTCTCGGGCCTGATCCACCTACATGGATCAACATGGATTTGCGCCAGCAATACCATTGCTGCAGGTCCGGGTTGATCCATTCCAGTGACTGGGGCTTTCCCCAGGGCAAGGGGACAAATGTCCCCTTACCCCATGGAGACCTCCTCCTTGCTAAGTTCCCCTGTGAGGTGCAGTGTAGCCCGAGCTGGCACCACTGCATAGGCATAGGGAAATTTAGTTAGAATTGGGCTGAAAGTAGAGATTCCTCTCCCAATCTTAAGCAACAAAAAGTACATGTGGAAGGAAACACTCTCTCAGACAGGGCCAGCCCACTGATGATGATGTAGACTGAAGATCTCACATTGAGTGGCAGGTTTGGGGGTGGTGAAACAAGGAGAGGGCTCCACACCCTGTATCTTCCTTCCTGCTGCCCCCTCCAGCCCACTGCTGATGGAGGCGCTCCAGTCCATGCTCCAGTTCCCTTCCTGCTCGCTCAGAGCAGGTGGGAAGAGGATCCTGGCAGCAGTGGCCTCCTTCTTCCTCCATAGCCACTGGAGGAAAAAGGAGGTGAACCTTGCTGTGGTTGCCTCCACCTCTCCACCTCCTGGCTGTTTAAGGAATTAGTCAAGTGGGCCAGGAGATGGAGAGGCAGAGACACCCCCCACACACACACACACACTTCTCCTTACCTTCAGCTTTGGCAGGGAAAGGGAAAAGTGGAGGGAGCCAAGTCAAGTCACCCACAAGTCACCCAGGGGGAGGGGGAGGGGAGCGTGAGCTCCTGCAAGCACAAGCACAAACATTTTTATTTATTTTTAAAATGGTGGGCAGGAGGGAAGTCAAAGGCAGCATTTTCAAACTGGCTCAGACAGTGTGCAAGCACTGGCTCTTCTCAGGTAGGCAAATTCCCAACCCTTTAAGGCTTTAAAGGTCAACTTTGAATTGGGCTGAGAAGCAAACAGGCAGCCAAGGCAGCTGACACAGAAGTAGTGTAATGTGCTCTCTACAATGCAGTCCCACCAAAATTTCAGCTGCACCAGCTGCAGCTTCTAAACTCTGTGAAATGGGAGACTTTGAGAATGTTCACTGCAGTGATCCAAACTAGTGGTTGTTAAAGCAGGAATGACCGGGCCAATTCCTCCTTTGAAAGAAGCAGCCAAAGCTCACTGATCAAGCTGGAAAAAGGTGATCCCAGCCAATGGAGGCAACTGAGATTCAAATTGTAAAACAAGCTTCCAGGAACACTCCCAGACTCCAAATCTTATTCTTCAGGAAGAGTTGAACTCTGCCCATGACGGGTGAAACGCCGACCACACCAGCTTTGGGGCTACCAATCATAATCATTTCTGTCTTGTCTGGATTACGTTTCTGTTCGTCATCCAGCCTATAACTGCATTCCAGCAATCATTCAGGGATGCCACTATTGCTCCTACATTTGATGAAAATGAAAAATAGACCTAGGTCAGCGTATTGATGACACCACACTCTGAGCTGATGAATGATCTCTCCCAGCAATTACGTAACAATGTTGGAAAGCAGAGGGGGCAATGGCAAATCTTGCAGTAAGCTGTGGGATAAATTGCTTGGAATGAAGTAGCTGCAACTCAAATACAAATACAGTACAAACATCAGAAGGGATGCTTCACAAAATGTAGAAACCATATTTGAACTTTCATAAGGTGATCTCAGAGGGGCAGCCCAATCCTACCTAAACTCCCGCGTGGTGATGCAGCGTCACTGGTGCAGGCTGCGCTGCATCCCGCGGGGGAGTTTTGCATGCTGGAGGTCTCCTCGGGGTAAGGGGAAATTTGTCCCCTTGCCCCAGGATAAGCCCTAGCACATGCAATGGGTCCAACTCGGGCCTGTGCCAGCTATAGAGTTGGCGCAGGTCTGCGTTGATCCATGTTGGCAGATCAGGCCTGGGAAAGGGGCTAAGGCACATGCTGGTGCTACTGATTCTGGCCGTCCCATGCCTGATCCACCCATCCCCTGCCCCTGCCCCTGCCCTCCCCCACCCCATCCTGTCCTCTGCATGGACTTACCTGCTCCAGCAGGGGTCTGGCTGGCTGCTGACCCCAGTGGGAATGCTCTGGCCTTCCCGCTGATGTGGCAAGGCACTGTTTTGTTGCTTTATGGTGCTTTTGTGATAGTGCGCACTGGCAGAACACAAATTTGATGTGACTTTGAGATATGTCATTTGATCCTGTGTAGCATCTTGTAAACAGTAGCTGTGAAGTCACAGGGTAGAATCATGGGGTGGGAGAGGGGAACTTTAACCCTTTGCCAAACAAACAAGCAGAACCAAACATGTTTAGTTGCACAGGGCTGTTTCTCACATTAGAAAACAATCCACTACAGTGCCCCATCCCCAATCCATGAGCACCTCTCAGACTTTTTTTTACTGAAAAAAGTAAAAAATAAAAAATAAAAGAGGGAAGGGAAAATGAGGATGAGTAGAGAAATTTAGAGAAAGAAGTAGATGGAAAGTAAAATGTGTGAAAAAAAATGTGAAAGGAGAGAAGGAAATAATAAGAAAAGAAGAGAGAAGGAAAATGAAGGGTTTTTTTTTTTTACAAAGAAAGAATCACATCCAGGCATAAGTATATTTGTCCAAGGGGTCACGAAATGAGGAGGCTCACTTGAAATGTCTCGTTGGAGTCCTTTTGATGTGCAGCTATCCCCGGGGGTAAGGACCAGGGGTGGTGAAGTAATACAGCACTTTGTCCCTTGAGACAGCTGGTGCTCCTTCATATCCAATGTCTCATCTTTCCTTAAAAAGTAGCTTAAGGTATTTATGTGACTGGCGTTGCATCTCCATTTGCAACCAAATCCTTGTTTTGCCTGAGCTGAAACCATAGCTGCTCCTCCCACAACTTCAGCTCATTTGTTTCCCAGGGATCCTGAAAATTGCACGGGTGAGACGTTCCAACAGATATTACATCGTTTTCTTGTTCATTTGTTCTCACTTTTGGCTGCTAAGTTATTTTTGCAATTTACACAATCAGCAGCGAATGCGCTTACCCTGAACAACTAGAAACGGTGCAATATTATTATCTTTATTCAAATGTCAAAAGCCTTTAAAACAAAGTGCTGTATTCCATCACCCTGTACTTCCTTTGAGAAAAAAAAGAAGTCACACAACATCTATCAATAGCTCGCAACAACGGCACTTCTGTTGGAAGTCAGCATTGTGTCAGCATTTAAGGCCCATCGTGTTATTTTGGGTACAAAAGTATTTATTTTTATGTCACACAGCATTTTTTTCTAGGCTGCAAATGCCCTGAAGGCTCTTCAAACATAGCACCATATAATAAAACAATAGTGGGTTCCCAATCCCAAATCATAAAGCGTTGTTCTATGCGTTTGATGGGCCTATCACTCTTTTCATCAAGAGTATATTTATGTCTGAAGATTGCACAATGAACCAGAAATGGCGCAGCTGGTTGGCAACGCAGATCTGCCAGGCGCTGCGCTGTCTTTGTTACTGCCACAGTTGCTATGAATAATGGGACATAGATTTGACTTTCTCAATAAAGACGGGCAGTCACCAACAGATAGTGAAAGAAGGCATACAATTGCATGCAGATTGGATTGGCATCAAGCCACCTTTCTGGCAGTTATATATGATGCCGGAGCCAACATCTGGCTGCATACTCAGCAGAGCAGTTGTAACATATGCAGGGGTGCTCTCCTCATCCCCAGCAAATGAGAAGTAAAGGACTCGAAGTCACATCTATGCAATAACTGCTGCAACAAGGCTGTGGGTAATGGCTTTGCTGCCGAGGAGCGGGAGACGAGGTAGATGATGCTATCATCTACATCAAGATGATGCACAGCTCATCAAACGAGATATTTTCCCCCCAGCAAATGCTGTTCTTGAACAATCCACAGACTGAGTTGAAATCCCATGAAAAATAAAACATCTATGTGTTTGAATGAGAAGTCAGCAACTACATTTAAAAAGGGGCGAAAACAACCAGACTTAGCTGCAGTGGGGGCCACTGAATCCTAACCCACTTCCCAGACCTGATCCCATGGCATAGTTTTACGCAGACCTGCAGTGGCGTCACTGTGACGCGCGTCACTCCAGAGCGGGGGACGCGCGTCACCCCCCCAACTCACCCCCCCTACAGAAACTTACCTTTTCCGGCGCTCGTCACCCTCCGGGAGCCGGCCGGGAAGAGGAGCGAACTTTTAAGTTTTTCGCGCATGCGCAAAGCCTTCTGAAAAGAAGAGGCCCAATGCGCTTGCGTTAAAACGCGAACTTTTAAGATTTTCGTGCATGCGCAGACCCTCCTGAGGGCAAGAGGGCAGGCCCTTGCCCTTAGAAAAGGGTTTGCACATGCGCGAAAAACTTAAAAGTTCGCGTTTTAACGCAAGCGCATTGGGCCTCTTCTTTTCAGAAGGCCCTGGAGCGCCGGCCGGGCCGGACGCTCCCTGGCCTCGGAGCGTCCGGCCTCCGGAGGGTGACGCGCGCCGTCACGGAGGTGACGCGCATCACCCCTTGGCGTGCGTCACCCCCCGGCGGCCCGCCACGCCCGCCACGCTACAGTGACACCAGTGCAGACCTGCACCAGTTATTTAGCTAGCTCAGGTCTGAATAGACACACACACACACACACACACACACACACACACACACACCCCAATGGCGCAGAGGCTTTATGCATTGGGGGGAAGAAACAATAGGATTGGGCTCTTAGTTTACACAACTTCTGCAGTCTAATGTCGCTAAATGCAGATCAACTATATGCATCCCAAGAAAGCTTGAGAACAGTCCTCAGAGAAATGGGTTTAGAAAATGAATGAGGAGATGATGCTTCTTATGGGCTGAGAGTCTGCAATCAGTCATTAATATATAATTTTATGATTTAGTGTCTGCTTCAGTTAATAGGTTGCTGTAAGTGTACAAAGGGAAGTGCTCAAAACAAAAGCTCCTGTTCCTTGAAGGGATCCCTATGGCAACCAAGGCTTCCAGATAGCCACTCACCCAACCGTCATCTCATGAGCCTCTCATTCATGAAGAGTTTTCTTCCATCTTAAGTGCATGTTTTCACTGCTGCCTACCTAACAGATAAGAGGTGGAGGTTGACAGTGGGAGGGAGATGTGGCACTTGAAGCATTTGTGGAAACAAGCAATCTCTTGCTAATTATCCTTAACTGATTCGAAATGGCAACATTGTCACGGCACAGCAAGTGGCCAAGGGGGAGAAATGGGCTGACTTTGCTACCTGTGGGGGAAAATAAGTCAACAGTTCTGTCTGTGTTACTATTAGGTCCAATTTTGTTTCTTGTATGCTTTGTTCTTCCAAGGAGAAGGAATGCACCAGTTGTAATGGTGGCCCACGTCACCTTTCTGGCAAATGGATGGCTGTATGAGCCAGCGCACGATATTCCAGATACATCTCAAGAGCCTCCAGGCCAGGCTATGATAATACATTCCAGGAACAGTACCAGTCTTGGGGCCCAATCCTATGCCCCCCCCCACTGATGCAACTGCACCAAAATGGCTTGTGTTGCATCCTGCAAGGGGGGGGGGGTATCCTGCAGATCTCCTCCGAGTAAGGGAACATTTGTTTCCTGAGTAAGGGAACATTTGTTTCCTTACCTGGGGGTAAGCCTCCAAGGCTGGGACGGGACGGGTCTACTTGGACCTGTGCCAGCTATATAGCTGGTGCAAGTCCAAGTGGACCCTTGCAGGCAGACCGGGCCCAGAAAGGGGGTTAGGATTCAGTGGCCACCGCTACCTCTGAACCTGACCCCTACCCAGACCTGAACCACCCACCTCCCTGCCCCTGTTGGTGCCCCATTCTGCCCTCCCTGCCCCCATTCTGCCCTGCCCTGTCCAGCCTCCCCCTTTGACTTACCTGGGTTTGCAGGCCAGTCTCGTGCTGTCACCGTGTGCGAGGCCACAGCAGCCTCTTCTCCAGCACGCGGGCAGTTCATGGCTTCACGCATTGCTGGAGGCCCTTTTGCTACTGCCATAAGGCAGTCACCGCTGGCGGAACACTTGTACCACCAGCAGCTGCGCTCAATAGGATTTAGCTGTAAATGATTTTAGAACCAAGCTATGTGGTTCTCGAAATCTCAGAAGATCGTGTTCTTCTGGGATTGTGCAACTTCAAATTTCAAGCATTTTTGAATACTTCTCCACTTAGGACATACTCTGTATGTGGAAAATTATCACATCAGGGAGAAAATGAACTTAACCTTCTTCCCAAAGATATTTTCTACATGCAGGACCATATCTTTCACCACAAAGGAGCATTGCATTAAATATAAACTCTCACTTGCACTCTGAAGTGCAGAAGATTCAGAGGCATTAGTTGTGGGGTGGGGTGAATACCCTCCTGTAGGAAAATGGCATTCATTTAGCCTAACATCAGGAACAGAAAGAGGCTCACCCAGGAAATGAATCAGTTCCCCTCAAGTATTTGACCTGAACACTGAAACCTTTTTGAGTGGGGGACAGAGGTTCAAAAGAATGCTCAAAGGGGCCTCATTCCCCCGGCAACTCCATCCTGGTCTTCAAGGAGACAAAGCTTACCTTGGGAGCCATGATGGAGTAGCAAGGGGTGAATCTCTCCTCCTTGTTGGCCTGCATAAACAAAACATATTGGCTGATAAGAGGTACTGCTAGCTACATCCCGTATTTGCATGTTCCAGTGGGCTTTGCTGCCTGTCCTGATTTTACTCAAAGAAATCTATTTCTCACAGCTTCCCTAGGCAATAACTCCATTTATTCCAAGCCCAGTTATGAGCTATATCAGACCTCGTAACACTTATGTTGATTATTAATAGCAGAATAGGGAATTATGTCCCCTTACCTCTCCATAAGCCTTCTGCTTGCCAATGGGTGTATACTCTTTACCTGGTGCAAGTCTGAGGAGAAGGAAGGGGCGGGGAGCTTCTGATAGGAGGGGATAAGATCTGGCATATGCCACTGCTGCCAGATCCACCCCCTCCTACCCCCCTCCCTGCCCAGATTTGCCCCCTCCCCACCCAACCCTCGCCTCCACCACTGAGTTACCATCAGCGGCGGCTGCTCCGGACCCCACCGCCACACACGACACCTTCATGGCCTCTCCAGACCCGAGAAGGAAGCGTGTGGCTCTGTGCACTTCCATAAGGCCAATTGTGACATCCATAAAGGAGGAGGGATAGGATTGGGCCATTATTGAGGTATATTTTGCCACAGGACAGCTAAAGACAACTTTGGAAAAATGGCTGTATTCAATAAGTTACACTTTATTCAAGCCAGTTGTATAAACGGTAATGGGAAAAAAAACCCTTGATATCACATATTACAGCTGTTTCACACCTTAATAAAAAAAAGAATCCTTATACGATTTGCAGCTGATTTTTGTTTCAGATTGAAGGCATTCTTGTTTAACGGGCCACTTATGTGGGTTGTCCTGACCTTGACAATTCCAAGCAGTTCTGTAGCCCATTACTGAAATATTGCAGCAATAATTCATCACCATTATGCCTAATAATAAAAAAGCAGCATCCTGCACCTTTGTGCTTCAGATGGGGGGGGGAGGGGGTTGGAATTCAGGTTTATTTACTTTAATAACTAAATAATGAGCTTGAGCTACACACATCAAAGTGAGCTCCTAAAAGAGAGGTTGTATGCCAAGGAACTAATAACAGATCTCAGCTTGAGGACAAGGAGCTATCCACTTAAGTGCAGAGTGAGAGAGTTAGTAAGTGTTGGGAAGAGACAAAATGAAAATATATGAGCCCCACCTTCATCTAAAACAATGAGAGGAGAATAGTATTTCCTTTCCTTTGAAGCCTTTGGCAGCCTGTGGCATCTGCATGAAATTGCTTCTTCTCTTTATTAAACCAGTGAGTCTCACATACCTATTGACACTGTTTTGCTGAGTTCGGAGCATCAGTTAGAGTCTTCAGAAACAAACTCGCATCTGTGGCAATGCTGGTAATGAGAAAACGATAGTGGAAGTTCACCAGCTAACAGGAGGCGGCTACCAGGGGCACAAGTCAGTTTGAACTACGATGGGACCTTCTGAAGTTGAGTCCAGGGCAAAGGCGTCGCTCCGGTACGGGCGGGGCTGTAAGATTCGCTCTGTCCTAGTCCCTTTACCGAGCGAGCAGGAGGCGGCCCCGGCCCCTCACTGTCGGAGCCATTTCCCTGTGGAGAAAGCAGCAGGCAGGGTCTCTTGCCTGCTGCTTTCTCCGCACGGGAAAGGCTCCGACAGTGAGGGGGCGGGGCTGCCTCCTGCTTGCTCGGTAAAGGGACTAGGACGGAGCGAAACATACGGCCCCGCCCCTACCGGAGCGATGCCTCTGGTCCAGGGCCTCTGAGAGGGAGGTTAAGGGGGTAATTTGTACCAGGGCCCAGGGTGTAAAATGGGTCAAAAAACGGGCCCTGGAGCAAAATTCATATGTAGGGAAGGGGCCCAAAAGAAACTTTGTACCCCCTGATAAAAATTCCTCTGAATGGTCCTGGCCTCCACTAGTGGGGCCATAGTCGTACCAGTGGTGCTTCTGTGCAGGGCTAGGTGATGGAGTCTCATGGACTCACTCATATAATTCTGGGATCTGCTGGGTATGCACAGTGGGAGCTTCTCTCAAAGGTCTGAAGAGTGCTCCAGGGGGGGACAGCAGGTGGAGAGGGAAACTGGAGAAGTGATTGTTCAAGGATGACTCCTATCCAGCCTTGATACCTAAAGAAAAGGTTATAGCAGAAAGAGGTATGGGTGAGAGACAATCCCTAACTATCGCCACTGAGATCATGGGAAACAGCAGCCCTTGGCCCTAACAGTGCCCTCCATTTGCCAAGTTAAGCTAACAGGAACAGAGTAAACAGTCAAAGAAAGGTGCACATGATATAGAAATAAGTTAGATATCTCCATTAAATGTCATGTATAAGCGTAGCATGTATATGTGCCCTCACAAGTTTTGGGTGCCGCCATCTTGGATCTCGCGAGATTTCGCAAGATCCAAGATGGCGGCACCGAGAAAAGGTAGGATGCAGACCTGTACTGCAGGGGACAGTGAAGGTCTGTAGCCTTCTTTTTCGGGTTGCGGCATGGGCGGGCAGGTCCTCTCACTCGCGCCGCAACCTGGAGGGGGTATGCGGGGGAGCCGCTTAGGGGGTACGCGGGGGTCAGAGGCTCGCGTAGGGGGTATGCAGGCCTCCAAATGTTGGGAACCCCTGAGCTAAATAGCTGGCGCAAGCTCGCATTGCCCCATGTTGATGGATCAGGCCCAGAGAGGGGGATAGGATATGGTGCGCACCAGTGCTGCTTACCCCACCCCCTTCATCCACCCACCAAGTCCTGTTTTGCCTCCCCTGCCCTCCCCATTCCACCCCCCACACTATATTACCTGCTCCATCAGGCGTCGCTCCTTGCATTGTCACTGGTGGCAAGGATACGGCCTTCTCACCGGTGCTGCTTCCTGGTGTACTGTTGCAATGTGCTTTACGGCACGCTTGTGACAGCACACGCCGGCGGAGCGTGTGCTCCCCAGCATAGGCACAGCATTGTGTCATCATAAATCACGTAGAAGTTAGTGGGATTTACATTTGAATCATCCTGTTTAGGATTGGGTAGTATGCCTATGGGGAAGAATTGGGAACTCGATTGTCCTATATAGTATATACCAAGCTGCTGTGGGTGTTTGGTAAATATTAAACATTACTATTCTGGAGGACTGCAGCTCTGTGGAAGAGCATTATCTTTGTGTGCAGGAGGTCCCAGGTTAAATCCTTGGAATCTCCCAATAGAACTAGGAAAGACTTGTCTGAAACCCAAAAGATCTACTGCCAGTCAGTGATGATAGTACTGAGCTAGATGGATCAATGGTCTGGTTTGGTATAAAGCAAATATCTATGTAGAATTTCTGCTTTACAACTTCCATTCATTTCAGGGGTGCATGAGCAGAAAAGGGATGCTTTAGCATCTTCTGCAGAAACTATTAGGATGATTTAGTGTTCTGCATCTCCTGCATTTATATTACTTATTTGTTTGAACACGCTGTTGTATCCCTCCTCCCCCAAATTATTAGACCTTTTGAATGTTTTTTTTAGGATTGTTAATAGCTTGGATTAAGTCAAACAAGCAAAAACTGCACATTCTCATTTTAACCTAATTTAGACAATCCAAATAAGTCATATACAATATAACAATCCATAAAGCACTTTTGAATAAGAAGGCCAGTAGAGTTCACAATATCATATTATTTCACATAATATGCTTATGAATAAAATTGTAATATGCTGCCTAATTTTCAAGGCAAATGTTTCAAGAAAAGGAAAACAAAATTGCATAAAGAGAAATGGTCATGGGCAGGCTCAGAGTAGACAGAGAGAAAACCATGCAAATGTATTTTTAGTGCTTCAAGATAACAATTGTGCTGTCATTTTTTTTCTGGAGGTGAAATTAAATAAAGGAGCTCCTTAGCTTTTATTTGCAGCAGTGATTGGCTGCAATCTTCCTTTTTTTTCCAAGCATGTTTAGGAGCGGCACATTTATTATTAAAGGAAGCTCTGCAAGAAACACCTTTTATAGCACCAAAATAGGAATAATACTGGAACAATAAAGATCAAAGATTGATGCAATTGTGAGTACAAGTAATAGCTGCCTTGTGCAGCTCCAGTCTCCTCAAGGGAATTCTTTAGGAATGGCTTTCATTTCCTAAAATATGTTTGTTTCAATGCTATGCTATGTGAACAAGGAACGGCGCTTTTGTGCTTTCTGCCTATCCTCTGCCTGCCTGCAGGAAACTATTTACTCAGTTTTTCTTTTGCACATCAGAATGTATGCAAGCAAAATGCTGGTTTTCTTTTTAATTGTCAGCAGTACTATTAAGTGTAAAGGTAGTTGTGAGCTGATGAGAAATGAGAAGCGTATTGGCGTTTGCCTGCTTGTTTGTTTCTGAGCCAGAGGAAACCAGTATCTCTGATATTGTTGTTCTTGGAAGGTAGACCATTGCCAGGTGCCATTGCCAAGGGTGGCGTCATAGAGGCCTATAGAGCTTGTTTGCCAACATCATCTGGAAACCCTGCAAAACAACATTTTGTCACACAGATGGCATAGAGGAAGGCAGAGACTGAGACTGACAGAATAGGCCAGAGCCCGCTTTATAGTGTTACTTTGGTCCAAATGTTAAACTGGAGGCCAAATCCTTGCTTTTGCCAATTCCAAATGCAGGAGCTCTCTGTGAATAACTTGATATGGTGTGTTGCTGGACTATCCATGAAAGCACTGAGGCACATCTTGTGCTATAAATGTGACATTTCATCTATGGCATCCATGGGATGGTTCAATGGCTGCTTCATGGAGGCCAAATAGCTTTGAATTGTGGCTATCTCTGCAGTGAACACCATTTGTGAATGTCTGTTCACTGTGCGGATTAGAACATTTTGTCGGTGCCTTCACAAGCTATGGATCGGCTGAATATTCTCTAAGTACACGTTTTGGTGAGAAATGGTATCCCCTTTCAACCAAGAAAGGACCATCTCACCGGGATTAAAGGTCATATCAAAAATATAGTTTACTGTTTAAAACAACAATTAAAAACAAAGATCTTTAAGTTGAAAGTTCTTTATTGTTTTTAATTTTTGTTTTGTTTTAAACAGTAAACTACATTTTTGATATGACCATTAATCCCGGTGAGATGGTCCGTTCTTGGTTGATTGTTGCCGGTCATAACAGTTTACGTTCGGTATCCCCTTTCCCAAATATTTAATATATTTTTGTGGCTGTTGGCAGCTGTTCACAGACACTGTCCCCCTCTTCACTGCTTCTTCCACAACTATTTTTTCTCTCTTTCATTATTTCTCAAATGATCTCAGCCAATCAGGAATCACATGTTGAATGTAATGATGTCACCATTGCATGAAGGTATTTACTGACATCACTAGGAAGAAATGAAGCTTGTTAGAATGAAAACAATATGGCTTTTACAAGTTACATGGGTTATCTTATTTATTCTTCAATTTCTATCTTGCCTTTCTACCCTCAAAGGGGACCCTGAGGTGGCTCACAACATATCCATAAAAACAACATAATATAAATTATTTAAAATGTAACAAAGTAATTAAATCTTGCATACTTAAACTAAGAAGCCCTCCTAAGACTCACAGCACAATCCTAACCAACTTTCCAGCACTGGTGCAGCTGCAGTGCAGTCCCAAGGTAAGGTAACAAATGTTCCCTCACCTTGAAGAGGCCTCCATGAATCTCAAATGAGATTGTCATGGCTACACTGGCGCTGGAAAGTTGGTTAGGATTGCGCTGTAAATAATATATGCCAATAAAGGTCGAGGTTGATGTTGACTAAATAATTGGAACTGAGAGCATCAGGAAAATAATAAAATAAAAACCAACTCAAACAACTGAAATGCCTGCTGATCAAAACATATCTTCACAAGATGTCAAAAAATAAGAAAGAGAATGCCAAGTGGGCCTCAATGGAAAAGGTGTTTGTTAGGTTGGGGGCTGTGACTGAAACGCCCCTGCCATGACCCCCCCCATATGGTGGCTAATAGGAGGGAAACATATCAGGGTCTTAGATATTGATGAAGTGGACAGGCAGACTCACATGGGGACAGGCAGCTCTCCTAATATTCTGGACCTAAACTGTGGTCTTAGCCATTCAGGGATCACAGGATGAACACTTTTGCAGCCTTTTTGCAATAATCACTGAAAAAATGCCAAAAGAGAGAGGCATCTTTTGACTCTAATGAAAGTTTTAGTGAAATGCTCCCTTGTTGGCTCAACCATACTACAAAACAGGTTTGCAGTGGCACAGAAAAAAATGCATTGACAAATACCTTGGTTACCTTCTACAGCTCACTAATGGCCACAGGGAGCCATTTAAATTAACCTGCACATAGCAGGTTGTCAACAAACGCCACTGTTTGAATAAGAGAACTAGGGCACCAATGCTGACAAGCTCATATAAAGCACTGAAGCATTTGGCCTGTGTAGGAAAAATAGTGGTAGAGGCAAGTGAGCCTATGTCAAAAAGATAAAATATCTGTGTGTTCCAGAGTTATTTTTGTGGAACACCTGGCCTAGGCCGCTCCTTCCGGGTCTCCTCTTGCCAAGTAAAGACCTTTAAAAAAAATAAAGGCCATTGACTCGTAGTGTTTCTGTCTCTCTGCATGCTTAATGCTCAGGTGAAATTTTTCATTGAAGAATTTCTGGCCTTGAGTTTTAGATGGCTGGCAAAATTTGGGGTTTGGGGTTTGGGAATCTGGGAGCAATTTTGAGGAAGATTCGGAGAAATTTTGAGAAGGTTCCCCATCTTCTTTGGCAGCATTAGCAATGGTGTTGTGTAGCTCTTCTCAGAAGCTAGCTCCTGCCAGTTGCCATGAATTTCTTCCCAGAATGCCCTGTGAATATTACATCATGACATAGCCCATTCCTACCTAAATCCCTGCTCGGCGATTGGCGTCAGCATGGCGTCCGATGCATCTTGTGGTTTTTTTCAACTGTTGGAGTTCTCCTCATGGTAAGGGGACATTTGTCCCCTTGCCCTGGGGTAAGCCCCACTATGGGGCAGTTCGGACCTGTGCAAGCTTAATCGCTGTCCGTGTTACTCCATACAGCTGAATCAGGCCCAGGAAGGGGCTCAGGATTCGGCGTACACTGCCGCCACTGATCTCATCCCCTCTTGGGCCTGATCCACCCTCCACCCTGTCTCCGTCATGGCCCAGTTCCACCTTACCCCATTCAACCCCCTCTCCACCTCCATCCAACCCCTGCACAGGTTTATTTGCTCTGGCAAGTGTCCATGGGCCCACCGGTGCATGGGAGGCCACTAAGGCTTCCCCACCCACAGGCCCACAGCCAGAGGCGTCGCTCCGGTAGGGGCGGGGCTGTAAGTATCGCTGCGGTCATAGTCTCTTTACCGAGCGAGGAGGAGGCAGCCCCGCCCCCTCACTGTCCGAGCCAGTCCCCTACGGAGAAACCGGCAGGGAAGAGACCCTGCCTGCTGCTTTCTCCGTAGGGGACTGGCTCGGACAGTGAGGGGGCGGGGCTGCCTCCTCCTCGCTCGGTAAAGAGACTATGACCGCAGCGATACTTACAGCCCCGCCCCTACCGGAGCAACGCTTCTGCCCACAGCGCTCAACATGGACGCTTCTTTGCAATAGCCGTAAAGCAGCCTCCGCTGGCACAGTGCTAGGTACACTGGCGGGGAGGAGGTTAGGATTGGGCCAATACTGTCATCCCAAGGGAGCTCCGGGGGGGGGTGTGATGCTGACTTCCTAGTGGTCTGACAAATTTCTGAGACTTTATTTGCACCCCCTGAAATATAGCTGCAATTGAACTCCGATTTTTGCTACCTCAGGATTGGGCAGAGAAAATGGGGGGATTTTAAATGTTGAAATCCTTTTATTGGTTTTACACACACACACACACACACACACACACACACACACACACACACACACACACACTTTATTTTTCTCTCACCCACCTTGGACTCTATATGGAAAGGTGAAATTCTTAGATCAATGATTTCATTGAACGTCCATTTCATCCAAAACCTCACCTCTCCTTGCCTCCACTGGTCTCAGAGAGAAAGAGTAAAGAGTCATACCCATAGCATAAAAGCAGCAGCCTGTTCTCATCACATCTGTATCGGAACAAG
The DNA here is from genome assembly GCA_026170595.1 of Plestiodon gilberti rubricaudatus. Taxonomy (NCBI): domain Eukaryota; kingdom Metazoa; phylum Chordata; class Lepidosauria; order Squamata; family Scincidae; genus Plestiodon; species Plestiodon gilberti. The sequence goes on along the minus strand of JANXHW010000004.1, from coordinate 48,475,977 downwards.
TAGCAGATTAAAATTTGTTGGACAATATCACACGATTCATGCAGCTCTCGTTTAAAAGCTATGTAATCCTTCCCTCTCATCTCTGTTGTTGGGTATCTTGTGGATTAATAGCAGTACTGGTTAGGGAGGAGGGGATCCAGCACTCTATAGTACTGCTATCGTGGTACGAGCATCAATGCCTGCACTGCCGAGTAAACCCTCCCATCATCACTTTTCAAAAGAAAACAGTGCCTGTAGTGAAACAGTGGCGATAAAAAACATGAGCATTTCATCTTGATTCAGCTCATTACTTCTACTCACCCTGCCATGAGATAAGGCAGAAGTTACCATATGTCACTGTTCTACCATTGCTGATTTATAATGTCTCTACTTCTGGTCATTTATCCCAGCATTCTGTTCTTTCCTTGACTACAAGTATGCATTTCTTTGAGGGCATATATAATATTAATTTGCAGCACTCCTCCAAAACATCTGCACAATGCTGTTTGTTTCCCATTATGCAGATGCTTTCATCAGTCCATGTCCACAATGTTTCAGCCTTTTATTAAGTTACACTGAGAATGCTCTAACGCAGAAACTGATTCTTGATCAATGATTTGCAGCCATCCTACTCCTAGACATTAAAAAAAATTGAAACCAATATTCAATTTTTTAAAAAAAAATCTGGGAAAATTAGTAGTCATGTCAAATCTCTCATGAAATGGAAACTCAAAAGCATGGCTTAGGGGTGATCATTGTGCAGAAAAGTCAATATAAAGTTACAGGCTGGCATGGAGCATAGAAACAAAAATACCACCAGACTTGCCTAATTCTGTGGATTAGAGAGGTGAAAATCAGTCTTTTTTACTGCATCATGAACTGCAACTGCAATATTGGCACAGCTCTGTGAGGAGAACAATAATAATCATTCAGGAACTAGAGAGGTCAACCTACAAGAAAATCTTAAAAGAACAATATAGCCCAACTGAAGGCAGTATGATCACCTTCTTCATGAATTGGGAGGGTTTGCATAGTAAAGAAGGACAGGAGAATTCTGCATCTCAGGGACTCTGGTCACAACCCATAATTTCCTTACTTGAATAAAGCTATTGAGGTCCCATCATTCTCCCTCTGTGTATCCACAAGTACTCCAAACTAACAGCCGAATCCTACCCTCAAGATACAGCAGCCCTGCTGGTGTAGAAGTCTACCCACCAGTGGATGCCTCATGGATGGTGGCACAATGTTGGGAAAATGTTGCACCATCGTAGCTCAGATGTCACTTGGATGCCAGCATAATTCAATGAACAGAGAGCCCAAAACAGGGAGATTGGAGAAAGATGTGGGAGGGATATGGGAGGGATGAGGAGGACTTGATATACTGTACAAAAGCCTTCTCAAACCAGTCATGGGCACCATGTTGAACAGCCACTCCAGATGTACAGCCCTTCTCCTTCCTGTAGGCAATATTAGCCAATTTTTAAAAAGAAAAAGAAAACAAGAAAACAAGAAAAAGCAAGATGCTTTCAAACTGTGAATGGGAACCAGTGGTGAAGGTTTATTTCTTCTCAAGAGCCCATTGCAAGGGAAGGGCTGGAAGCAGTCATGGGTGCAGGTAGCGGTTAGAACTAGTAGCAACCACAGACTTGTAGGTTTTGTTACAACTAGTGGTGTGCTAAGAGGATAACAAGTGAACTATGAAACCCTGAAAATGTATAGAAATGTGAGTTGAGGGTAAGTGGGTTGAGAACATACATGCAATGAAGTGACTGCAACAAACAATCAGAGTCTATATTTGAGACCTAGAGGCAAAGTTTCCAAAGTAAAGTAAAAACAGAATCTGGGTTGTCACGGGTTTAAAAGCCATGTAATTTTTTTAAAAAATGTATCTTTATGTTAAAAACAAGTGGAAAGAATTAAAGCTTTTCATACGTGAGAAAACAAAGTTAAAATTGAATTCAAACGAAGATAAAAGTTCAATAATATTCTGAACCTTTTAAAACATAGAGTATTAAAAGCAAGTTAAAAGTTCAACAAGTTAAAAACACAAAAATACAGGCTACAATGTTTCGTTCATCTCCATGAACTTCTTCAGGTAGCTAAGGCGAACGTCCCCTTCCCCGAGTAGACCTCCGGGCCACAGCAGCGTGGCCCAAAAAGGGGATAGGATCCAGTGGGGAGCCCTGGGCCGTCGGCTGGATCCTTATGGTGGATTTTGCTCTGAATCTCCTCTGTTTCCATCCTGCCTTGTAATGGGGAAAACGTTTCATGATAGAGAGTTTGTGGTGGTGTCCTTGGAGCTGGAGCTAATTGACTTCTTATATGGAAGGGCTTGAGGAAAGCCAGCCCAGGCAGAGTAAAGCATGAATAGCTTGAATCTACTCAGCAATAGGATTAACATTGGGAGGGGGGGAATTCTAAAAGGTTTCTGGTTTCTTAGGAGATCAAGATAATGCACAACTGTTGTAAGCACCCCAAGGGTACAAGTGACTTCAGTTCATGAGATTCGGTGAGCGGACACCAGGCTCCAAAGATGGAGTGAGGGTACCCAAAAATAAGAGAGAGAGAAAGAGGGAGAGAGGGAGGAAAGAGTCTGCAGTTTGCAGAGGCGCCAAAAAGGAGCTCAAAATAGACCAACGTTGGGTTAAAAGAGAAGATCTTTTACTCAGCCAGCCAAGGACACAATTGCAGGGCAAAATGTGTAACATACAAATCATTACAAAACGGTTTTATACATTTCATTATTTCAGGTGGAATCATGGAATACATTGTTTGACAAAGTACATAACAAAGGAGAACTAATAAGGGAGAGGATCCAAGAAGTTGCACATTGATACAGCCAATGGAAGGTCGGATTGAAGTTTTGTACCAATGAGAGCAGCAGCAGCAGATGTGAAATGTTTAACCAATAAAAGGATAAACTTTATTGAAGAACCAATGGAAGTGTAGTGTTTTGTGCCACTGGGGCCAATGGGGACTGGACCGGATAGCCAATGGGAGGAAGGGTGGGGGTGCTGGGTGGTTGGGGTGATGGGATTAGGTCCCCATCCCAGGTGAGTGAGGTGTTCCGGAGTTTTGATGAATGGAGTCTTTTGTGTAGCCTGTTGACACAAAAGACAAGGGGTCCCAAATAGATAGGCAACAAGTGCCAGTACAATAGGTCCCTGCCCCCTTGGCACCAGGTATACAATGGGAGACATTCAGATGAATACTGTCAGCCAGGAAGGAGTGAAGCAAGTGATTGTCTTAGATGTAGCAAGCCAGATCAGGGACTATGTAAATGGCAAAAGGTATTTGAATAATTGTATCAAGACAGCCAGGGAACAATGGTTGGGGATGGTGGTGGTCATGATAGAGTATGCACAGAGGAGACAAGCTTGAGCCCCAGGAAATGGCAATGGGAGATAGACATTTGCATGAGAGTGACAAAGGACACCAGAGTCAGGAGTGCAGGGTGAGAGACAAATGATTGATTTGATAGAGAAGAGACACACAGAGAAGGAGCAATGGCTTCCCAGAGAGCAGTGACACTAACCCAAGATTTCCCAGGTTCCTGGAGACCCCCTTTTCCCTGCCCCTGCATGGCCTCCCAGGTAGAAAGAGGCCATTCAAGAGTGGAAGCTGTTGTTGTCAGCTGTAGGTTATGGTTTTACAATGGTGTCCCTTTACTCCTGGTAGTGCAGGATTTTGGCAGGAGGCCCGCTCCCAATGCCCATAGCATTCCCAGCGCTTGGCCTTCGGTTAACCTCCTGTGCCCAGGCCGAGGGTGGTGAAGGGGCCATACCTCGCACTCACCCGTCCCTCTCCTGGACCCCAGGAAGGATGCTGGGGAAGACCCCCAAGCCTTTTACTAGCTGCAAAATATGTGCACTGCTTCAGGAGCCTCTAAACCTTGCCAGAGATTAACTCCACCAAAGTGTCAGGATGGGGACCCTTCTGTGGAGGGACCCCTCTCTTAGGGACGCCCCATTGATCCCTGATAAGGATCCGGTGCCATAACCATGGAGGGAATTCAGGAAAACAGTATTTTCTACAGGATAATGCACTGCTTTGAATTAAAGGAATACCGCTTTTTAGAAACTTCCAAAGAGAGAGAAGGTTATGAGGATTAAATAGGTACAGAGTGAACTTTTGCTACTGCTGCTTCTCTCGCTGCTCTGGAGGGCTCGTGGAATGCGCGTGCCTCCCCGGCGGGCACGCGCCAGCTGTCAAATGTTGTGAATAGTGCAGAAAAGCCGGATTTAAAAGGAGCTTGTCTTTAAATGGCTGTATCTCAGTGAATCCTGGACGAATTTTGATGGGGTAAAAAGGTGGGGGTCCAGTGGAGCATGGAGGATGAAATAAAAATGTTCGTGGGGGGGTAAGACCCTCACTACACAACATTCTTGCTGGCAAAGCCTAGTGAGGGGAACAAAGGATGTGAAAGGGACTCCTGCTTGTGATAGTCAGGAGCATACCAAGGAATGGCATCACAGACACATCAGCTGGCTAAAACCAGCTGCTTTGACTAGCAGGAAATTGTAAGTGGATGAGGACTTCAAAATCAGGCCAGCATAAGTCACCATGACATGTCAACCCCTGAGAAAGCAAGTGGAGGGACATACCTCACCCATTTCTTTATATTTGGGCACTTTCCCCCATCTAACGTGGTTAGCTTCTATAGATAAAAAGGGAGCTTGCCCATTGACTTAGATAAAGCTTTGGCATTAATTATAAATTGCAATGTGAGCTAAACCGGGGGTTCTCAACTAGTGGTACTAGTACCAACAGTGGTTCTTTGGCCGAGTGCTGGTGGTATGGACCGCCGGAGCACCAGAACCCCGCTCCGACGCGGCACTTTCATGTTGCATTTTTGCTCCCAAGAGGTTCCTGCCTTTGACCAAGCCTCTCGGGAACACTGAGAAGGGCCCTCCCACCCGTGTTTTCTGGCCTCCAAAAACCTGAAAACCAGGAAGTAACTGGCAATGATATCATTACCAGTCACTTCCGGTGGTATGCAGCAGAAGAGTGGCTTTGGAGGTGGTACTCGGCCATGAAGGGGTTGAGAACCCCTGAGCTAAACTATGTTTTACTATTGCTGGTTCTTCCTATGAAAGAGTGTAGAACCTTTTAGAAGATACACAGCGCAATCCGACTTAACTTTTGTGCCAGTTTAACCAGCGGCGCAGTGAAAACGGGAGGCCCCAGAATGGAAAAGGGATTCAAATCCCCTTTGAATTCCTCTTTTGGAGGGGATTTGAATCCCTTTTCCGTTCTGGGGCCTCCCGTTCTTGCTGCGCCGTTGGTTAAACCGGCACAAAAGTTAAGTCGGATTGTGCTGACAGTACTTTTATTTATTTTTAGTAGATGGCAACACAGTGATGTATTGTCTTGTTGGCAGCCTTTTGTCATGTATTGGAATAGAACATGACCATATGAAAATGTCCAACAAGAGGTGCTAAATCCTGTTTTAAATTTTTGCATAAAATGAGATGATGACAGTACCTAATAATCTGTCGGTTTATGTGTTATGTCTACACTTAGAACATTACATGATTGGAGAGAATTTACAGTGTTATGATCAGGACGTAACAGGCTATTTTCCCAGCCTTCCTATTTTTTTTTTTTATAATTAATACAAAACTAAAAAGAGCTAAATATAAAGAATTACAGTTTTGCTTCCTTATTCTACTTTCTTATGCATCAGCTTTCTTTTCAGTTTGTTCTATGCTTGTAGAAATGTGCTGATTTAGGATTTGGTGCAATCCAGAATTATCCTATAGTTTAGATGTAGCATATTCAGCACTCAGTCATCACGTTTTAACTTCTATCATTTTTCACTTACCTGGTGAGGATAATTACCTGGGATAGGTGTGCATCCTGAGAAAGCGGAGTGGGCAAAGTGGGGGCAGAACTGGTCCCTAGAGGCTTCTTGGCTCAGAGATGCTGGCTGGGAACTCCTTGTCCATAGATTGTGAAGTCAACCTCAAAGGCTTGGCAGCTTGGGAAGGGCGGTGCAATCCAGACTTTCCCCGACCCCATTTCAAGAGGTTGACAAAGGTTAATAAGCTGTGATCAACATTGGCTATCATTCACTTGCAGCCAGGATAGGATACCCATAAGGGGAACAGACAGTTTTCTGTTTCCCCAGGGAAAGGAACCCACACTCTAGGGCAGGGGTGGCCAACCTTTCAACATGAGTGCTCCTAGACCTTTAATGGTTGTATAGGTGAGGGTATTTCAGCAGGTGTAGCTGCTTTAGCAGCACCATCAGCACTTGCAGCTGCCAAGATTCTGTCTTCTACACAACTCTTAAGAATACAGAGACCCTAATAGTGGAAGGTTGGCCACCCCTGCTCTAGGGGGTGGAGTCTTTGTTCAATCTGCTGCAAGTTTTTATATCATTCAATAAATTATGGCCCTTTTCAACCCAATCTCACTTGCCCTGTGCTTTGTTGGGGTGTATGGAGGCCAGGACGGGAGATCTTCCATTAGGCAGAGACCGCCTTGCTCTCTATAGTTACATCCAGCTTCTTTTTTGCTATGCACCATTGAGTTCTTCAAGACAAAGTATTCAGTGCCTCCCTATACTGACCACTTTGGATCCTTGTTTAATTGAATTGGCTCAACGATGCTTTGAATGGATTGTCAAATAAAACCACAGCTGTAAGGACTCCAAACATACCTTTAGAATCTCATCAGCAAACAAGCAAATATGCACATACCGGGAGAAGTGTGAAATTAGAGAAAATGAGCACTGACCTTTCCTCTGGAGACATCATATGTATATTTACCGTGCAAACCGACAGGGTAGTTTTTTCTTAATGTCATTGTTGTTTTCCCTATCAGCTTTGGAAACTAAACAGGAATTTGCCAGCCTGTGCTGGGCTGAGGATATAGCAACAAGACCCCATAACACCATTTAGCAGAACAGATGTGTTTGCATATCTGTAAACATTGCCCTTAGCAACTGATGTCAAAACATTTCCTTGTTTTATATCACTGAGATCAGACATCAGAGGGGGGAATACCTGCATTCCAGTAAGGAGAGATGCAAAAGAGTAAAGGGAGTAGGGGTAGCTCAGTGTGAAAAATGTGGCAAAAGCTGGAAAACAGCAAACCTTGAGAGCAAACACTGAATGCAAATGAGCTGAGTTCTAATGCCTTCAAGTACACTTTGGATTTAGAGAGCTTATTTGTTTTTTGGGGGGAAGCATCTATGAAAATGAATGTACCTTCTGACAAGTCTATTTATTCTGCAGGAAAGCTCCATGTTAGATTTTAAAGAACACATTTCCATAGCTGAAGGATATATAAGACACCATTATTTAAGTGAGAATATGCATGTCAGGCTTTTACACAAATCATGTTTACACAAGATCAGGCAACATTGATTACAGAGCTTCAGCTATATGAATTCTTTTTAGTGATCATTCAAACAGAACTGAAGATCCAGATTCCAGACCCTCAGTGGTCTATCCCAGGGGTTCCCAACGTTCAGAGGCCCACGTACTCCCTACGCGGGCCTCCAACTGCCCCACGTACCCCCTGAGCGGCTCCCCCGCGTACCTCTTCTGGGATGTGGCGTAAGCAGGAGGACCCGCCCACCCACGCCGCAACCCGAAAAAGGCCACAGGCCTACACAGTCCTCTGCAGTACAGTCCTGCATCTTACCTTTTCCCAGATCCACCACGTTGCATCTGTGGTTTAGTAGGCAGCAGGGCAGGAACTGGCACCTCTGGCAACTGTTTAATTGGCTACAACAGTCCCAGGATTTATTCAGATGGATCAGTGGTGGAGTGACAAAAAAATGGGGTTGCCATTCTTTCTTTCTTGCAGTAACCTTGTACTTTCGATCACTCGGTGGCAAACAGCAGCATAAGAGGTGGGTCTTTCTCGATCACCACACCTTCACAGCAGGCACTGCTTTACCAATTACACAGCAGTCTGTCATACATTTCCGAAAGGCACAGAAGCCATATGAAAACAGGGTTGCCAACCTCACGCAGGATGGAACAACTGGCTGCGTAGGCCAGACTGCTTCATGGCACAGGGTGAGGAACATCCTTTCCTCTGTCTGTGTTTGAAAGCTGTCCGGTTCTCGGTAGAAAAATCTGTACAGGGAAATAAGTAAATTGGGAGTGTAACACTAATGAGGAGAGGGTAGCAGCAGGAAGAGAAAGTACGGTGTCTGAATACTCACGGACGAAGTGACCAAGAGAATAGCTGCTGCCACCACGGTGTACATCCACCCCACAAGTCCCAGCCCAGATCCCCACTCTCCCTGTGGTAAGCCACCTGATTTCCACACTTGGAAAATCATCATCTCACTTGGGGGAGATCATTTGACCATTGTAACACTATTCACCCACATCATATAGGCAGCTTCTCTCATGATTGTTCGTGCTGTTCCATGGGTTCTGGTTCTGATCCCTAGTGAATGGAGTGCAATTTCTGATGTTCTCTCACAAAGGTAGATGTGCTTCCTGTTGCCTTCCCCAATGCGTGGTGGGAATTTATCTGAATTTCATGGATTAGACCCACCCACCACCCACCCCATGGCCCTCTTTTCTGGAAACTTGTCCTACATCCTGTTTGTGAGGGATGCTACTGTTACATATTCTGGAATGGAGCGTTTCCCCATATTCCAGAACAGGAGTGAAACAGGAGAGGCTGGAAAAGAGGTCAGAGGTAAAATCAAATGGGTAAAAAGAAACATGATGTGAACATGGAGTAAGAGTAAACAAATCAGCAACGGGTATGACAAATAACTATTGAAGGAAAGACATTGTCATTGCTCAGATCAAACAACAAAGTGAAGCCCATGAGGCTTGGTGGGAGAAGGTGGGAGAAGGTTACGCACCAATCAGAAATCCGGTGCCAACGTAGCAGTGGTAGCAGTGGTCTCATTTCTATCTGCCTAATAGCATAGTGAGTCAGACCACTGGCCAATCTTTTCAAGCATCCTACCAACCAGCACAGACCTTTGGGTTCTGGGATTTTCAATCTGTTGGCAAAATTCAGCCCTGTTGTCAGTTTTAAGCATTCAGTGAGTAAACAGAGATCTCAAATATTGGAAAAAGAGAGATATTCTGTTACAGCAGCTTAGTTCTTGACTGAGAAATCCAAGGATCCTACTTTATATTATCTGTGGTTCTATTCCTGAATGTATGAATTTGTATTTGTGCCTTGCTTCAAAGTAGCAGTGTTGTTGTGACATCTTTTTTATGTGACACGAAGTCTAGATGTTAGCACTGGACTATTTTGCCTTAACCCTGTAGCATGCCCCACTTTAATGTCCAGCATGATTTCCCACATTAATCCACATGTTTATATGAGGTTGTATCCTAAGAAAGTTACTCATGAGTATGCGACACTGAAATCCATGAGACAAGTTAGTTGTGGCTAAGTAGAATGACATTCACTTCAATGGGACTTACAGTGCAATTGTATGCATGTCTACTCATAAGTAAGCCCCATTGTTTTCAATGGGACTTACTTCCAGGTATGTGTGTATAGGAATGCAGCCTGAATAATCTGTTCTTAGGATACAATAAATGGAGAGTTTCCACAACAATAGTAGAAAAACTTCCAGAAGGCTTTATTGCTGATGAGTAGGGGTGTTTGATAAATGTGAAATAACGTGAAAATTCACTGCAAAATCGAAATAAAGGAATATCCTGGTATATTGCAAAATAATTTTACAGTGATGTACCTACGCACAGCGGGAGGAGGGAGCTGCAAACGAAAATGCCACCCCCGCCAGAGGTGATGTCTCTGCTGCCGCAGCTGCTAAAACATTCCAAGGCTATGGGCAGGCAAACCAGCACACGCCTTTTTTCGCCGCTGCCCACCCGCTTGCATCTTTTTTCACTGCTGCACGGTTGTTGCCCCCGCGTGCCGCCCTGGGGCGGGCCGTCCCTCTGCCTCAGGCAGCCTGACGCCTCTGCAATTTTACCTCATGCTGTGCCATCTGGTCATTTCATGCTGTTTTGTTTCACATTTAAATCCAATGTGCCCGCAGTGAAGCGACTCCAAGGGCCAGCACAGGTGTGTGCAGGCCGCAGGGGCAGCTTCTGTTCATTGGCGAATTTGGCTTGGGAGGGGGAGGAACCAGTGTCCATGTCGGATGCCATATCCTTCCCCTCCCAGGCCACAAGCCCTGACATCGGGCTCCTTGATTCTCTGTCAGCTAAGGAGCTGGCGGAGACTGAGTAGTCCCATTGTGGCAGCTAGGGGTTTACCAAATGCCCACTTACCCTGAGTAGACCTCCAGCCTGTCTCTTCCCTGGATAGGATTCAGCTTGATTTCATGTTGACTGGGATTTGGGAACTAATTTCATGAGTTACACGATCTCCATAACCCACCAGTTCCATATAATCTAATAATGCCTTTTCTGCTAACCATGAAGGGGATATAGATTGGTTTCCAATCCATACCCAAACGTCAAAATTATCATTTGTACATATTTAGACAATATATATACATAGTCAAATGACATCATGAACATCCTTGCTTAATCTTTTTAAAAAGCAACAGATCACTATGTTGCCTTTTACTGCACAACAAAATATGAAACTCAAAAAAGTGTCTACTGTGTTAAAGTTTAATGATGCATGATTTTTGCTATGTTCTCAAAAAATTGTTAAGCAATACCATAAAGCAAATATATTTAGTAAAGAAACTATGATAATGTTAAAGTTTGGTTAATGGCTCTGTTTTATCTTCTGAAAGGCAGTCAGTAAGGTAATTATAACATGCAAATTAGTTTCCACTGGGCTGCATATTAAAAAAAATTGTATACTAAGACAGTGGCGAATTTTCACAGGTTTCGACATATTACTTGAGCTTGGACTTCTTAGCGATTTACTTGCACAAATTCTTCCACGATTCCTCAAATCATTCAAAAGTCCTCTGTTCCTACTGGTGCATAAAAGTGCACACAAAATTATCATTTTGGCTATAAGGGTTTGCATGAGAGTAAAGAAGACTGTCGGCCCAATCCTAACAGGGCCATACGTTCTGTGTAAGGTCCTTTATGGTTGTCACAAAGGTAATATGCCATAGAGCATGCCCTGGCCACCACCGCAAGCAGTGAGCAGATAAGTGAGTAACCGCATGCCAGCAGTTTGTCCATGTCTCCAACCAGGCGGGGAGGGGAAGGAATGGGACGGAGATGGGGCGGGGAGGAGGCTGGATCAAGGACTGTTAAATTGTGAGCCTTTTTGGAACATTTCCTCCCTCCTTTTGCTATGCAAGCCACTCTGTGAACTTAAGTGGTATGTACATGCTGTAAATAATAAGACATAATATTTATTTTCTTTCTAACATCTCTCAAACCCATCTCATTAACCAGTAGGCCAGAGGTACTGTAATCACTTTACATCACCTACATGTCTGTTACTATACTACTAAAATGCATCTGGCCTTTCATGAATGTTTAGGCCACAGACAGACTGGTTATACTGTATAGTATTGTCATTTACTTATCATAGGTCGTATTTGTGACAATCATCTTTGGACCTCCATAACATACATGATTCAGCACCCTGGACCATGTTCTTAGTTGCATGCATCCAATTTTCCTTGCTAAATACTAACAAACATTTTTTTAATGGAACTCTTTACCTAGAACTCAGGTTACCCAGTTCATGTCACCCAGTTCAGCAAGTTCTACTGAACTCAATGGAACTTATGGCCCAATTCTAACCCCCTCCCCCCCACTGGTGTAACTAGTGTTGCACTGGCAGAGGCTGCTTTACAGCTGTCGCAAGGCAGCCTTTGGCGATGTGCGCTGGTGGGGAGGCCGCAGCGGGGACAGAGACAAATGTCCCCTTATCCCGAGAAGACCTTCCACACCCAAAAGTTCCCACGGGATGCAACAGAAGCCATGCTGGGGGTGCTGCATCGCCGCACATGGGGATTTAGGTAGGATTGGGCTGTCCCTCACCTACTGGAGCTGTCTCCAGCCATTTTTCTGCTCCTTTCTTTCCTCTTACTGCATGATCTTACCTCCTTCCCAGGCATCTCCTGTCGTTACTGCATTTGTGTCTCTTTCAGGCTGCTGACTCAGACCAATAAGCCACATAACCTTTTTCACTCTTTCTTGCTGTTGCTATTCAGGCTAAGCAGACAAGAGCCAATTATTGCCCTTGAGATACAGACGGCCCCAAATAGTCATAGAACCAGCACTCTTTTAAAAACCTGGCAACGGGAGGCCTATCTGTGCAATAAAAGACCAGAATGGTTTACCACTGCTTTTTGACTTTGGTCCAAGGCTAGATTGCAGGAAAATTAGAGAAAAAAAATCAGCAACAACAACATCACCAGGAAAAGAAAAAGACAATATAAAAATTCACCTTTCTCTTCCATCCAAGGTGACTTCACGAAGCAATTTCCAGACATCCAGTGGGTTATAGCCTCTTCCCCTATTGTTTCATTGTCTCCTTATGGGATGCCTGAGAATAATTACATGTGAAGTTCAGTTGTTTGTTTTCCCTTGCAAAAGGGAAGAAAAGCAATTACAAATGAATTTATGAACTTTCCATGCTTTAGCTGTAGGCAAACATGGGACCCAACCAAGCACATGTTATTTCTTTTCTTTTTTTTAAAAGAAAGAGTAGCCACCCTGGCTGAGTTTGTGTCACAGAGCCACACGTTCCTGATGCTTCTGCTGTTGTGGAAAAATCTCTGTAAAATCCAAGTCAAGGGAAGATGCTGCAGTTATGTCAACACCTAGTAATGCTTTCAGAACACTGATATCACCAGGGCCATTGTTTAGTTTCCTGTTGGTCTTGCAGAGGCACCCTACAGTTCTTTTGGTAAGACAAAGCTGGAGAGAATTTGTAATTTCAAGGCTGAGTTGCCACATGCTTTGGTTCTTATCTAACTGTTAAAGAAAAAGATTTTTAAAAACCCAAGAAAGTTTTTCTGGCAGTTCTGAAAGGCATATATGCTCTGACTGCCATGTTCTTAGAGGAAGGGAGACTGCTATATGGAAGACTTAATAAGACACCATACCAAGAGAGATGTTGTTCCTGCAAATTGGGTGAGTGTAGAGTCATTTTTGTATATTCTCCTTTATTGTCCATTCTATACAGACGTATGCATTAAGTATTTAGATACAATCTTAATATATATGAGGGGTTGCCCAGATTCTGCAAAAATTTCCTATATTCTGAATGATGTTGCTACAGATATAACCAAGAAGATAGTGACTTTTATTTATCATGTTGTGGAATTATGTGATCTAATGAGTCTGTGTCCTGGGTAAAATTTTATCTCTGTGTATGTTTAGCAAGTATTGTTAGCTGCCTTGTGAGGGCTTGGTTCTGAAAGGCAAGGTATGAAACTTTTAAATAAATATGTATGCAAGTATTTATAAATATATACAAGTATGTATAAATATATACATATTAATCTTGAGAGATCACAAGACTTATGGCCTAATCCTACCCAGGATGGAACTGTTGCGTGGAGGGGGTTACGACAGCAGAATACGCTGTCATAAAATGGCTTCTGACATATGAGCAATGCGCTGCCAGCAGCTATTTTTGGAGCACTACCACAATCAACGGCAGTGTGGGAGGAGTGCCCCCAGACCCAGGAAGGTCTCCAATAGCAGTGAGGGTGGGAATGGGTGGAACAGGGAGGGAAGAGGGCAGAATGGGGAGGAGACCAAGTGTGGAGGGGGCAATTCATGGTCGGGAAGAAGGCAAGTCCAGTGGCAGCAGCACTATAACATATCCCCCTTCTTGGCCTTGATCCTGCTTCCCAGGTCCACTTGGACTTGTACAAGCAAAGTAGCTGGCACTGATCCAAGTAGACCCATGCAGGTGGCAGAGGATTCCCCCCAGGAAAAGAAACAAATGTTCTGAGGTCTGAAACTCCCCCTTGGGATATGTTGAGTGTCCCATTGGCACCGCTGCATCACCGCATGGGGAGTTAGGTAGGATTAAGATGCCCCACATTGAGAAGGAACCGCAGGAAGGCAGTAGATTGTGTAAGTTTAAACACAGAATCCATGCCACCTTCAGTTTAACAAGTCAAGAGTGTGATCAGGCAACTTCTGCAAAGACCAGGCTTCAAACATCCATTGTCACCACTGGTTAAAAAAAAAAAAACACCCTGGTGCCCAGGAGACACCTTTAACGCTTAATCTATGGTACCTGAAAAACAGTACGTATTCTGTGTGGCCAGGTGGCCAAAACAGGTAGGACAGATTTGGAAGCTGTAATTGAATTGAGGTGTACCATCACAGTTTTTCTAAGCGCCTCCAAATGTTATCATTGCCAAAGCTTGATTATTGAGCAAAAACTATTATTTTCAGAAAATATTGTTTTTCAACAAATGGCCGCTCTGCAGATATTATGTTGGATCACATAATAGGACCTTCATTGACCAGATTTAATTCTCTCTCTCTCTCTCTCTCTCTCTCTCTCTCTCTCTCACACACACACACACACACACACACACACACACACACACACACACACACACACACACACACACACACACCAAGATACAAAGAATGTGGACAGATCCCATCTATGTGTGCAGAAACTCAGGCAGGCATTTTCCTGAACTATGTGCATTCACTTCATGGCTTTACAGTCTTTGCTTTGGTTTTCTGGCTTGTTGTCAGGACTTTTTAGAGCTGATGTTGAAGAAGAGCTTTTGTTATCTCACTCTGGCCTTTCACAGAACCAGACATGCTCAGTATCATCGATACAGCCTTCACAAGAGATAGGGAGGCTAAAATAAGTTGGGTACATTGAGATAAGCTTCTCTTAGGGAAGCAGATTTTGATCTGCTTCTGTACACAGAACTGACCTCCCAGGCATTCTGAAGTTCACCCAACAGTGTTTTTACAAGGCAAAGGGACAATAATAAATCTGAAAAAGGGCCATGCGGGCAGATTTGATTTCATTGATCAGCTTCGTTCCTGTGATTTCAGTGTGTGTTGTTGGCCTCCAGATGGATGATCACAGAATGCCTGTCCTCCTTTCTCTGCTCCTATTTATCTTCTGTGCCCTCTGCTATTATTCATTTGGATTCTACTAAACCTGTTAAAATATATCAGATTCATAAAACAGACTCTTTGTCCTTTACATGTGTATCAAACACAATTCCATAGAGATAAAGTCTATTCTGTATTTTATTAAGCGCAAAGCAGATTTTCTTCTCGCAAAAATAAACAAAACCACCCCGATGTTTGGAATAGGCATGTTGAAACAGAGGCTTTATTTCCCCTGATTTGTTGAGAATGGTGCAAATCCAACATTTCAGATTTGAAGTGAATGCCGAATATGCTCTCAGTGTAATCCATCCCTCTGACAAATGAGAAGCAGTAGCCTCAGCTGTTTTTATATCCTCTTGAGAGATCATTTGGCTTACACTAGACCCAAGTTTTGGATGCAATTTGGTATATATTAGAAAGATCTATCTCAAGCTGTGACATCATTAATATATTATTTTCTGAAATACTGTTAGAATAGAAGCAGTGGAGGAGGGGGAGGGGGAAAAAAACAGATGCTTGCAACGGAGAAGCAATTTTAGAGCCTGTTCATTTGGTAGTAGTGATGTACTTTTAATGTAACTTCTCGTTTTTCTGTAAGCTTCACATAGTTATATATGAGGGTAACAGAAAACCTTTTTTTAAAAGCCTATGAAAATAACGGCTCAATCCTAAGGGCTGGGGGCAGAATGCACTTCCAGCTGTTGAGAAAGGCGCTCTGGAAGCACGCGGAGCTGTGCGCTTCTGGACTGCTTCCAGAGAGGCTGCAGAGGCCCAGCATGCCATGACAGGAAGAGGAATGCCCACTGATTAAGGTAAGTTGGCGGGGAGGGCAGAACAGGGTGGGGGAGGGTGGAATGGGGCATAACAGGTGGAAGATGGGAGATGTGTCGGAGATGGGAGAAGGTTGCATCCAGCACGGGTGACTTGCGCCGGATGCTATCCCATCCAAAGTGAGCCACCACACCCCCTTTGTCTCGTCAGACTTGTGCCAGCTAAAGAGCTGGTGCAGGTCCGAGGAGATCCATTGGCAGTCTTAGGGCTTACAGAAGGGCAAGGGAAAATAATCTCTCTCCCCCCCCCACACCATAGCATGCAAGCACAGCGTGGTTTGGCATGGCTCCATGCATGCTATGGTGGAGGAAACCACAGAATTTGGCGATGTCAGTCTGTATACAGAGCAGTTATATTGTATTTCTTCCATTCTAAGGCGCCATCAATTCTAAGGCGCACCTTTAATTTCGCTACCACCAGCAGGGAAAAAAAATCCCCCCCCAGGATTTACGTGCAAATTGTACCCTCAAAATGCCACCTTCTTACTTATTACTGGGTCTTGTGGGGGCTTCGGGGAGGCCTGCGCAACCCTCTGCAGGTCTCCCCGATCTTCAGTTCGGCGAAAAACAGCAGTTTTCGGCCATTTCTGGTTTTCCGGTTTTCGGCCATTTCCGGTTTTGGCAGTGGCCTCAAAGAGCCACTGCCAACCAGATGAGATAATACTGGTCTTGATGGACTACAGGTCTGACTTGAGACAAGGCAACTTTATATGTTTATCCTATGCAAGTTCCTGGGCTTCATGCCAACTCTAAAAGTGAATGTGTTGGGTATTATAGCAGTTACAAATGTCTGTGTAACTTATCCTTCCAATAATAGTACTTGTTTTCTGTGCCTTCTCACATTGTATCAAAGTAGGGAACATTTGTATATACTTTTGTCATTTTGTATCATAACAACTTGGGGGGAAAAAGGGATATTTTTAATTCATCATCTTGCAAATTGTATTGCTCCTTTGCAGAAGACTGCCAGATTGTGTCGCTGTGTTGCTGTTCATACACTTAGCTGAGATCAGCACTGTGATTTCCGAACCCGTGCCCTTAGCACAGGGTTCGTGCTTTGCTAGGCTGCTCCAGAGACACATGGGTGGGGGCTGTAACCGCCCCCCTTCAATTATCTGTAGTTGGGAGTGTGGGCGGGGCATAGAGGGGTTTATCTTTCTGCTCCCTGCCTCACTCCTTCCTGTTTCTCCTCTGAGCTAGCTGAGACAGCAACAGCTCTTAACCCTCCCACCCTCCCTTTTTGCAGTCTGGGCTATATGCTGGTCGCCCAGTTGGGGTCCAGGTAGGAATTTTTCTGCACACCTGATTGGCCTTGTTGTGTAGTTTTTTCGCCTACCTCTGACTGTAGTGGGGCTCTGTTGTTCATGTCACTAACTAGTCACTTAATTTGCAGGTTACCATGGGTAAGAAGGCTGTACGTTGGGCTATAGGCGTGAACACTGGGGCAGCAAGGGTAGGGGATTGCCCCCCCATTTTTTCCATCTCCCAGCTGCCCTCCAGCGTAGGGGTCTGCTGGGGGGGTACCCTGGCCTTGATCACGTGAGCTGTCCTAGATGCCCTCCAGCTCAGGGTGGTGCAGCTGTTCCTGCTGCCCTGGCCTGTTTGGGATTGACTGGGAAGAGCCTGCCTTCTTCGTGAACAGGTGGTGGCTTGGAGTCAGGGTTGTATCGTCCGCCCAGGCAGTCCTTAGGATGTGCACCTGCTTCAGTGCTTCGCATGTGCGTGTGATTACCCTGACCTTCAGCCTGTGGGTCTCGTACTCCTCTCTTTTTTGTATCTATTTTAAATAAAAGTGGCCCCTTTTCATCCATATACTTGACTCATGTGTTTATTGGTGCATGCTAGGGCAAAGTGTCATGGAACAGCGCAATCCCATTCTCTCCACCATGACTCTCCACCAGTGTGTGTGGGGGTACTCATGTCATTCTTTCACTTCGCAATTGCAGCGCCACCTTGGTGTAACACAGTGGCGGCTGTTGAGGATTGGAGTTGGTGGGGCCAATGTCTTTTGCTCATGCATACCGTGCATCACTACCACAGTTGTAGTGGTTCCTGTGTACAATACACATGCCCAGTTTCCTTCTGTGTAGGCACACTTCTATGCAAAAGCCCTTCTCTGACACTTCCCCCTGTAATGTATTTTTCAAAAGCATTAATCTGCCACTTTAGCAAATGACAACTGACAGTCACTTCTTGCACTATCACACTAGCAGCCCAATCCTGTTTAAGATATGGTGGCCAGACTAAAGGGCTGGTTGCCATATCCTATGCAGGTTCTGGAGCAACCCGAGTGAACGAAGGGGACAATTGTCCCCTTCCCTGGGTGTAAGTGGCTGGAAAACCAATGGGCCTCCTCAAATGTAGGCAAGCTCTGGAGCTCATGTACATTCTAGCCCTCCGTGTAAGGCCACGCTGGGCCTGGAGAGGGCTTTGGATATCTGCCTATCTCACCGCCGATATCCCTGCCTCTCCAGGCCTGCCGCAGCTCCCTCACCACCCGGTCCGCCCTCCCTCCACCCCTGCCCCGGCCGGTGTAAGGCTTACCTGCTCTGGTGGATGCGGGGCCGGGTAGGAGCCACGGGAAGAACCGGCGACCTCTGTGCCGGCGGCCCTTACTCTCTGGGTGCCGTAAACGCACTTTATGGCATGTTTACAGCACGTTTACAACACTCTGCACCATGGAAGCATGCGCTCCCCTCGCGCATTCCTACACAGGATTGCGCTGTTCATCTGCTACTTGTGTATTTACATTTTTGTAAATGAAGTTAGGCACACTGAGGTTAATGAAATTATACCAATGACGTACTTTGAGCACACAGAAACAGGGCCCATTTGAGGCGGGTAAAGGGGGTAAATTGTACCTGGGCCCAGGGTCAAAAGGGGGGGGGCTAGGAGCCAAAGGAGGGGGCCCAGAAATGTCCTGGGATCTCAGCTGACCTCACAGAGAGTGAAAGACAGAGGCTGGGCCAACCAGGAGGGCAGGTCTACTGGGCAGGTAGACCTGGGCACTGCATCAGGAAGCCTGGTAGACCTGGACTCCGGAGACTTTTCCGGCCATTGCTGTTCTCCCCCTGCCCTGTTTTGCCCCCTCCCCCTTTGAGAAGGGGCCCAAAAGAAACTTTGTACCCTCTGATGAAATTCCTCTCAGAGGCCCTGCACAGAAACATCATATAAATACTGTTATTCTTCTCTCTACTCCAATACCAAATTCCATAGTTCTCATAGATGGTCTTTCCTAAAAAAATAAATATAACAACATGCAGACACATAGAATAATCTCTTGGAGATTAATGCTATTTGTTGCAGGCATTCAGGCCAATCCTGGAGGGGTGGCAACTGTAAGGACACCTGCACAAATGTATACTTTTCAAACATGCATGTTTTTCTATCTATTAAGAAAGAATGACTATTGAACACTTCAGATGTAGCTAGATCACATAGGCCAGTCGCTCACAGTTTAACCACTAATCTGTCTAAGGAAAACAAATGGCTTGCCAGCGGTCTTAACAGTAACATAAGAACATAAAACTATCCATGCTATAAGGCAGGGGTTATCAACCTGAGGTATGGGTACACCTAGGGGTACGTGGACCTCTTGCTGGGGGTATGCCAAGCCCTGCCCCTTATCTGCCCCATCAGCAGCTAATTAAGTGTTAATTAACATGGATTTTAAATTGTAATTATTTTCGGAGCCCTTCTGTCTCTCTGATTTTGGTTTTGGGCTTATTTTTGTACTTTGGAAAATGTACTTTGGTGGGGTGGGGGAGGGAGGAGCCTCTCTCTCTCTCTCTCTCTCTCTCTCTCTCTCTCTCTCTCTCTCTCTCGCACACACACACACACACACACACACATACACACACACACACACACACACACACGGAGAGAGTTAAATAAGACATTTTTCACTTTTAAAATTGTTTTAGTACTTTTTTATTTAACAATTAATTACCTAATTACGTAATTGATTAATCCAATTAATTAGTTAGTTAGCAGGGGGTACTTCAGAAAATTGGACCGTGATAGGGGGTACTCGGTCCTCCAAAGGTTGAGAACCCCTGATCTAAGGTCTCACACTGTGGACAGCCAGATCTCCTTGGATAGGAGGGTGTGATGGTTATAGTCTATTGTTTGTCCTCAGGATCTGGTAATCAAAGCTAGACACAGAAGATCTATTTGGTTTTCATGGCTAATAGCCATTGATAGACCTCTCCTATACACAATTCTCTTATACTTAAAAAAAAACTATCTAAGCTATGGCAAACAATTTCTCTTTGCAACTTGCATTCATTTCAATGGGGTCTATGCAGGAGACCTTCCCAGAGGATTGTGCCCAAAAACAGATGTACTGTGTCATTGTAAAACAACAACACAAATGACATGCTGTTTGGCCTAGAAATTATAAGGAAACATCTAAATGTGCCATTAGCTGTTAAGACAGTTCTTTCAAATGTCATTCTTTGAGGATAAAAACATGTTTGTTTTGTAAAGCTCTTAACGTTTCAAGCTGAAAGGCTTGAACAGGCTTTGAACTGAGGAGTCTGCGATGTCTAAAAAAATTAAAGTGAAAAATAACATTAAATGCTACAGCAGCATGCAAGAATGACTTCTGTAAGTCTTTGGAGGCCTTTGAGGTGTTCTTTGTTTTGAAGGAGTCAGCCAGCCAAAAAATCTCTTATAGTGGAAACCCCCCCCCCCAAATTCTGTTTTGTTATTGTCCTACAGATTGGATCTTCCCCCTGCATTTTGCTTCATCTGTCTTCTATTTAACTTGGATAATTTCTAAGATGATTTTCCAACTGGTGCAGGTTGCCACAGTTTTCGGTGTGTGTGTGCGTGTGTGTGTGTGTGTGTGTGTGTGTGTGTGTGTGTGTGTGTGTGTTTTCATTGCCCATTATTGATGCACATAAGCATGCATGTACATTGAAACTACTACTGTCACAGAAATCTGGATGTGATCACATGACCAAATCAAAATTCATGCCCTGCTGGATCAGACCAAAAGCCTATCTAGTCCAGCATCCTGTTTCCCACAGTGGCCAACCAAATGCCCTGTTTGCACATATGCTCAGGTACATGTGTAGACATTCATACATCACGCCATGTGCAACTTGGATCTTTTGGTCATTCACTGATGGTACATCCAGTGGATATTGGCTTTCACAAACCATTAGAGACACAAATATTGGTTCACATGCAACATGGTTTATTTGGGGGATAAATGTACAAAAATAGGGAGAGGGGAAATAAGGAATGCATGGCAATAAAAGAAAGCACTGTTCTCAACGATTAATTAATATTGTTATGAAAGAACTGCAGAAGTGTCTTAATTTAAGGAAGGAAAGGGAAAGTGGGGGGAATGGGGGGGAGTCAGGGAAGATCAAAGAAGTGTGAGGAAAGATGCTAACATCTTATTCAGAATGGCCTGCCTACCCAGATGGGCCATAGAGTCAGGAAGGGAGATGCAGGTTCCTAATCTGAACAAGACAGAGGGAAAGAAAGGATTTCATGCCAAAATACAAGACTGAGGCTGGAATTGGACTCAGGTCTGAGAGAGAGAGAGAGAGAGAGAGAGAGAGAGAGAGAGAGAGAGAGAGAGAGAGAGAGAGAGAGAGAGAGGTATCATCCACATACAGATGACACTTCAGCCTAAATCTCTGGACGACCTCTCGCACTTGTTTCATGTAGATGTTAAACGCATGGGCTACAGGGCTTGAGTTTGACTGTGTATGAAACAGGAAGATAGGAGAGCAGGGTCAATGGCCAAGGATACTGAGATCCATATCTGATTCTTTGAATGGTCAAAATGCTGATGCTGTGAGCAGAGAGCCCAACAAACTCACAGAGATGCACATGAAAAGAGAAGCAGGGAGATAAGGGGGAGCAGGAAAGCAGGCTTAGCAGGCAACCTTAATGGGTGCTCGAAACAATTCTTGCTTGCCAAGTCTTCAAGGGGCTTGGGTGCATGGTCTTTTGATTGCCCATAAAATCTGAAACCCAATTAGCAAAAAGTTTGGATTAAATTGGGAATGGAATGGTGAGGAAAAGCCAGGGGCTAGAGAAGCTCTCTTTTGTGTGCTATTTGTCTCAATGACAGGATGTTCCAAGGATTGTGACAGTGTCTTGCAGGCTTGAATATGGCGGCATGATGCTGTGAAATTTTACATGAACAAGAAAGGTATGGGGGTGGAGGTGAACCACAGGAAAATGTTAGCATTAACCCTGGTCTTAGGACATGAGTTTGGCCTGGATTATACACCCTTTTAGACAGGAGTGTCATTAGGGTTGGTGACACCCTGGTGAGATCTCATAGTATCACCCCCATGAACCTCTTCTCATATCAGACCACATGATGTGGAGGCGATCAATGTGGGAAATGCAACCCCCGCAAGAATTGCAGCAGAAATCGGGGAAAAATTAAAACCCATTTTCTACCTGTGGTGCATTTTCACACCACCAATAACAAATAGAATAGAAAGTCATGTTGGTGTCACCCTGCCCCCCCCCCGATGATGCCCCTTAGCATTTGCCCATGACTACACACATGTTATATATACATGTTTGGTAATAGCCCACAAGCAAGAGATTATGCACCCCCTTCCACCATTGTTCTTCTGCACCTGGCAGGGCTGGCCCATCCATGAGGCTAACTGAGATGGTCACTTCAGGCAGAAGATTGATGGAAGGCATCCTATTGCATCCATCCACTCATCTTTACTGGTCCTGGTCCTCCCATTGCCTGGTTTAGAAAATAAAGAGGGAGATGGAGCAGAGGAGGAACTGTGGAGGAGAGAAGACACTCTGGCCCACCACATTCCTCTTGTCCACACTTCCTCTTCATCTCCCTGTTCCTTTTCCAATCCAAGGAGGGGGAGAAGCAGAGGATGGCACATCATCAGGTAAGGGGAGGCAGTATTTGGCTCACAGCCTCAGGTGCCAGGAGTTCTTTGGCTGGATTTGGCACCTGGTTTTCAGAGGCACACAGCCTCTAAACCTGGAGGTAGCATATAGCCATCATAACTGGTTGTCATTGATAGAGTTGTCTTTTCTGACTTTGACGAATCCCCTTTTAAAATGAATGTGAACTGAAAAAACATGTTGTGAGCTGAAAACTGCGCAAATTGCTCATGCACAATGGTCTGAACAAAGTCTGGGAATCACAAATGGAAGACTGGTGGATCACTAACACAGTGTTTCTCAAACTGTGGGTCGAGACCCACTTGGTGGGTCGCGACCTGATTTCTGGTGGGTCCCTAATTGCCTCAAGCCCTGATGCTTTTCAAAAATCATATAGCTGCTAATTGCCCTCAGATGAGCTCCTGCAGTTTTCAAGGAGCTGAGCTCTTGCAGTTTGCAAGCCTGTGTAAATATAGGGAGATAGATGTTTGAGCCTCTTTTTCTGGTGTTTCCCCCCCCCAAGTCTGTCAATGACAGGGAATGGGAGTAGGTGAAGGCTGGGACACATAAATAAGTCCCTCAAGCCTTGAGGCTATTCATTAGGGCCGCCTCATTACAAGAAATGGATTGAGTTTTTTTGCAAATAAATATTTGCAGGTGGGTCCCGATAGAGTGTCATTTTAAAAAGTGGGTCCTGGTGCTAAAAAGTTTGAGAACCATATTGCTGCCAATCCACGAATAAGGTTAGGCAATAATGAACCACTCTCTCAAACTGGGAAGGAAATACAGAGAATGTTGTAAGCATCCCTGACTGCACATATCCTGCAAAAGTCTGTTTTGTTATGCTTTTCAACATCCTGATTTGAGGCAGAGGATTATAAAATGAATTCCCTGCAATCTGTCAGTAGACATCTGTCTATCTAAAGAGTTTCTGGCTATAGAAACCGAAGCAGTCCAGTGGGAGGAGAGATTTCATGGCTGATTCAGAAACCTTTGTTCTTGACCTGCATGTCTGCTGCCTTCAATTGGAGTCCTCAAACTCCTTGAGATCCTGAGAGTTACAGCCAAAATTTAGATGCTTTTTTCCAATTCTCTTTTGAAAACCATATTCCCCCACCTCTCTCTCTCTCTCTCTCTCTCTCTCTCTCTCTCTCTCTCTCTCTCTCTCTCTCTCTCTCTCTCTCTCTCTCTCTCCGTATCCCCTTCCTTCTTTTCTCTTCTCATTGTGGGAAAATTCCTCATTCAATTTTTAGTAGCATTGGAGCCTCCCACAATATGGAGAAAAACGTTATCATTAAAAATTAACAGCACGTCTTGGTTTTGTAGACATCTCATTTTTAGTGGAACAGAAGGCCTGTGGGCAAGTGCCACCTGTTTTCTAAATAAATCTCAAGAAGTTGCCTTATGCTGAAGCAAACTAAGGACCCATGGAGCCCAGTTCGGTCAACCTTGACTGGCAGCAACTAACTGGGGTCTCAGGGTCACAGCTGCATTCTGTTCTGTCCTCCTGTGCAGATGTCTGTGTACAAAATACATGTCTAAACATGGTGTTAGTTTTAAAGGGGTGCACATGCAGAAATACCTGCAGTCCCTTTCCACTCACCACTACTTGCATATATTTTAAAGGGCATAGCAGTGATGTCTACGCACCAGTATTCTGATGCATCATAACTGATGCAGTAGAAGAAGATTTTTAACTTGGGTATCTAGACCTCATTAAAAAGCAAAAGGTATGTAGTACTGTTCAGCAGTGGCGTCACTATGGCGCGCGCCGCCCTAATGACCCCCTGACTCCCTGCAATTTGCCGTGCCGCCGCAACAGCCGGCCGGAGAGGAACCTCTGCTGCTGCCGGCTCTGAAGATATCCTCTCTGGCCGGCTGTCCTGGGCCTTCTAACGAGGCCCAATGCGGTGACGTCATATTTATTAGGTTTTTCGCGCATGCACAGTACGTTTCTGAGGGCAAAGGGCTGCCCTTTTGCCCTCAAACGTTCTGCGCAGGCGCAAAAAACCTAATAAATATAACGTCGCCACATTGGGCCTCATCAGAAGGCCGCGTACTTCCGTCCAGGGCGGACGCATCGAGGCCTTCTATTGGAGCGGAGGTGACGCGCACGGCGCGTGGGTGCGCACGTCACCCCCAGGTGGTCTGCCCTCCCCGCCATGCTCCAGTGATGCGTGTGCTCTTCAGGCAGACATCCTGACTAGCCTTAGGGCAGCCCAATCCTGCCTAACTGTCCCCTCCTATCCCCATTTCCTGGGGTCTACACAGTCACCTCTGGGAAGGGGACATTCGTCCGAGGAGGCTGTGTAATGGCGGATTCAGCCCAGGAAGGGGACAGGGATATGGCGATCACAATCCCTGCCCCCCAGGCCAGATCCGCCAACCCCCGGCCTCCGTCGCCGCCCAGTTTGCCCCCGTCGGGGGATCGCTTACCTCCTCTGGTGGCCGCATGGGAGATCCGGCAGCGGAGTGAGGGCAGCTGGCCATAAAGCACGTTCGCGACGGCTTAGAACAGCGGAGCACTCAGTGGATTGTGCTCTAAGACAGGTCTATCCCATGCAAATGGAACATCGAGATGCCTTTTAATGGTCGTTCTCTAACGTTTAATAGGGGGAAAGCAACTGTCGTACTCTGCAAAGCAGAACATCTATGCATCTATGTGAGCCCTTTGGAGACAAGGAGCCATCTTTCCATCTTTTATTATGTAAACCACTTGTTGTTGTTGTTGTTGTTGTTGTTGTTGTTGTTGTTGTTGTTGTATGCCACTTTTCAATACAAACAACAGCAACAACAACAATAATAAAACAATAACAATAATAAAAAGGAGGAGGTTATCAAGAATTTTAACATTCATCCTGGGCCATGTTTCAGAGTAATGGGGGTAGGCTTTTGCAGGTAAAAGAAGATCAAAACTGCCTCCCTTTCTTTGCATTTCAAGAATGGAGGGTGAATTTTGAAGAAGCAAAATCCATGTGTACTTCCCAGTTCCTCCCAGCTGGCAGCCATCATTTTAGTTTCCCGAGAATGCTCGGAAAAGATGTGACACAGTATCATTCTGAGGGATATTCTGGGGGGGGGGGGAAATGGTAGCCTAGACTGGTGGATGACATTTTTCAGAATTCCCGTCAAAATCATGCATTCTGGGGAATTCTGGGGGAAATGAAATGGTGGCTGCCAGCAGAAAGGAGTGCTGTTTCAAAATTTGCCTCCACTCTGAGAACAACCACAATGACCCCCACTTTCATAGCCACTGAATGGGGTCATAAAATGGGAGCAGGCGTTTTGACCCAACACTAGTTTAAATAGAGATGCTGTCTGGATGTTCATAAGCAGATTCTATATTGAATTACAGATACCATAATGACATGAAACGTTGTTTGCTCTATACAAAAAACATGCTTTTTTTCTTTTCTTTTATGATCACTTCCCCTTGCAGTCTGCAACATGGCTGCATACGACGTTTTGAGGAGACTCCGGAGTGAGTGGATTACAGAACCAATATGTGCAGCACTTCATAGGTTCCTAGATTTCACCTTTTAATGGGTTCTTCTACAGGATCGTCTCACAAACTGGAAAATTATTTCTTGCCTTATCTGTCCTTCCATATATGGCAAAGCAATAAAACACTAATAATGGCTTGCAGAGGCCATAAAGAGACTCTAAATCCTTTAAACAAATGGTTACAATCTAATTGTCTCATCTGCTCATGGGTATTATAGCCTTCCATCAACAGTATGCTGTTGAACTTGTGGACTTTCAGAGTCACAGCTAGGGTTTAAAGAGAGAAGATCACTTTTATTTGTCATGGGTGATAAAACTGGAGTCTCTACTGACTCCAACGATGCTGCAGATCCAGTCAGGCAGAACGCAAATCGAAAATAGTATCTGAAGGGCAAGATAATGGTGGAATGACAAGGAGAAAACCTCGACCCAATAAAATGATACAGCAATGAGAGAAAATTAGAAAATGAGGAGCAAATGATGAAAATAAAAGGAACCAGTTTGTGTGACATTTTACACATATAACATGGCAGAAACCGTAAAGCGCTGTGCCACCTTGTCTTGAGGGATGTTTTAAAAGCACCCACCCACCCACCCACCCACCCACACACACACACACACTTGTGTTTCCCATCAGTCTTCATGGACAAATTCTACAACATTTACTACATTTTAAAAAAATTGTTTAAGGAATGGCAGCACATAAAAGCTAATGTGAGGCATTAACAGCCAGGGGACCAGAAAGCCAGGAGAGATAAGACGTTTTTTAACTTACTTCCCATAGGCCGCCTGTTCCCCAATGGGTCTCCTCAGACCTACGCCAGCTCTTTTGTTGGCATAGGTCTGAAGAGCCTCTGAGGCAGGTCTGGGCTGGGAAAGGGGGGGGGAATAGAATCTGGCACATGAGGCTGCCACTGAGATTCACCCCTCCTACCCCAGAACCACCCCCGGCACACTCCCTGCTTGATCCACCCTTGATCTGGCCTCGTTCTGACTTACTGGCTATGAGACAGAGGTTCTTAACACACAAGAAGAAAAATTTCCTTGTTTCTTGCACAGTGATGAAGCAAAGATACCACCCCTGTAATTCCTCTTGGGAAAACCACATCCTCTTGGGAGATGGGCACTATTCTCACCAAACATTCTAGTCTACCACTTGTCACTATCTTACAGTGACATCTGTTAGAAAAAGAGTGAAGTTTCTGATAGCTGCTCTAGAGTCAGTGCTTGCCGTTGGATGAACCTAGTCAGCAGAGTGTACTAGCTGTAGATACAAACTACAGCTCTAATTTTTCAGTCTCGTTCACAGAAAAACCAACAGTGGCTCCCAAGAAGCACCCCTCCCCTGAATCTATCCTCTCCTTTCCTCGATGAAGCTGCAAATGAGACCACAGCAATCTAATTGTGAGCTTAAATTCTAAATCCCTGAATGGAAATCAAGTTGTTGCTCTTATTTCTTTCATGTCTGCAACTAATCAGCTCATTTTAACAGCAGCTGTTTTCTTTCTTTCAGGTTAGTTTTTTAAAGGCACTTTTTGTTAGCTTTAACGTAGCAGTGATCAACACATAAAAGCCATTTTCAGTTCATTCTCTCTTAGAACCACAGACTACAATATCTTTTCACTGATAGGAGATGAGTTTTGTCCACTTACTTTCCTTGCTGATGTTCACGAATGGGGATGATGCAAATCCTCTCCGGTCACTTGGCTGCTTCCTGTTTATATAACTGCGTATTTGGCTATAATACTCCATGCACTGGTAATTGCCAGACTGACAACTACAATGTGCTCTTTGTGGGACTGCGTTTGAAGATGGTTTGGGGGTTGCCTGGCTGATAATGGATGAGTGGCATCCGAATGTCCTTAGAACTTCCAAAACAGGAAAAAAAACTCTGTGCTCCAGAGGAAGGAGCCATTCCTCCAGAGGAGCAGACTCTTTAGATGCTACCCATATGATGAGCCTGTGGCTGTGGATGAGGTTGTGCCAGCTGGCAACAAAGAGACAGGTGTGGTGAGGCAGTGCACTGATGTCTTGCTCAATACATCACAAGCAGAGAAGGTTCTACTAGGTCTTGCATTAGCTAATTCACTGGGGCATGTCTGTGTGGACCTACTTCATGGGATTGGGTCTGGGAAGGGGGCTTAGATTTGGCAGCCACTACTGCCACTGAACTTGCACCCTTCCCATATCTGATCTGCCCACCCCACCCCATTCCACCCTCCCCCGCCAACGTACCTGCCTTGGCAGGTCCAGGGTGATCCGCCGGTGCACGCAGAAAGTCTCCAGTCTTCCCTCCGGCACTATGGCAGCGCATGCCTCCACATGGTGCTGGAGTGATATTTACAACTGCTGTAAGGCAATCAATGCTGGCAGAATGCTCATTCCGCCAGTGGCCAGCCCAGTAGGATTGGGCTGTCACTGACTTACTCATTCACTCATAGGGTTGTAATCATTCTAATCAGAAAGGAAAATTAGACCGTTTCATGTATTTGGTCAATTGCAATTAAGAAAGAAAATTTTACATTCCCAATTGCACTTGATAAAAACAAACTTTTTTTGCTAAACAAATACTATGAGAAAAAATATGGTGTTTCAGATTACAGTAATCAGAATGGAAAATGCATCTTATAACTGATGCATTATGAATTATTCAATGAATTTTCCAGCTGATTAAAATAAAAAAAATGTTTTTACAAGGTGGTGTTTAATAATATAAAACAGAAGCTTGCAAAGACACCAGTTCTATTATAAGTTCTACAAAGGCAAAGTGATATGTATGCTGTGTGTCAACTTATCATCATCCCCAGTCAATAGATCATGAAGGTTTCCCTGTCCTATCACTTCTGTTTCATGACCCTTGAATTTGTTTAGAAATTCTTCATTAAAATACCATGTAGACCACTGTTCATATAAGTGGTAAAATCACCACTTTGGCCTGAATGAACAAGGATGCAATCAAAGACTTGGGGATCATTCATTTTTTGTCTCATTCCACTCATGTCTGTGGCTTAGCAAATTCTGTGACTCAAGAATGAAAGCATGAAACTGCGACATATTGAGCTCTTACGTTTTGGCACTGCATTTGCTGGGAACTTGCAACATCCAAGGTTGTTGTTGTTGTTGTTGTTGTTGTTGTTTTATCAGTATTTATATACCACTTTTCAACAAAAAGTTCACAAACGGTTTACAGACAAAAAATGATTAAATGGCTTTGTGAGTCCAAAAGGGCTCACAATCTAAAAAGGATGCAGAACACCACCAGCAAACAGCCACCAGAAAAGACACTGTGCTGGGGTGAAAGGGGGGCAGTTACTCCCCCCCTGCTAAATATAAGAGGAGCACTAATTGAACAAGTGCCTCTCCCTTTGAGGTGAAAAGTGAGAAGTGGGTGGGGAAAGGCCAGCAGATGACCTTCCCCTCCAGCCATTCCTGCATGTGCCTCTGGGCTGGAGGAACATCAACTCAGCATGACTCACTGTGGTTCACAGAGCAGAGCAGCAGAAAACTTGCTTTGCCCTTTCCACCTGGGTGGTGATGCAGATTGGTCCCAGGGGGTGAGAGCAAGTGAATGGACAGTGGTGATAATGGTGAGAGAAGGCTTTAAACCTACTGAGGGCACCTTGCCCAAGGACCCCACAAAATCTGGGTCTGCCACTGCCTGGAAGCACCTCTCTGTTTGATTAATAATACAGAAGTCCTCCAAGTGCTGGGTTCACACTCAGCAAAATAGAGAAGGTGACCTTTCAAAAAATCCTGAAGATTTATAGGTTTAATGCACAGATTGGAGGATAACAGTACAGATGGAAATCGTTGGGTGTACTGTTAGAATTTTTTCAGCAGTATCTTCTGCATCATAGATAAATGTAATTTCCTATATTCGTGGGGAAACATATTTATTTCTCAATAAAAAAATCTGAAGATTCTAGCAGATATCGCTACATGTTCTCCATTCAAACCATGCCTTTTCAGCTTTATTTTGCACACAAATCTGAAGAAACATACTTTGCAAACCAAGAGCCCCGTCGCAAGTAGTCATGTGACCTCGATGATAGGAATGTTAAGCCTACAGCTGAAATTGCCCTGGCGAACATTCTGTACAATA
Organism: Plestiodon gilberti rubricaudatus; assembly: GCA_026170595.1. Lineage (NCBI taxonomy): Eukaryota > Metazoa > Chordata > Lepidosauria > Squamata > Scincidae > Plestiodon > Plestiodon gilberti. The sequence goes on along the minus strand of JANXHW010000004.1, from coordinate 48,445,669 downwards.
ATTCCATGAATAGTCTGCAAACAATTTATGAGCTGCATGTGTTTGCATAAAACAGTCAGTAAACAATTCAAATACCAACCCGTTTTCCAAAGGTCTAAAGCTGTTCACATAATTTATGAACAGACAACAGGCTGAATTCATCCAATAGATGGGTCATGATGCAAATGATCTGTCTAAGAGTGGGAAATTGTATCAGAATTGTACCAAGGCATATGAAGGGGCAAAGAGAAAAATAAGAAAGGGAAAGTGATAGAACTAGGGCTGCAATCCTAAACTCACTTTCCTGGGAGTAAGACCCATTGAACACAATGGAACATTTCTGAGTAGACACATATAGGATTGCTATCTAGGTAACACAAGCTATCTAGAATAGAAGCAAAATTGCACTTGAGCTCCAAACTAGATGAGAGACGGTAATGCGTCATATTTGCATAGTGTGCTGAGTACTTCTCATGAATAAACTTGACACAGGGCCCAATCCTATCCAACTTGCCAACACTGATGCAGCTGTTGGGCCCACAATCTTGTAAGGTATGTGAGTATTATTATAATTTATCCCCATATTGCAGACAGAATGGTGGAGCTGAGAGGCTTGCCTTAGTCTGCAATCCCATGCACTCTTACCTGGGAGTACGTCCTACTGAACTCAATGGGACTTACATCTGAGTAGACATTTATTTGTTAAATTTATTTATTTAAAAGATGTATATGCTGCCTTTCCTATGCTCAAGGCAGTGCATGACATAAGAATAAAAATACAACAGATATAAATATATGAATAAAAGCATTAAAACCATGGTACAGGAGCTGATTGTAATATAAATATAGCAACAACACACATAGGATTATGCTGTAAGTCTCTCTAGTGGCAGGGGTGGGATTCCAACCAGGAAAGTTCTGATTTGCACCTCTCTTTCTTAGCCACTATGCTGCACCAGTTTGCTTTGTCATAGCTCCCATCTCTTTTTTAAACAGCTATGGGGGCTCCTCAGATTGGATTGAAACTATGGCATGGGGGGGTTTAAGCATTCCCCCTCTGCCATTCTTTGATGCAAATGCTCAGTGGCACCACTTACCTGGGTGTCACCTGGTGCGGGAACCCATAAGAAATTGCTGAACCAGAAATAATTACACGATTACACCGTGTAATTCATGGTGATCTGATGGCATCATTTTGTCACCGTGAATTACATCATTTTGTCACCGTGAATTGTCACCGTGAATATGAACACAACACGAAGACAAACACAAAGACAGGTGAGCTTGCTTCAAACTGTGTGAGCCTTCGACAGCTCCACCTCCGAGCCGAAGTCGAGTAGTGTCTTCACGAAGATGTGACTTGGCTTTGGTTCAGTGGCAGAGCCACCAAGCAAACCCCTCGCCAAGGGGGTGACACCCCTTCCATGCAGGGAGGTGTGACATCCTTGCTCAGCCATTTTGGCTGCTCCAAGTTACTTTGCTCGTGAGAACACAAAGAAGCGAATTGGAGTGGCCAAAGACCATGGTGCTGAGCCATGGTGGGGCATGGCGGCTGTGGTGTCACCCCAACATTTGTGTCACCTGGTGCAGCCCACACCAGATGCACCCCCTAGTGAAGCCTGTGTAAATCCCCCCTCATCTACTATATGCTCTGTGAGACAAAGCATGCAGGTACCATATGAGCAACAGAATGTTTTCTCCAATGGGCCACAGTTTTTCAGAGAAAGTGACAGATACCAGGAGAATGGGTAGGAGAGTTCACTCTCCCATCCCCAGCATGATAGTCCTGATTCAATTTGCCTGTACCATGGCTGATTTTTAAAGAGAAAATTGAAAGAGCTCAGACATCACAGAGGTCCAACATCTTCTCCACACTCGTGCTTCGATATGTGTAAATAGGAAAATAATCTTCTCTCTTCAAATATGCTCCTAAATTCTAGTGAACAAATGGGCTCTGATGTGACAAACACCCTCTAGTGGCTCCATTCGATTGCAGAATTAGGAGTGCTTAACCCAGTGTATTTAAGCATGGCTAACTCTATGTTGGCTGGTGTGCTTAAGGCTGGAACTACACTGCAACGATTTCCGGCGATTTCCGGCGCATCTGACCTCTCGCCTCGCGCGCTGAGCTTGCTGTAGGAGTGTCTTCCTGCAATGTTGTCCCTCCTTCTTAAGAAAGCGCAGCTGTGATTGGCTAAACACAAGCGCACTCTGATTGGCTGAAAACCTTGCAGGTCTGTTCTTCACAGCGGGGCCGTCGTCAAGTTCGTTGCTGGTTTTTACTTTTTAACAACCCTACCCTATGCATCTTTACTTAGTCGCAAAGGCAGCCGAGACAAAATCACCCACAAGCTTCACACGTTTCTCTCTATTTCGTTTTAACACACACGTTGAGGGGGGTTTCGGGTAATGCTCAACTTCCCGTGCATCTCTGAATGAGTCAACATGGATATCGTTTACCTCCTCTTTAAGCACGAATGAAGCAGCAGTCGTAAGCAATGTTTTGCTTTCAATCCATAAGCATCAAATCGGTCTGCAGTGGAAATATTGTTCTGCTCTGCCTGTGCACACACAACAGACCGTTCCCTTGCGAGCACCGAAACGCTTCTTCCACACACACACTCACAAATCTCTCTGATTGTACCTACTCTTTCTTGTTACAATTAATCCTCTTGGAAGAAACCTCCACGGTGATTGGAAGTAGTTCTGATTGGCATGCAACCCCTCTCCTCCCCCTCTCATCTCATTGGTGGCTGCAGTAGCTCCGCAAAGCGACCCCTGAAAACATGGGCAAACAACTTTCTGCACGCGCCGGAAATCGTGAGATCGCAGTTGCTTCCGCTTGCTTCGGTAATTCCAACTAGACTGCATTTACATCTCCGTGCTCAGCTGCAAAGCGCCGGAAATCGCCGGAAATCGTTGCAGTGTAGTTCCAGCCTTAGCCTTTTCCAGTTCTCTCTCTCTCTCTCTCTCTCTTTTGTGACCACACATGCCCTGCCTCAGCATTTTCTCATGCATGGAGCTCTCCAATGTGCTGACTCATTTCAGTGGAGGCAGCAGATGTGCTTCAGTTTCTCTCTCATATTCAATGGAGATGTACAGGATTATGAAGAAACAGTCTAAGCCAATATTCACTCTGATCCAGCTTAATTTCCCTATAGTTCTTCCCAAATAACTTCCTTCTGTTTCATAATTATCCCGTTCTTTTGTGCATTCACCCGTATTTTTTTGCTTTGTCTTCACTGCTTTTTCTATGTTTCTGCATTTCTTCTTCTCTTCCCAGACTCCATTCACCTCCTGCTTTTTTTGTTTTTTTTAATCTCTCTCAATTCCCTTTTATTACCAGAGTTTTTCCCAATGCCCTGTTATTATTAGCATTAAATTACGAAAAAGTAAATTATTATGAGTATTAAAATGCAGAAGCGTGGATTAAACCTTTCCTCAAAGCCCCATGCATTTCTCCCTGTCATGTGCTTTCAATAGCAATACCGACTGTGGTATAAAAACCTTTGTGAAGACATTTATCAAAGCAGCGGAGTCATAATTTCATCAGTTCTCTCTGCTCCCCCATGCAATAACAGCATGGCTTCCGAGTTCACTGAACATTGGCACATCGACAAAATAATGAGAGAAGATCTCTCAACTTTGTTTTATCCACTTTATACTTAGCTGGAGCTCTGTGATGTGGGTCTGTTGTGTGAGTAATTTGGCCTGATATTGTCAGGGTTGAAGACAGTCAATTGGCTTTGGAAACAAAACCATCCTATCCGATGCTGTCAAATTAATGGCCAAATTATGTCTATTAAATCTTTGATTCTTGACACAAAAATAGTCCTTGTCCTTCACAACAATCAAGCTAATTAGGGAGGGGGTTAACAAAGGCACTGTCTATTAAAGGATACTATTTTTGTTTACTGATAGTCTAGCAGCGCAATCCTGTCTAAAGATGCACCAGCAGAGCGATGGTTCCGCTGGTGCTGGGTGTCATAAACGTGTAATAAGGCATGTTTTTGACACACGGTGAGTAGGCCCCGCCGGCGCCAAGGCAGATACCATATCCCCACATCCAACCCGTCCACCGTCCTGAGCAGGTAAGTCCCTGTTGGTCACTCGAGGGGCGGGTGAACCTGGGCATTTGGGAGTGGGATTGGATAGCTGGGCCCAGTGGTGTCGCTACGCCCCCGCGGGGGGGGAGCGACGCGGTGCCACCCCGCACGTGACATCACGTACAGGTGCAGAACTCCCCCGCACCATTTTCGGCTCATTTTGGAGCCAAACGGACACAGGGGAGGGCAGGCAGGCCCAACCAAGGCTGGCGGCAACCTGTAAGTACCGGGCCTCCCCACTCTCCCCTCAGGGGTGCACGCGTCACCCTCGTACGCGCGTCACCCCGGCAGCCTGCCCCGCGCGCTTCTTTACAGCGACGCCATTGGCTGGGCCAATGTCATTTCATACCAGAAATGGCAAGAGGTTGCATTTATTGGGAAACATTTTCCTCTTTTCATTTCTTGGTTCTTCCTCATCAGATTCTCCCTGGGTATACAACCTGGCTCCAACAATGTCTGAGAAAAGCAATGAACAAACCTACTCTTTTGAGAATAAATGCATTATTTTTTTTCCCTGGATGAGAAAGACAAAACATTTGTTCCAGGCGTTCTTGACAGTGAGAATGATGGAAAGAGGATGGTATTTTACAGGGCAGGCTCCTGCTTGTGAGCTGAAACTAGCCTGAACAGAATAACTACAATCAAGTGAGTGAAATTGTATGTGACAGTGTCCTAAGGAGAGAAAAGCAAACAGGGTTTATAATAGGTATAAGTTGTAATTCAGTCATTACATTTGAGACCAGGTTGCAACTTCCACAGCCCACACAGTAGGTGTTTCATGCTATGTAGAAATGGGAGTACAGGAAATCCATGGTGGGTATGGTGCCATATAAGGACTCCCTGGTGTGGGAGGGCATGAAAAGGATTCGCCAAGCTTGTACTGGGTTGACCTGAATATTGTGGAGGCATGTGAAATTCCACAAGGACTTAGAGGTGAAGGATTTGTATTCTCTGAATGAATTGATGGTTCAAAGGCCCTATCATGTCAGGATTTTGAATACAGGGTGAGAATTAAACATGCTGGGAACAATGCCTGTGGTGATGGAGAACCACTTCAAGTAGCCTGTCTGGCTAGAGAATCATTCATTGATTTCAGGTGACAATGCCAGGATCAGAGTTACCAGGGTGGATGTATCTTGAAACCCAAGAACTCTAACTCAGGATCAGGTGGATGTCGGCATAAGGCATGGTGGATGCCAAAATGTTTTCAATTATTTTCCCAGCTAGTTTCGCCACATTTCCCTGCCATTTTTGCTTGCTTCCTCTTTCCTGTTGCCACCGCATCACCGCCGCCGCTTTTGTTTTCATCCGATTCCTGGCCAGCCAGGACTTCTCGCATGGGTCAATTGCCGCTGCTGCTTCCATGACTCTTCTAGGGGTTCCCAAAGTTCTCCTGGGCACCGCCATCTTGGATCTTATGAAATCCCGTGAGATGCAAGATGGCGGCGCCCAGGAGAACTTTGAGAACTCCTAGATGAGTCGTGGAAGCGGTGGTGGCATGTGCCTGCGCAGATGGATGCTTTAGACTTGCCCGATTCCCAGAGGGGAACTGAGTGAGTCTGAAGCATCCAGGCCAGCCAGGGCTCTTTCTTTTATTTTTATTTTTATTTTTTGCTGGGAGAGCTCTCCCAGGTGTTGTATGCCTACATGAGACTTGCAAGCCTCGCACAGATGAGCGAGGAGCCCTGGCCAGCCCAAACGTAGCTGGCCAGGCTCAGAAGGAATGCAGCTGGGCGGCTGGGGGCAGACCCAGAAAACCGGGACAGACCCGGTTCCAGTCATGATGGAACCCCGGAAATCAGGACTGTCCCGCTTTTTCCGGGACAGATAGTAAGCCTATGTGTTATCAGTGATATAGTATTGCCATTATTTGTTTAGCATCTGTAGCAATCTAGGAGAAATTCTTCAAAACGCTGGCCTTGCCAACAAACTTCCAGTCCTAAGGAATGGATTGCCTTCTTCTCTTTTGCTTTTCCCTAGCACATTGTTCCTAGTCTATTTGATTCTCTTCCCCACATGTTGCCTTTTATAGACATGCTTTCATCTCTCCCTGTGGGGTTTCTGAGACATTTTATGTTTAACGAATCCCCTCATTCCAAGCATACAGATGTCTCAAATACTCCTTAGAACCTCCCTCTTTACTTCCCTAGAGTGTAGCAGAATGCCCATGTGTCTTCATCGCTGACTGCTCCTGAAATAATTCAGTAACTCTTGGGAGAAGAGAAAAGGTAGGTTGGGGTTATTCATTTGCAAGAAATGAATATCCTGCCTTCTTGAGAAATGGGTGGTGGTGGTGGTGGATGCAACTTATAAGAAAAGCATGGGAGATAAAGAAAAAAGAAGTAAAGAAAGAGGGAAGGAGCCAATCAGCAGTGGTATCAGGGCCAATCAGATAGGGCACTGACCAAGGGGCCCACCTTGAACCTTCAACACCTGTGGACAGTGCATCATCATTTAATGCAACATCGGGGTTTCAGCAGGGCCATCATGGGTAGCCAGTACAGTTCTTTGTCCCAGGGCCATCAGCAACCTGCACCAACCCTGTCAATCAGTCCACCCTTTGTTTAGTAGGGGAAGAATTAGTGACATTATTATGGGGGACAGCCTGCATTTGTGACTAGCAAAACGAAGGGGTAGAATACAAAGAATGACCTTTACGAAACTACATTGCACTTCAAGTCTTCACCTTTTTGGAATTCCTCAGGCCACCATGTTCTGCTGAGAGCCTTTTTTATTCAGTGAAATGGCTTTTATGCCCAGGAAGCATTTGACCTCCATCTGGGAGAAATCATCAGAGCTCTGCAAAATAACAACATAACCTCCATACGCATGAAATGCCTTTTTCTCCTCCATTGGATGGCAGAGGAACCATGTTGCATTGCTAAAACTCAGCCGAATGTAAGTCATAAAGCCATCAGACATGGTACAATCAAAGCAATGGCTCAGGCCATTAATATTTTCCTTTAATGCTCAGAAAAAACACAAATCCCAACCCAGAAATGAAACTCCAGCAGTGGGAGGGCAGAAAAACAGCTAAATATTTTGACATAAGTTTGCCTGCACAAAAAAATAGTCATTTATAGAGTGGAATTCAGGGACACATATCAGCACAAGCCAGATGGTTTCTTCTCTTTTCTTCCCATGATTTCTTACTTTGTGTTTCTTGCTGTTCCATTTGCCTTAGAGGCAGCACAATGGCTTGCAGTGCAATGCTCCCAGTAAGTTTATTCAATATTTCACTTCATACAGCAACAGTGTGAAGCCTTTTTTTTTTAAGGAAAAGTAAAATATCAACAAAGACAGAGGGAGCATGTCACCAAAGGTGATAGCGGCTCTTTAATTCCTGTTTCCATTATTTTGAATTCATTTGGCATCCTTTGAAATCCTGTTTGTTCATAATGACTAAATTTAGAATTAACGTCAGTTTGTTGTGTAATTCTGTTGCAGCTTAACAATGACTAACTACTGCTGAGCCGAAAGGAAGGAATACTCTTTCCCCAAACACTTCAGCCCCTTTTAGCATTGTTTGGGAGCTCAATTGTTCCAGTGATCCCTGATAGGCTAGGTTGGTCCATGTGACCAGTCTAGGGAGCACTGCACATATTCTAAATGAATGCTATTTCTTTATTCACTTTGAAAGTTTTATACCTCATTTCTTACCAATGGCTACCAAAAGCAGATTTCAGTCTAAAACTGGTCATATAAACCAATAAACAAATTAATAATTAAAAGCCAGTAAAAATACAAAAAATACAACTATAATCCACAACTGGAAGAACCCCAGCAATATCTCCCAAACATCATCAGCCACAAACAAGCATCGTCCTCCCCAAGAAGACAAATGAAAAAGTCAGGTTTTCACGTTATGCCTGGAGTGTAAGGAGGGGGCTGCAATAGGGCCTCTATAGAAAGGTCATTCAACATGAAATAGACCCTGTTCCTCATGGATGACTGCTGTACCTCAGAAAGCAGGGCTTTGAATTATGATTGGCCCATATGAGAAGGCACACACAGTGAAGATGGTCCTTAACGTATCCAGGGCCAAACCATTTAGGGCTTTAAATGCCATAACTATCACCTTGAGTTAATCCCGGAAACAAATTGGTAGCCAACATATGCAAGGTTGAGATAATGTGTTCCCAACCCAGAAGCGTAGCTGGTGTCACGCCAGCTGCCCCCTCGTGATGCTGACTTCACTCACCCCCCCCAAATGACATCAGTCAGAGACAAATGTCCCTTGGGGGTTGGGCGGGAGGGAGCCAAAACAAACACAGCGCAGCAGTGGCAGGAGCCTTCTACTGGTTCCTCCGAGCCTTATCGCCGCCAACCAGATCGCCACCTGGATCACCACCGCCGGTATGATGCCCCCTGCCTCTGGTTTGATGCCCCCCCAGCCTGCTGCCCGGGGGCAGTCTGCCCCCCCACCATCCCATCCTACCCCTCTGTCCCTATAGGCAACCTCTCTCACAGCACAATCCTCTTCCTTCTTTGTGCAGCAGAACAAGTGTTCCGCCGCCCGAAGCCGTTGCGTCCCAGGTAAGGATCCAGCAGAGGGGGGCGGTTCGGGAGCAAATGGCAGGGGTCGATAGGCCCACCTGATCAGGGAGGGGGAGGGGATCGGCCTCGGCTCAATCCTGACCCCTGCTTATCGACTGAGCCGTTACACGGCCTCCTCTGACCAGAGGCGTCACTGCCTCTGTTGGCGCCGGGAGCAAGGGGGGTTTGGCGCCCCTATAATTAAATATCGCCATGGCCGACAGGCCGCGGCACGCTCCAGAGGGGGGGCGGCGTGCTCCGGATGGGGGGGCAGCGCGCTCTGGGGGGGACCCGGCGGGACCCTGCACCGGGCACCCCCCTGTCAATCGGGAGAGCCGGTTCGGGGACGTCTTCCCCGGCCAGCTGCCCGGGGCCTTCTAAGGAAGGCCCGCTGCGAGAACAGTATTTATACCGTTCTTTTTGCGCGTGCTCAGACTGTTACTGAGGGAAAAGGGCAGCCTTTCCCCTCAGTAACAGTCTGAGCATGCGCAAAAAGAATGGTATAAATACCGTTCTCGCAGCGGGCCTTCCTTAGAAGGCCCCGGGCAGCCGGCCGGGGAAGACGTCCCTGAGCCGGCTCTCCCGATTGAGGGGGCCGGTCAGACTTGAGTCTCCAAGTCGGACTCGGAGACTTGAGTCTCCGAGTCGCGGGCGGGGCAGGGCGCCCTTCGGGAGATGGCACCCGGAGCCGGTGCTCCGCTTGCTCCGCCCTAGTTTCGCCTCTGCCTCTGACTTCCGCCAGCGAAATCGCTGGCGGAATTCTTAGGAGGCCGATTGACCCCAGCCTCAGTTACACTCAGGGAAGGGGACAAGCGTCCCCTTCCCTGAGTAGACTTTCCGCCGCAGGGTGCCTGCCCGTGGCGGAGCTCAGGATCTGGCAGGTGGCCTCAGTCGCCCAGCGGATCATTAGAACAGGATTGGACTGTCAGTTTGGTTGCTGAGTTATTTCATTAACTAAAGCTTCTGAATGGTTTTCATAGGCAGTTCCATGAAGAGCACATTACAATAGTCCAGCTTGGAGGCGACCAGGGCATGGATGATTGGCTAGATTTGCTCTTGGTGACATCAGTACACAGCCACATCTGAAAAGCTGCATAGTGTCATGATATCACTGTGTAAAGTACATGATCCCTGATTAGTGAGGAACACTTGAGGAAGAGAATAATCATTCACTTTTGCTGTGAGGTCAAAAAAAAGAAAGGGAGGATTAAAGAGGTTGGGGCACCCCTTAAAATCGCTACTTTGGAAACAAAAAGCGAACTGGGAGAACATTTGGGTCAAACCCACAGCTAAGTCTTGTGGAAATTAGTCCATAGTTCCGGGTGGTTTACGTTGGTGAGCCTGGGGAGGGTTCCGTTATATTGAGTATCTGAGGTTTCCAATTAAGCACTAAGCTACTGTTTGCAAAAGAGACTTCTGTAGATTGCCAAGTCTTTGAATAAAAAATTAAATCAAACCTCAAACCACTGCAAGATTTTAGGGCCATCTGGCTTGTAGCACAGAAGTGATCCTTGACCTATAAAGGTTATGCTCATAAGCAGTCATAGACACTACAGCCATAAACCTTTTAAACATGTACACTGCATTCACCCATCCATGCATTCAAAGTGTTAATTGCATTTTTTTTTTCCAAATAGAAAACAATGTAGGAGAAGCTTTGGCTCTGTAATTCAATTGCTCTGGAAGAGAGAGAGAGAGAGAGAGAGAGAGAGAGAGAGTGTGTGTGTGTGTGTGTGTGTGTGTGAGATGTAAGCAGTGTTATGTTCATGTGAAGTATGTATAGGACATACTTGTATAGGAAGTATGTATAGTGGACATTTTGCTGTATTATAACTTACAAAAATATCAGGTTTTCTTTGCCACAGCATAAAACAAATATTATTTCACAATCCCCACTTCCCTAAGCACTCAGAGGTTTCTGGGGCAGCTCTTTGTGGGGTCTGTTTCCTTCTTTACAAGGATCAAATATTGAAAGTTGTTTTTGTTTTTATTTATTTAGAAATATATAAATTGAACATGGGAGAGCAGGCAGGACCGAGCTAGTGGTGTAGTGTATTTGGATGGTGTAGTGGTTTGGGAGTTGGACTTAGACCTGGAAGATCCAGGTTCAAATCCCCCGCTCAGCCACGAAGCTTCCTGGGTGACCTTGGGCCAGTCACTATCTCTCAGCCCCACCTACCTCACAGGGTTGTTGTGAGGACAAAAAGGAGGGGAGGAAATATGTACACTGCTCTGAGCTCCTTGGAGGAAGGGTGGTATAAAAATGTGAAAAATAAATAAATAAATAAATAATTCTTTAAAATAGCATCAGTTTCCACAAAAGCAGCAACATACCCTTATTGCACAATCTTATCCCCCACCATTGGCACCGATGCAGCCACACTGGCAGAGCATGCTGCATCAAATGGTGTGTGTGTGTGTGTGTGTGTGTGTGTGTGTGTGTGATTGGATAGGCAACAGGAGGTAAATAATTTGTCAATTATTTGTTACTTCCTCCTGGCTGTTGCATTGCTGCTATTGCTCAAAGCAGTGATGACGGTTTCTGCCAAGGAGGGGGCGCACGGCTGGAGCAGGGTAGGTGGCGCGCGGCTTGCAAGGAGGAGGGCACGTGGAGGGGGCATAGCTACCACGAAATTGCACCCCTGGCAACTTGTACCCAGGGCAGGCTGCCCCTGCCACTTTGCGGTCGGTACATTACTGACCCCTGGTAGGCTGCTCAATTGCATATGGGTCTCCTTGGACCTACAACAGCCATTTTGCTGTCACATGTCTAAAGAGAGAAAAGGGGTAGTGTGGCCTGGGAAAGCATGATCTGGTGCATGCCGGTGCCACCAAAATCCACCCTCTCTCTTCCCTTCCCTGCCCTCCCCTGATCTGCCATGAAACTTCTGCTGCCTTTCCCCTCCCCGTCCATGTCACACCTCAGCCAACAAATTACCAGTCCCCTCCCATGGGGGGGGGGGACGGCGGCTTGGAGTCAGAGGAAAACTTACCAGCCTGGGGGTGGGTGGGCTCCGGCCCATTTCCCCCCCCCCATTTCACCATAGCCAGCCGGCCCACACCGTTCGCTTATCATACTACCTTAAAACCTGCCAGTCTCCTGACCTTTCTCTTCCTGTTATTTACTTTAATAAAAGTGGCCCTTTGCACCCATATCACCGACTCGTGTGTTTACTGGGGAGTGCGTGGGCAATGTGCTGATGACAAAACACTGTGCAAACCTTCTTTGCCTGAACTTACTCCCTCTTCCTTAACACTTCTAAGACCCCATCAGCTTCATTTTCTCTCGGTGATATAATCACATTGCCAAATTTGAATGGCTGCCTTAGATCACTTTCGGAGGGGAGAAGACCTCACTAGGCAAATACTGTGGCTAGCCAGGAATTGAGAAATGTGCCGTAGCAGCAGCAGAAATGGGGTGGGGGGGGGACAGCAATGAACTGGCTCCAAGAAAGAGAATCTTAAGGGGTCTTTCTAGGAAATACTTCACACACCCCACACAAATTCTACTTTTGGCTCAACAATGAAAACAGATAAACATATGGCACCAGTCTAATGAGCATACTAAGAATCAAGTTCCAAAACTAACAAGCTTTGCAAATGTGTTCACTGCTGCAGCATTTTGTCTCCATGTACCCAACTCTCAGCAGTCCTCTTCAAGTCACTTTGGGTGCAAGGCATCATCACCTTTTTCATGGTCTTTTCAGGTTCAAGGTAGCAGCTGCAACAGAGGCATCATCCAGATCAAGACAGTGGTTCAAGCTGAGGGGTGTGTCATCCTTTGGCCCCATATTGTTTTCCTACAGACAGTTCCTCTTTAGCGATGAATCCCTTCCCCCCCCCCCCCAGTTGCCACTTGCTGCTTGGTATTCAGAGGATATCTGGTTACAGAAGTTACAAAAGAAGATAAAGGGGTACAATCCTTCAGAATTAGAATCTAAATTTGAGCAGATACTTTTATTTTTTTACTGCTGAATAAAGTTCTTAATATTTTAAAGCATCTGCATTTAGGGAATATCTTACCAATAATCAGGTAGATGAAATAGGTGTCTGTAACTTTGTTCAAGTCCATCTTGATTGTAGATGAAGGTTGTACAGTCAGACCTCGCTATCCGTGGGGGTCGGACCCCCCCTGTGGATAGCGAAGATCTGAGGATACCAGGGTCCGTATTAAAAACCCTATAGAAAGAAAAAAAAGCCCCAAAAGCGCTGTTTTACCTTTAAATAGCAAAATTGCTGTCTTCAAGCCTTCACGAGGCTTCTTGAAGCTTCACAACCCACTTCCGGGTCGCGCAAAGGCTCTTCCGCACCTTCCTGCCTTGTCCCAGGGTGCATTCTGGAATGGGTCGCATGCTGCATCCTGCAGTGGGAGGTGGCAGCCACAGATGCCTCCTCAATGTACAGGAACATTTGTTCCCTTACCTTGGGGCTGCATTGCTGCTGTATTGCAGCTGGAAAGTTGGATAGGATTGGGCTGCATTTGTGCAAGTCTCAAATGACATCCTTTTCTCCACTTTCCTCCTGTCCTGTATTTCCTGAGTGATTTGTGTTTATGGCTTTCACTTCCAAAATCTGACATTTAATGAACAAGAGCTCAGCCTTTTCTCTTATTAAACTGTTCAAAACATTTCCTTAGAAATTATCCTTCTTCCATTAGTAGAAATTGTGAAACCTCAAGAGGAAACAGATTACTGAGCCAGAGCTGACAATTCTCCTGTCGGGCTTCATGTGATGATACTAACCTGAAATGTTTAAGAGGAAGAATTTATATAAACGCATGGAACACAATGATAGAATGACTGCACATAATGATCTAAGCACGATGAAGTTGGAGAATTCACCAGATGTTGGTGGTAAAGAAAAGCTATTGTTGCAGTACTTAGATGACATGCTTCAGCAATTTCTCTCCATATATATATTACAGAAATTCCCAGTTAAGGGTAGGCATAATGTCAGTGGGTGTGGCTTTGTGATCAACTTACTTCAAATTGCCACTTTGCCACAAGCATTCAATGTTATTGTCTGTAGGGGGGCTAAACTCATTTGAAGGAAGTGTCGTGCCTCCCCTGTGGGGGACCCCGGGAGGGGTGTTGACAAAGCAGCACTGGCCCCAAAGGGCTCCCCTTTCACTGGGTCGACCTCCAGTACTGCCGACCGCGGTCTTCCGGGACGTCCAGGTGGTTGGTTGGACGTCCAGGTGGTAACAGGTGGTTGGTTGGCAGGAACTTAAATACATATTCCACCACAGAAACAGGATTCCATCCACCATCAAAACATATATTTGTGCAGAGATATATTACAAACAAAACGCAGAGGTACTTCAATACAGTTGCACCAGACTCTTTTCCTCCTCCTTTCCTCCCCCCTCATGTGAGGCTTATGCCTGCTTCTTTATACAGCAACCAGAGGGGAGGGCTATTTTACTCCCAGGTATACACCCACACTCAGCTGCAGACATTTTTAGCAATCAGACACATACATGTTAGTGCTGCAGAGAAGAACAAGGAACAGTGACTCAGCACTTTTATCTAATACACCAAGACTTGGGGATTTCTGGTCCTCCAGACCTCAACACCCCTCCAAATCCTTCACGTCTTGTTTCATGGTACATTCTTTTATGCCCAGTTCGCCGCAGATGTACTCATGCTTGGTTACGTTTAAAGGTTTCGTGAAGATATCTGCCAATTGTGCCTCTGTGGGACAATAACGCAACGTTATTAGAGAATTACGTATTGCCTCTCTCACGTTAGCATGTCTCAGATCTATATGTTTGGTCCTATTTTTGAGTCGGTCAGACGTGGCCATACTTATACAGGCCTCATTGTCTTCGAGGACCGCAATAGGTGAACTCATATTTAGACCTAGGTCCATCAATAGTTGTTTGTACCAAACTAGTTCTGTACATGCTAAAGAGAGACTGCCCATTTCTGCCTCAGATGAGGATAGTGCAACATATGTTTGTTTCGTACACCTCCATCCAATCAGAGCACCTGCTAGCAGTAACGCCAGTCCTGAAATTGACTTTCTGGTGTCTGGGCAATTGCCCCAGTCAGCATCTGTATATACAAGGAGGCTTTCTGCCCCTTAGGGCTGAAGGATTAGCCCATGCTGCTGTGTACCTTTCACATATCTTAGAAGTCTTTTCAGTGCCTGGAAGTGCTGCTGTGTAGGAGCAGAGACAAATCTGCTCAAAATATTGACAGTACAAGCAATATCAGGTCTGGTCCATTGGGCAAGGTACTGTAAACTGCCCACAACCGACCGATACAAATCCTGATTACAAAGTGGACCTTCAGCACTTGCATTCTGTACATACTCAGGAACCATAGGTGTCTTACAGCTTTTGCAATCTATCATGTTACGTTTTTCCAGTAACTCGGTCACTTTCTGTGCCTGATTCAATTGATAGCCTCCAGCAGGAGTGTACTCAACATTCACTCCCAGATACCTTTTAACAGGGCCAAGGTCCCTTAGAGTTAGATGTTTCTTTAATTCTCTTAACACCTCCTCAATTAACTGCTGCGTTTTTGCTAACAAAATAAGATCATCAACAAAAACAATAAGTAGTATTTGGTTTTCTCCTTCACCTTTTCTGTATAAACATGGGTCAGCTTTTGATGCTGTGAACCCATGGTATTTTAAACGATAGTCTAGGCAGACATTCCACTGGTGAGGACTCTGTTTCAATCCATAAATGGCTTTGTTTAATCGCAAAACTTGCCCCTCCTGATGGCTCTGAAAGCCTTCAGGCTCTTGCATATACAAGGTTATACCCTCCTCCAATGGGGCATGCAAGAATGCTGTCTCTACATCAACATGCCTGGTTTGCCAGCCACGCCTGGCTGCGTAAACCAAGACAGTTCTGAATGTTTCTGCTCGGACAGTTGGGGAAAAAACCTCATCATAGTCCTGAGCTGTTTGGCTAAACCCCTTTGCCACTAGCCTTGCTTTGTAGATAGGTGCCCCTCCTGTCTGGCTATGTTTCAATTTGAATACCCATCGGGAGCCAATAGCTTTCTTGCCCTGAGGAAGAGGTACAGCTGAGAACACAGCATGTTTTCTCATAGAGTCCATCTCTGCTTTCATGGCTTGCTCCCAACGTATCCTGTCAGCTTTAGGGAGCTTTAAAACTTGGGAATAATCCCGCGGTTCCTGGCCTATAGCCTGACACACAGAAAATGCCTCTGGTACATAACGATCAGGAGGTCTTGTTTCACGTGTAGACCTACGGAGGACAGGCAAAACTGGACTCTCAGGGGTTATTCCAGCTTCGTGACTAGCTTCAGTTTTGGGCTGATGTAGCCCCTCCTTTCTACTACTTTGCTGTACCTGCTGCCTAGGTGACTCTTGACCAGTCACACGAGAACCAACATCTCTTTCACTAAACTCTGGTGTGAGAGGCAAAAACACAGATGGAGCTTTGTCTACAGATTTCCAGTTGGGTTCATAGAATTTTACAGACCTGGAAATCACAAGTTTACCTGTCTTGGTAACGAGTCTGTACCCTTTACTCCCAGGCTCATACCCTAACAGGGTGACAGGCTGAGATCTGGAAGATTGCTTTCTGGCTCTTCTCTGTATTAGTACTTCCCCACAAGTACCAAAAGGATGTAAATGTTTTAGAGAAGGAGGTCTCCCATGTAACATCTGATAGGGAGTCATCCCAACAACAGAGGAAAATGTACGGTTAAACAGATAGCATGCACACTTAGCAGCTTCAGCCCAGTAACCAAAAGAAAGTTGGCTATCTGCTAAGAGAGCACGCATTTTGGTCTGCAGAGACCTTCCATATCTTTCAGCAACACCATTTTCCTGGGGACAGTAAGGGTTTGATAAACGGTGATGTATCCCTCTTTTTTCTAACCAAGTCACAAAAGGTTTGTTCAGATACTCAGTACCACGGTCAGACTGCAAACTAACCAGTTTATGTCCAAACCTACGTTCAGCATAAGCTGCCCACCTTTTAAATGTGGAGAAAACTTGGGTCTTAGACCTCAGTGGAAAACAAAACATATATTTGGAAAATCTATCCACGATTACAAGTAAGAATCTAGCACCACCAATAGATTTGGGATCCATAGGACCAATCAGATCAGAATCAACAAGCTCTAAGGGTTTGGTTACTTCCCTGCCACTTCTACGTGCTACAGGAGCTGCTGTAATTTTGACCTTTTTACAGACAGCACAATCTAGAAATTCTTTGCAGGGAGTTAAATTTAAACCTTTTGAATGCTATACTGTTTGCAGCACAGCCTTAAAACTTGGATGACCTAAGGATCTATGTAAAGCATGAATACAGTTATAATGTTTAGGGGTGACAGCATGGGTAACATGTGCCTCAGCCCTAGGCTGGACAATGAACAGCCCATCTTGTTCCAACCCCCTTATACACACTTCCCCTCGTTTGGACACTGTGCACTGCTGCCCAGCAAAAACAACTTGATAGCCCTTTCTACACAAAGCTGAAACACTGAGCAAGCTATGTTGCAAGGCTGGAGCATATAGGACCCCTTCCAAAGGTTCACATAGTTCTGGCAAATGAACCACCCCACATCCTTCCACTGGAGAGGATAGACCATCTGCCAATAACACATAAGACCTAGTAGGAGATCCCAAGGTGGAGAAAACACTCTCAGAGTTTGCTACATGTTCAGTTGCACCACTGTCCAAAATCCACACAGTGGAATTCTGTCCCATCTCAGCAGACTGTACCAGAGAAACTTCTGGTCTACGTTTGCTGCGTGGACCTTGCTTCCGAGGTCTCCTGGAGTCTCTCCTTGCAGGGCAGGACCTTTGCAGATGTTCCACTGAGCCACAAGCATAGCATCTCTTGACAAAATGAAGTGCAGGTGCTGTAGGGGACACACCCACACTGCAGGAAGCACCTGAAGATACAGAAGTTAATGCATTCCTTCCTCTGGAGACATTATCCAAACGTCGCTCCTGTTCCTGCTGCAACCGACCAGTAATGTAGGCAAGAGTCAGCTGAGCCTCTGGTAAACTTTCCAGAGCAGTGACCAAATGGTCAAAGGTCTCATCCAGACTAGACAACACAATATAGGCCTTCTGTACCTCTGGAAAAATCATATTTTGCTCCTGTAGTCTCAGGAACAGGTTTTTCATATAGAGCATATGCTCTGTAACGCTGGTGCCTGGCTGCATCCAAGCACAATACAGCTGCCTCGTCAGAGAGATTTTCGAGGCCACAGTTGTTTGTACATGAATCTGTTTCAAAGTCTCCCAACAAACAGCTGCAGAGTTTAGTCCACGTACATGAACTATCTGGCTCTCTCCCACACATAACACAATGGTAGCCAGAGCCCATTCCACCAACCTTCTTTCAGCAGCATCTGGTTGAGCTGGGGGATGTTCAACAACAGACCATAGCCCCTCTCTGCGTAGTAACATCTCTACATGAGTTGCCCAGGTGAGATAATTGGTCTCATTCAGCTTTATAATTGGAAAGCCAGTTGACGCCATCTCACCAGCAGTCTGCATTCCACTTCACAGCAACAACAGAGATAAGACTCACGCCTCCAAACAGCAAATGAAAACAGACCTTGAAGACATCAAAGTTGAACTGGGCCCATAACCTGATAACAGGTGGTTGGTTGGCAGGAACTTAAATAAATATTCCAACACAGAAACAGGATTCCATCCACCATCAAAACATATATTTGTGCAGAGATATATTACAAACAAAACGCAGAGGTACTTCAATACAGTTGCACCAGACTCTTTTCCTCCTCCTTTCCTCCCCCCTCATGTGAGGCTTATGCCTGCTTCTTTATACCGCAACCAGAGGGGAGGGCTATTTTACTCCCAGGTATACACCCACACTCAGCTGCAGACATTTTTAGCAATCAGACACATACATGTTAGTGCTGCAGAGAAGAACAAGGAGCAGTGACTCAGCACCTTTATCCAATACACCAAGACTTGGGGATTTCTGGTCCTCCAGACCTCAACAGTGGCTTTGTGATCAACTTACTTCAAATTGCCACTTTGTCACAAGCATTCAATGTTATTGTCTGTAGGGGGGCTAAACTCATTTGAAGGAAGTGTCGTGCCTCCCCTGTGGGGGACCCCGGGAGGGGTGTTGATAAAGCAGCACTGGCCCCAAAGGGCTCCCCTTTCACTGGGTCGACCTCCAGTACTGCTGACCACGGTCTTCCGGGACATCCAGGCTAGGCCTCAGATATACTAGGGGAGAGGGGGTTAACGTCACTCTGGTCCTCAGCCCCTGCGAGGCTTGTTTGACCAGAACAGGGCTGTCGCTCCTGAGTACCAGTCCGTCTGCTTGCCTCTTCCTCACTGGCCTGCGGGAGCTCCTTATATACACTAACATCCCCTTTGTCCCGCCCCCTGTGGCCCTTCCCCCAAGCTTGTACCCAATCCCACCAGGTCAGCTGTTTGACTGACAGGCCGGCCTGCCTATCAGCCCATAAGGCGTCCTCCAGTCCACGGAGCCGGTTGTCTCCGCCCCGCGCTTTCCCTCCGGGCGCGTCTCGAGTCTCGAGGCGGCTCGGCCGGTCGACCCCAGGCGTCGGCTCCTCCCCAGGGCCTCGCCCTGCATGAGGGATTGTCGTGCCTTCCCCGGGGAGGGTCTCCTGGGCGTCCCGGACTGGGGCCGGGGCGCGCTCTGGCGCTGAGACCGGCCGGGTTCCTGGCTTCTCCGCGACGGCCTCGCCGCTGCCGGACTGCCGTCGATCGGCGTTCCCGGGGCCTGGCGGCGGCCCAGCAGTAACCCGGGGTTCATGGACGTCCTCCGGACCTTGGGATGAGGTGGCTATGGTAAGTCCGGGGGCGGGAGCTCCCACGTCGCGGGCTTTGGGTTGTCTGGGATCCGCCCGCCCCTGGACAGGAAGCAAACACTATTTTCTATTACCTATCTTCTTGGATATTATAAATCTACTACTATAAAGTTACGCTTCCTTTTGTGGATCTGTGAGTAACGTCAGGGAAATAAAACCAGAATATTGCACGTGCAGTTATTAAGGAAGAATATCTGAGGCCCAGACTAGACGTGCAGAAACCTATGTAGAAATGAGCATTTGGCACAGGACAACTGCATGTTCGGAAGCAAAATCCATGTGGATTTCCTTGTCTATGAGCGTTTTCCCACAAAATAAGACAAGTCCCGTTTTCGCTTTTTATTTCATGAGTCCTGAATCTTCCACATAAGTTTTGAACGTATGGTCACATGGTTGTTGATATCTGTGAGTTTGGAGTCCCCAAAGGGGGTAAGACAGTTCCCTAGTGGAGCCCCCCTTTCACCACAGCTCATCTCTCTGTTTTTGGCTTTAAAGGGCAGCTATCTCCTCATTAGAACATAGCATAAGAAGAGCCCTGCTGGATCAGGCCAAAGGCCCATCTAGTCCAGCTTCCTGTATCTCACACAGTGGCCCACCAGATGCCTCAGGGAGCACACAAGACAACAAGGTGCCTGTATCCTCTTGCCACACCCTTGCCTCTAAAACCTGGAGGTTTTATATACCCATCATGGCTTGTAACTTGTGATGGATGTTTCCTCTAAAAACCTGTCCAACCCCCTTTTAAATGCATCCAGGCCAGGTGCCATCATCACCCTGCGGCAAGGAGTTCCACAGATTAATTACATGCTGGGTAAAGAAATATTTTCTTTTGTCTGGTCTAATTCTCCTGCCACTCAACTTTAGTGGATTAGTTCTAGTTCTGACGTTGTGCAAGAGGGAAAAGAACGTCTCTCTATCTACTCTCTCCATCCCATGCCTGCATAATTTTATACTTCTCAATCATGTCCGTCTTTCCTCAGGCACCTTTTTTCTAGACTGAACAGCCCCAAATGCTGTAGCCGTTCCTCATAAGGGAGGTGCCCCATCCCCCTAATCATTTTGGTCACTCTCTTCTGCACCTTTTCCGGTTCCACTATATCCTTTTTGAAATGTGGTGACCAGAACTGGACACAATACTCCAAATGTGGCCTTACCTCCCCCTTGCTTATGGCGAGTAGGAGAGAGAAGCGCGAAAGTGGACCTAGCTTGAATTTGGACTGAATCTCAGGATCTTTGCATCAACTAAGCATGGAGGAAACTGGTGTTCCAGCTACTCCTTTCAGCACAAAGGGACTTCCTTGCCATCTGAGGAGTCATTCATGGAGCAAGGAGGAGTTCAGAAACTTCATAGACATTTGGCAGGAAGAAACTGTCCATGCAGCTCTCACCAAAAGTAACCAAAATATGGAACGGTTCTGCTACATTTTGGAGAAGCTCGAGGACATGGGCTACCACAGGGACCTTGAAGCACGCAGCAGCAACGTCAAGGAGGAAATATAAACAGGTGAAGGAGGGCAAAAGCTATTCTGGGCACTCCAGGACAAGCATTCTCTACTTCAACATCCTTGGCCGGTTCTTCTGCATGGACTGTGAGATGGTTGTATCCCACATGAGTGGCTCAGTGTGGCTCAGTGGTGGTGAGGTGCACCAAGGCCTGAGATGCACGAAGGGCTTCAGGGAATGAAGTAGATGACAAGGAAGAAGTGGGCTTGAGCCTGGTTCCCATTCACCCAGAGGCACCACCCTCCTCACAGACAGGATCTTCTGCATCTATCAAGTCATCCCAAGCCATGGGTGGTGCAGACAACCTGCTACTGTCACAACAGATGTCTTCAGAACTGGGTAATTACTCCTTATCCCTTGTGGAGAATACTTTGGAGAACAGTGGGAGGCCAGTCAGTGGGAGCAGGAAGAGCTGGAAGGGGGGCTAACAATGCAATGGAGCAATGGAGTCTTCTGATGTACATTATTTGCCGAACAAAATTTTATAAATGATGTATATATGTAAATACCTTTTGCAGGGCAACTTGGGGAACAGCTTTCCTTTCAAAACATTTTACAGGTATTTGTAAAAATCTCAGGCATGAAATATGTGTTTTTTCCCCCACTTACCTCCCTTGATAGATAGATAGATAGATAGATAGATAGATAGATAGATAGATAGATAGATAGATAGATAGATAGATAGATAGATAGAACCTTTATTGGCATAAAAACCTCCCTTTACCCATGTTCCCTTTCATCGGGCAAGTGCTGACACACAAAGTCTGCTGAGGAATGATTGACAGCACTGGAGGAAGGAAAAGTGCAGTTTTTGCCAGAAAGAAACTCCCAGGTTGGGGTGAATGTGCAGTTTACACTCACGGATGCATTGTCCCATGGAACAACTGTATGTGAGGTGTGGGTCTGATATCAACCCCAGTCTAGACCTCCGCAGTGCCTGAGGTCACACTGTTCTTCCCCCAGGTGAATGAAATGCACCCTGACCTCAGCAACGTTCTCTGTTTCCCCTCCTTCAGCCCCGGCATTTCTCCATCGCCCATAGCATCTCTCTAACACACACTTTATTCTTCTTGCCCTCATTTTTCATAGCAACAGGTCTTCTCCTTCTTTCTCCAAGCAGAAAATGCAGAGGATGGGACTGGACAGGAGGGAATTGGGAAGGAAAGGAGACTAGAGAGAGCAAAGTCCACCACTCGTCTCTGTTCCTCTTCACTGGCTCCTTCTGGTCCCCTTCTGCCTTTTCAAAAGGAAAGGACTAAGGAGCATGAGTGGAAAGAGGAGGTCAAGGGGAGCCTTAGCAGCAGTGGCTCTGGCAGCCATTGCTGGGGAAGAGCACACAGACGGAGGCATGGGAGAGCAGCAGAAGCCCAGAAAGGTGGTCCTAGTGGCAGTAGGCAAGTGTGGGGTGCTGCCTACGCCCATCTCCTGCTGGAGACAGCCACCTCATCAGGCCTCATGAGCAGACCTGTCCTGTCCTGTCTGAGATATTCTGTAGACCTGAGAAGGCAGGCCAGAAAACTGTGGAAATGGACAGGTTTGTGCCTCCCCATGTGCAATCAGCCTTACTTCTGCTGCCAAATGCTCTGAGCTAGTAGGATGTGATTATTCTTGGGTTTTATAGCTTGTAGCTAATGACATCTTTATTCGTTCACACCCAACCTTATCTTTTTAGAAGGTGCAAACAAACTAGTGTACATTTGCTTGCCCATTTAATCCAAGCAGCATTTCCCCCCTCCTGTTTTTGTTCAGAGTCTCTTTAAATTAACTGAAATGACCTGCAAGGTCATTGCTATCTGCAGAATAGATCAGAGAGTGGAGGTACAGCACTACAATCTACTATAATCCCATTATACCCACGTCACTTCTAGGCCTTTGCTGTGATTAGACAATTAGATACCAATGGCTTTCTAATGGATTTACTACCAAGCATTAGCTGATGAAAAGCCTGCAGTTTTAGCAGCCTGACTTTAATAATGTGAAAAAAAAGAAACACCATCACAGGAATTTGTTAATCTAATAGCCTTCATAACAATGTTAGGATTGGTTAGAGGTAGAAATTAAGCAGGATTTGCTGCCGAGGTTAGCTGTTTCCATTAGACAGTGTTGTACAGTGTTGTACCTATGAACAAACAAATCTTTTGACCACGTTCAAATGTTAAAAATAGTATTTTTAAAATACCCAACAGGTGAATTGGTTGCAGATGCTGCTCTTGTGCTGTTTTCTATCAGGTGATGACCAATGATCAGCACAATCCTAACCTCCCCCCCCCCCCCGGTTTGCTGGTTTGCTGGCGCAGCGCTGCTGTGCCGGTCCAGGGTGTCGCAAACACACTGTAAATTGTGTTGTGACACCCAGAGAGGAGGGAATGCAATCGCCATCTCCGCCGTTGCCACCCGCTCTTCCCGCCACTGAAACGGCACGATTTATGCCCCCGCCGGCCACTTTGTCACTCCTGTGTGCTTCCCGGGGGCCCACCGCCCCCTCCCCACTCCACTTCTGTTAGCACTGGAAAGTTGGTTAGGATTGGGCCAATGACTAGACTGTTATTCTGTTTGATGCTTGCCTTCATTGCATTGTTTCACATCAGGGCCCTATACTGTACATGTTCTTAGTCAATATTAAATATTGCTGGATCTAAGCCACTATAATTGAATAAAGGTTGGAGACTGGCTAACAGGGCAATCCTATGCATATAACTAGCAGTAAGTCCCACTGTGATCAATAGTGCTTATTCCCTAGTAAGTGTGTTTAGGATTATGACCTAAAAGGAACACTTTGTTTGGAAACAAAATGCTTTCATATTTCATTAAAATAATTATTTTATTATTTTATTATTAATATCTAATATTATTTTATTATTAATGTCTAATATATAGACACATATAGACACTAGTAGTGCATAAAATAGTGTCATATGTTTTGGGAACTAGTGTCTAATTGTTTTATTATTATTATTATTATTATTATTTTATTAAAATAATTCAAAAAGATACAACACATAACCATATTTTAATTGATTAATAACATATACCATATCCATCTCATCAATATAACCTAAGGAGGAAGAGTTCATATTCATGTGTATAATCAGTGCAACCAGCACCTGTGTGATATTACAGAATGAAAACAGTATGTTCATGATTGCCACCTTAGATCGATAAAGGCTGTTAGAACTGATCTAGTCTAGATAATACATTTGCATAGAAAATTTCCCACCTATCTCTTACACAAGAACATAAGAAGAGCCCTGCTGGATCAGGCCAAAGGCCCATCTAGTCCAGCTTCCTGTATCACACAGTGGCCCCACCAGATGCCTCAGGGAGCACACAAGACAACAAGGTACCTGTGTCCAGGCGCCACTCCCTTGCACCTGGCACAGATAAAACCTACTCCTACAACCAGGACGTTGCTTTTCCCCATCATGGCTTGTAAGCTGTGATGGACTTTTCCTCCATAAATCTGTCCAAACCCCTTTTAAAGGCATCCAGGCCAGGTGCCATCACCACATCATGTGGCAAGGAGTTCCACAGATGAATTACACGCTGGGTAAAGAAATATTTTCTTTTGTCTGTTTTAATACTCCCTCCACTCAATTTTAGTGGATGTCCCCTAGTTCTAGTGTTGCGTGACAGGGAAAAGAACTTCTCTCTATCCACTCTTTCCATCCCATGCATAATTTTATACGTCTCAATTATACGTCCCCCCTCAGCCGCCTTTTTTCTAGACTGAAGAGCCCCAAACACTGTAGCCTTTCCTCATAAGGGAGATGTCCCAGCCCACTAATCATTTTGGTCGCTCTCCTCTGCACCTTTTCCAGTTCCACTATATCCTTTTTGAGATGCGGCGACCAGAACTGGACGCAATACTCCAGATGCGGCCTTACCATCGATTTGTACAACGGCATAATAATATTGGCCATTTTATTCTCAATCCCTTTTTTAATGATCCCAAGCATGGAATTGGCCTTCTTCACAGCCGTCGCACACTGGCTCGACACTTTCATCGACCTGTCCACCAATACCCCAAGATGTCTCTCTTGATCCATCACAGACAGCTCAGAACCCATGAGCGTGTATATGAAGTTTTGATTTCTTGCCCCAATATGCATCACTTTACACTTACTTACATTGAAGCGCATCTGTCTTGGGGTACTGTCTGTTAGAACGCATTGTGTTGAATGTAGCATCTAGACCAGCTCACTTACCTTGGCTCATGAGGGAATACTGAGAAAGCTGACCTTGAAACAAAACATAAAATAAGTAAGATGAAACTTTTATTGAACCAACTTCTGCTGGTAGAGTTGATCCATAAAAAGTACTCACCTTGCCTACTTTATCTTTCTCCTTTTCTAGGTCAAACATGGCCATAATTCTCTCTACCAAACTCCAATACAAAAGAGCTGTGTGGACTGATTCATTGTTTATTTCTTTTTTGTGATATTTATGGATAATAGTTGCAACAATGATTCCAGCCTTGGTGCCTGTGCCATGGAAATAAAGGGCCACGCTGCCAATTGATACCCTGACAGGTCGTAATTTGTAACAATGCCATTCATACTTAGCCCCATTAATCAAAGATCTTGCTTCTTTGGGGAAAGAAAGAGCAGAATTTTATACACCAGAGCTGGCAGAGACTGACATTTGACTTGCGTCCAACTATTTGCTTGGATTTTACAAGTCCATTGCTCTCCCACCCATTTGAATCATAAAAGATCCATTTTATAGGGACCATTTACTTGTAATCGTGACTGACAGAAAGCAACTTTTTCTTTTACCAAACAAAAAAGGTCAGCACAAACCATATTTCCCTACATTTAAATTGTATTCATATATTCTATTTTTCTCCCAAACGTACAGAGAATACTTTTTTTTTTAAATCAA
Organism: Plestiodon gilberti rubricaudatus; assembly: GCA_026170595.1. NCBI lineage: Eukaryota > Metazoa > Chordata > Lepidosauria > Squamata > Scincidae > Plestiodon > Plestiodon gilberti. The sequence continues at coordinate 48,419,850 of JANXHW010000004.1, read as the reverse complement.
GTGTTGTGACTGAACCTTAAGGAGGGGGGATCATTATATGTTTTTCTCCCTCAACAACACTGAAAGCATTCTTGAAACGTTAATATTTATGTATAGCCCAGGTGACTGCAAAGCATGAAAAGCAATAAAATTCTGCGGCAGAATGTAAACTACAAAGGTTCATTTTGTCCTTTTGTTATTTTAATTGTCAAAAGGCTGCAAACCCCCTGTTCAACACAACAACATCTCTTGATTATTTATGGCATTCCATGGTCACAAAAATGCCCTCTGGCTTTGTACTCTATTCACCAAGCACTATCAACATCAGACATAATGTAACAATCAGGATGAATCAAACTCCATGAATAAATAATGAAATCTATTTTCATTTGAAATTCAGTGTTGCTATAAAATAAACTTAGCAATTCTGTGAAAAGAGTAACAATAAAAATATTTTGAATCGATGAAGAGAAAAACCTATCAAAAATATTGTTAATTGTAGAAAACATTTACTCCCACACAACTAAACAAGGAAGCATCAGTTGATTCAAATGTACAAAATAACAGATAGCTTATACTACCTCTCTCTCTCTCTCTCTCTCTCTCTCTCTCTCTCTCTCTCTCTCTCTCACACACACACACACACACACACACACACACACACACACACACACACACACAAGTTTATTTATAACTGACCAGAGGTACATGCTGGTGGAACACATGCAGAGCACAGGCAGCAGGAGGTAAGTAAAATATTTTTTTAAAAAATATTTTACCTGATCGCCTATGGGTCTCCTCGTACCTATGCCAGCCATTTTACTGGCATATGTCTGAGGAGAACAAAGGGGCGGGGGCAGGGCAGCTTGGGAAAGAGGGGGAAAGATCTGGCGCATGTTGATGTCGCAAAGATCCACCCCCTCCTTCCACTTCCCCAGCCCCTGCCCTCCCCAACCTCCACAAAACTCCCCCTGCCCTCCCCCTCCCTGCCCACAACACGCCTCCATTGCCAATTTACTGGTGCTGACAGAATCTTCTGGAGCCATTGCTGCTCATGCTGTGCTGTTGTCCATCTGTGACAACAGCCTAGAAGCAACTGACTTCCATCCCACCGGAAAGCTTCCATCCCACCGGAAAGCATCCTGCACTGTCAGAACACAGCAGAGCAATCACAGGATTGGGCCCCAAGGAAGTTAGTCATCATGATTATGAACAAGTCTCACTGAAATCAATAGGTCTTAGACATGAGTAACTTTCATTACTAACTAAACTAACAGCCCAATCTTATCGGGCTGATTGCAGTGTTGTAATGCTAGTTATGATGTCACAAAGGCCTTACAGCACTGCACAGAGCAGGCCGCTGCTGGCGATTTCAGATCCGCTCATGTGTCACACTGTTCTAACAAGGAAAAAATAAAAACGCTTATGTCTGCAAAAGCCCCTGGCCTAGGCTTACCATTCGTCCCGATTTGGCTGGGACTGTCAGGGTTGGGGGGGGGGTTCGTCCCGGGCTGGTCCCGGGGGTCTCCCAGCAAAAATAAAATAGAAAATATATATTTTTTAAAAAAACGTGGCGGCCACCATGTAAAAAACATGGCCGCCACCTCCTGGGCCGCTTGTGTGGATGCGTGCGGCTTTTGAGAGCCGCACGCATGCGTACAAGTGGGCAGCGCAGAGCGGCAGAGAAGAGACGGCTACGGCTGCGAGCAGGCCGGGCCCGCTCTCCGAGCCGGCTTGCCTGCTCTTGCCGCTCTGAGCGGCGAAAGCGGGTGAGCCGCTGCTCTCACCGGCTGCTGTCACTCTGAGCTCGGAGCGGTGAGAGCTGGTGAGAGCGGCGGCTTGCCCTCGAATCGCCTGCTGTCGCCGGTCCGAGCTCGGAGCGGCGAAAGCAGGCGAGAGTGGGCGAGTCGGCCAGCAGAGCGGAGCAGCTGCAGCAAGCAAGCAGCAGCAGCAGCGCAGTGGCAAAGACAGCGACGGGGTAAGTAAAATTTTAATTTATGTCTTTGTTTAACTGCTTTATTTATTTATATTTAGCTCCTCGGGTAAATAAGTAAATAAATAAATTTGCGGGCGCACTTCGCACCCCCTTGGTTTCTCACATTATTTCTCACAATATTAATTAAATAATTGTGTGTGTGGGGGGGGGTGTTGGGGTTGTGTGTCCAGGTTTAAGGGCTCCAAAATATGGTAAGCCTACCCTGGCACATGCAAGTCAAATGGACTTATTTACAAGTAAATAAGTAAATTATGCTTATAATTAGAATGGGAGTCTGATTCTAAATTTGCGAACCTGACTCTCTTATGATGGCACTGCTAGTTTAGCAGGGGGAGATTAACTGCCCCCCTTTCACCCCAGCACAGTGTCTTTCTGGTGGATGTTGCTGGTGGCGTTCTGCATCTTTTTAGATTGTGAGCCCTTTTGCGACAGGGAACCATTAACCATTTGATTTTGTCTGTAAACCGCTTTGTGAACGTTTTGTTGAAAAGCGGCATATAAATACTGTTTAATAATAATAATAATAATAATAATAATAATAATAATAATAATAATAATAGTTATGAGGTAGATGCTCAAAGGATAGGGGGGCTGATGATTTCTTCTGTGGTCCAATAACGACCCCCTTGGAAGTAAGATGCCTTGCAGTGTGTATGAACTTCCTTTACTTCTGCCTTCTTCATTCCATGCATTCCAAAGGAGCCACTGTACCATTTCCCCATGAAGCAAACCAAACAGTCTCAGGGACTGAGCAAGCGCCAAAGAAATGCACCTCTTGCATTCGATGGCCAGTGGAAAACGAACAGCAGACCACCTTTGGCAGTGCTTGGAAGAGATTATAAATATATCTATGCCCTGGGATAAGTAGTGTATTGTGAAAGTAGCCTGGCATTTCTCAGAGGTCATCTTGTGCAAGACAGCTGATGGCCACCACAGAAGTCCTTCCGCTGAGCAATCTATTGGAAATGGATAATACAAAATGCATTTCAACTGGAAATGTACTGTGAAGAGTTAGCTCTTCACACAGCCATGATACAGTATTTGTTTGTGATAAAGTATCACCTATTCTGCATTACCCTCCTCATTTCAATAGGCATTCTTTGTCTTTTTAAGTGTTTATGCTAATCATTGTATAATGTAAAATCACTCTAGACTTGCAATTATCAAACTACAAAATGTTGCTTTACAGCAAACTATACACAGATAATGCAGAAATGATTAATCTCCCTAGAATTGTTCATTTGTTGCTATGGAAATACTGTTCCTGCACAGAGCTATTAGTAAACATTATATTAGGGATGAAGCCAATGACAAAGGCAACCAAGGACAGAAGGAAAATTGAGAGATGCATTATTTATATTGCTTCTATAGATTTATATAGATTATCAGCACATGAATACAAACACATTTTTTCCAATAAATGTATACAGGGTTTTTTTTTTTAAAAAAAAGCATTCTGAAAAATTTCCACATTAGGAGCGCAAACCACCGTAACTATCGAACGGCAGAGCGCGCACTCTGCCGTTCAAAAGTATCGCAAACGTGCCATAAAGCATTTTTGCAACTACTTTAGAGTAAGGGCCGCCAGCGCGGAGGCTGGCACCCCTCACTTCGACACCGGATCGAACCAGCCACCACCGGAGGAAGGTAAGGCTCCCACCGGTGGGAGCAGGGGTGTGGTGGGGGGCGAGGGAGGGTGGTGGTTGGTTGACCTGGTCCACGAGGGGGTGGGGATGGTGGCCTCTGCATCCCCATCCTGTTTCCGAGCCAGCACGACCTCCATGGACTTATGCCAGCTCGAGAGCTGGCGGAAATCCAAGGAGGCCCATCGGCGCCTCCCCGTGCTACACCGGGGGAAGGGGACGAATGTTTGCTTCCCCCAAGGAGACCTCCGGGCCGATCCTGATAGGATCCAGCAGGTGGCCCTAGGGTGGATTGCGCTGTAGCTGGGGGAATAAGATGGTGGATTCTGGATTCTGGAGAGATGGCTAGGAAATGAAAAATAGATAAACTTTCTGTCATTTGCATCTAAGTTTCTCCTCCTCTTTTTGCTACCACCAGTATGAGAGTCAGAAAAGTTGCTGCTGGGAGATCTGCATGGGTGGGGGCCCCATCTTCACAACAAACAGTTCCCATGGACAAGAGTGTCACCCCATTTACCAGCTGGGGATGGATAGCTGGTTAATTTCAGGTTATTCCCCTAGTGAGGGGAGAAAGTGCATGGTTATGATGCTGACAGATGAGTTGGTATATAGTCCAAGAGTTTAAATGTGGGACTCTTTAAGTACTGAAAGCCTGGCCAAAGTGGGAACGCTGAGGCACCCACTAATTAAAAGTCAAGGCTTTAATTGGAGGGGTTGAAATTAACCCAGGGTTGTCAGCCCCACACTTTTTGCCTCTTCTTTGCTGGTTAAGCATTTTGTGCCTGAAGCGATATTGATCAAATTGAGAAACAAATGTCAAAAAGAAAGAAAGAAAGAAAGAAAGAAAGAAAGAAAGAAAGAAAGAAAGAAAGAAAGAAAGAAAGAAAGAAAGAAAGAAAGAAAGAAAGAAAGCTCCTCCACCTCTTGGAGCCACCGATACACAAGGAAGAAATTTGTTCCAGGTTGTTGGAAGCTGCGATCTCCTCCCACAAAGAAAAAAAAAAGGAGAAAAACCAAACAAAGCAGTCATCCACCTGAAGCTGCTTTGGTTGGCTTTGCTTTGCATTGGGGTGCTTCAGAGGGGCCTGGCTTCATTTACGGTTCTCTCCAAAGCAGGGTGATTTGCTTTGGAATGCGATTCTTTCTGAATCGAATGCACACCCTTACTTGGGATCAATTATGGTAAGGGGTGTATTTCTGGGCTGATTGGGTTATGGATTCTTGAATAGTGCCGGACTTAGCCTTTTCTAAACAAAAACAGAACTGAGTATATCCCCTTCTAGAGGACTGACAGGTCTTTGCCTCGAACTGCTAGCTCTGCTTTAAAATACAGCATTGGGGCAGATTTTTAATGGGATGTCGGTTAAGAAAACTGGAGCTTTCTTAACCCTGGTTAAGCCCTGGCTCAGGGGCTTTTGAGTCCACTTTTCTGCCACTGTTCCACCTCATGTCTCATACCTGTACTAAGCTGTTCTGGATCATTGGGAGAATGTTCTACTGCAGTGGTTCCCAAACTGGGAGGCGTGGCTCCCAGGGGAGCCGCAGAAACCAGCCCGGGGAGCTGCAGAGTGCCACGGAATCCTCCTGGAAAACAGTGAAGTGCCAATTGGCAAGCATCAACATAATGTAATGGGGAGCCACGGCCAATGGTTGCCAATGGTCAAGGGAGCCTCAGGTCAAAAAAGTTTGGGAAACACTGTTCTACTCATATGCAACATCAATACTGCCATTTCTAAACTATGTTAGTTGGGGCCCAATCCTGTCCTCCCTCTCCGCCACTGGAAGTAGCGTTCCGGCAGTGGGATTTGCTTTTCAGTCATCAGAAACAGCCTTACAAAAGTAAATGGAACAAGACGGTTCTGTCCTGCCACCGGGGAGGCTGTGGAGGTGTTGCGTGCAGCTGCAGGATCTGGAGCTGCCGCCACTGCTGGCAGGTAAACTGTGGGGGTGGGGGAGGGTGGGGAGGGGAAGGAAAGGGGGTGGGGATGCTTCAGGAGGGGGTGGATTCAGCAGCAATGGTGTGCACTAGATCCCTCCTTTCTGAGGCTGCACACCCCTTTCTTCTCCGTGGATTTGCACCAGCTAATGAGGTCCGAGGAGATCAGAGGAGACTGATAGCAGAATGGGAGGCTTATGGAGGGTTAAAGGGAATTCCCCTCCTCCTCTGAAGCCTCCTGTTCTTCCCCCCTTGCTGGATACAGTGTGCACCTTTTTGATGTGGTTGCATCAGCGGGGGGAGGATAGGATTGGGCTGTTACTTTTGTACCAAAAATTCCAAATTCAAATTTTAGAAAAATATTAATTAAAAAGTTTAATTTTGTCATATGGAGTAGCAGCCACGATGACGCAGTTTGAGGATCCTCTGCATGGCATATCCATTTGTGTGAGGAGAAAATTGAACAAGCATTTACCAAACTTCAAAATGGTTTGGTAAATGATCCAATCCCCCCTTTTTTTAAATCAGATCATTTACAAATCATTTAGAAGCAAATCTGAACCAGCCCACTCATCTATCTATCTAGAAGACAAGACTCGGATTCGACTGAGCTGTGAGCGGTGAGAAATACCAAATTGGTGTCACTCCATATGGGGCACTCCACACACACACCCTAGCGACACCAGTGCCCTTACCTTGAGGAGGCCTGATGACTGCCCACCACCACCGTACTATGCAGCACATACACCCTTGGCATGGCTGCATCAGTGCAGGAAAGATTGGGCTGTGCACCTGCTGATATGTTCAGTGGTTGCTTATTGTTTTATGTGGGTTTTGTTCATTTTATTATGGTTTTAAAGCTATACGCCGTTTTATTTTTGTTTTTAAACCAGAAAGTTTGTGTTTATATTTTAATAAATAAATAAAGCAAGTGCCCTTCAATCAAAATAAAACAAGGTATTTCAATCTCTCTGTCTTTCTTTCCATCTCTGTTGCTCATACCCATATAACTACCCACAATTTGGACACATGCTTTTACATTGTGTATGTTCTCAAAGGCTTACTGCAACTTACCTGGAGGAGCTCCATGATCTCAATTATGGTGCAATCCACCGTAAACTAAGAGCAGCGGAGCAAGTGCTCCACTGCTCTAAGTTGTTGCAAACATGCCATAAAGCACGTTTTCGATGTCTCATGAGAGCCGGATTGTCTCTGTGGCCGCCGGAGAAGGTAAGGAAAGCACCCGGCCTGGGCAGCAAGGGAGGCCAGAGGTTGGCCAACCCGACCCAGGAGGGGGTGAGGATGGCGGCCTTCATATCCTCGTCCCCTCCTGGGTTGGCACGGCCTTTACACAGCCGCCTCGGACTTGCGGCAGTTAAATAGCTGGTGGAAATCTGAGGAGGCCCATTGGGGACTCCCTGCGCTACACCGGGGGAAGGGGATGCATGCCCCCTTCCCCCGAGTAGACCTCCGGGTTGATCACAATTGACCCGGAATGGGGATAGTATCCAGTGGGCGGTCCTGGGGCCACCTGCGGATCTTTAGTCAGAATTGCGCTGCCCATGGCCTCCATCACAGCTTCAAATGACTCAGTACAATTAATAAAAGGCAGTCGACCTGGATAAGGCTTCATATTGGATATTTTGACAATTATTTGTTCCCTTCCACGAAATCATTATGTTGTTTCACTGGCACAAAACTTTCAATTCTAGCTTATTAATTCAGCCTCAGTTTGTTTGTTTTTTGGCATTTCCTTTGCTAACCTTTGTTAGATACAGTATCCAATATAACGAACCCTGAGGAATCATCTATAATTTAAGAAAAGCATCGGAATTTGGAATTCGCCAAATCACACCATTTTGCAATGTTACCTAATGCATAAACAGTTTCTGCAAACAAATCTATTTAGCTATTCCCACTGCATAATTATGTGGATGTTTCACTAAATATGAGAGAGCAATAGGTTGCTCATGACCTATTTTTATATTGGGAGGGGACTACTTGGTGTTAGTCTTATGATTTAAATTGTATCTATAATGGAAAATAGACACAGATCCTTCTAATGGTATATGGAAATATCTTCAGAGAAGGATCCAGTTTAGAATGTTCACCTGGGTAGGATTTTTTTCTTTTTTGTATTAAGTAAAGCATTAATGAGAGAGACACTACTGAGATTCCCCTTGGCATCCTACAACACATTTCATCTGGCTACATCATTATGGCATTGTTGATCATCAGCTCTTAATTAGTTATTCCATATTTACAAGATGGAAATTCATGATTTTTGCTAGATACCTTTCATAGTGTGCTCCACTGCCTATATTACTCTGTCTATATTACTCTATAGAGGGAGTTAGTCTGTTCAAATAAAATGGAAAAATGCAGAATATTGTTAAAATCTGAAGATAACTTGGCACTTACATTGCATATTTAACATGCAAGGAGACTCTTTCAGGGTGAAAGCAATTGTAGCTTGAGGCAGAAGTAGCAGCTGCCACTGTGTTCAGCTAAATTAAAACCTTTTTACAGGCGGAGAAAAATCCCTGCTAGTCCTAAGAACTGAAATATTGAAAATGCTCTTCCTATGGCTGATGAATTAATGGCAGTTGTGACCTGCCTGGGGTTGCTGCTCAGCCACAAAAATCACAGGACTAGATACCTCCTGCTACTTGCACTTTTCAACTCCTATAAGCAAGAGAAGGGAGCAATCAAATGTTTCTAAAGGTACATCATTTCATCAGATGCATTTCACCTCCAGTATCACATTAGCACTATTATAGGTGCCTCAGTTAACACATCAGCATTTAGTGCAGAAACCAAATGCCCTAGATGAGTATTTTAGAATATCAGAAGTCAAATCAAAACAGAATGAAGATCGCACTTGCTCTTTGCCTCTAACAATTAAAAGAATGACTCAACTAATAGTTTGAAGCCAGGTCAGAAGAGGCTTCTATAAAAATGCCAACTGGTCTTTGTCACAAGTCCAAGGGTTCTTTCAGATGTTATTTCACCCCTCCCTGTATTGTTAAGAGTTCAATAGGAGCTAGTCAAGAAGAAGTGGTCAAAAAGCTTTTGTCAGAGCCAGAGGGCTAACAAATGGAATTTGAGGACCGCTTGAAGCTGATTCATAATTTACATTCAGACACAATTAAGACCTGCTACTTTTGGCCATTGTCCCCTGTTTCTCTCTCAGTGATTTGATCAACTGTGAGATAAACATGTTTCCGGATATATTCAGAATAGCAGACTATGAAGAGCTCCAAAATGGTGGAGAGATGCAAGCTGACAGGGCCTGTGCATAAAAGGTGGCATGTAGTGTGACCTTAGGCCTTTTACTGAGGTCAGCCATGGCTCCATGTTGTGCGGTACAGTCTGTCTGGTAATAGCTTTCTGAAGTCTCAACAAAGGTCTTTCCTTCCTAGCCCTGCTACATATTGAAGATGGCGTAGGCTTACCATAGTCCCAGTATCCACTGGGACAGTCCTGGTTTCAGGGGCGCTCCCTGGCGGGTGTCCGGGCCGGCCCCAGCATTCCCGGCAAAGAAAAAAAAGGCCTCTCCCAGCAAAAATTAAAATTTTAAAAAATTGTACGCCTGCACGAGCTTTGCAAAGGCACACAAGGAGTCTGACTGAAGGCAGCTGCTGGGCAGGACTCCTCGCTCGCCTGTGCAAAGCTCGTGCAGGTGCACAACGTGTTGTTGTTGTTTTGGCTAGGGGAGCTCTCCCAGGCAGGCCAAAACCAGGGATGAAGAAGATGCCGCGGCGGGGGGCAGTCCTGGTGGCTGTGAGCAGTCAGCTGGGATGATGATGGCAAGTGGCGGCGGCAAGCGGTGGCGGCAGCAAACAGTAAGCGGCCAAGCAGTTTAAAAAAAGAAAAGAAATTTTAAAAAGCCATGAAATTTCATTCACATTATACTTCTTTATTCTTTTTTTTTTGAAAAGTTGAAATAAATAAGAGAGACTTAAACCAATCAATGAAAGAGAAGGTTTTACATGGCGATGTAGCAGTGCCAGCATGCTGCCCACAGGGGATTTTTGGCATGTGGAGGCCTCCTCGGTAGAAGGGAAAATTTGTTTTTTTATCCCGAGATAAGCCCCCTCTAGTGCCATGGGTCAACTCAGACCTGTGCCAGCGATATCACTGACACGTCCGCATTGACTGGTGTAGGCGCTGTCACTGTAGGCGCTGTCACTGCTGAACCCACCCCCTTCCTGGGTCCGATCCACCCTCCCCCCGACCCATTGCCTCCTCATTCCACCCACCCCCACCCACTCCACTGCCTCTCTTCCGACTTCTGCAGAATCCAACTGGCGGCATCTGGTGTCCGTCATAACTCAGACCCAGCCGTTCACGGCTTCCAGTGGCAGCCAGGCTGTGCTTGCCACCAGAGTCACATTTACAACAGCCAGAAAGCACTCTATGCTGGCGGAATGCATGTTCGGCCGGCATTGTGCACAGTTAGGATTTAGCCCTCAGTAAGTCTTACAACACAATCCTATGCATGTCTATTCAGAAGTAAGTCCCACATTGTATTCACTGCGGCTTCTCCCCAGAAACTATGTATAGGATTGAAGTCTTACGTTTTTTTTCTACCCATCCTCTGCTAAATTCTAAGATAACAGGAAATTCATAATAAAGAATGTGAATGGTTCTTCTCTCACATTTTAATCAGTTTGCTGGTGCTATCATTAAAATATAGTTATTGAGAGATGAAAGAGCATTTTTTATTCAAGCTGTGATGTCCTATTTGTACCAATAACAAAACTGGTTTTAGTTTACTGATAGGATTCTGCAGCCTGAACTGAAACTATACTTCTATTATAATTCAAATCTCTTTGGAAATATCCAAATAATTGAGATACAATGCTGAAAAAAAAGTTATAGTAGGAAGAAATAATAGATTGCATATATTTTTTTAATCGCATGTGTATCTATATTCTATGCATCTTCTGAAGAATATGAAAAACATTTCTACTAGACTACAGCAAAGGAGCTTAAAAATAAAACTATAGATGTGGAGCATAATTTTTCTAGGCATCAACCATATTCCCACAAATCACAGATCTCAGCACAATTTCCAAGTACAGGTGGGCCCCCATATCCGCTGGGGATATGTTCCAGGCCCCTCCGTGAATACTTGAAACCGTGGATAACAGCGAACACCCCCTCCATGGTTTCCTGAGGACCCCCCCACCCTGTCTCCCCTGCAGGCAGGCATGCTTGCCCCCCCCCCAGCTCTTATTTTTCTTTCAGCAAGCTTGGTTTCTTCCTTAAAACAAACAGAGAAGCAGCCTCCATTGCAGGCAAGTAGAATGAGACTAAGTCCTAGAGAGGCTCTGCAAGGTTTCTGTTAACCTTGCAGAGCCTCTCTAGTACGTACTCTCCTTCTACTTGCCTGCAATAAGCAGCCAGAGGCTGCTTCTCCTGTTTCTTTAAGGAAGAAACGAAGCTTACTGGGGAAAAAAGTAAAAGCCGGGGGGGGGGGTCCCCACGATCCGTGGATAACTGAAACCGTGGATAGCAAATCAGTGGATATGGGGGCCCACCTGTATTTGAGTGAGTGCATCATTTATGATCATGATGATGACAATAATGATGATGATGATTGTGCCTAAAATATTCTAGATTACATAGATTAAGAAATGCAACAGGCTCACAATTTAACAGACAGTGCAAAAGGAAAAAGGGATGAGGAGGGCAAGCCAGCTATTTTCCTGATGTAAGCCCAAGGAGAGGAAGGGGGTGGGTTAATAGAGTCCTGCGTGTGCCTTTGCCACTGAGATCCGTCCCCTCCAGCCCACTCCCTGCCCCTCCCTCCCTTCTCCTTGCCCCAAACCTCCCTTGAACCTCCCATGAACCATACTTGGACTGGCAGAGCATCCAGGTGAGTCTGGCACATGCGTGGAACCACTGGCCATTTCCACCAACGTTTCCATCATGCGCAATGGTGGTGCGACTTTTGTGCCACCACAACGGGATCTATGGCAGCAGTTTGTGAGACCTGCTGCCATAGGCACTTGATAGGACTGGGCTGTAAATGTCCCAGTGAAATATACATGTCCCAGTGCAAGGATCTGAAGATCCAAATCCGTGAGGCCTACCGTGACTTCAGAAACTCTAATGACCCCAGACATTTAAACAAATACGTAGATGACAAGGTTCTTAACTGTATGGGTTCTGCAGCCATGTCAATGTAAAAATAAAGAAATAAAATCCTTTACCGCGTTTGTCGTTTGTGTAGATTTCTTTATATTGTGTTGGTTTCACATACACAGGAAAGGTTTTCTTACAACAACAACACGGGATCTTACTTCTCCAAGCCGACGTTTCACTCCATTCACGGAGCTTTCTCAAGGCAATTTCGCTGACATTTAACTGTCACCATTCCGTAATGTCTTTTTCATCCAGCAGTTTTTTACTGTGAAATTGCCTTGAGAAAGCTCCGTGAATGGAGTGAAACGTCGGCTTGGAGAAGTAAGATCCTGTGGTGTTGTTGTAAGAAAACCTTTCCTGTGTATGTGAAACCAACACAATATAAAGAAATCTACACAAACGACAAACGCGGTAAAGGATTTTATTTCTTTATTTTTACATTGTCATGGCTGCAGAACCCATACAGTTAAGAACCTTGTCAGATACCCACAGTCATGAAAATCTGCACGCAACAAATACGTAGATCTTAAGACAAGGTTAGGTCAATTACTGCATGATAAGAAACAAAAATTCTACCAAATGCAATGGGGGAAGCTACTACAGGCCATATCATCCAAAAATAGTAGGATGTTTTGGAACATTGTCTCAGGTGCATCAAACTCTGAGGGAAATGATAGGGTGGTAATTCCCTCCTCTGCCTGGGTTCAACATTTTGAGGGGATCTTCTTGGATAAATCCCACCAGCCTGAAGTGTGTTTAGACACACTAATTTCTGAGCCTCCTGTTTGGCCACCGGTGGCCCCAGAAGAGATAAGACAGCTAATTGGTCATCTAAAATCTGGGAAGGCCCCTGGACTGGATGCAATATCCCCTGAATTTCTTAAGAGCGAGCCAGAATGGTGGGCTCAGTTGTTAGCCCCTCTCTTCACAAAGATCAATGAAACTGGATGTGTCCCCCAAGACTGGCGCTCCTCGGTTATTGTTCCTATCTTCAAAAAGGGTGATGCTGACTCCCCGGCTAATTACAGACCTATCAGCCTTTTGTCAGTTGTGGGTAAGATCTATGCAAGGTATCTGTACAGCAAGCTCTTGGCCTGGGTAGACTCAAATAGTATACTTGGACCAGAACAAGCAGGATTCCGGCAAGGCAGATCTACTGTTGACAACTGTCTTATTCTCTCCCACATAATTGATAAACAAGTCAGGGTATCCAGAGCAAGATTATATGTGGCTTTTATTGATTTAAAAGGGGCTTTTGATTCAGTAGACAGAGAACTGCTATGGAACAAGCTTAGTTCACAAGGGATAGAAAAAAGACTCCTGCTATTGATTAGATCCCTCTATACCAACAACTCCTGCAAAGTGCGGTGCCCACGAACTGGGGCCCTATCCCAGTCCATATCTGTTAATAAAGGAGTGAAGCAGGGATGTATTTTGGCTCCCCTATTGTTCAATTTATTTTTGAATGATCTGGCCCTGACCCTGGAGGATGCAAACAGTCACTGTCCATGTTTGGGCAGCTGTCAGGTACCGCTGCTTTTGTATGAGGACGATATGATTCTCCTTTCACGTACTCGTGTGGGTCTCCTGAGGCTACTTAATAGATGTGCTGAATACCTAACAGCCAACAAATTGAACATTAACTATGCTAAATCTAAAATTATGATTTTTGCAAATAGATACAAAAGCTATAACTGGACCTGCAAGGGTAACAGTATTGAACAAGTCCACCAGTTCAAATACTTGGGCATCACATTTCATTACAGGCACTCTTGGGCTTTTCATTGCCGCTCCATTTCTAATTTGGCCAAACTCTCATCTTCAGGAGTTGCAAGATTTTTTTTACTCTGGGCAACAGATATTTTCCGGCTGCTCTGGAAGCCTATAAGGCCAAAGTTGTCTCTCAAGCTTTATATGGTGTCCCGATTTGGTTCAAGGCTTCAGACCTAGTCACGGAGCGTATCCAATCTAATTTCCTCAGGAAAATTTTGGGTATGCCACGTTGTGTTCCGTACTCAGCTCTGTGCCTTGAAACTGGTCTTATAAGGCTGAATACATTGGCGTGGCTAAGATTTGCCAAATTTTGGCTGGGCATTCTTTTTAAAGCGACAAGTGATAGCCTGATTTACCACCTCCTATCAGACACATCTTTGCCTTGTGGGGTTTCTAGTCTGCTTACAAAGCTAAAATTGATGGGGCTTGACTGTGAGATGCTAGGCATGACGGGGTTAGCTGCAGCATTTAGAACTATTAAGGAGAGAACTCTCGACATTGAGCGCCAAGAGTAAATCAGTGTAGCTGATACAACGTGTTCTCCATTGCATCTCCATCTGCCTATAAAGTTTAGGAAGCTGTCAACATCTATATCAGTTGCATAACCCACAGCTAAGAAGGGCTTTTATGCTGGCAAGGTGCAACGCTCTCCCTTCTGCCCTTCTATGGGGGCGGTACAAAGGAATACCTGTTTCAGCAAGGCTCTGTTGATGTGGCATGAAGTGTGTGGAGACATCTGAGCATATCTTTTTATCATGCTCTCTGCACGAGTCTTTCCGTCAAAAACACTTTAACTCGATACTGACGTGTTTTCAGGGCTGGATGGAGGCGGATATTCTCCGAGCCCTTCTGTCAACAGAAGATGATGGGAGACTTGATGATGTTGCAACTTTTGCTTCTGTGGTGGTGGCTACTCGGGAAATGAGTTTTGATGTATAGACTTATAGTGGGATAGTTTGGGGAGAAATTTTCTGCAGAATTGTGGTTGTTGTCATTGGATCTGTTGGGGGATTTTTATTTATTTATTTATTTTTGGTTGTTTGTTTATGTTTGTCTGTTTGATGTGTTTATGCCAATAAAGGTCTATCTGAAATATATCTATCTGAAATATCTATCTGAAATATACATGCCGATTATGCTGTTTTAAAGGAATTGATATGCTCCACTTAATTTCAGGCAATTTCTTGTCCCGCTTGGAATATTGGAGGGTGCTTTGAAACTTCTCTTAACAGAGTAAGATGCTGAGAAAGTTTTTGGCATCACCTGAATCTCGCAGATATAAGAAAACAAGACTTTTGCATGGGTCCTCTGCTTACTCAGGTAGATGTTCATCTCTTTGGGGTAACTGATGTCAGGAGAAAAATTATCAGAATTCCTTTAAGGGTTTGGTGGGTGGGTATAGAATTAGAAGCAGTGAAGAGAGATGCTGAAAGACAGAGAAGACTGAATTTAGAGTGCAGCAACTAAAATGCACCTTTCTGCAAACTTTCATGGGCTTCCCTATGTGACACTGATTTTCTTTGCAAATGATTGCTAAGAGATATTTTTTTTATTTAACAACACATACATTATTCATAACATTGTATTATTGGAAAATTCAATGGTTCATTGAAGAGATATTGTGAGAAAGATGAAAGTCATATTCCGTTCGTGAAGTGTGAAAGAAGGATGTCATTGCAAATTGCATCAAAGCTTTAAACATTGTCATTGCTGCACACGTCTCTGTGAAAGATTCCACACAATTAGTTTGTAATTGATACTGCAGTCTTCAGCAAAACAAATTTCAACAAAATGCAGCTCACTGGCTAGGTGTAAGTGCCATCAGCCCAGATTTCAAAGTCTGTGTTTCAGATGCTTGAGGAGAGAGTGAGTGCATCATACTCCTCTCTCTCTCTCTCTCTCTCTCTCTCTCTCTCTCTCTCTCTCTCTCTCTCTCACACACACACACACACACACACACACACACACACACACACACACACACACACACACACCAGATCACACTGAACATCAGCCATTTCACACAACCGGAGGGTCTTATTCATTTTTTTCTAATATGGAATGTGTCAGTAACACATTATTTTGTAAGAGTTTCTTGCAGCTGAAGGTGCAATAAGCTTTCCTGTCATCAGTTCCTTCTGGTGAATAAGTGACATTCAGAATGAGAAAGTTAAATCTGTTAAAAAAAATACCAAGCCCAATGAGAAAACCACAGTCCTTTAAGAACACTTTTTTTTTCAAAAATTGATACTCTTTGTCATGTTTCAAACCGTGCCCCTCCCCCATCCCTTGCAAACAGCAAATGAATGACTGTTGGTTTGGCATTTACTGTAGTAAGGTAAAGGTAAAGGTGACCCCTGACAATTAAGTCCAGCCATGTCCGACTCTAGGGTGTGGTGCTCATCCCCATTTCAAAGTCGAAGAGCCAGCGTTGTCCGAAGACGCCTCCGTGGTCATGTGGCCGGCATGACTTTCCTTGCCACAGCGCGTAGCATGCAGCTGGAACACAGAGTGCTGCTTACCTTCCCGCAAGCGGTACCTATTTATCTACTCACATTAACATGCTTTGGAACTGCTAGGTTGGCAGGAGCTGGCCAAGCAACGAGAGCTCACCCCGTCGTGGATTTGAACTGCCGACCTTTCGA
The DNA here is from genome assembly GCA_026170595.1 of Plestiodon gilberti rubricaudatus. NCBI lineage: Eukaryota > Metazoa > Chordata > Lepidosauria > Squamata > Scincidae > Plestiodon > Plestiodon gilberti. Next base: position 48,403,725 of record JANXHW010000004.1, on the reverse strand, counting down.
TCGATATCTGTTGCAACATGGCAGCAATGGATATCCACCCATAGTCATCTAATACTGAAACTGGAACATTCACTTCTATTAGTTAAAAACTCTATAACTTGCCAAGGTGCCTTTCTATTCTTCCCAATGCTGTCGTTTCCTGGTGTTTTTTTTTTTTTTAATGTAATACCTTCATCTCATTACAGCTGGTATTTATCAGGTTATTTTCAGGAACATGCAGATGGTGACACAAAGACCTAACACTGTCGTTACCATTCGTCAGACCCAAAACAATTTAAATGGAATATATATCCCGTGAGTAATTTAAAAGGACTAATCCCCCGAAACAGGACTGATATGGTGTCCTTTGGGAGAGTCTTCATTTCTACTTAGTATTGTAGAAGCATATACATTCTTCTGAGAGTTCCATTGCATAGATGCTAGTTGCTAGAATTTTCACACTCTGGAAAAGAAAAGAAAATATTGGTTTTCCTCAGCAGTGGTGAAGTTTCATAAAGGGTGACCCCTCCTCCCAAAAGATATTCATGAGAAACCTATGGAAAACTTGTTTGTTTTCCACAGAATAGCTAATAAGCCTACGTCCAATGTCTACTGCACTGTGTGTGTCTTGACTGTACTTACAGATGGAAACTTCAGAAAGTGCAGGTCATGCAAGAGGAGTTGACGGCCTGATTCTGTCCCACTCTAGCATGACTTCTCCCAGGTCAATGCTGGTGTGGGAAGGTGCTGTGTCTCAGTTCCTGGATATATGGCCCAGAACTTCTAATGTGATGTGGTTCCCATGCCACTAACACAACACCAGGAGGGAGACCTTATATAGTTCACTATGGCTGGGCTTTTTTTTTAATGCTTTTGTTGACATTGTCGACAATATACAAAGGTAAAATGAATACTTAAAACAACAAAGAGATCACATCCAGCTTTGATGCAGAACCAATAGTACAACCTAGGGAGTGAATGCATTAGGTATAAGTATCTACTCAAACATTTAGCCAAACATGGCGTCCCTAAAAGACTGATGAGGTCTTCGAAAGAGACTTGGTGAAGATACGCTATAATGGGATGTCAAATAGCATGGGAGGTATCGGTTTAACCAAGCCCTTGAACAGCTGAAATTTCTAGGAGAATAACAGCACAATCTGACTTAACTTTTGTGCCGGTTTAACCAGCAGCGCAGCGAGAACGGAAGGCCCCAGAACGGAAAAGGGATTCAAATCCCCTTCAAAAGAGGAATTCAAAGGGGATTTGAATCCCTTTTCCATTCTGGGGCCTCCCGTTCTTGCTGCGCCGCTGGTTAAACCAGCACAAAAGTTAAGTCGGATTGCGCTGTAAGTACCACATACAATTATACCAGTTATGTAGCTGACATGGCCCCTTCCTCTGGTATCGCTTTCATTATCGAGAGTGCTCCTGCTCTATTATTCTAATTATAGAAGTTATCGTTTGTGAAGAATATATGTGCATGTCCTCAGGCCAGATTCTCCTGTTATTGTTAACCCTGCTAAGTGGGCATAGAGGCACCTTTTAAAGTGGTCTCTCTCTTATACAGTATATAGCAATTATTCCTGTTCATCTCAGTTTAGCAGCTCTCCCAGCTGGCATTGTCCTTCAATGTTTGTTTAGATTCTGAGTCCTTCTGGGACAGGGGATGATTTTCTCATTTCTTTCGCTACAGAAACCATTTTGATAACCTTTTTTTGTTGTTGATAAGCAGTATATACATAATCCTAATAATCGTTACAATCTGTGATATGGCTGTCAATGCCACTAAAACCGATGATGGCAATTTTGCATAAGAGATGTACTTTAACTTTTCCTATATTCTACAATTATATATCATTTTCCAAAACACAGTTCAGTCAATGAACTTGCTGATTTGTGAATTTGAATTTGTTAGTTTATCAAATTGAGATCAATGAAATAATTTGAATTGAATCCAAATGCTCTGCTTTAACACACTGAGGGTCAGATTGCTACCCCTAAAAATGTGAATATTTTCATATATTCTTTAAAGGAATGAATTGACAGTTGGAAAAGTAAAATTGGTGAAAATGCATTGCACTATTTTCTCTCACTATAGATGTGCACATGTAGGTTACGTTTTAGCATCGTAGTAAAAATTTCAGTAATTCTCTTAATATCTTTAGTGGATGCACAATGATGATGCCATTTATGAAGTGCGATAATAATGGCGAAATGATTTCAGTCTCCAAGGAAAGGAGAGCAGTTCCATTATCAAGCCATTACAGTACAAGGCCATAAAGGCATAATATTCAGAATACATGTCTATAGGGACCATGTGATGGCTCCATTTATAATGCATTTGCAAAGTGGTGAGGCTAGGGATTTCAGTGCACGTCACGGGCCATATGGTTTAATGCAGATGAACTTAATGAGTGAGCTAGTTGAGACCCCTTTTGGTCTAACCGGCCCAATACTATAGTAGCAGGAGGACAGCAACCAGGTTGCATTTGAACATAGAAAACTTTCATCCAAAGCTTTCTTCAGCCGTGGCTCACTTAATGTCCCCTTGTATGTCCCTCTCATGGTCCCTCTCAGCATCCATTTTCCATCCGAACTGGGTTGTTGTGATGATAACTGCTGCAAAATGCTTTACAGTAGATTGAGGTAAATTTACACCTCACTTTTCTGAATCATCACTACACGTAGGTGTTCCTTAGGCAGGGGCAGCATCAATAGTCAGTCAGGATAGACACCAGCCAAGGGTGGACACCCATAAGGTGGCTCAACTGGCCAGCCACCAGAACCTGCCAGCAGTAGCGTCACTAGGACGTGCGTCACCCTGGGGCGGGGGGCGCGTGTCACCCTAGTGATGCTATATATCACGGCGCGGGGGGGCAACCCGGCTCCCCCCCCCGCATCGCCCTCTGGACGCTCCAAGGCCGGCCCGGGAGCCGGCCTCGGAGCGTCCGACCCCGTCGGCGCTCCAGGGCCTTCTGAAAGAAGGCCCAGGCAGCGCGTTTATCCGGGTATTTTCCGGATTTTCGCGCATGTGCAAAGACCATTTTGAGGGCTTTTTGCCCTTAAAACTGTCTGCACATGCGCGAAAATCCAGAAAATACCCGGATAAACGCGCTGCCTGGGCCTTCTTTCAGAAGGCCCTGGAGCGCCGACGGGGTCGGACGCTCCGAGGCTGGCTCCCGGGCCGGCTTCGGAGTGTCTGAAGGGTGTCGCGGGTCACGGAGGTGGGTCACCTGGGGGCGCCCCGCCCCCCCGCCCCGCTCCAGCGACGCCTGTGCCTGCTAGTACTGGTCGACTGCCACTTTCTCTCACTCCATTCACCAATGGGGAGTGTGGTAAGTATTATTGCCTGCTGTTGTCACTAGGAAACCTGGAGGGACACCATGACAGAGCTTTGCCCCAGAGCTTTGCTGGTGTCAGCACTGTCCTTAGGTATCATTTCAGAGCCCCATTTTGCCTCTTAACTTTCTTTAGGTCTTTTCTCCTGGGCCCTGACTAACCTGTATCAATAAGCAGACTTCTTGACACCCTGCTCAGCCCTAAGGATTCAGTGCTCCAGGGAGATATGCTTGCAAAACAGCTGCCAGTGAGTTGTGAGGAGGAATATCCAGGTCTAGGTAGGCACTGAAATGTTACCTTCATGCTCATATTTTACACTGTTTTGTCCTGAATAGTGATGGGCTGCCATTTGACACTTCTGGGTAAACAACACAGGTTCAGATATGTACAGTATACTAATGCACATGTTGGGAATGTTGAAAGAGGATTGGACACGATACCCAGTGTCATGCCTTCATTTGGTGGAATGAAGGGTCCCTTCGGGGAGAAAGGCGGGATATAAATACTGTAAATAAATAAATAAATAAATAAATAAATAAATAAATAAATGAAGGTTTATTTTGTTCGGAGCATATGGACATTTTTTTCTCTTTTTATGATATTTCTATGGCATTTTCCAGTGCGTAATGTACTGCATAATTCTCCTTTCACTTATGTATTATCGTCACATCAGCCTTGTACAATACGACGACATTGACAGATAGCAGCTTTCCCAATGCCATACAGTGCGCTTTGTGAGTGAGCAGGGATTTGACTTGGGTTTCCCCAAACCTGACCCTACTGCTCCATAACAGCCCCAGAAAAAGGAACTGCTTTTCCAGACTGGTAATAGTGACAATTGCAACCCAGACCTGTTTACTTTTGCTGTAGCTTACTCAGCAATCGGTCTGGGTTATTAAATCCCTTAAAAAGCTTGAATGAGCTAATGCTGAATATTTGTTTTCTGTGCGGAGTGCAACAGGAAGGTATAAAGCCTTGTTTAAACCTTTTCCTTGCATTCACAGTTCACTTGACTTCAACCACAGTGTCATTATTACTCAGAGAATGAACAGAAAACAGAGGTGACTGTAATGCAGTCATGTATTCAGCGGCGTCTACGGTAGCAGTCTCTTTGGGCCAAGCAGCTTCTGATGCTGTCCAAAAGATAGCAATTTGTCAGCAACGCGAGAACAGATTTGTGACATGATGGGCTTACTTGAAAGCCTCGCACAAGAACAGACAAACAGCAGCATGTCTGCAGCAAACAGAGTTATCACTGGTGAAGGACTCTGGTCCCCAATTAATCACAGTTTCTTTATCACAGGGGGTAGCATTCTGACAGACACAGTGAGTGCGTGAACACAGGGTGAACTGTGGGGTGCAGAGATTGCCACATTTATTTATTTTTCACATTTTTATACCACCCTTCCTCCAAGGAGCTCAGAGTGGTGTACATATTTCCTTCCCTCCTTTTTTTTTGTCCTCACAACAACCCTGTGAGGTAGGTGGGGCTGAGAGATAGTGACTGGCCCAAGGTCACCCAGGAAGCTTCGTGGCTGAGCGGGGATTTGAACCTGGATCTTCCAGGTCTAAGTGGATCAAAAATTAAATTGTTTAATCCTTTCCTTGCCTCTCCCTTTTATTCTTTTGGAGAAGTTATAGGCTGCCCTTCAGTAACTTGTAACTCTCAGTCTCAGGGCAGCATACAGTTAGGGGAAAGGGACCGTTAGCTCAATTGTAGAGCACAAGCCTTGTATACACAGGCCTTGTATACAGAAGGTCACAAGTTCAATCCCAGGCATCTCCAGGCAAGGCTGGCAAAATTCTCTGCCTGAAACCCTGGAGAGCTGCCACCTATCAAACAGTGAGCTAGATCAGGGGTTCTCAACCCCTTCATGGCCGAGTACCACCTCCAACGCCACTCTTCTGCTGCATACCACCAGAAGTGACTGGCGATGACATCATCGCCAGTTACTTCTGGGTTTTCAGGGTTTCGGAGGCCCGAAAATGCAGGTAGGAGGTTCTGGGTGGGTGGGAGGCCCTTCTCACAATCCCTCGAGGTTCGGCCAAAGGCAGAAGCCTCTCGGGAGCAAAAATGCGCCGCCAAAAGCACCGTGTCAGAGCAGGGTTCTTGTGGTCTGGTGGTCCAGGTACCACCAGCAGTTGGCTGAAGTACCACTGATTGAGAACCCCTGACCTAGATGACCCCTGACCAAAGACTCAGCAGAGGGCACTTTTCTGTGTAACTATCTAATAGAATTGTGTGTAAAGCAATAGCTTCACAGAAAAAGCCAAAGTCATTAAAATCCAAGCCAAGTCATATAACATGCTAGAATTCCCAGGCACATACACTGTCCATACAATTTATATAAGAGAAAGAAAGTGTGCCCGGGCCAAACGGCATGATTAAAATCATGTCTAGTTTGGTCCTAGGAGGCTGGAGAGTTTGGGTACACAACTCAAAGGTCTGGGGAAGGGTTTCTTCTACTCTTGTTTAGGACTGATGCAAAAGACCTCTCCTGCTTGAAGACCATAGTTGCCTTGAAGAATTCTCTTTCAAAGGGGACACATAGAGTTGCCTATACTATGTTCATCCATTTCAAGGTTGTGATGATCACAGATTGTCCTCACTCTAAGGCCTGATTCACACTACACTTTTCCAGGCGCGGATGCGCCTGCCCCTGCCCCAGCGCGCAGGGCTGGCCAGAAGTCCTCCTGCTGTCCCACCTTCTTATGAAGGTGATTGGAGGTACTTCTGATTGGCATGCAGCCACTCTTCCCGATTGGTAGGCTGCAGTAGCTCCGAGAACCCTCCCAGCTCCGCAAGCGCAACCGTCTCAAAAGTTGAGGGGAAACCAACTTTCCTGCCTCTGCGTTGCTGCTCCGCAAGCTGCTCCGCAAGCATCAAACAGAGCTCTGCGCTACGCTACGCAGATCCGCAGCGAGCCTGGAAAACTGTAGTGTGAATCAGGCTTAACACTTAAAGCGTTTGACGCACACTCCTTATACTGCAGTCTCTGGGAAATCACCCACAGGGGGTCTGTGCATGAAGCCTTTTGACATTGGGCCCCCCTTCAGCTCAGCCTTAGACTATACTGTAATAATATAAATCCATATAGAATGACAGTCTCTACACATCCACTACAGTATGTAGTGTTTAAAAATAATGATCTCGCTCATGGCTAATGGAGAATCTGCATCAGCTGAGCTGGTCTCTAATGTTACATGAGAGCCACTTTTCCTTTGGTTCATACCACAGTGCTTAAAGTGTAACATTCAAAGGCCCACAAGTACATGGGAGTGATAATCACAACGTTCTTTCCCATAGAATTGGCATCCAGAGGAGGGCTTTTTCATGTAATTGGCACCCTGCTCAGAGGTGGAGTGGCAATTCGACAAGCAAGACTCGTACGATCAACCCATGTGGTTGGGTTGGCACAGTGACACATTTTCCAAGATGCATAGATCGGGGCTAGCCTACAACCTCTTGGTGGCTGAGGCAGCATGCAAATGCCACTCCCCTTATTCAGAAGCACATTACCACCTCAGTGGCTACTCCTTCTACTCTGACTCTCTGGATTCAAAAAGAAAAATGGGAATGGAGAAGAAGAGGATGGGTGGAGGAGAGGAACGTGGTGGACTAGAGAACTGGAAATGTTATAGTCCACTCCTCTCCTCCCCACTTCCTCTTCTGCTCTGTTCTCCTTTTCCTTTCAAATTCAGGGGGAGAGAGGAAGGGGAGCGGTGGAGCAGGACAGGAGGATGAAGGTGACAGCTGGGCAGCGCAATCCTGCATAGCGATCTGCTTGTTGGCCCAAGGCCGCCCACCAGATTCTATCCCCATTTTGGGCCGTGCTGGCTCAGCCCGGAGGTCTACTCGGGGAAAGGGCATGTTTGTCCCCTTCCCCTGGTGTAAACCGGGGAAGGCCTGATGGGCATCCTCAGATTTCCGCCAGCTAAATAGCTGGCAGATGTAAGAGGAGGCCGTGTAATGGCCGAGCCGGCCCAGCGGGAGATGGGGATATGGCGGACGCCATCCCCGTCCCCTCCCGGGCTGGCTTGGCTATTGACCCCCTCCCTCACCGCCCAGACCGCCCCTGCGCCCCCCGAGGATCTCTTATCTTCCTCTGGTGGCCGTGGGGACGTCCCGGCAGCGGAGTGAGGGCAGCCGGCCTTGCATCGGCCTCCCTTACTCCCGAGGCATCACGAACGTGCTTTATGCCCCCCGCCCCCCTCCAGCCACCGCTTCTGGACCTGGGGCTTCTTGCCATCAGTCTTGCTTCAAGTCACGGTACTGGACTGGTTTGTGGTTTCTTGTCAGGCACCCAGTGCCACATACATGCATATAGATGGATGTCATATTTCACACATTAAAAATGAAAGCAATGAAAAGGCTTGTCAGGCAACAAACTCTCCTCCCAGCCTTCTGAAGTAGCCAAGTATATTACACATGTATTTTCTTATTATGGTTTGCATAGTTATTATGCAAACTAGGAATGATGAGGACAGTTAGGCCCAACATGTGGTGAGAGACATGTTGGATTTTAGGTTTTCTACTGGCCTAGAAACAGGTGCTGCTGATGATAGTCAAGCAGCCTGTACTGTCCTGGTCAATCATTATCTTCTCAGTGTCTTGGAACACATCATCCAGTAAAATGAAACTTACTAATGATCTTACTAATGATGTAACTAATGATGAATCTCATTAAGATCATGAGACTGCCATTCATATTTTCACTGCATAAAAGCTATTTTGTGGTAATATGTTCAATCGGGGTTTATACTTGATGATTGTCTATTGCAGCTTCTGTGGAACGTGATTGAGATCATGTGGAACCTGATGGTCAATTTCTTGATAAAGAGCCTGAAGCATATTACCACAGTAACCAATCTGTACTGACTTTGAGCACAATCCTATGCTTGTCTACTCAGAAGTAAGTCCCATTGTATTAAATAGAGCTTACTCTCAGGAAAGTGTGCATAGGATTGCAGCCTCAGTAACAGGGCTGTTCACATGTTATGGCTGTACTCAGATAAAGAATATCTGTACCTGAGTACAGCTATCTGTACACAAACACACACTTCCATAGGAATGACTGCACCAGGGTTCATTTTTACAGTTCTGCTGTGTAGAATGTGCACAGATTGTACCTCTATTGAATGAAACATGTGAATAACTGTACCTGGGTACAGACCAGCAATGACAGTACAGTACAGAGATATACGGAAGTACAGTTGTTGCCAACACTGCTCATTCACACATGTCTTCTTACATATGCACGCACACACACAAACTCAAATTGAACCAAATTGGGCAAATTAGCAATACAGTACAGTACTTCTGGAGCGAGAGGTCAAATTCAGCAGTGTTTGACAGTTTTGGGATCGTTGACAAGGGTGAGTGGTGCAAACAACCTTGAAATGCCTCTAAATTAGGCTACCGGTAACCACAAGGCAGAGCTTTTCAAAAGAAGATAAAGTCTATTGAAGAAATTTAGATAACAAGTAAAAGTCATGTTTACTTTCAGTTACTTTGCTCAGGAGATCAATTGCAGAGCTTAAAATGGTTGTAAGTAGAAAAAATGCTTATGAGGAGAGGGGGGAATGAATTGTTATGAGGATCAAAGGGGGGGGGGACACGGACAGATTACCAATCCTATTCAGCTGGGCAGGTTTTGAGTACAAGGTCCTTCTAAGCAGCACAGGCAGGGCTGCATGATTCCAGGTTCCAGGGGAGAAAAATGGGGGGGGGCTCTATTGGGAAGAGACCCTCAAAGTGCACAGAAGGATGAGCACCTTGGCAAATGGCAAGGTGAAGAAAATAGCAGCATGGACACTTCTGGAGGGTTTGGAAGTGATCTAAAATGGAGGAGGTTTCTACTGGAAAAGAAACCTCAAAATGCAGCATGGATATCTCTGCTAAGGAAAGGAATGACCCCAAATGAAGCTTCTATGGGAAAGAACAGAGGCGTCGCTCCTGTAGGTGCGGGGCCTTAAGTTTCGCTCCGTCCTAGTCCCGTTTACCAAGCGAGCAGGAGGCAGCCCCGCCCCCGCACTGTCGGAGCCATTCCCATGCGGAGAAAGCAGCAGGCAAGAGACCCTGCCTGCTGCTTTCTCCGCACGGGAATGGCTCCGACAGTGAGGGGGCGTGGCCACCTCCTGCTCGCTTGATAAATGGGACTAGGACAGAGCGAAACTTATGGCCCCGCCCCTACTGGAGCAATGCCTCTGGGAAAGAAGCCTCAAAGTGCAGCGTGCATAGGCACTTTGTCACTTTAGAAGTGACAGAGTTCTGCTTCCAGAGCAGGGGCAGTTACTCTTCATAACGGAGAGTAAACGGGGACTAGGACGGGGTGGAACTTACAGTACCGCCCCCACCATAGCAATGCCTCTGGCAGCTGCAGCAGGACTTGTGCTTGCAGCAAAGATCTATAAAGATGGAGCAAATCTGCAAGACCCTGGGGAGAAAGGAGACATACAGATGCCCCTCAGTGCCACAGTCTTCCTTCCTTCCTCTTAATGGCCCTTAATTAACATGACCTCTCCTGAGAGTTCAGCATGATATGGCCCCTTTGCAGAGCAAAGTCCTGCTTGGCTCTCAGAACTGCCAGTCAGAAACCAAGATGGAGTTAGGTTAGGCTGTACAAGTGTTGGGAAAAAGAGGATGTTTATACTATACAGTAACACAGTTTAATGTGTAAACAGCCCTATTAGTTTCCAGGCACAAGTCAAGGTGCACCTTTTCATTTGTAAAGCTGCTATTGAGCATTATCAATCATACCCTCTTCCTCTGTGCCCCACCATAGTCTCTAGTGTTCAACCTCTGACGATGATCATCTGTGTACCAACTCTAGGAACCAAACTCATGCAGAAATATGATCTCAGTGACTGAACCTCACCTAGGAAGAGTGGTGTAGGGGAACATTTTAAAGGGCAGGATCTCATAATGACATCCTACCATAGTTACGTCTCATTAAGCTATGACTGCAGTGGAGTTCACAAGTTTGACTTGGGAGGGGGGGTCCCCATGATCAGTGCAGGTGCCACATTGCTGAAGGCCCTGGGGCAAAACCCTGAACTGGGCTCCCATGGTGCCCCCTGCATACACCCTGTTGGTGTATCGGGTGCTGTCACTGGAACTGAGGGTTCAGGGGTTGACCTGGCCAGTGAGTCCTCTAATGGGCACACCCTGAAGAATCCCTGACATCACACACACACACACAGACACAGACACACAGACACACACACACACACACACACACACACACACACACACACACACACACACACACACACGAGCCTCAAGCAGCTGACTTCAAGCATCTGTGAGTAAAATTCACTATTTACCCAGAACTCAAACAAAAGGCATTAATCACCAAAATGCATGCATTTGCTGAGCCCGCACTGTTTTGGTTGCTCTAGTGACTGCTGTGCAGCCCTCCTGAGAGAGCAAAAATATCTGGAAAGACCCTAAAAGTCTCTGCTTGTGGAGCAGAAAACATCAAGAGTGAGTCACAAACCATTTATACACAGGCATAGACTTGGTAAAGTCAATAGGACTGTGCCAGTTTAATTGGTTGGTGAATCACTCTTTATATTTCCTGTTTCCCCTTCAGCATGCATTATTTACCCCTGATGGATTTTAGACTAACTGTCTGAGAATTGAATGAACAGAAAGACAATATAAGGTGAGGCTCAATGAACTAGTAATCCATGCTTTTTCAATATTTAAGGGGGGAAAGAGCCCAGAGGCAACATCCCACTCTTGGAAGTAAGCCCCATTGAACACTGTGGGAATTACTTCTGCGTAAATATGCATAGAGTCAGACTGCATGTAGTATAGGGTGAAGCAAAAATGGCCATCTCAAGTTCACCACTCCATTTCCAGGCAGATCATTAGGGAGAGAATGGGATCATTTAGTAGGAGGGGCAGACGATTCCAAAATACGTGAGGGTGGGTGGCTTACCAGGCAGCAGCAGATTCACCCTCCTTCAATTTTAATATTGGCCAGGAGATGCTTGGGTCCACATATTATACATACCTAGGCTGGCCACCTGTCCTCTTTAATACGAGACAACTCTATTCATTCAGTTCATTGTATGCCCTCTAATAATTTTGCCCTTACTTTGGAGGGCAAAAAAAGAAAGCTTGGGGGTGAGAACAGTGGTAGGGGCGCCATATTGCCCAGACTCTATGTTGGCTATAGAGCTACTCAACATTGGAAAATATCAAAGAATGTTAATAAAGTGTCTCTGAGCATGAACAGAATGTCTTTTCCAGTCATCACCATATCTGAAATTGGCAGTATGTCTTTCAGAGAAGAAAGTCTGGGCAAGTTTGAATGCCAGAGCAGTTCTCCGACAAACAGTCCAGGACTGGGCTGTCGGGGGGAAGGATTTGCAACAGCTGAAGAGTCCTCCACTGTTGTAAAATGGCTGCCAATAGAGCACGCAGTGTTCAGTTGGTGGCCATTTTTCAAGCGCTGCTGCAAGAAGCGGCAGCACTCCATGTCCGTCCTGCCAGACCAGGTAAGGCAGAGGTGGGGCAAAGGGTGGGAGTGGGAGGAATGGGGAGAGGAGAAGTCAGGAAGTAAATGAGCTATGCTAATATGCGCATCTATTTGCATATTCATCACTTGCATAAACCTTGCAGCCCCCTCCGCAGACTTTCTACAATGGTGTTGTCGCTTGTCTTGATGACTGTTCGGTGCCCATCCTGTGCACGCCATTCTCAGTTTCATTCCACCCACCCCCAAAAGTACCTGAATTACAAAATAATCTCTGTGCTTTCAGGCCTCCTTCCTTTAGTAAATATAGAAAAGGGAACAGTTTGTAGCTGTCTTTAAATTATGTGCTTCTCAAGTGAAAAATGATGGTACTAGAGAAAACTTTATTTTCCTTGGCTTCCATCATAACTTTTAAAACCACTCTTAGTCAGGTATAATTTACAGTAGGAGTCAAGACGAAACACGGCACCCAGTTATTCTGCTATCTGCAGAAAGCATCTCACCTTTCACTTCTAGCACAGAAGATAAAATATCCTCCGTACAAATTGGTAGATTCAGGAATCCTGTTTTGTTTTTATGTCGGAGTTGCTTCTGCCAACAAAAATAGCCCATGGCTTGAGAGGCCTCTTCACTGTTCTAGTGCTTTTCAGGGCACATGAACAGAGGCGTAGCTAGAGTGGAGCGGAGGCAAGTAGTTCTGCAAGACTCCGTTACACCGGAGTCAGCGGCCCCTCCCCTTTGCTGTTGGAGCCATTCTGGCAGCAACAGCATCACGCAGGACACTCCCCTGTCGCTGCTGGAATGGCTCCAACAGCAAGGGGGAGGGGCCGCTGACTCCAGTGTAACGGAGTCTTGCAGAACTACTTGCCTCCGCTCCACTCTAGTTACACCACTGCACATGAATGTCTTGCTATGGGCTATGCTATGGCACCCTCCAGGAGAGTGCTGAGAAGGCCCACCGTCACCTCAGTGGCTCTGCAATTTCCCCCCACCCTGAAGTCACATCAACATGCTGACAGGCCACTTGCTGAATTCCCTGAGGAGGGAGATGGAAGAGGAGAATCCATCTCCCACTGGCAAACTGGTCTCGCTTCGCTCCTTCTCACATCCACACATCCCAGTACAACCCCAGAACACACTCAGGCCTTCTATGGATAGTGTCTGGCTGAAGATGGCTATGGGGTGAATTGCTCTTCAGGAGAAAGGACTAGGCAGGTTTTTTAAAAATGCCAAACACAGTGCTTTTCAGTGAACATAAATGACTTGCATACATAGCTTGTGGGTCTTGTTTGTCCATTCATGGTCTAACTTGATGACTTGATCAAGGGTCGAGAAACAAAATTGGTCATGGTGCCATTTGTGTTTTGGTCTCCCCCTTTCACAGTCCCCAATCTAATACCCGAGATTAGCATCACTGCCAGGCAGTGTAGATAATGATGGACCAGTGGTCTGACTCAGTTTTATCTGTTCGTATCCACTCTGCCAGTCTCTAAAGCACTAAAATCGCAGCAGTCAGTGTCAACGCAGGGCTGGACAACTCATGAGGTGGGGTGAAGCAGCTGCTTCCAGTGATGGGCTGGAGAAGCATCAAATTGGCAGGTAGGCTCATGAACACCCCACTGCTCCCCTAGGCCTGTGGCCCAGCTGGCTGCTCACCCACTGGGTCAGCCCTGCTGCCACCACCATGATCTTCCCTCTCAGGAAGCAAGCAAGAAGAAGGTTGTCATGGTTATGGCTGGACCAAAGGAAGAGAAGGAGATGGGGGGGGGCACCTTGACACAGGTGCCACTGCAGTCTTATTTTCTTGGAAAAGAGGCCAGTGGGTAGAAGATCACAGTGAAAGCCCCCACCTCCTTTTCCAGTTCAGCTGCTGATGAAAAAAACACACACACACCTGGGGTAGGCAGAGAGGAGAAGAGGATTGCCTACCCCAACCTTCTTGAAAAGGGAGCCAATGGGATAAAGCTTGCAGTGGTGGTGGTGCCTGCATTGGAAGAAGGGGAGGAGGAGGGGTGGGGACATGTGTGGAAGGTTACAGGGGGAGCAGGATCCATAGGAAAAGCATGTGCTAATGCATGCACAAAACAAAACAACAATTTAAAAGAAGAGATGATAGACATGCACTGCTTCAGAGCAGTGTGCACTTGGGTTAGGGTTGGCGGATTGTATGTTCAGGGCTCACCTCAAAGAACCATAACCCTGGAAAGCTGTCCAACTTTGTTGGGTGCTGACATCAACAACCAGCATAATGGATATATCACTAATGGATAGTGATAGTGATAAAGAGCTTTTTTTTTCTGGTAGAACGTGCTGGAACAGCGTTCCAGCACCTATTTTCAGGTTCCAAAGTTTTAAAAATAAGGCATTGTCAGGTAGGGGGTGGTGGGCTCCCAGGCAGCATGTGGGGGGCGACAATTGCATGGCAGCAGTGAAAAAGGTGCGAGCAGTTTGACCCGCCCAGAGCCTTGGAAGTGTTATGTCTGTGAGCAGCAGCGGCGGCATCACGTCTGGTGGGAGGGACGTGACATCACTGCCACCGCTGCTCATAGACATAACACTCACACCTTTTCCACCACCACACGGTTGTTGCCCCACGTGCCACTCGGGGGCCTCCCACCCCCGCAAGCCGCCCGGTGACCCACCGCCCCCTACCACGGTGGTGTCCCCCCTTGGCCAGGACATCTTGGGGGCAGGCCATCTTGGGGTATCAGCCAGGGTATCAGCCAGGACATCTTGAGGGCAGGCAGGAGTCAGGTAGTCTGGTAGCATAGAGAACAAGATGTCAGTTCTGGCAACTTTTTTTTTTAAACAAAAAAAGCACTGATTATCACTAGCCTGTTCCATTGGAAGAAACAGCCTCCTTTTTTGCAAGAGGGAATGGACACAGCTCATCCTTCTTTTGTATTCTTGATCTAGTTTACAGAACATTTGCTGCTGCTCACTCAAATTAAAGTCCTTGTTATGCAAGGTCCTAATTGTCCTTGGAGTCTGAACACAATAATAGAATGCATTCCTCGATACAGACTAACCATGGTCAATCTTTTATGTAACACAAGTGTTTTGTTTTCTATTCATTACTTTTTTCTTGTTCTGCTGGTGTTTATCTGCATACTAATTTCTGCTTAATCTATTTTTTTAACTATTCTATTTCTCCCAAAGGCACTTAATTGCAATGAAGGTGACCAGTATCAGGCCATTTGCATAAAATTTCATTTCTTTTCTGATGTTTTTTATTGTTCTTGACAGGACTTTTAAAGAATGGCTCATTGCAATGCTATGGTCATAGCCCCCAGTTTCTACGCTAATTTCATGTAGTGGCAGAACATACAGATTGTGTTATGGTCTTCCATGAGGTTGACTGTAACTTAATTTGAAACAGCCTAGAAAACATTTACAAAAACGATTTAGTATTGCACTGACATACATGAAGGTTTTCTTGCAATATCCTATCCATTGTCCTTGCCACAACACAACAAAATTGTTTGGAGACTAAAGACCCATTGGGTCTGGGATGCATGCCTCACTGAAATGCACAAAAGCTGCACAGGAGCATGGATAGTGCTCTAAGGGTATAATTTTTAAGCAATATGTCACAGGTCATACTGTAAAATTACAAATAAGACTATCTGCAGTTTGTTTTGTGGCTTTATCAAAGCAATAGTGGTAAGATCCCATGGTGTCATCCTTCTTCCTTCATGTAAAATTCCATACATTTATTTACGCAAACATGAAAAAAAAATCTACTGACTACATGCACTGTTTCTCAAACTGTGGGTCGGGACCCACTTGGTGGGTCACAACCTGATTTCTGGTGGGTCCCAGGTGATGGAATGATCAGATAAGTAATTGCCACAAGCCCTGAGGCTATTCAAAAATCAGATAGCTGCTACTTGCCCTTCAAAGAGCTGAGCTCATGCAGTTTGCAAGATAGCTGCTAATTAGCTGCTAAATTACCCTGAAAGCAGCTGAGCTCTTTACTTGTAAATATTTATTTATTTATTTCTAGATCACTTTTTTTTTTTGTAAAGTCTCGTAAAGCTAGGTGGATCCCAATAGAGTGTCATTTTAAAAAGTGGGTCCCGGTGCAAAAAAGTTTGAGAACCACTGGACTACAGTACTAGGTTTTTTTTAATGTCTCCATTCAAATGTCTCCATTATTTGGTTCTTGTACTATGAGCCAGTGGGTGGTGCAGTGGGTTAAACCACTGAACCATGAGCTGTCGATCGAAAGGTCGGCAGTTCGAATCTGTGCGACGGCTCCTGCCAACCTAGCAGTTCGAAAGCAAGAAATTGCAAGTAGATTAATAGGTACTGCGTGAACGGTAACAGCGTTCCATGTGCCTCATTGTTGAGTCATGCCGGCCACATGACCATGGAAATGTCTTTGGACAGCGCTGGCTCTTCGGCTTTGAAATGGAGATGAGCACCACACCCTAGAGTCGGACACGACTGGACTTAACTGTCAAGGGATACCTTTACCTTTACCTTACTATGGGGATTGACACTTTCACAAAAAATGAAATTTTTTTGAAAGTGAAATTTCAATCAAGGATACAACCAAGGCAAAACAACTGAGAATTTTCCAAGGAATCCAAACAAGTTTCTGTTAATAAAGTGACATTTCTCAGGGGTGTTCTGCACATCCTTATTCTACTATTCAGTATATGAAAGGATCTAATACAGGGGCGGGGAACCTTTTCCCTGGCGAGGGCCGTTTTAAATATTAGAAATTTGCTTGAGGGCCGGCCGTGAAGCCGGGTGCCATTTTTATTTATTTAATTAATTTTTGCCCCTGCCCCCCATTGGCCTCCGGAGGCTCCGTGCTCACCGTCCGAAGATGCCGCCAGGTCCGCGCGTCACGTCCGGTTTACCATGCCGATGAGGGCAAGAGGGCAAGAGCTTGCCCTCATCGGCGTGGTACGCATGTGCGAAATGGCCAACGGTCTGGTGAGAAGGGGTCGAGGCGGCGGCCGGGGAGGACATGCAAAGGCCCTCTCCCGGCCTCCGGAGGTGACGCGCGGACCTGGCGGAGCCTCCAGGGGCCGGTTGGGCGGCCTCCCGGCAATCTCTCTGAGGGCCGGACCGGATGGCCTCGGGGGCCTGATCCGGCCCTGGGGCCGGAGGTTCCCCACCGCTGATCTAATATATAAACACAGACATGCATTTGAATCCAGGTTTCCCACCCACCACTCTGTTCACAAGTCCATAAATACATATTTCAGTTACTCCATTCTGCCATTATGTAGTGAGGTTTTAGGAAATTGCTCAGCAGGAAATGGATATATAAAAGTCTAGTTGCTCACACTGTCTGATCCCATGATTTGTAACACATGTGTACATATGTTCCAACTGCTTGAGCAGCTCAGTGTCACAAAGGAATGACCTATTGCTGGGTTTGCAAATAAATTTAAAAGGTGGCACAGGTGACTATGCATTTTGCAAAGTGGGGTGCCTCACATAGCATGGGTGTATGTGAGGGAGTCAATAACATTGGTGAGAGAGGAGGGCCACTCCATTAAGTTTCCCCCTGTAAGGATTCTAAATACAACTGAATCAGTGCTATCTGAGAAGAATGACAGCCCCTTTCACCCTCCCTGCCTTCCCCGCCAACCTACCATTGTCGGTGGGCACTCCACCATGTGCAGAGCTGCTCCGGCCTCTGCAGCGCCATTCCGGAAGTGTGCAGCTCCACAAGCTTTTGAAAGGGTGCTCATGACAACCGTTAAGCACACCCCACTGCTGGAATGCTAGTTTTGCCCCTAGATTTTGTGTCCTTCTTAATTATTTTGGCTCAGCCTTTTCATCCTAATAATATAGAATTTGTATACAATTGTAGTGTAGACATACACCCCCCCCATTTCTCCTTCTATCCAATTCCATCTTTCTCCTCATTACTTCCTATTTTTTTAAAAAGCAAATCTTGTGATGCTATTGATGTGAGTCTCCTTAGTCTGGCCATGAGTCGCTTGAGGTCCCAGTCTACTAGCTGAAGATCAATACAATCCTGTGGTTTTTTTTAAACAAACATTAAAAGGAAGGGCTAAGGCTGTGCAAAATACAGCAAATAATAAGCATAAGTTTATTGTTTTATTCTCTGTGAAAAAAAACCCAGCAGACTTTTCCAGACTGCTACAGATTGTTACTTTGATTTATGGCATCCGATCACAATATGATTAGAGGCTGAGATAGCAGGAATTCTTGTAATTGTGGTTAATGATGTCATTGAAAGAGGCATCCCTGCAAAGGTCCTGTTGGAAATAAAAAAAATGAGGCTGGTAAACAGTGGAGTGTGCTCTGAAAATTAGATAATGTGAGTGATTTTCTTCCCTTGTCTCTTTGCAGAATCATGCAATCAGCATTATCAAATCCCCATAGAGTGCCACTTTGTTGCCAAGGGGAAAAGAATTTCTGAAAGTTTGTCTCTTTAGGAAGAAATCTATGCCTTCAAGTTAGACATTTTATCTGTCTCCAGAAGAAAATGTGTTTGGCTTTATCCCTCATTATGCTTGGTGATGGTGCTAAAGTCCAGAAACTGACTTCCCCAGTTCTGAACTTCCTAAGACCATTAAAAAAAGATTCAAAAATTTGGGCTCTACAGTCTACAATGAACCATTGCCACCACTGCCCCCTTTCCTTTCCCACCTCATTTACCCCAGTGCCTGTGGCAGTAGGGAAGTATTGTACTGAGGATCTTCATTGGGTTCTGGATGTTGCTGTATTGCAGGGGCGGGGAACCTTTTCCCTGGCGAGGGCCGTTTTAAATATTAGAAATTTGCTTGAGGGCCAGCCGTAAGGCCGGGAGGCATTTTTATTTATTTAATTAATTTTTTCCCCCGCCCCCCCATCGGCCTCCGGAGGCTCCGCGCTCACTGTCCGAAGCTGCCGCCAGGTCTGCGCATCACCTCTGGCGTACCATGCCGATGAGGGCAAGAGGGCAAGAGCTTGCCCTCATCGGCGTGGTACGCATGTGCGAAATGGCTAACGGCCTGGTGAGAAGGGGTCGAGGCGGCGGCTGGGGAGGACATGCAAAGGCCCTCTCCCGGCCTCCGGAGGTGACGCGCGGACCCAGGGGAGCCTCCAGGGGCCGGTTGGGCGGCCTCCCGGCAATCTCTCCTGCTGTATTGTAAGGTGCTTCATCTGGGGCCACAAGGAACTATAGGAAATGTAATTCCCATGATTTCCAACATCCCTGGATGCTATCATAATATTCCACCCAGGGCCACCAGGAACCATGAAATGTAATTCCCATTGTTCCTGGAAATTATGGTTGCTGTTGCTAACATCGCATCAGTGTTTCAGGTCAAATGACTATGACCTCTTACTAAGTATGGGTAAGATGACATTGTTTGGGGGGTATTGCGGGGTGCGGGGGAAAGTAGGCTGACAGATCCCATCATGCTCTCTATGACTAGGCCTGCCATATTTCCCCCCCCCCAAACTGGGACACCCCCCCCACAGTCAATTAATTAATTAAATGATTAAAAATTCAAAATAAAAAATAAATTTAATAAAAAATAATTTTAAAACTAAAGGAGAAAATTTTAATTATTTAATTAATTTCACCATTAAAAAATTAAATACATTAACTTACCCCATCCGTCGTGCTGGTCGCCCTCGCGCTGTTCCTCATCCTCGCGCTGCTCCCTGTCGAGCGGGCACCACAGGCAAGCAGGCTTTGCGGCCCGGTCTCCCACCGGCACCGCACGGAGCCGGTGGGAGACCGGGCGAACGACAGCCTGCAGCTGCCCGTGCCGTGCGCGCCTGCCGGAGGCTCACGCGGCACGGGCAGCTGCAGGCTGGCCCGGTCTCCCACCGGCTCTGATCGGATCCGGTGGGAGACCGGGCGAATGACACCCGCTTGCCGCCACCGCCGCCATCTTCACGAGATTTGGGCACCGACATCTTGGATCATGCGAGATTTTGTGATCCATGATGCCGGCGCCCGGGTAAGTTCTTCAAAACGAAGAAGATGGTGGCGGCGGTGCTGCCATTCGCACTGGAAAGCTGGCCGGGACTTTCACGGGAATGGAGGGCCGATTTCTGGGACTGTCCTGGTTTTTCCGGTACGGATGGCAGACCTATCTATGACATCATTTGGGGTGTGATAAAGTTAAATGTTGGAATAAGCTCATGTGGCTTTGTTTATTTCACTTATTTCTTAAATAAATAAACAGGATTTTTTCCTAAGCCCATTCCAAATAAAACCCAAAAAGGAAATCATCCATCACAAACTATGGTTCATTGCAAGGCAAAATTTGACATTTTTAGGGCAGGAAGGGAGGAGGGAGAGGGAAAAGTGTTCATGAGACAGTGGTAGGCCTTGCCTCCTCGTTCCCGTAAAACCAAAACATGGCTTGGCATTGTGAATCTGAATGGTTCCATAGTGTCTGTTCAAGATGAAAGAAATCTTCCCCCAGAACTCTGCTCTTCCTGTTCTGAGTTGGCCCTTTGAATCTTTGGCACTTGCCCGTAGATTCCTGCTGCCAGGCTGACACATAATCCAGTTTTGCACTCCATGAACGAAGTAATAATCCTACATTTAACCACTCATTGAGCAAAACAAGACAATCAATTATCTTTGTTTCTGCTGGCATAAGTAAGCAGAGGATTTCTCAGGTAAGGATGGAATCAGATTCATTAAACCGACTGCTAGAACCTGGGATGGATTACCTATCAATTACAATTTTGTGGTGACAGGGCCAGACACAGAAAACGTAAGGGTCTGACTTTCATGTGTGTGAAAAAGCCTTGAAAATGTGCCTACTCAAGACTCAAACAAAAATGGAGCTTTGGATTGGCCAGTCAGTAATTGGCTAATAAAGGTTTCAATGCTTCATCCAACTCTCTGTTCCTTTTGCACAGCTGGTCTTGCCCAGGACATCATCATTCTGTACTCTTCTATGTTCCCTGTAACTGGGTACAGAAGAATGGGTGCAGACTTTGGAAGCAGGCTTGGGATGTCTTGTCGCCAGATTCCTGACTCTGGCTGAATGCTATTCTGTGTTCCTTGTTTTGTGATACGTTATGAAAAATGACATGTGTAATTAAAGTATGATTCTATGCATACATGAGCAATTCTGAATAGCTAATGGTCAGGCTACTAGGCAGAAGGTGGTGGCATTTACTGTTTAAGGACCATAAATGCCTTCTCACCATTATGAGAAAAAGAATCTCTCTCTCTCTCTCTCTCTCTCTCTCTCTCTCTCTCTCTCTCTCTCTCTCTCTCTCTCTCTCTCTCTCTCTCTTTGCAAGTGCATTATACTTTTCTCCCATTAATAAAATCCTCATGGAAGTGGCAGGTTCTGAAATGTTGTGGTTAGTTGCAGTTCAGTGCAATGCATTAGAATGCCAGCTGAAAGGCACTCCAGTCAATCCACGCAGGATGGCTGACCTTTATTAAGTGACACAACAATAAATAATAATGTTCAGGTGAACGAAGCTGACTTCATAATAATGCGGAGTGATTCTGAATAAATGCCATCATTTTAGAAAGCATCTGACTTTTGACAGTATGAAACCAGAATAGTCTTTCTTCCTGTTCATGTTAAATAAAAGAGCTATATGCAGTCTACAGTCTGGGTTTCTGAAACAAGTTACCGTATTTCTTCGAGTCTAAGGCGCCATCGATTCTAAGGTGCACCTTTACTTTCAGTACCACCAGCAGGGGGGAAAAAAAATCGATTGTAAGACTCACCTCCCTTCATTGAATCTACCTGCTCAGCACCAACTCTCTCCAGCATGTCTCCTGCAGCTGAGGATGACTGAGTGCACTGCCTTTACATAGCATTTCTGGCCCCGCCAGAAAGTGCCATTTCCTTCGTTACCTGGGCTTGGGGGAGCTTCAGGGAGGCCTGCGCAACCTTCTGCAGGCCTCCCTGATCTTCAGTTCTGCAAAAAAAGCGATTTTTGGGCATTTCTGGTTTTCGCGAAAACCGGAAATGGCTGAATATCACAGTTTTTTTGCTGAACTGAAGATCGGAGAGGCCTGCAGAGGGTCGCGCAGGTCTCCCTGAAGCTCCCCCAAGCCCCAGTAAGTAAGAAGATAGCATTTTGGGGTGCTTTTTGGAGACCTTCGATTCTAAGACGCACCTCATTTTTTGAAATGCTTAATTGGGAAAAAACATGCGTCATAGAATTGAAGAAATACAGTAGATCTTAGATCATTTCCCCCCCCCCCACCTCACCCCAGGGTTCTGCCCACAGAATTCTGCCCTGTGCAAGAGAAGGTCTGCTCGTTCCCAACTACTCTGCTTCTCTGGCAGTGGCCTTCCTGGACCTCAATCACCCCAAGTGCAACCGTCAGGCTTGCTGTGTCCAGGTCCATTCCCACAAGAGATGCCTTTTAGAGGCCAGCTAGAGACCCTGGAAAACCCCACCTCTCTAGGGTCCTCTAATGTAACTACCTGCGTCTTCGGGTGAACAGGAATAGCAACTCCAGAGTTGGAGTAGGGAGAGAGGTGGAGCCACACATGCTCACCAGGCCCAGGAGTTTTAAAACCCCTGTCATTGCCAGGGCTGAGGCAGAGAGAACATGTTGCAAAGCTGAGGGCCCTGGCCAGGCTTGGAGGAGGCCCAAGGCCTTCAAGAGGAGGAGGGATCTGGTGCTGCTCCTTCCTCTCTTTTGTTGCACTGAGGCACCAGGGATGGGTTGTAGGCTGGCAGAGCCCTGGGGAGCAACAGCAGCATCTCATCTGGGCATCTTCCTACCTTTCTAGATCAAGGGAGAAGACTTTGTTCATCTGGCAGGAGACTGCTTGGTGTGCCAGAAGTCAGTTACCCAGGTGGTGTGAGTAGAGAAACTCTCCCCTCCCCTCCCCTGGGCATTAGGCAGCAGGATGAGTCGCTACATACTAGACCTGGCAGATATTTTGGTTAAGAACATAAGAAGAGGAGTGCTGCATCAGACCAAAATATATACTGTATAATTAATTGCATGTTTCTGGGCAACTTTTGATGGAGATTTTGAAAATGGATTACAGTATTTATTTCAAAGCTTTTTTGAACGCTGTACTTTGAGTGGGTGGGGGATGGGGGAGAGAAAGTGGTGAGAAGCCACCTTGCTGGATTCTCTGCTCTTTTGCAAGTCATGTTTGTGTCTGCAGCTTCTTGCAATGTTTGTATTATCTGAATTCCTTAATTTTTGTATATGCAAAAAAAAAAAAGCAATGGTTGACGTTGCAGTGTTGGACATTGAGGTCACTGGCAATTAGTTCAATGAGTTCAAAAGAGAGGAAGCATGTATGTGTGAAGGATTCTGGGAGCACGCTGATGTGCAGTGAGTGGATTTCACAGGATGTGGGGTAGAGGGAGGTTGAGGGAGGCAGTAAGTGGAGGCAGCTTGGAGACAGAGCAGGGAATGGACCAAATGGGTGGTATTTGACTGGTGGAACATGATGTGGACTTGGGGCTTTGTGTGTCATTGCTTTGAGAAAGTACCCAGCCATTGCTGTGCTGTATGAGTAGAAAATATTTTCTTAGAGAATGAAGAATGTTTTAGATAAAAAGAAAGCACTACACATTGTTCTCCATAAAACAGATGATATCTTGTTTGCTGTGCCTAACAAAATGTATGAGCATGGAAGTGATTTTAATGTGACTACTGACTTTTCAAACTGAAAATGACAAGACTGGAAAGGATATTTGCTTCTAAATGAATGCATGACATGCCAAATGAGAGGTTCAACAATCTTTCTCATAATTACTTTGTTATACGATAGTACTGGGTCAATGCACCAAGATACATAATTATGTTTGCACTGTTCTGGTTAATCTTCCAAACATTTATCCTTTAGGATTAAGAAGTTTTAATAAACCCCCTTCCATCAACTAAGCCTTATTCTCTATTGCAAGAACAATTCTGAGGTACTAGCATACATATCTGACTCTGTTTTCTAGTCATATTCAGGAGTGCCCCATCATTTGAGGCAATTGTGGCATAGTTATAATAGGATTGCACTACAGTACAGCCCCCATATCTGCTGGGGATATTTTCCAGGTCCCTCTGTGGATACTTGAAACCGTGAATAGGGGCAAACGCCCCCTCCATGGTTTCCTGAGGGGCCGCTGCCCTGCCTCCCCTGCAGGCAGGCACATGCACCCCCCCAGTTCTTATTTTTCTTTCAGCAAGCTTAGTTTCTTCTCTGCTTCCAGAGAAGCAGCCTCCATTGCAAGCAAGTAGAATGAGTCTAGCAGCGCAATCCTAACCAACTTTCCAGCACCAGTGCAGCTGCAATGGAGCCCTGAGGCAAGGGAACAAATGTTCCCTCACCTTGAAGAGGCCTCCATGACTGCCCCTGCACTACAACATGCAGTGTGCGCCCTGTTGGCACGGCTACACCAGCACTAGAAAGTTGGTTAGGATTGCGCTGTAAGTCCTAGAGAGGCTCTGCAAGGTTTCTGTTAACCTTGCAGAGCCTCTCTAGGACTTACGGCGCAATCCAATCCTACTTACTCCACCATTGTAACCAGCGGCGCAGCGAAAACGGGAGGCCCCAGAACGGAAAGGGGGTTCAAATCCCCTTTGAATTCCCCTTTTTGAGGGGATTTGAATCCCCTTTCCGTTCTGGGGCCTCCCGTTTTCGCTGCGCCACTGGTTACAACAGTGGCGTAAGTAGAATTGGATTGCGCCCTTAGTATCGTTCTACTTGCCTGCAATAAATCCTGAGGCAAAGTGCTTGCACCACAGTGCCTCTCTATTGGCCCCTGGTGGAGTGCTATCACTGCCTCTAGTACTGATAATTCAGGGACCAGCCAGGATGGGCTGGCCTTCTGATGAACATGGGCCCTTGGCCATTGTCTGACCTGGATAGCCCCTGTACCACCCTTGGGGGCACGTCCAAGCCCTGGTGAAGGATATTTTCCCCACCAGACCTACGTTAGGGCTACAGGTCCCAGCAGGGACTACAAATCCCACCTGACAAGCATGGGGAGGATGGTAGCATTCCACATAACTGATTTCCACGTCTTGTATCTAAAGCGAAAGATATAAAAAGTACCATACAACCATGTGTTAAGCAAAGGCCTTTGCACTTGAGATGTTGCAGTTCACTGCCTCTTCACTCAGCATTGTTAGTGGATGTAGACTTCACGGAAGATAGACGTCGAGCAAACAATGACCAAACTTCTCCCCTTGGACTATTCATTATATTATTCACAAATTGCCTGAGTATGTGACGTTATGAAGGACTTTGGCTGACAGGTACTTCTGCCATTTGTGTTGCTGTGTCAACAAAATCACTAGGAGACCCTCAAAAATCTTAACTGAAATATTGACAGAGAACCTCGGCGTCGTCACTACCAGGAATTATTGGCAAGTGTCACGTGCAAGGTATTCATATCTGTGTGCTTAAACCTGAAAGTGCTGTCCCCGCGCCAGGGCTTGTTTCTGAGCCATTGAGAATCACAGCATAGCAGAATCAGTCATATCTCGTAATTTCATTTTGACAGATGACTACTTTGTATCACTGGGAGCGAAAAATGTTTTTCAGTGGAACGCTACAGTTTCCTGCATCTCCCAAATCTTCACTGCTCATTTACACTACATGGCTGATAACTTTTTCAACTTACCTGAAGGGTACTTCTGTTGAGCAGAGACACTCGGAGGCAGAATCAATCTTGCTAATGGTGGAGAGAATTGTGGCACCTCAGTTGGTACTACAGGTTATTTAGCATAAACATATGTGTTCCCATTAAGGGCTATCCACAGCCAGCTTGAACGAGTCACTTGTGTAAGAGGTTTTGTTTATAAATCTGAGACTAATTTCCCCCGTCTCTTCTATATGGGCCATGTGGCAAAAAATATACCAATGTCACCGTACAGGAATACAAATATATATTTCTTTGAGAGCAGCATTCAGAATCATTACATACTGTTTTTCTCAGCAGTGCAATAAATAACATAGAAGGTAAAAGATAATAAAATCAGAGCTAGGCATAGAGGTTCCTTTATGATCTTTCTGCGGCAAAAAGTATTGCCAATTTTGGAATGGATTGCAAAGATTTTCTCAGTGGTAGAAGTGCACTCATGTGACACCACCAGGGCAGGACCAGCGACAAGACTGACTGAAGTAGCCGTTTTGAGCAGCAAGTTGGGAGGGGGAGGAGGCAAACTGGTGAGGGATGCCCTAGTTTTGATCCACTATAATTAGCTGTCTACATCAGTGCCAAGTTGCTGACAGTGGTATAGTGCTAAATTGTGAAATGTACAAGCTCAGCAGATCCATACTGGGACAGAGTGCTAGACCTTTAGGAGAAGGATTGTGGGCAGGTGTAGCTTGTTAAAGCTTTAGAGCACAATCCAATGGGGCTTGCTTCTGAGTAGACATGCCTAGGATTATGCTCTAAGGGTTTAACAAGCTACACCTGCCCACATTCCTTTTCCTAAAGGTCTAGCACTCTGTCCTGGTATGGATCTGGTAAGCCTAATCATGATTAGGCTGTTTCCACACATCATATAGCTATGCTCCACTAAGACTATAACACATCAAAAAATCAACTTTGCATTCCTTCATTAGAGTATTTTCTTCTCCTGCCACTTATTTTTACTTTGAAATGTACAATGCTTCATGCAAAGATATAGATCATTTCATCCCAAACTCTTGGCATGGATAGCAATAGTTTAAAATAGCATTTCTCAAAGTTCTCCCCGCAAGGTGGGGAGAACTCTGAGTGTTTACAGGGGCAGGGCCAGCACCCCCGAAAACACCATTTTTGAACTTACCAGGGCTTGGAGGACACCGGGGAGGCCTGTGTGACCCTCTGCAGACCTCCCTGACCTTTGGATCGCCAAGAAATGGCAATTTTTGGGTGCTTCTGGTTTTTGCAAAAACTGGAAGCGCCCCCAAATTGCCATTTTTCAGCAATCTGAAGATCGGGGAGGCCTGCAGAGGGTTGCACAGGCCTCCCTGAAGTCCCCCACCCAAGTCCTGGTAAGTTCTAAACCAGCAGTTTGGGGCACTTTTGCGGTGGTGGCGATCCCCAGGATCACCGCCTTCGCCATGCTGTCCCCGCCCCTTAAGGGGGCAAGGGACAGCTTTTGGTTCTAAAGGTGGGTGGCGACCCACAACCACTGGTTTAAAACAAATATATAAAAATGGAAAGGTGGGATAAAAAAAATCTCATAAACAAATACAAAAGGTTACGACAGTGCCTATGTACTCAGAAGTAAGTTCTATTTCCACTGCCCGTGTCCCAAGGATCCCTCAGCCAATCAAATGAAATGACAAGCCCAAATGTCCTTCCCTATGGGCTTGCTGCAGATTAGGTGCTCCTCTCCTTCCATTCATATGCCCCTTTCTCCTCCCCTCCCCATTCATTATCCATCTCATAAAAATAATGGGCATGTGGGGGAATTAGTGACAAAGATGGTTTGTTGTCTTTGAATCAAGGGTGTGTTTGGGGAATTTTTTGCTAGCATGATCAATGAACCTGATTGATTGACCACTTTCATAGTCCTACTGTAGCTGTTGATGGTACCGTATTATTCTTTCTGTCCTGTGACTGTCCTGCCCTATCAGTGTCTGCTAGTTCTGGTGTTTTGGAGCCCAAGACACCTTAAGGCATTCTGGCAAGCTATGCCTCCTAGAAGGCTGGCGGAACTTCTATTCTGTCGGCCTAAAGCGCCATCCAGGTATAGCAAATGCGACACTGCCAGAGTGTATGGCTTGGCTGCCTGCGGAAGTGGTGAGCGGCTGGGTCCATGTGATGATGGACCAAGGACACCCACTGGTGCACGTAAGGCTGCACAGGGAGTTGGAGGGAAGTGGGGAGGGGTGGAAAAGGGCATGGAGTGGAATGGGGAGGAGATGTGATGGAAATGAGTCTGGCGTAGTGGGGAGAGCTGCTGCCTTCAAAGCCTGAAGACCGGTGAACTTGATAAGTTCGAGACACGCCGCTGGCAAAAAGCTGTGAAAGCCTCCAGGAGGAGAGATAAGAGCTTCCAGTTGCGTCGGTCGAGTGTGGGAGGCGCCAGCCAGCAGAAAAAAGTCAGACTGTAAAAGGGATACCACCTGGAAAGTAGCTGTTCATGAGAGATTGGACATTTTTATATATTGTAAAAAAAACCCAAGGGGGGTTAGGACAACCTGCCCATGTACACCACCTTGGATTAAAGTCGGAGGAGAAATCCAATGACTGAGAAAGGCGGTATATAAATACTGTATATTATATTATTATGAGAGTGGATCGGGCCCGGGAAGGGGCGAGTTCAGTGGTGGCAGCGCACATCGAATCCTAACCCCGTTCCCAGGCCCAATCTGCCTTCACATGTCAACTCTGATCTGCACCAGGTATATAGCTGACACAGTTCCAAGTTCATTCCCTTTTTGTAAAACATTTGTTCCCATTGGCTGGCCCAAGCTGGGGTGTGGGGGTAGGGATATCGACACTGATATCCAGCGGCCCATCCCGGCATGGGCTGGCCTTACATGGCATCCCCGGATGCACGCCAGCTCCAGAGCCAGCTCCAGGTCCATTGGGGCCCGCGCAGCTTACACCAGGGGAAGGGGACTAACATCCTCTTCCCCCGAGTTGAGCCCGGGCTGCCCTGACGCTGCCAGCAATGGGCCTAGTATCTTGCATCTCAGGCAAGATTGGGCTGCTCGTTTGATACCTACCTGTGAGAGAACAACATGTGCTTGCAACTTTGGTGTTTCCCATCTGGAAGAAAATGTGCTATTATAAACCTCATAAACCTCAGTGTGTCTCCACTCTATACATATTATTTTAATTACTGGTTGATAGGGATGTGTAAATCTTTCTTGAGGAACTTTACCAGTCTTGTAAAATTATTTTATATTGCAATTCCTTGAATGTTTTGTCTAAAGAGGATTCTTCACTTTCGCTTTCAATGTTGTGTTAGTTGAAAGTTGTAGCAACTCTAGATTTATTTTTATTTATTTATTTACAATATTTCTATCCCACCTTTCTCCCCAAAGGGACCCAAGGCAGCTTACAACAAAAAGAAAATACAAAAATACATATAGATAATTACTTTTTAAACAATAAAAAAACAGTTAACAAACTAATAAAAACATCTAAAAATTGATTAAAATTACATTTAAAAGAAGATCATAAAAACAGCAGCACCCCACCTGTACCAGCAAGATGGAAATACAGGTGTCCCCCGCTTAATAACTTATTGTTTAATGATGATCCGGATATATGAGGGAGGTCCCTAATAAAAAAGAGCAAAGGATTTAAAAAGACACATCTTTTTAGATCCCCAGCTCTTTCGTGCTAGATAAGGGCTTTGAAGCCCTTATCTAAAGCCAAACAGCTAACGGGCAAGAGCTTGAATGTTTGAATCCTGGGCCTTTAAGCACAGTGCTAAACGTCAAAGCACAGCAAGACCTGCTTAATGATGGCTTCACTTTACGAGGGGGATTTCAGAAGGTATCCCGTCGTTAAGCGGGGAACACCTGTATACATTCTTACTGACACAATGGCTGGATATTCCTTCTAAAGGTCTGAAATAAATGGCACATAGTTGTAATGACACAGACTTTTTGACATCACACAGCATATTGCCACTTCCCTGGATGATCTCAGTAATTCAATGATCTCAGTAATTCATTCATTCTGTCTTCATTAGGAATGCACATTGCAGTCATAAGCAGCTCTTACTAGAAAGCATTCTTGTTTGTGGCTTGTTTTAAATCGGCTATTTAGAAAACCATGTAATTAATTCAGTGTACAAGGGAAATATGACAGATGGTTACCATAAAAGAACCACTGGCCTAGTGGAGATAAATCAAACCTCACTAGAAGAAACAGATGTTTCCTTCAAATTCCGATTGTCTTTGCATAACCTGCACACATGTGCCTTATAAGGTTTGGATCAATGACTTCATTTTCTCTGCCCTCAGCCATCATAGAAATGATTCATACTCCAGTTCTACCCAATCTGGAACACCGTTAAATTTGTAGGTTACATCCACAGAATAAATTGTAGTCATAGAATTTAAATGTGGTATAGAAAGAAAACGGAACCACAGGAGCCAGTGCGGTGTAGTAGTTGGACTAAGACTGTGGACGCTGGGGTTCAAATCCATACTACGTCATGAAGTGTGCTAACACCACAATCCTATGTACAGTATGTTTACTGAGAAGCAAGTCTCACTGTGGCTTGTGGGGCTTACTCCCAGGACGGTAAGCATGCATAGGATTGCAGCCTAACCTTGGCCTGGTTACTATCTCTCTGCCTAAACCACTTTACAAGTTTGTTGTAAGGACCATCAAGAAACAAAAGAAGGTCTTTGATGAGCTCACCCCAGTACCCTCTATGATTACCTACTGGAATTTGGGTTATAAAAAGCAGGGTGCCAAACCCTCGTGTCATCTGTCTTTTCCCTGCTTTTGCTGCCATTCGTGGATTGCTCAGAGACGTGCTGGTGCTGCATCAAGTACCCCCCCATCCCGTACCCTACCCATGAACCACTGTGCCAGCCAACACCCCGGAGAGGTATCAGATGCCTCCCTTCTCTTTCCAACCTTTCTCTCTTCTCTCTTTCACCTTTCCTCCAAGCACTACTGCAAACTACCATCTGAACATCAGCTGAACTGCCTCTCAAGATTATCTCAAAGAATCTTTCCTCCAGCTTCCTTGCCTTGGTGCCTTCCTTAGGTCCAGTTAAGGCCATTGCATTGCCTAACCCTCCAGAGTTTGCTTTTCAAGCCTTTCTCTGTCTTTCTCCCACCTTTGTACTCGGAGAATGTTTTATTTTGAAACCACAGCCCCAAGATCTTTGCAATGCTACAAGCTTGCCTCAGCAGATAGAGATAGGCAACATTGGCCTTTATTAACCCTGACCATTGGCGCACAACCCCCCTCTATCCCCCATGTCTCATGTGTAGTTGCATGGCTAGCAGGCCATGTGCCTCCCCCACACTAGCGTCGACGGGGGGAAGCGGGGGGGCGGGCCGCCGGGGGGCGTCGCGCGTATAGGGGTGACGCGCGATGCCCCTCACTTACATTTTTCGGCGGAGGTGGGCCCGCCCGCCCTCCCCTGGGTCCGTTTGGCTCTAAAATGAGCCAAAAACGGAGCGGGGAGGGCGCTCCGCTCCTGCGCGTGACGTCACGCGCGGGGGCGGAGCCTCCCCCTTAAGGGTGACGCGCGCCCCCGCTCAGGGGTGTCGCGCGTCGTCGCGACGCCCCTGCTCCCCCACTCTGCTCTTGGAAGGCTTCATTTGAAGCCTTCTAGGACCCAGGGCAGGTGGGAGGGCCCAGAAACCACGCCAGTTTGAGCATGTTTCAGCTCTTTCATTCTACCTAGAAACCGTCAATGTTTAGGGCCTAGTTGTGTGAATGATCATTGAGTACACTGCATTGTGTTTTCTTTTTGATTCCCTTTTCCTAGTTATTTTATTCGTTTAAGTCGCCTTAGATAGGAGGTTGGTTGCCACAGCCCCAATCCTCTTCTACCTGCTCTCCTTTCCTTGTAGGAAGAAGGGCAAGAAATAAGAGGATTGGGGTGACAACAGGATGAATTAGCTGGTTGGGTGACTGAACAGTGGAGGTGATGAGCAAGGATGGGGTACAGGTTTGCCTTCTCCTCCAGCCTGCTGCTGGAAGTGGCCGCTTCCCTTAGATTCATGAGTGGGCCAGCTTCATGTGCCACCTTGAACTCCTTGGAAGAAGAGTGGGATAAAAGCGTAACAAATAAGTGTGATGTGTAAGTCGCTTGAGCGAAATGTGTACTTCCAAAGGAGCCATAACTATTATTCATTCATATAGAGTCCTTCTTTTTCTTCCACTACCCTGCAAAGTGCCATGGAACTGAAACTGGGGACTCTGGCAGGGCTGCAGCACACGACTCTCGCTCTCAGAATGGGATGTTTGTCAACTATTCTCCACTGTACTGCAGCACCGCCCCTCCATAATGGTCAGACTGGGACTACTTCTTGATAAGCCAATAGGGGTGTGACTTATACAGTTGTTCCAGGCCTCCGGGTCTTCATTCTGCACAACTTGTCAGAGTAGCCCTAGACTCCATGGTCTTGCCTTCAATCCACTTGTCCCCTTTGGTACTTGACTCCAGCCTGGCCCTGACTACACATATCTGCCTCTGCCCCTTCTCATTATCATCTTCCCGATTGGGCACTTGACCCCAGTCTGCCTGGACCTCATCTGCCTGCACTGCAACTGAACCCCCCCCCCCCAGCTGCACCCTGGCTCAAAACTAGAACACTACCAATCCATTTCCCTTTATTCAGAATCTGCAGAACATTGGGCAATAGCAGCATAGTATTTCATTCCAGCTGGTCTGCAGATTTTGAGGTCACAACCTGGCATGTATGAATATAAACTGTTCCTCATTCTTGATCTCAACAGGAAAGAGATGGGAGAAGCCTTCAATGAGTGGCCTTAGTAATCTGCCCCTTCCCCTCCCCATGCTGCTCATATGAAGAAACTCGTTCCTAGGGGGTGGGCAGTTGTAAGTCATGATTCAAAGTTCCTAGTGTTTTATCTGTCTTGAATGGACCATGAGGCATTGTACTGTACTGCTGACCCCACAGGATTTCCATTTCTTTTAATAAAGGGAGAGGCTCTCCACCCTCTGCATATGGGAATTCATATTGAAATACAAACTTTACACTTAATAACAATGAGGGTTAAAAAAAATAGCTGGGAGGCAAAAACAGTCAGCCTGCTTCAAAACCATCTGGATAGTCATACTTTGAATTGTGGGTAACTGTGAGGGCCCTACATTCAACCATTCCCCTTGTGTTTCTGAACTGAGCAGACACTCCTTCTCTCTCTCTCTCTGATTCTGAGCTGTTGTGGGCTCCCATGAATCTAATTTTGCCACCTTTTTTGACTACTACTGGGCCCAGAGTATTGCCAGTTAATGTGTGTGTCTTGGTTTTGTAGCAGGGATGCTGGAACAAGCTGCCTTCAGCAGGGTCACCATGACAGCTTGAAATCCCTTGGGCTACAGTGATCAAGCAGGAGTTTGCTGTGCTCGGTCTAAACCTAAAAATATTACACGGCCATCTGGTCAGAGAGAGCCTTTGTGGTCCTTTGACATGAGGTAGTTATGACGATAGCTGAAAAAGGCCACGGAATAATAATAATTTCTTATTATTTATTGATTAGATTTCTATCCCGCTTTCTCCCCCCATAAGGGGGACTCAATATATTGTTGCTACTACAGCGTGTTTATTCTACTGTTGAAACATCACAGTGCTTTAATCAGTATTCAGGAATAATCAAAGGCTCCCAATATGTGATTGCCAGCCAATCTTTGCGTACAGTACACAATAACAACGTGTGTCACAGTCACCTTTCCTTGATAAATGAATAGCTATTGCAAGGAAGCATAAATATATATTGGACATCAAAGCAATAAGCCCTAAGCCTGAACTTCAAGCTTTTCGCACTCCTCGGAAACTACCTCCCCTCACTCTAAGCTAGTGCTCTTATTCTAAAATGTCATCTGTCTGCTTTAGAAGAGCATTCTGCAATGTGCAATGTTTAAAAGAATTATCTAGTAAGACAGGACATGCTCAAAAGGTTAAGTGAAATTATAAGGTTGTAGGGCAGTTGTCTGCCCTGGCATTGTTCTCATTACCAAAATGCTGAATAGAGTCTCTAAAGGATGAAACCTATGACTCTGTCCAGTCTGTTAACAATTAAACCACTTTAGCTCAGGCATAACCACTTAAGAAGTCTGATCTACCTTCTGTTGCAAGACCTTTTGATGTTCAAATTGAATAGTTAACTACAGAGTCTGCAGACTCAAATCCATTTCCCA
Source organism: Plestiodon gilberti rubricaudatus (assembly GCA_026170595.1). Classification (NCBI taxonomy): domain Eukaryota; kingdom Metazoa; phylum Chordata; class Lepidosauria; order Squamata; family Scincidae; genus Plestiodon; species Plestiodon gilberti. The sequence continues at coordinate 48,370,166 of JANXHW010000004.1, read as the reverse complement.
TTACCTCGTCATTTACCTGGACAAACAGAGGTGAGTTTCCACTTACAAGCTGATCCATCTGCAAATCTCTTAAAAGATTAGAGGCTTGTTCCATGACTTATCTGTTCCTTAAAATCAAATGGTTTTATGTGCAGTACTTAGCCAACATTCCCTGTAGCTTTAGCAAGAGGATTGCAGCAAGATAGAATGCTGCTGAATTTATTGGGAACCTTAGTTCATCAGGAAATAGAGGAGGTGGTCCTAGTGTCAACCCATGAGAGTAGTTCTTGTCCACCAGGCTTATAAATTCCCTACCATCATGGGCAAGGTCTTGCTCTGGTATGGCTGCCATGGAGTTGGATGGCAAGTGATTTTTCCCTCCTTGAAGGGTGACCATTAGTTAGGCTACCATAGTGAACCTCTTCGATAGGTTTGTAAGAGTGAATTGAATGATTTTGATGAGTTTCCTTCTTTGCTTGCACATTCCTGGGTGCCAGGAAGCTGTGGCGACAGAGCAGCTCTCTCAGCTGAAAGAGTAGCTCTGTCGTGGCTACCTCTGGGGACTCCTCCTGAGTCCCATCAGGAAATAGAAGGCATCATCACAGAGGCCTATGGGTAAGCGGCCATTTCAGTAGGGGAGGACTGTTTTAGAATTCTTTTACCTGAATATGAGGTAGATGCAGGGGAATATATTCCACAGAGCACCTTAGGATTATAATGTGTTGCTGCTTGGAATTAGGCCTTTATTACAAGGCCTGTGAATATCACAAATGAGAACAACCGACCTCTGAAAAGTGAAGATGCTCTTGTTAAAGGGGTTGTTGATCAACTAAGGCCAGACGAGACAATACTAATACTGTTTCCTAAATCAAGCCCATTTCATGAAGTGTGTGTTGTTCTTCTGTGCCCACCTCTGTGCCCACCTGCATGGTTATACCATGCAGACTGTCCACATCGCTGTATGTCTGTGTGAAGACAGAACATGTGAATCCTGCCTAGGCACATAAAATCCAATGTATTTCAGCTAAAGCAACCACACTGTTTGAACCTATGTGCACTGGCATGCTGCATGCTATGTGGGGAGCGATCAGACAGCCTGCAAGAGGCAGAAACGTAGCTGATGTCGCACCAGCCACCCCCTTGTGATGCTGACATCACTCACCCCACCCCAGAGTGACATCAGCCGGAGCCAAATGTCCCTCGGGGGTTGGGTGGAAGGGAGGGGGTCAAACCAAACGCGACGTGGAGGCAGCAGGAGCCTCTCCGAGCCGTTCTGCCGCGTTCTCTGCCGCCGCCGCCGCCACCTGAATCACCCGCGTCACTGGTAAGATGCACCCCCACCTGCTGCCTGGTGCCGGTCCACCCCCCACTCCATCCCATCCTACCCCTCTGGCGAGAGGTAAGTAGTAATAACTTTTACTTACCTCCCTGTAGGCCTCCTACCTAATGGGTCTCTTCGGATCCATGGCAGCTATTTTGCTGGTGTAAGTCTGAGGACAGGAAGGGGGTGGGTCTGGGTAGGGAAAGAGGGATAGGATCCTGCATGCATCACTGCTGCCGAGATCCTCCACCTCTGCCCCTGCCCTCTCCCTCCCCACCCTGAACCACCCATAATGACCCACCTGCCACCTTACCTGCTCTGGCACGGGCTGGGTCTGTTGGTGGTGGGTGCACAGACCTGCTGGCCATTTGAGCAGGTGGCTCTGACACACATGGCAGTGGCACACCATTTACGGAGCTGCAGAGACATTTGTGACAACGGAACGGGAGTTCCGACATCGTAAAAGCCCAATAGGATTGGGCCATAACAGTACATGAATTTATTGCTTAAGTTTATGAGCAGGGAAGCATTTTCTAAGACATATAAACTGAGTCCTCAGGTTCGTGGGTGGGGACTTGAGCATAATAAGCAGAACGAAGATAACCTCTAGACTGTCGCATCTGGTCTTTGATGCAAGCACCTATTGAGTGTTAGAGACGAAATCCATTGCTAGAATCATCTGTAAAAGCAGCTTTAGTGTTGCTACTCTTAGAACCGCAACACAGGTGGTGGCATTTCTTTGAGTCTGGCCCTCAGGGGGAAGATGAGGGAAAGGAAGAGACAATGAGGGCTAGAAGGAGTATGACCTGCATGCAAGAGTAGAGCTTAACAACGAGAACAAAAGGATTTACAGGCTTACACATGTTAGCAGATTCCAAATATAAATATTTATAGATCTTGGGGTTTTTTCCTCATTTGTGATGGTTCTCTTCCCATGACAGCCCACTCTGAGAGCCATCCCTCGATGCTGTGCTTTCAATAAAAGCAAAACAGAAGATATTCTCCTTTTAGCTGAAATTCATTTTTTATCAGCATATCCCTAGGTATGAACGTGACAAACTCATGTTTGCAAATGCTTGTATTGTTATCAGACATGCTTGCTGAGGAGCTGGCCGTGGCTTTCTGACTGGTTTATATTCGGTGGAAAACAAGGCCAAATTCTGTCTGAGAGCTGCTGCTTAATCTCCAATGGCCAGCAGAGCACTATGATCATGAATGCAATGAAAGCTGAGAGGGTATTTTCAGATCCACATTCTCATGACACTCGGTGACTGCAACATCAAGTGACAACTTGCACACACACAGAATTATCCCAGATTGAACAACAAAAACAGAACATGCATATCACCTGATATCACCCCCAAATAATATTTTTAATGGGAGCTGTTAACATTTTTCTGTGCAAATGACCAGACATAGTGAATGATGCATATACATGTGTGAATCCATCCACAGTGAGGCATCAGGGAGCAGGCAAATAACAAATTATACAACAAGGCATTTGAAAGGCCCACTAGCTGCAAAAGGAAGCATGTTTTTATTAACAGCATGTTTATGGTGTGATATGAAAGGTTTTTTTTTTTTTTAAATTCTCTCGAATTCCTACTGGCTTGCCAAAGAATCATATATATATACTTTTTAAGACTGACTCCCTGCTGCTTTTATTGCTGAGAACGTACAAGAAGCACAGTATGTGTATCTCATTAGTGCTTTCCATCAATGATATTAAATCAGATCTCACATAGAAAACTAGGAAAGCCCTATGCACGTATTAATAAAATGTCAGGTAAATCTATATAGTTACAGCTATGTTTTTGATAAGGAACTTTACAAGGTGTCTTTGGGAATGTAGGTAGGAAAAGGAATACATCACCCTAATGCAGTGTTTCCCAAACTGGGAGGCACGGCTCCCAGCGGAGTCATGGAAATCAGCCAGGGGAGCCGCGGAGTGCCATGGAATCCTCTCGGAAAACAGTGCAATGCCAATTGGCTGGCATCAACATAATGTAATGGGGAGCCGTGGCCAGTGGTTGCCAATGGTCAAGGGAGCCGCAGATTGAAAACATTTGGGAAACACTGCCCTAACGTCTAAGAGTTAAGAAAGCCAAATGCTGCACCCCTCTTTTTCTTTCTTTCTCCATGGATAGAGTAACAAATGAACTATTCTTTCTGTAGGTGGAAGGGAACAGATATTTCATGGTGTTTGAAAACCAAGGAATCTTGGACATCCATTAGAACAGTGGTCCCCAAACTTCCCCCCACTGCGACCCACCCATTCTCCAGCAGAGGGTGCCACGGCCCACCTTGTTCTCCCGCGGTGGGCCTCTGTGGGCCTCAGAAGGCCTCTGGAATAGCGCAGCCCAAGAGCAGCCTCCAATTGCATCTGGAGGGCTCCAATTCGGAGCCAACCAGATGCAAGGGCAGGTGGGAGGGCCCAATTCAAGGACCCACTGGACATCAGGCCATGGCCCATCGAATGGATCATGATGACCCACAATTTGGGAAACCCTGCATTAGAAGAAGCAGTATCCTTATGCCTTTCCCAGTTCAGCTTGTGAATGCGTATTGACTGTGTCAGGTTGCAGTGCGCCAATCCAACATCCCAACTGGCCAAAGTGCCATTGATGACTCACGGCCCAATCTTATTGAAGAGTTGTGCTGCCAAAAGGCCTGTTCGACTGGCGTAACACATTTTCTGGCAGTTGCAAACCCAACAGGCCAGAGTGTGCAGGCTGGCTGCTGCTGGACGTGGCACAACCTCACGGTTGACGGACACTGGACACCTGCCATCCCAGATAGAATTGCACAGGGGCAGGAGGGAATGGAGAGGGAGGAGGGTGGATTTGGCCCAGGAAGGTGGCAGGTTCAGTGGCAGTGACATCCACCAAATCCTTACCCCTTTCCTGGGCCCAGTCCGCCTTTGCGGGTCCACATAGACTTGCTCCAGAGATATCACTGGTGCAGGTCAGAGTTGACCGACAGGGCCAGCAGGGGCTAAACTTGGAGGAAGGGAACAAATGTTCTCCGCAGAGGCCTCTGGAGGCCACACACACACCCCGGCATGATACTGCAGACGTAACATTAGTGCTGCTGCATCGTCCTGCGGGGGTAGGATTGGGCTCTCTAACAATTTGAAGGCTGATGGCATTTTTATTTGTTTTTATTTTGTTTGTTTGTTTTATTATTTTATTTGTGGGTACAAACTTAAAAAGACTTATTCATAAGGTTACCCTATGGCACATGGCTGTTCCTAATGTCAGTGCTTTTGTTATCCATTTCTTCTGATCCAAGAAAGTGAATTTAAGAGAGCCCTGGGAATCAGAGACTGTCATCATATACTATAGTGAAATATGAACTAAATTGTTATTATTACATTTTTATCCCATTCTTTGGCCAAGGAGCTCAGGGTGTCATGCATTTGTTGTTGTTCAGTCGTTAAGTCGTGTCCGACCCTTTGTGATCCCATGAACCATATCCCACCAGGCCTTCCTGTCCTCCACTATCTTCCTGAGTTCGCTCATTTTCATGTTCGTTGCATCGGTGATGCTGTTTAACCATCTCATCCTTTGCCTTCCCCTTCTCCATTTGCCTTCAATTTTTCCCAGCATCAGAGTCTTCTCCAGAGAGTCCTCTCTTCGCATTAGGTGGCCAAAATATTTGAGTTTCAGCCTTAGTACCTGTCCTTCCAGGGAACAGTCAGGGTTGATTTCATTTAGGATTGACTGATTTGATCTCCTAGCAGTCCAAGGGACTCTCAGGAGTCTTCTCCAGCACCACAGTTCAAAAGCATCTATTCTTCGGCGCTCAGCCTTCCTTATGGTCCAACTCTCGCAACCATACATTGCTACTGGGAACACCATGGCCCTGACTATACGAACTTTTGTTGGGATGGTGATATCTCTGCTTTTTATTATGCTGTCTAAGTTTGCCATAGCTTTCCTTCCGAGGAGTAAGCGTCTTTTAATTTCATGGCTGCTGTCTCCGTCTGCAGTGATCTTGGAGCCCAGAAAAGTAAAATCTGTTACTGCTTCCATTTCTGCCCCTTCTATTTGCCAGGAATTGATGGGCCCAGATGCCATGATCTTAGTTTTATTAATGTTGAGTTTCAAGCCAACTTTTGCACTCTCCTCTTTCACTCTCATCAAGAGGCTCTTTAGTTCTTCTTCACTTTCTGCCATTAGGGTGGTATCGTCTGCATATCTGAGGTTGTTGATATTTCTCCCGGCAATCTTGATTCCGGCTTGCGATTCATTCAGCCCTCCATTTCTCATAATGTACTCTGCATATAAGTTAAATAGGCAGGGTAACAATATACAGCCTTGCCGTACTCCCTTCCCAATTTTAAACCAGTCGGTTGTTCCATGGCTGGTCCGAACTGTTGCTTCTTGACCCGCATACAGGTTTCTCAGGAGACAGGTAAGGTGGTCTGGTACCCCCATCTCTTTAAGAATTTGCCACAGTTTGTTGTGATCCACACAATCAAAGGCTTTTGCGTAGTCAATGAAGCAGAAGTAGGTGGTTTTTTGGAACTCTCGGGCTTTCTCCATGATCCAGCGCATGTTGGCAATTTGATCTCTAGTTCCTCTGCCTCTTCGAAACCCAGCTTGTACGTCCGGTAGTTCTCGGTCCACGTACTGCTGAAGCCTAGCTTGTAGGATTTTGAGCATAACCTTGCTAGCATGTGAAATGAGTGCAATTGTGCGATAGTTTGAGCACTCTTTGGCACTGCCCTTCTTTGGAATTGGAACGTAAACTGACCTTTTCCAATCCTTTGGCCACTGCTGAGTTTTCCAAATTTGTTGGCATATTGAGTGCAGCACTTTCACAGCATCATCATTTAGGATTTTAAGTAGCTCAGCTGGGATATTATCATCTCCACTAGCTTTGTTGTTAGTGATGCTACCTAAGGCCCACTTGACTTCACTCTCTAGGATGTCCGGCTCTGGGTCAGTGACCACACCAGCGTGGTCATCAGGAACATTAAGATCTTTCTTGTATAGTTCTTCTGTGTATTCTTGCCATCTCTTCTTAATGTCTTCTGCTTCTGTTAGGTCTCTGCCTTTTTTGTCCTTTATCATGCCCATCTTTGCACAAAACGTCCCCTTGATATCTCCAATTTTCTTGAAGAGATCTCTAGTCCTCCCCATTCTGTTGTTTTCCTCGATTTCCTTGCATTGTTCATTTAAGAAGGCCTTCTTATCTCTCCTTGCTATTCTCTGGAACTCTGCATTCAGTTGTTTATATCTTTCCCTTTCACCTTTGCTTCTTGCATTCCTTCTTTCCACAGCTATTTGTAAAGCCTCATCTGACAGCCACTTTGCTTTCTTGCATTTCTTTTTCTTTGGGATGGTTTTCGTTGCTGCCTCCTGTACAATGTTACGAACTTCCGTCCATAGTTCTTCAGGCACTCTGTCTACCAGGTCTAATGCCCTAAATCTATTCTTCACCTCCACTGTATACTCATAAGGGATATGATTTAGGTCATATCTGACTGGTCTAGTGGTGTTCCCTACATTCTTCAGTTTAAGCCTGAATTTTGCAATAAGAAGCTCATGATCTGAGCCACAGTCAGCTCCAGGTCTTGTTTTTACTGACTGTATAGAGCTTCTCCATCTTTGGCTGCAAAGCACATAATCTATCTGGTTTCGGTATTGACCATCTGGTGATGTCCATGTGTAGAGTCGCCTCTTGTGTTGTTGGAAAAGAGTGTTTGCTATGACCAGCGTGTTCTCTTGACAGAACTCCGTTAGCCTTTGCCCTGCTTCATTTTGCACTCCAAGGCCAAACTTGCCTGTTGTTCCGTTTATTTCTTGATTTCCTACTTTAGCATTCCAGTCTCCTATGATGTAAAGGACATCTTTTTTGGGTGCTAGTTCTAGAAGGTGTTGTAGGTCTTCATAGAACCGGTCAACTTCATCTTCTTCGGCATCAGTGGTTGGGGCATACACTTGGATTACTGTAATGTTGAATGGTTTGCCTTGGATTCGAACTGAAATCATTCTGTCATTTTTGAGGTTGCACCCCAGTACTGCCTTTCCCACTCTTTTATTGACTATGAGGGCTACTCCATTTCTTCTAAGGGATTCATGCCCACAGTAGTAGACATGATGGTCACCTGACTTAAATTCGCCCATGCCCGTCCATTAAGTTCGCTGATTCCCAAGATGTCAATGTTCAATCTTATCATCTCATTTTTGACCACATCCAGCTTGCCTTGATTCATAGACCTCACATTCCATGTTCCTAAGCAGTATTGCTCCTTGCAGCATTGGATTTTCCTTTCAACCTCAGACACATCCACAGTTGGACGTCCTATTGCCTTTGGCCCAACCGCTTCACTCTTTCTTGGTCTACTTGGAATAGTCCTCCTCTCTTCCTCAGTAGCATATTGGACACCTTCCGACCTGAGGGGCTCATCTTCCGGCGTCATATCTTTTAGCCTTTTGGTACTGTTCATGGGATTTTCTTGGCAAGGTTACTGGAGTGGGTTGCCATTTCCTTCTCCAGTGGATCACTTTTAGTCAGAACTCTCTGCTACGACCTGTCCGTCTTGGGTGTCCCTGCACGGCATAGCTCATGGCTTCATTGAGTTACGCAAGCCCCTTCGCAACGACAAGGCAATGATCCATGAAGGAGGTGTCATGCATAATTCCCTCCAATTTTATACTCTCATAAGAACATGAGAACATAAGAAGAGCCTTGCTGGATCAGGCCAAAGGGCCATCTAGTTCAGCTTCCTGTATCTCACAGTGGCCCCACCAGATGCCTCAGGGAGCACACAGTCAACAAGATAACCTGTACCTACTTCTAAAGCCAGGAGGTTGCTTATGGCTTATAACCTGTGATGGTCTTTTCCTCCATGAATCTATCCAAACCCCTTTTAAAGGCATCTAGGCCAGGAGCCATCACCACATCCTATGGCAAGGAGTTCCACAAATGAATTACACGCTGGGTAAAGAAATATTTTCTTTTGTCATAAGAACATAAGAACATAAGAAGAGCCCTGCTAGATCAGGCCAAAAGCCCATCTAGTCCAGCTTCCTGTATCACACAGTGGCCCCACCAGATGCCTCAGAGAGCACAAGACAACAAGAGAACCTGTTTTCCGTTGACACTCCCTTGCACCTGGCACAGAGTGTCCGTTCTAACTCTCCCTCCACTCAATTTTAGTGCATGTCCCCTGGTTCTGGTGTTGTGCGAGAGAGAGAAGAATTTCCCTCTATCCACTCTCTCCATCCCATGCATAATTTTATACATGTCAATCATGTACTCTCAAGATCTCTTTGAGCTAGGTTAGGCTGATAGATAGTGACTGGACTAAGGCCACCTAATGAGCTTCATGGTCAAGCACGAATTTAGTCAACTGTGGTCAAACAGGTCTCTTCAGTGTAACCCATAAGAACAGCCCTGCTGGATGAGGTCAAAGGCCCATCTTTTCCTGTTTGCTGTTACCCGCACTGGCCAACCAGATGCTTCTGGGATGCTCACGAGCCGAAGATGTAGACAATAACCCTTCCCCACCATTGGTCCCCTCCAACTGGTATTCAGAGGCATACCGCCTCTGAACATAGAGCTAGCACATAGTGATCATGACTTGTAGCCATTGGGACTCTCTCAAGTACAGTACACTGAGTCCTTGCACATTACAAATTATCCAGACAAAGGAAACCTGAAGCAAATTGTTCGAACTAATAAAGCACACCAACTGAAGTCAATGGATGCAGAGCGTGACAAGCGTCTTCAAGCAGATAGACATAGTTCTTAGCAGAGATGGTTATGGCCCTATGACTGTCCAGATGTTGCAAGCACTCCAGAGGAAAAACATTCAAGTGCAATTTGGATGACTAGGTTTGACTCTCCTCTCAAGCTATGTAGTGAACCTCCACAAGCCTGAAGGTGTTTGCTGTGGTGGGTAGCCAAAGGCATGCACATAATTTTAGGCAGTTTGCACAATCATTTTTGTTGTGACAGTTATGTTCATAAATATATTCTAATCGTATGCCTCCCACTGGCAAGTTGGTGTTGACTTATGTTATCATTTGGCATATGTCAGGAATACCAATATTACCCATATCGGATCTAAACTCAAATTCAGTAATGTGTGCGTGTTAGCACTGTCCATGTAAGCTGAACTGAATTTTATTTTGGCAGGAAATGATGCTCTCTTTTTATTGTCGCCTTTGGCTTGCTTCATCATGCTAAATTAGCTCAGTAAAGCTAATATCATAGTATACTTTTACCTCTTATCGCTCAGCTGTAACTCCTGGAAACAGTGTCAGATGCAGGGTTATAAAGTCAGTCCTGTGGCATAATCTATTGGAGATAATGGCTGTATTGCTGTCAAATGAAGTTCAGAGATTTTGCTGCTCAGAAGATTGCAAACAAAAACCTGATAAAAGAGCTCACTTTGGCCTTACAAGGTAGAGGCCAACTCAAATGAAATCAGAGCGGTGCATGAAGCAAAACCCTTGATTCGTGGGGATGGAGCTACAGCTCAGCAGTGGAACACCTGCTTTGCATTCAGAAGATCCCAGGATCAGTCCTTCACATCTCCCAGTAAGGCCGGGAAAGACACTGGCCTCGAACCATGTAGAGCTACTGCCACTGGCGTCGCTCGAGGTGGGGCGGAGAGCTACGTTCTGCAGCTTTCCACCCCACCATTACTCTCCTGCACGAGGCGCCCTGCCCCCTCGTCGTAGGAGCCCGTCAGCGGAGAGAAAGCAACGTGCAGGGACTCTCCTGCGTGTTGCTTTCTCTCCGCTGACGGGCTCCTACGACGAGGGGGCGGGGCGCCTCATGCAGGAGAGTAACGGTGGGGTGGAAAGCTGCAGAACGTAGCTCTCCGCCCCACCTCAAGCGACGCCAGTGGCTACTGCTGCAGAGTTGCAGTACTAAAGTAGATAGACCACTGAGTGCCTGGTCGAACCAGTAATTTATTTCATTCATTTGTACCCTGAAGCCGCAAAACACCTAGAGCAGTCTTCTGTACATGAAATCAGACAATGGGACGTTGTTACACCAGAAAAAAGAGGGATATGCCTTTTACAGCACAATCCTGTCTACAAATAGACTGGCAGAGCGACCGCTCCACTGGTCTAGGGTGTTGCAAACATGCTGTAAGACATGTTTGTGGCACCCGGAGAGTAAGCGGTGCCGGCAGAACAGAGCAGCGCTGTGAAGGAGAGGTAAGGCCCTGCCGGGTGGCAGAGAAATGGGTGGAGGGCGGAATGGGGAGTTCTGGGGGTGTGGGATTGGAATATTGGACCAGGGAAAGGGGAGGGATCAACCGAGGCCTCCTCTGCCATACCCTATCCCCCTTCCCGGGCCTATTGGGCCTTACACGGGCCTCTCAAATGTACGCAGGCAAAATTGCTGGTGTGCATTCAAGGAGGCTCATTAGGGCGGCTGGCACATTACTCAGGGACACAAATGTCCCTTCACCCCATGGAGGTCACCAGCTGTGCTGGGGCAGGCCCAATCCTGCATAGGATGCGGCAGGCGCCTTATGTGCGTCGCTGTGTCCTGCTAGACAGGATTGGGCTGTTACTTGCTTCTTTGTTACTTGCACAAGGCGGTGGATGGCTCTATGGCCACTGTGATGGGAGAGGGGCACAGTCCAAGTTTAAAGGGGCATGAAGCACCTGGAGGTGGTGATGGAGGTTTGTCATACTGGCTTCCTTGGTGGTTCTATAGCCACTGTGAGGAGGGCGGGGCACATTTACCCCTTTTGTGCTTAGGGATTTAGTTCCAGTTCAGCTTCAAAGCAACTAAGACATTTTAGGTTGGTGTTCAGTTCTAGTTCGTTGAAAAAATACTCTCTGAACCAATTTTGTTTTGGTTCCAAATCCTGGTTCAACTTCAGTTCAACTCCTGCCTTCCAAATTCTTCAGCACTTTCTCATCTCTGGCAACAGCAAAACCCTGGCATACCCTCTAACTATGCCTCACACCTAAACTAATTCAAGAAGTGCAGAATGTCCCCTTTTCTGCTCTGCCATTTGTACTCTGCTTTCTCAATTGCTTTGCTGGAAGGAAGCAGCCCACAACCAAGCCAGCTAAAGATGGAAGCCTCCTTCCCTATCCTGTGACTGCTTCCTATAGATGCCAAGGCAAGAGCAGGCCATACAGTGAGTTGTGACCTGCAGCAGCTACAACACTAGAGCAGCACGAACCGGTCCCTTCTTTAGTCATCCAGTACACTTCCTTCCCCAATCAAGCTTCTGCTAGAGATTCGCAAGCCTCCCTAGTGAATGCTACTGTGTTGTCCCCAAAATAGTTGGCGTTAATATGAGAGCAGCATTGAGCAAGCTTGAATTCGCATATATTTGCATACAGAAGGTCTTATGCTCATATGGGGGTCAAAGATTCTCATGTAATTCTCTTGACACCCCCCTTCCTGCTATTAGATAAGGACATCACACAGCTGCTGAAAATCTCATATTGCTGTACAGCCGCTGCCATCTGTAGAGCAAGTAGTAGAGTTGAATAATTCTTTTTACTAGTCACACCCAGACCCGGACATCTGCACAGCTAAATACAGAGAGGCTATATTTACCAGCTGGCCATGAACAAGGACCTCCCATCAGTAAATGGAGGAATGATCTTCTGGTTCTTAGGATTACTGTGGGAATGAATCACCATCATCAGGTGTATATGGGAGTGAAATGCCTATATAAATTATTACTAGCTCGATCCTAGGCATGTCTAGACAAAAGGAAGTCCCATTATGTCCAATGGGACGTACTCTCAGGTAAGGGTGTGTCAGTTGCAGCCGAAGAAGCCCACCCTCTCTTTTGAAAAAGATGAGGTGCTGTTGCCATACTGGATAATCAAACGTTTTCCCCTTGATATTTTTGTAGACAGAAAAGATGGAAGCATGAATGCTGTTCTAAGTTTTGGGAAACTGGCGGTTGGTGGTGCCTATTGACTTGCCATTGTTTTTGTAGTTCTATTAAGATCAAACTAGAATCTTTCTCTTGCACTTTCTAAAGCTTTCATTTGTAGGAAAGCTGCAGTCTACACATATGGAAAGCAGACCTTAGCAGATTCAGACAGGTAGACAGGTTTTTTTTATGAGTCTTTTACATCTTTAGAGGTATATTACCTGGCCTCCCTTCAAAGCATCTTGCAAAATACATCTTGTTTGAGTTTGCCTAGGAATGGCTTTTATCTACTTTTACTAGAAATCTGTCTGATCGCTGGCAGATGCGAGGGACAATGCTGTATGGCAGGGAAGTGTTATGTGTGAAAATTGTATTTTGATAATACTACATGTGACAACATAACAAAATAAGATTTTCCTTTTTACATGAGAGACATCATTAAGTTTCGTAATTGGAACTGTGGTTTAACACTAACACTTCTAACAATAAGTAATCACAGAGGCTAAAAAAATCCCCAACAGATTTTTCAAATCAAACATATTTGATTCCATTTATTTTCTTTTAGTTTTACTTTGTGAGAATCTTTTTCTCCGCTAGACAGATCCAAAGGCTTTCAGGAACTGGAGACCCTACGGAATTTTCGATGAATTGTCAAAGACAAAAAACAAGATGCAAGGAATATGAATGTTTTATTTCCTAGATGTACTGTTCTGTTCCATGCATATTTACTCAGAAGTAAGTTCCCCTGTGTTTAATGGGGCTTGCTTCCAGGTATGTATCCATCAGGGGCATGCGGTGTGGGCACGGCAGGTGAGGCAGCCCCGCATCGTTGTAGCCCTCAGAACGAAACCACAACTGAACCTGGAGATTGCACATGTGCGCTACCCGCTTACTCAGGTGCAAGTGGGTATGTATTCATCCAGGGCATGCCGTGTGGGCATGGCAGGTGAGGCGCCTGCTTCACAGCAGGTGAAGTGCTACCCACTTACTCAGGTGCAAGTGGGTAGTGTGTGCATGCAATCTCTGGGTTCGGCTGTGGCTTCATTCTGAGGACTACGGTGGGGCAGGTCTGCCGTGCTCACACCACACATCTCTGGTACACATAGGATTTCAGCTGTAGACATGATGGCTTCAACACTGTTAGCAAGTACTTATTTTGAGCAAACTTGTAGAATTAGTAGGAATGTGTGCCTTTTCTATAACTGTCCTTTTGTGAAACATGGTATCAGAAGGAACTCTTGCAGCTCCACGGGCTAGCATGAGAGCAACTTCTGCCAACACCATAACATTCTTTATGAAGAAGACTTCTGGATATGAAACAGTGGGTGGAAAAATAAATAGCAATGAAACTATAATAGCCCAAAAGGAAATTGCTAAATAAATCATTAGTACAGCCTGAATTTCATAGAGCACTTAGAAGTCGGGGGGGGGGGGCGAGTGGGGTTCAATGAATGTTTTAAAATTGTGACAAATTTCTAAATAGATACAGTATCATTTGTTTAGAGGTCATATTAAGAACTATGTAACACATGTATTGAAAAGTAACAGCCCAATCCTAACCAACTTTCCAGTGCTGATGCAGCTGTGCCAATGGGGGGAGGCAGTCTACATTCTGTAGTGGGGGGGCAGTCAAGAAGGCCTCCTCATGGTAAGGGAATGTTTGTTTCCTTACCTTTGGGCTGCATCGGTGCTAGAAAGTTGGTTAGAATTGGGCTGTAAGTCTGCATTTTTATATTCTATGTAAGTCCAGTTGGATAGAAAAAAAAATCACTGCTATCATCATCATCATCATCATCATCATCATCATCATCATCATCATCATCATCATCATCATGTAAACACTCTGTAAGTACTGTTCCCTCTTGAATTTCATGTACAGTATTAGTGCAAAGAGGGATGTTGCATTGTTCCCTAACTTGGAGTGCTGGATTTGTACTAACAACTTGGTGGGAATAGAATAAGATGCCACTTTCCTTATAAATTGTTACAACTTATTTTAGGAAGTAATAACCTTTTCTTATGCTCTAGGATCTCATTTATACACTGCTTTGTGATTTCATTTTCAATAATCTTCTATATCCAAGGGGAAGACTTGCTAATCAACGTTATCTGTGTCAAAGTTTCCAAGTGGATCTTACAAATCAAATGTAAAGGTGAGGAACCTTGATCATACTTGAAGAAAGGTTAAGATATAAAATTTTAAGAAGATTGATTTTGGACTCTACTGCTCTTCCAGTTAATTAAGCAAAGGCAGAAACAGCTCAAAGATCTGTATTAATATTAATACCCTCTAAGAGGGAACTTCCTTCCAATCATCCATAGCTGAGGTGGATCAAAGAGACCTTTCACAAAATGTGTGATTTGGCCTTCAATCCCCTTTGTGGCACTTCCTTTAATGCTCATAGAAGAGCAAAGAAATGCCTTTCAGTCTGATGATTATAGGAACAGTAGTTTTCCTATGCCATTACTTAGAGATATCCCCTTGTACATTAATACAACTTTGTGGTGCAATTGGTCAATCCACATATGATAAATGACTCCATCTTTGATTGCTAAAACAGTAAAATCTGACCTCAAGTATCACATCCTAATGAAAATAGTTGTAATCCGAAATTTCTCCCGCTATAGTCACACTCAATATTCAATTTAACAAATGTAACCAGCAACCCAATCCTATCCTCCGCCAACCCAGAGCATGCAGCCCACACACAAGACAGCCCAGGAGAGGTAAGTAAAGAACATTTTACTTACAGCGCAATCCGACTTAACTTTTGTGCCGGTTTAACCAGCAGCGCAGCGAGAACGGGAGGCCCCAGAACGGAAAAGGGATTCAAATCCCCTCCAAAAGAGGAATTCAAAGGGGATTTGAATCCTTTTTCCATTCTGGGGCCTCCCGTTCTTGCTGCGCCGTTGGTTAAACCAGCACAAAAGTTAAGTCAGATTGCGCTGTTACTTACTTACCATGGTCCCCAATAGGTCTCCTCAGTCCTGTGCCAGATATTTAGCTGAAATAAGTCTGAGGAGAATTAGACCAGGTACAGGCCAGGGAGGGGAAAAAGGATCCAGCATGTGTAGCTGCCACTGAGATCCACCCCCCAGCCCGGCCTTCTCCCTGCCCCGATCCACCCCCGATCCTCCCCTATCCACCCTTGCCACTGACTTACCGGAGAGTGGTGGTGGTTTTGCTTGCCAGTGTCCCCTGCTCGCAGCCTCCAGGGCTTTGCACTGGTGGCAGCAGGCTCACAGAACAGCAGAGCACATGCTGCACCAGTGACACGGGCCTTATGGGGGTGGATCTCAAGATCCACCCGCATAAGGCCCTGATAGAATTGGACTATAAGGTTCGTGGTAAATATACATGCAAATATATGCAGTAAATATACATGCAAGTGGAGCTGCTAGCAAATCTCAGTATGAAACTTCCCAGTACTTTGAAATTGTTGAACTGCTCTATAATCTTGAAGCTTGTAGACTTTAGTTTTAAAATTTATGTTTGTCAGACTGGATTGCTCCAGATTTAAAATATTTATTTAGATACCCAGAAGTGCTTTTCATTTTTATTTTTCTAAATGTAATGACACTTTGAAAACAGTCGGGCCATAATTCAAAGAGGTTATTTATGCATGTAGAAGGGAGATGTGTGTGCATCCATTGGGTTCATCTTTAAATACTTGTTTTTCCCTACAGCAGCTCCTATTTCCAAATACTGTAAGGGAGCTGCTTCCGATTCCTAGCTGAGCTAATTTTCACATTAACTCAGATAGAAGAAAATCAACCTGTATTCCACGGTCTAGTCCAATCATGAACTATTCAAAATTCATATTGGAAGGCAGGTTCAGAGAGGAACTGCCCGCAGACAATCATAGCTCTGTCAGCTATGACTCTAATATTTTTCCTATTCCCCTACATTATTGTAGTGATGGAAGGTCCATAAGCAGATACATTAAGGCTAAAGCTAAGCACACTTGCTAGAGAGGACGCCCTACTGAATTCAGTGAGCCTTACCTCTGAGTAAGTATTCATTAGGGACTGAGTGATAGGCCTGTCTGGACATTGAATTAAATGTGCTAAATGCCAAATGTGTAACATGTTAACTATTAGGAGACATGATTTGCCCAAGGGGGTCGCAATTCATGTTCTGCAGTTTGGGGCCAAGATACAATCATTTTGAAATTCCCTGCTATTAAGAAAGCATTACCTTTGGGAGGCTGATGACTCATTCAGAAGTGCTGAGTTAGAATGGTTATTCTTTTTTAAATCCTCAAAGGAAACCAGACATTTTGATATAGGCACACAAGTTTAATAGGCAGCATATGCAGTAGAATGACAGCTCGATCCTGCCCAACATTACATTAGGCTGGCAGAGCTCTCGCTCCCCTGGCCTAGGGTGTTGTAAAACATGCCATAAGGCACGTTTTCAACACCCTGGGAGTAAGGGTGGTGCGGAGGCTGGCACTACTTCGCCGCCGCACTCCAGTCACCACACTGGACGTCGCAGGTAAGGTCTGTGCCAGGCGGTGGGAGGGCGGGCAGGGGTGGTGAGGGAGGGGGCCATTGGCCATCCCAGCCTGGGAGGGGAGGGGAGGGGATATCCGCACTGGGTTGTGCAGATATCCAACGCCCCTTCCCAGGCCAGGCCAGCAACCGAGGATGCCCATTGCGGCCTCTGATGTGGAAGGGAACAAACATCCCTATTCCCTGAGGTGAGCCTGGGCCACGATGGCATGGCCCGCATCCTGTGCAGGATGCAGCGGCCAGCCATTTAGGCTGGCCACCACAACATGCTCAGGATTGCGTTGTGAGTGAGATGTATTAATAGATGGGCACAACACCAGGGGGGCACAACCCTCAGGCTCCACCACTTAATGGTTGCCCTCATGTTCAGCTTGGAACACTTCGAGCTAAATGCGAAGGTAGCCATTTGCTTGCTGCCTTTTCATGCCACCCGTTCTCCTCATGATTGTGAAGAGAAGGAGATGCATGTGAAGGCAGCCAGCAATTGACAGCCCATGCGTTCCGCCTGGAGCGCTCTGAGCGGAAAGTGATAGCTGCCGAGTCCTCCCACCTCTGCGCGCCACCCTTTCTCTTTATAATCATAAGAGAAGAAGCAGCGCATGGAGGCAGCCGGCAATAGTCCTTCTTCGTGTTCCGTAGACCGCTCTGAGCAGAATGTGAGGGTTGCCGCTGCAGCCTAAACCCGGAAGTGACATCACGTTACGTTACTTCTGGGGTGCAGCAAGCTCTCATGCCTCAGGCAGCATGGGAGCTTGTTATGTTCCTGGTCTGACGTCTTAATCCAACTGTTGCTTGCTTAGTAACCTCAACTGTTTACCGCCAAATTGCCACATCTGACATGGTGCACCTTGTCCTACTAGCTCAGTTGGCATATTACAATCAAATGCTTGTTGTGAAATCTGAAGACAGAAGAGATTCTTTCTCAGGACACAATTGCTCTACATGACTTTTGGATACTTTTGAACTGCATAATTCAATACTGTTGTTACACCTTTAAAAGAAGCAGCTCATACTTTCACTACTTACAATCGTTCTGTAATCGTTGTGCTACGTTATGCTATAGAACTGTCTAGATTAGAACTAAAGTAAAGTCAATAGATATTGCTCATTCTTTTCTAATTGTAATATTGAACACCCCCACTTGAATATTTTTGAGCAGAGTCAAGATGAGTACAAATGTGCCCACAAATGCTTGAACTGTTGTGAGTGAATGAACCACTTGCAAAGGTCTTTTTTCATTTGAACCTTAGGACCCTAGTGAGCCCCCTTGTGATACACACACTTACACTGCATGACGGCAGAGGCGTCACTATGGTAAGGGTGGTACCCTAAGTTGCACCCCGTTTACAAGCCGGCATGAGGCAACCCCACCCCCTCACCCTCAGAGCCATTCCGTGCGGAGAAGGCAGCGGGCAGGACAGGAGACAACTTGCCCGCTGCCTTCTCCGCATGGAATGGCTCTGATGGCAAGGAGGTGGGGCCGCCTCGTGCCAGCTTGTAAATGGGACTAGGATGGGGCGCAACATACAGTACCATCCCTACCGTAGCGACACCTCTGCATGAAGGTCCAGGACCTTCCCTTCTCTCCTAGCTTTGCTAATCATGTTTGGGAGTTCATCAATTTAACAGTGCATGTAGAGGGGAGGTTGTGGTGAATATGTCTGAATCCTTGGTCTGTCTCTATTTTGGATTTCCTGCCTTGGTTTTTCTGCCTGCCTGCTGCAGAGCCCTAGTGATTGGCGGGTGGCCAGAGGCCTTGGGAGCACTGCTCTGAGCAGTCCTGTTTATCCCTTATCTGCATGGGAACAGTGATAGTGCAACTTCTCCCAATTAACTTCCAACACCTGCGCTAGCCATCACGCGCTTCTTTGAACTGGGAGGGGAGCGAGGAGTTGAGCTCATCTTCGAGAACTTTCTCTACGTGTCACCCTTTCATTGGTCTGCTCCCCTCTGTCAATCATCTGACCCTAAAAGTCTATTTAAGCTATTCTGTAGGAATCCATTTTGCGCTCTCCTTTTCTCATTCTCTAACTTGACTCTGTTGGAGACAGTTCTCCCCTGTCTAACTACTCCTATGGCCTGGCTTTAGCCCTCCATCATCGGGTGGGTCAGCCCTGGACCATCCTTGCTGGGATGGCTGAAAATCCTTTCTCATCTTGGTGAGTGCTAGGGACATGTGTTTAGCTGAGGAGTTATTCTTTTATTATTTTGTGCTGTATTTGTGTATCTGGATGTTATGCCTTTTTTGTAGCAGCAATAGCTGCCTGTGCCTTTTAAGTATCTTACTATGCTTTTGCGTAGCCTAAACAAAATAAACACTTATCTATTTTACCTAAGAGTGTTTCTTTGGAACCAAGGAGTCTAAGTCCTGGAAGCCTTTGTGCTTCGTCACGTACTACCTGTGTTTGCACGTTGTATCCCTGGCTACCTTGTTCAGGTAGTCCAGTGGACCAATGGTTCAGTCTGGACCCCTTCTCAGTAGCCTGGAGCTGAAAGGGTTAGGAGGCAGTCCTGGCTGGTGGCAGTTTCTACCAAGTTACTATTCCCTTGTTCAGGGGTAGTTGTTTCATTCTCCTTGTCTCAGGAGTGCCCTCCTTGTTCAGGAGTGGATTTAAAACACCCATTATAGGGTAACGCCCCTTAGTGCTAAGGTTGCGTGGCCTTGTCTTGTGCCAGCCCGAAGCGCGAGGGGCAAGCCCTATATCACAGAGGTTTGTATGAACCCCAACACAATTAGCACAGCTAACACAAAAGGGAGGGGAGGAGATGGGATGTGGGCATAATGGGATGTGGGCATAATAAATTAGTATGTTGCTAATTGTGTGGGGCCTGTCTGGGTGCAAAAGTACAATCTGAACTGGCCCCTTGACTGTCCGGATCAAAGAATGTGAGACATTATCATTGCATTTCCCCTAATGAACTGTGTGAATAACCATCTTTTCATGGTTCTAATTCTTAATGAACCAGCCTGTGAGGTCCAAGAATAGTTTGAAGTAAGAAGCACATAATAGTCCAATCCAAAACCCTGTTCCACATGAAGAAGTATAATATATAGTATTTGAAATGAAGTTAAAAAGAAATTGGAATCCACAAGTCCACATTTCAGTAGTTTTCTCAGCTTATTAATGGCCCTTCTCACTGAGAGAACAAGATTTGTTGTGAGAAATAGGTACCAATTAGGATAGAAACTGTCATAAAATGTGGCGGCGATTTTATTAATAATATAAATAATTCACCAACTTAATGAGGTAGTATGAAAAGCCTAGTAAAAGTAAAAGTAAAAAAAGAGACAAAGCGGGCATAACTATCTTTGGCCAATTCTTTAAATACATCACTGGATGTGTCTATCAATCCCTGCTCGTTGTAGGGAGACTGTATAATTTGCAAGAGGCCATACAGTCAAAATATGTAAAAGAAATTCGGCCCAAGTATCTCGCACAACTTTAATGTGTCCCTTAGGATCAGAAGCTCATGTGAATATGACTTGTCACAATAAGTACATTTGAATAACAGTAAGGCTGCAATCCTATCATACGTCCAGGAGTAAATCCATGGAATTTAAAGGGATTTACTTCTGAGTATATGTGTAGGGTTGTGATGTTAGATTCACAATATGAATCTAGAGCTAGACCTGTCTCTGAAACCTGTGCCTGCTCAGTCACCAAGTGGGATAGGAATCCAACGTCATGGAGCAGCCACTCTGAAAACAGATTGCAGGCTGGAAAGAGAACCAGAGAGCTGCAAGCTGAGCAGAGAGAGACAGCGTCTTGTTAACAGCGCAATCCTGTGCTAAGTTGGGCCGGCGGAGCGAGTGCTCTGCCAGCCTAGGTTGTCACGAAAGTGCCGGAAAGCACGTTCGTGGCACCATTGGAGCAAGCGATGCTGACGCTGAGGCCCACACCACTCACAGGTAAGTACTGTGCCAGGTGGCGGGAGGGTGTGGGGAGGGCCGGGGTGGCGGGGGAGGGAGGGGCAATTGGCCAGCCAGGCCAATATGTAGCCACTCTGCTATTAATATTAAGGTGGAGTCCCTCTTTGCCTGGTCTTACCCTTCATGAGGCAAGACTTGGAATGCAGGCATTTTATTGGGCCTCAGCTTGGCTGTGGCTGGAGCCAAGGCAGAATTTCCAGTGTGCAGGCTCCATCCTGGCATTCCGATTATGGGAGGCTTCATGCCCCAGCCCGCCCACCCATGGGATAGTCTGAGGGCAGCTGGTTGCCCTCAGCAGCCAGGCCAATTTTTTTGCTTCCCACCTGATTGGCATTTGGTGGGAAGGGTTTTTTGTTGTTGTTGTTTTGCCTACCCCACACTGTCTTTGAGATGTGGTGTTTTAGCCAGGTTGGCCACTACTGGCAGGTATAGTGCAGGACAGGAACTAGGATTAAGATTCCAGGTGCACCAAAAGGTAAGCAAGTGTCAGAACCATGACCAATCTCAAGAGGCTGTCTGGCTCGGAGATGTAGGCTGGTGACCCCTTGGGCTTGAATTGTAAAATCTATCTCAAAGGCACTCAGGCTCGGATGGGTGGAACAGTTCAACTGCCTTGATCCCCTTTCGAGGGGTTGGTGTGGAAAACCTGGGGGTGTCAAAAGCCAAGGTGACTTCAGGATACAGCCAAGGTGGTAAGGCCCAAGGGGGAAGGGACAATGGCACCTGTCTCCTCCAGGAGTGGTGCCCACACTAAAGAGGAAGAAGTTGTCTTTAATGAGAAACCGCTGCAGGACTTATTGCATGCTTATTTGTAATTATTAAAGGTGGCCCAATTCATACCAAAATTTACCTTATCTCATACCATGTATGGAGTGTTTGTGTGTTAATCTCGGAAAAGCAAGTAAGTGTTTGCTGGCCTCAAAAGAAGAGTTTTGGAATGGGATACATCGGTTTATCTTCCAAAGGGCGCAGTCCAAACCTACTTAGGCCGCCGTTGTATCCAGCGGCCCAGCAAAAACAAGAGGCCGCAGAATGGAAAGGGGATTCAAATCCCCTCCAAAAGGGGAATTCAAAGGGGATTTGAATCTCCTTTCCATTCTGGGGCCTCCCATTTTCACTGGGCCGCTGGTTACAATGGTGGCCTAAGTAGGTTTGGATTGCGCCCAAAGTGATGTTTTGCTATTTTTGTTTCAAACAGAAAGTCTGATTGAAGGAAATTGCATTTACTCTTTTCTGGCTAAATCATTCATTTCTGTTACTCTTGCAGGTTTGTGTTGGGCATCAAAGAAGTCTAATATTTTCACAGTTGATCCTGTATATGCATAATTTACAGTATTTGTACCATATTTTGCTCTACAGCAAAATGATAGTTATGTGTTATTAAGGAAGATGTCTAAATCCCTTGGTGTAATAGAATAGACCACTTGGAGCTATTATGGTCTATGTGAGGTCAATAATATCCATTTGAAATTCACCAAATAAATATTTATATGATAAACCCTCATTGCTCCTTAGAGTCTATCAATAATTCATATTTTAGAAGGTCTTAAACACATGATAAACCATAACCGCTCCAGTGGAACAGTCAACTTTCACAAACTACTAGGAGAAATGTTTTTTTTTTCATCATCATCTCCTTTAAATCTCTGTTACTTTTTAATAATAATAGAAACATGCACTGCAAAGATACTCTCACAGCCCAATCCTGTGTAGGATACGGCGGCCGGACTAAAGGTCCGGCCGCCATATCCTATTGAGTTCCCGGGCTGCCCCGGGGCAGCCCAGGAACAATGCAGGAGAAGGGGACAATCATCCCCTTCCCCCCATGTAAGTGGCAGGAGGATGGGCCTCCTTGAATGTGTGCGACTCACGAGCTCTAGAGCTCGTGCACAGTAATGCCGACATGGCCGGCGTATCTGGGGCCTGGAGGGAGCTCGGGATACCGGGGATCTTGGCCCCCTGGTATCCCCGCCCCCTCCAGGCCCTGGGCGGCCAATGGCCGCCCTCTCTTGCTGCCCAGTCCGCCCTCCTCCTGCCCCGACTGGCGTAGATCTTACCTGCTCCGGCTAGAGGGCCAGGGAGATGTTGGGGTGAGCAGCGCTGGCCTCAGTGCCGGTGCTGCTTGCTTGCCGGGTGTCACATAAGTGCTTTACGGCACTTGCACGACACTCTGCGCTGGGGGATTGTGTGTTTCCCGGCGCAATTTCTACACAGGATTCCGCCATAAGATAAGTTACAGGCATTCCACTCATTTCTTCTTAGCAAGCCCTGTGTTGCTTTTGGGGGCAAAATATGGTGTGCTCTGTTATCGTTCTCTGAGACCTACAGCCCATTCGTATGAGGGCCTTTCTCTGCTGGAACTCTGCAAGAACTGACACCTGCCTGTGGAGATCAAGGAGAAACACAGAGAGAGTAACAAAGATTTGACAACAGCATCAGTCACACCTTTCTGGTTTGAGATGCATGTGTGAGGGAGAGTGGTGCCACTAGGCTTTACATAAATTTGTGCCCCTGTGGAGCAAGAGCATGGTGACTTGGAACATTACTTTTCTCTCTCTTGCGGGAGCTGCAGTGGATGACCAGATGACCAGTGTTCATTTTCCCTATGGCAATGGTACATTTTTGAAAAACAGAAGGGATTCAGATGAGTGTTTGGCCAGCAGTATAGATGGTTGGAGTCCCTGACATTTGCCAAAAGGGAGCAGACACTCCCTGTTCTTCCTGTTGCAAAGGAAATGGATGGTTAGGCCCAGTTAATGGTAGACTCATGTGATAATCCTGAGGTTTCAGGAGGTAGGGGTAGGGACATGAGACAGAAATGCAGCACCAATAATTCCTCCACCCCACCCCCCCCTTGATTAGTTGTGTGGTGCACATTGTGCTTGTTTCCCCTGTTGGGATGGTGAAGTAGAGGTTCCAGTTTGGTGTCTGTGTGTGGAGTCCTCTAGAATACCTGCAATATGAATTCTAATAAGACAAGTATTAAATACTTTGCCATACTTGTGAGAGACAAGAGGTTGTTTGTGCAAAGCATTCCCATTGTGCACCAAGTGCCCTTTCACCATGGTTCCCATCTCCAAAGCTCTCTCTCTCTCTCTCTCTCTCTCTCTCTCTCTCTCTCTCTCTCTCTCTCTCTCTCTCTGGCGTTCGCCTCATCATGCTTCAGCTGACAGGGCAACCTTGACTGCCACTCAAGTGCAGCTGCAGTTCCACTCCCCCACAAAGGCTCTGCAACTTATCAGCTTGGCGTGTCGGCAGCTCTCCAACAGACACAGACACTTCCAGCCATCTTGAACTGCCATCCTTCAGATCTTCAGGCATTTATGAGACGATTGCTCTACCAACTGAGCCAGACATCCTGCCCTATTATATATCAGTAATATAGATTACTGATGTGCACATGTGTTCCTGCACATTGATAAAACATCCACAAAAGAATCTTGATACAACTGTATAGATGCATTCATAGAAATTAATGAGATTTGGCACTGGATAGTGATCTTCATTTGAAACCTATTAACTAGTATACTGGATGATTTTGAATGACTGAACACTGTATGAAATAATAGAAAAGGGTTATAAGATTTTTTTTTTTGAATAAGCATTCTCTCTACAGTGGCCTCATGAATAAAATGTTGCACAATTTATAAGATCTGCATTTATATTTATTTTAATATGCACTATTTTTCTCAATAAAAAGGAAATACTGAAACCTCAAACTTCAAATCACTTACTATACTTCAAATTACTGCCCAACCCTATGTGCCATTTGCGACAGCGGGAGGAGTGTCCCACTGTCGCAACATGTCCAGCGACAGCATGTGAAGCACATCGCCATTGGGCCAGTCCAAGCTACTGCTGTAGAGTGGCAGCAGTCGCAGAGCCCCACAGCCACCAGAACCCTAACTGCATCGGGATCAGTAAGTCAACTGTGGGGGCACGTTGTGGGCTGGGAGGGGGAGGGCAGGGGGAGTTTTGAGAAAGAGCAGGAGGTGTTTAGGGGAAGGGAGATGGTGGGATCCCAGTGGCAGCAACTTGTACCAGGATCCAATCCCCCAACCCCACCTCAGAATCCCCCTTGGCTCTATTTGGACTTATGCCAGCAAAATGCCTGGCATGGGTCCGAGGAGATCCATAGGCGGCCTATAGACTTACGCAAAGATAAGTAAAAATGCTTTTTCCGTCTGGTTTGCCTTCGGGTCGTCCCTCCACCATAGCATGCAGCACGTGCCTTTTTGGCGATGCTGCATGCTGTAGCGTGGCGAGAGAGAGGATTGGGCTGTAAATCTTTTTAAAGTGTAATTGAATGAGGATCTGGAGTACATCCATCCTGAATTTTAAAACACATCATACTGTATATAGACACACTCATATCAAGTTTGCATTTTGTTCTAAGTGTTTTATCAATGTGCACAAATACTCTGCAAAAAAAGGAAATCAATGCAACTATGAACACAATATAGATAGTTGTTTGCAATGTTTTATCAAGGTAGGGTTACCGTATTTTGATGGACACAAACTGGGACCCACCCACTCCCCCCATTTTTTTTTATTTTCTGGCCATGTTGCTGCTGTCTTTTTTAAAAAGTATTTTTGCGCCATTTTCGCTTGCCTTTTTTGCTGCGCCTCCTGTGGGGCTGCTGCTGCTGTCGTTCTCATCTGCCGGACTGCCATGCTGTGCCCACCTGCCTCCGCCGATCAGTCCTCCTTGCGCGCTTGCCGTGCGCCTGTGCGGCCGGATGCTTCAGACTTGCCAGTGTGTGACTGGGCTGTGACTGGGCCTCTTCATGATGCTCATGCCTGCGCCTGCGCGGCTGGAAGCGAGTCTGAAGCTTCCGGCTGCACAGGCGCACGGCACGAGCATCTCAAAGAGGCCCGGTTGCGGCGCCAAGACTCCCGGGTTCTTTTTTTTCTTCAACTTTCCCCGGACCTGGGACGGCTGCCATACACCCTGGGACAGGACCCCAGAATCTGGGTCTGTCCTAGCCATTCTGGGACATATGGTAAGCCTATATCAAAGAGCACATGAAACCGAAACGAACCTTGTGGCAAACTATGAATGCAAAGTGTTTGTGTAAAAAACTAAGAATGTTATTTATCTTTAAAAAAACAAAACAGTAGAGAATTTCTAATGCATCAGTTCTACTTTAGAAACATTAACAAGTAATTTGGAACTCCAATAGCTGGGCAGAAATTTGAATGAGAATTTTTGAAGGATTAAGGACACTTCTGACATGGTAATGATGAATGAAGAAAGGGATCTCTTGAAACAGTCTCCACCTCCCTATTAATGAAGCTAATTTATGCTGCAGTCCTATGCACATTCCTGGGACTGGATCCCACTGAATACAGGTGGGCCCCCATATCCACTGATTTGCTATCCACCGTTTCAGTTATCCACGGATCATGGGAACCCCCCCAGGCTTTTACTTTTTTCCCAGTAAGCTTCGTTTCTTCCTTAAAGAAACATATTACAGGCAAGTAGAACGAGACTAAGTCCTAGAGAGGCTCTGCAAGGTTAACAGAAACCTTGCAGAGTCTCTCTAGGACTTAGTCTCGTTCTACTTGCCTGCAATGGAGGCTGCTTCTCTGTTTGTTTTAAGGAAGAAACAAAGCTTGCTGAAAGAAAAATAAGAGCTGGGGGGGAAGCATGCCTGCCTGCAGGGGAGGCAGGGTGAGGGGGCCCTCAGGAAACCATGGAGGGGGTGTTCGCTCTTATCCAGTGGCGTTCTGCGCCCTCCCGGCGCCTGGGGTGGGGGGGCGGGGACCGAGCGCCCCCACGAGCGCTCGCGCGCGCCTGCCCACCTCTTCTTTCCCCTTCCCGGCTTCGTTGGTCAGCGGCCCAGCTGGGACGCGAGCAGCTCGCTCCTCTAGCTGGGCCGCTGACTGACGAGGCCGAGAAGGGGAAAGGAGAGGCGGGCAGGCGCGCGCGAGCACTCACACACCTCCCCACCTCCGCCTGCTCTGTTGTCACTCCCCTGCTCTGTTCGGTCCAGCGGGCCGCGGCAGCAGCAGCAGGAGGAGGAGGCGGAGGTGGGGAGTGTTGTGCGCAAGCGAGCGCTCGCTCGCGCACAACACTCCCCGCCTCCGCCTCCACCTCCTCCTCCTGCTGCTGCTGCTGCTGCCGCGGCCCGCCGGACCAAAGGCAGGTCCTGGGGGGGCGCGCGCCCCCTGGAAGCAGCGCACTGGGGGCGCTGTGCACCTGAACCTCCCCATATTAGGATGCCTCTGCTCTTATCCACGGTTTCAAGTATCCACGGAGGGGCCTGGAACATATCCCCAGCGGTACACCTGTACAATAGGACTTACTTTTGTCCTACTTATCCCCAGCCCACCTGTACAATAGGACTTACTTCTGAGTAAACATATATAGGTTTGTACTGTAATGGCCCAATCCAGCTATGCATTATGCTGTCACAGCAGCTTCTCTGCCAGTCTTTAAGAGCGGTGCCGCCTGTGCAAAGCCTGAAAGGTTGCACTCTATTGACAACCACCTCCACCCCAGACCAGCCACCACTAGAGTTTTGCTGGCATTGGGGGTGGATCTGGGCACAGATTGAACCAGGAAGTGAGCGCATTGGGGTGGGACAACACGGATCTTGGTGGCACTGTGGGTGCCGAATCCTATATCCTGGGTCTGACATGCTTCATTCCATGTAACAGAACTATGCCATCAAAAGAGCTGGCATAGATCTGAGTAGGCCCATAGGGGACCAGGCAGTGGCTGGAGCGGGTTTTTTTTTACTTACCTTTCCTGGCTGGCCTGATCCCCAGCCAGCCCACAGGATACAGCAGATGCTGCATCAGTGGCACTGCACCCTTTGCACCAGAGCAGGATAGGATGGGGCCATAGTCTCTTTCAAACCTCTCCTCAAGACCCGTGTTAATAGCTCCGGAGCCATTCTGCCATCACCTTTCCTGCTCCTGTCATGGACCACTCATCCTCCTGTTATTGCCAGTTCCCTTATCAATAAATAGTTCCTTAGCAACAGTGATGTACTTGAATCTGTACATGACAAAGAAGGGATGAGGTTCTGCCCGGAAGGCTGAAAATCTATGCTCAGTGCAAAGAACTGTGATGAGGTTCGGAATAAAGGCATGTCATGCATTGCTGGAACTGATGCTACGGCCACACTGATGCAGAGTTCAGCACGATTAAACCAACTGCTTTCAATGGGCTTATTCTCTTCACTCTGTATTGGATTGTGGCCATTGGGTGTAATCAAGCATCCATGGATTTCATTGTGATTTAAGTATGGGCTAGAGATCACATCCTAAATACCGTTTGCTTCCTCCTTGTGCTGTGGAATTTCCGTTTTCCAAAAACTGAGAGCCTATACAGATGGAAAAACTACCTTAGGGTGAGCTCCCTAGCCCTAGAGTAGCTTGGTTGGTTCATTGCACCAAATGGTAAGTAGAATTTCAACATACACAGATATGTGCAGAAATGTGTAGTAGAAAATTATCTGTATGCACCGAGAGTGTGTATAGAAGAACATATGCCACATTGCATGGCCATCTCGCTCTATGTCAAATATTGTGTCCCAGGGAAGGATTTTTTTAAAACCCACAGGAACTGTTCGATTAAAATGCTAAACATGACCATTTGTTTGCACAGTTCTTTCTCAAAAGGGTGACTCCTTGATCTCCCAGTGCATAGCACTTTCTTTCACAGAAAGCATAGATTCTGTGGTGCTGGGGGGGGGGATGCAGTCATATCAATGGCATTCTTTTTACAATATTCACTTAACAGCGGTGTGTGAATTAGAGACACTGCCAGCTTTGAGCTCCAAGTAACTCTGAATTTCCTAGCTAGATCTGTTAAAGCGGAGTTAGTGAGGCATGATATTGCTGATTCTTCCTCCACTGCTCTCTGCAATGTCACTCGAGAATTGTTCGGCAAAAGAAACCATCTCATGAAGTCGAGCAGGGCATCAGTAGCACTGAATTGTAACCTGAGGGAAAAGTTACATTTTGCATTAATGGACACTAGCTAAAGTTCACGACTTTCTTTCTGCCTGCAAGAAAAACAAGTCCTCTTAGGCGATGAACTAAAGAATACATTCCAGAGGTCTGGCTCAGTACAGTGGTACAGGCAATACCCAGGTGGATTCGGTCAAAGCTATCTGTTAACTGCTTTGTGGTTAAACCAGTAAGGGATCACCCTTATACAGCAATTTTAGCAAGCAAAGTGCTTTACAGTTCCTTTCGGTTGTTCTCACAACAACCCTGTAGGGTAGATGGCTTTTGTTCAATTTGCAGAGATGGGCAAAACAGAAACAGTGACTTGCTCAGGGTCATAAAATTAATCCACAGAGGATGGGCTTGAATTGAGGATTTTCAGGTCCAAATGCAACTACTTTTGTCCTCTTGATCACATTTCAGTATAAAAACTTAAGAAAGCTCTTCTGGATCAGGCCAAAGGCCAATCTAGTCCAGCATCCTGTTCCCACAGCACTCTACTAGCTCCTTAGGGAAGCCCACAAGCAGGATATAAGGCACATTTCTCTCCCGTCATTGCTCCCCTGCCACAGGCATTCAGAGGCATATGGCTGCTGGATCTGGAAGTAGTGCATAGCCATCAGGACCAGTAGCCATTGATAGACCTGTCCTACATTAATTTGTCCCCTTTTAAAGACATACAAGCTAGCGGCCATCATCACATCTTGTGGTATGTCTGAAACTTCTGGCCGCTTCTCAAGGCCCTGGGGCCCACAGAGCAGTGGTGTCGCTGTAGGTGGGGCGGAACGCTAAGTTTTGCAGCGCGCTGACCCTTCCTTACTCACCGGCCCCGCCCCCTCACCTTCGGAGTGGCCCCGCCCCCTCACCTTCGGAGCCATTCAGTGGGGCGAAGGCAAAGCACAGGAGACTCCTTGAACGTTGACTTCGCCTCACTGAATGGCTCCGAAGTCGAGGGAGCGGGGCCGCCTCATGCTGGTAAGGAAGGGTCAGCATGCTGCGGAACTTAGCGTTCCGCCCTACCTACAGTGACGCCACTGCCACAGAGGCCAATGGAGTGCGTCACGGGTCCAGCGCAACCTGGAAGCAGCCTTTGGAGTCACCTCTTGCTCAATCCACGGATGGTGAAATCCGTGGATACGAGAACCACGGATGTGGAGGGTCCACTGTATATGAATAGAATGAGCATTCAAAGCAGACATACTTGAATGCATGAGCACCCTCCTCAAGGTAAGGGAAGGTTTGTTCCCTTACAGCAGGGCTGCATGTGGCAAGCGATGTGGCTGCATCGGTGCAGGAAAGTTGAATAGAATTAGGCTCTGAGACTTATACAATTATGCATGCTGTGGAAAGGTCGTAGCTAGAGGAAAACAAGATCTGCTGACACAGAAGACCCATAGGATTGGGCTGTAAGCTCACTACACCAGGGGTTCCCAACCCCTTCCCAGCCGAGTACCACCTCCGGCGCCACTCTCCTTCTGAGTACCACTGGAATTGACATCACCACCAGTTACTTCTGGGTTTTCAGAGGCCAGAAACCACAGGTAGGAGGCTCTGGGCAGTTGGGAGGGCCCTTCTAAGCATTCCTGGGAGGACTTGCCAAAGGCAGGAGCTTCTTGGGAGCAAAAACACACCACCCAAAGCTTCACGTCGGAGTGGGGTTCCAGTGGTCCAGCAGTCTGAGTACCACCAGCAGTCAGCCTAAGTACCACTGGTGGTACTAGTACTGCAGGTTGGGAATCCCTGCACTACACCACATATGGCTGTCTTAGACTGAAATCCTTCCCACACTTTCCTGGGAGTGAGCCTCATTGACTGTAATGGGACTTACTTCTTAGTAGGCATGCATAGGATTGGGCATCATATAATGTCTTAGCTGATTCGAAATGTGCAGGATTAATGTAAATAACTTTCAATGACTCATTTCCCAAAACCGCCACTGCCATACTTCGGAAAAAGAACTGGCAGTTGCAATGAAACTAACAGCTGCCATAGAAGTGGTGGTCGTGGAAGGATTGCCAGCTGTGGCAAGCAAGCCCATGATTGGCAACAGGTGATGAGAAACGATGCCAAATCATTTTTTTCAGTGGAACTTGAGAATTGCAGAAAATTAGGCAAGCCGCCTGCCAAAAAAAGCATTTTCTCCCACAAAAAAGGGAAACCTTGCATTTTAATGTGGAATACAAGCCAAATGAGAATTACGGCAGCTCTAATCTTGCTCATGAAATTTGATAGTGTGCTCCCTCTCTTTCATCCTGCCACTTTCTCTCCCACCCTTCTGTTCGCTCTCGAAAAACATTAAAGGTTAAAAGCTATGGCCACTGTGGCCAGATAGGAAACCTATATAATCAAACAGCTGTATGCCAGAACTGCAAAACCGCCATTGTGTCCTGCTGATTAATCGATATTATGTTAAAACCACATCCACGTTGTGTACTGCGATGACAGCCATTAGTGGCTAACACCCACAGCAACATTAGAGGAAAGCTTATTTCGTCTTCTTGTTTTTTCTTTATCTTTTTCCCTTCACTCATTTTAAGAGAGCGAGGGAAATTTCCTGCTGCAATACTTCTCATTATTAATGTCTTAATTGGTTTGAATTAACATTTTGCTCTGAAGTCAACCAGATAAGTCTTCTTTTTAAAACAAACACATTCATTGCTTTATAGCATGTTCTGTTTTTTCCCTTCTAGGAAAAAAAAATCTGACTTGATCTAGTACTCTGGCTTGAGTACTAGTGTGTATTATGTAAACATTAGGACTGAGCAGTATTAGGACCAAGCAGCTGCTGGGCCAAAATCAAAGTTTTGACCAAAACTGGAGCAGGTGAAAAATTGGAGGGCCTGAAACTGGGGGGGGGGGCAATTTCAGAAGGGAATGCAATTCTGGGAAAAAAGAGAATCGGTGGCTACGCAAAGAATTGTATCACTGCTAGGGGCTTACAGAGCAGTGGCAGTGAGACAATTATTTCCCAGAATGCCTCAGTACGATACCGTGTCGGTGACTTTGTCCTCATAAGCCCCACACCTCATTTTTAATTTCATTTCACACCCTATGAATGAGACAGATGATATATTCAATATACATATCATGTACTGATAGGAGGGACTGGGAGTCAGCTCAGCCAGAGAGGCCCTTGGTCAGTGCCTGACCTAGTTGACCTGTGTGCCACCCATTCACTTTCTCAGGCCAACGTGGAAGGGAGTGCAGCTCAGCTGTAGTGCAGGGTAGTTGGCAAGGATGTCATCAGCCATCGCCAAGCCACCCTGCATCTTGCTACAGCTCTTCAAAATTGACAGTGACAAGCGGCAGGTGGAGGGGTGGGGTTGGTACTAGCCCCAGCCCTTGAAAGCAGCTGGAGCCAGAAGGCAGAAGAAAGGATGGGGAGATGGAGGAAGGCAATGAGAAGAAGAAAGTGGAGACTTAGCAAAGGGAAGAAGAAAGGAAAATGGAGACTGAGTCAAAGAAAGGAGAAGGGAGGGAAGGGGAAAGTAGACAGAAGGGAGGAGAAACAAGGAAAGTAGAAAGTGAACAGAAAGAGTGTGAATATGGGAAGGTAGAAAGAGAGTGAAAGGCAGGAGAAAGGGGAAAGGAGATAGTAGGAAAGAGGGAGACTGGAGAATGAGCAAAAGGAAGGAAGGAAGGAAGGAAGGAAGGAAGGAAGGAAGGAAGGAAGGAAGGAAGGAAGGAAGGAAGGAAGGAAGGAAGGAAGGAAGGAAGGAAGTGGGGATGGAAGGCAGACAGAAGGGACGAGAGAAGTGGGGAGAATAGACAGTAGAAAAGAGAAAAGGGGTGAGAAGGACCCTTGTCCAGTGAGCAATGAAAGCAGGGGGAGAGTTGAGCTCTTGAGGGAGCTGGACAATCTGCCAGCCAGTGCATTAACAGTAGCCAAGAGTGTCCAGTCAGATGGAAAACCGACTTCCTCTGTGCAAGGGTATGGGAGAGCCCAAAGAAAGCCACAATGGGGACCACAACCCTCAAGAGCCCTGAACCCCAAGAAGAGTCTACAATGACACACCACCTGGACCCTCAGCAATTGATGGAACGGGGAGAAGAGCCTCTACTTGATCCAGAGGCCAGCAGGGATGGGACCCTCAGTAGGTGGGGGCCACCCAGAGTGAATGACCAAAATGGAGGGGGCATGGTGAAGACCCCTCTATTTTATTTCACCAATAAACCCAATGAGCCTAAACCCTCAACCTAGCAGTGTTTCTACCCATCCACATGGGCTTCTCAAACCCCCTAGAAGTGGAATTTCCCTCTTGGGAGGAAGATGCAGACATTACACAACTGGCACAATTCTTACTCCCAGCCACTCATCTCAGGCATCTAAACTGTGGAAAAGCCACTCCGACATTCGGCAGGCCAAAGCCTGTCAACCTCTGCTGTAGACTTTCTGCTTACCAACTTGAAGTTCCATTCTGGAACCTATTCCACCAGGCCAAATTTTCTGAACAGCTTGCAGTTAATTATCCTGAAGAGAGAGACCTCAGGAGTGCTTCCTTCTTCCACTGCCCTCTCATGGCTTTGGCGGGAACATTTGTCTGGAAGTCCAAACAATAGATGAACACCATTTTGTGGATGTTGAGGCTGTAATGGCCAGGAAGATCAACAACTCTTAGCATTTTTTTTTGTTTCTGATATAGTTAAGCATTAAACTGTCCAATTTGTACTCTGTGACCTGCAGAATTGACAATGACAATAGGAAAATTTGAACTTTAGTTAGTGAAAAAGAAAACATGAATGGTGGAACAATGGGAAGTTTATTGGGCTTAAACAATTACATGGTTTTTGTTAAGATAGGAATTAGGTATTGCTATTCTGAACATTATTTCAAATCAAGCTGACAAGTCCTATTCACTTAAATTGACAATGTTCAGACACATTTGTACTCTATTTCTCAAATAATAATATTTCACTTATGCATAGTGCAATATTTATGAGCATTCTGAGCCGCTGGTGCAATTACTTCTGACTTTCTAAAGCATTATTATAGAACCTTTTCTTTGTAAAATTACTGTTTTTGATGACTCATTGAACCTTTCCATGTCTTGTATAAATGGACCTCCTTCTTTGTATAAGACCCCAGGGGGTGCAGTTGCCTTTTTAAATGAGAAGAAATGCATTGATTGTTAATGCACACATATTTTGGACAGAACTGCAGGAGAGCTAGAGGTCACAATGATAATTAACATGCACTTAGATGCATGATGCATATGTTTTTGCCCAGGAATCAATCAATCATGCACATTTCTTAACAATGCTTTCACATATATTTATTTAAATCACGGCGCAATCCACTGTAAGGATCCAGCCGGCGGCCCAGAGCCGCCCTTTGGATCTTGAGCCCCAGTGGCCATTTTTCCGCCAGGCTGGAGGTCTACTCGGGGAAGGCGATGCTCGTCCCCTTCCCTGAGTGTAAACCGGGGCAGGCCCTATCGGCCTCCTCGGATTTCTGCCAGCTAAATAGCTGGCGGAAGTCTGAGGAGGCCATGTAACGGCCTAGCCGCCTGGCAGGGACAGGGATATGGCTGAGGCCATCCCCCACCCCCTCCTGGGCTGGCTAGGCCAATGGCCCCCCTCCCTCGCCCGTCGAACGCCCCCGCGCCCATCGGATCCTGACTTACCTTGTCCGACGGCTGCAGGGGCGCTCCGGCAACGGAGAAAGGGAGGCCAGCCTCTCCGCTGGCCTCCCTTGCTCCAGAGCCGTCGCGAACATGCTTTACGGCACGTTCGTGACTGCTTCCGGTGGCGGAGCACTCGATCCGTCGCTGCCGGAAGTTCCAGGATTGTGCAGTCAATAGGATACAGGAAGTTATCATTAACGCTATACATGAGAACAGAGCAAAGAATGTCAGTATAGTACAGTATTACAGAGTATCAAAAGAGAAGCAAGTGCACGACTTCCAGTTGGGAGGAATGGCTGGCTGACAGCTCTGTCGGTTGCTCTACACCGACGGAGCACGTCTGATGGACTTAATTACTCTACCCCTGGATTAAAAGGGTGTGCGATGAGATAAACCACATATCTTCGGATCGCTCCCATTACTTTCTCGGAGAGCGTAGGATTTTCGAGTTTGTTTTGGTTTGAGCGTGGAAGAATTGGATCAACAACGAGCTCAAAAAATCAGCCGGAATGTAAGACAAGCCCCCTCCCGCTTATACTTTTGCTTTGCTTATGCAAGTGGCGAGGAACTGCAATAAGAATTGAAGAAATAAGCTAAGATAACGAGTTAATTTAAGAATAGAAGATTTGTTGTGAAAAGGATATAATTTGGAAGGAAGATAATATACTACAGTGAAAATATTAAGCGAAAATACTAAGTAACTTGTTGGTACTTACGGAAGATTGAAGTAGTGAAGAAACACTTTGGGGAGATATCTATAAACTGTTTTAATGAGAGAAAGAGACTTGTTTTGCTTTTGAACTGTTTGTTTTGAATTCCTGTGGTTTGGAACTGTACAAAGACGGACAAACAATTTCCTTCCGGGCAGAAGGTCATCATGACGGATTGAAAAAAGATTGAAAAATAATTATGTTGGTTGGTATTTGCCGCCTGCACACATTTTAAGAAGTTGAGTCTTTGTTTTTGGTTTCAAAGAGAAGGAAAAGAAGTTGAACTGAGTAAGTGAAAGAGTGCCATTTGGTGAAAATTAGAAATATGGCTACAAGAAGAAGAGGGAATACATTAGAAAAAAAATCACCTCCAAAATCGCCTGGAACAGAAAGACCAGCGGAAACACTGGAAGAATGCTTTAAAAGATGGGAAAATAAATTCGATGCAAAATTGGGAACTTTGCAAGAAGAATTTCAAAAGATGAAGGTGGAGCTGAAACAAGAAATATACCAGCTTGATGTAGCTGTGAAAGAAATAAAAGGTGATCTGCAAGAGATAAATATTAAGATGAAAACCCAGGAAGATAAAGTGATGCATTTTGAAATGGAGAGCTGCAAGATTCAAGATATGTTGGCGCTGGCTGAACAAGAGAGAAAACAGAGCTTCCTACGGTTTCGTGCAATTCCAGAACAACAAGCAGAAGATACAAGAGATAGAATGGTACACATTCTGTCAGAATTTCTACAAATAGAACGAGATGAATTGGATCTGGATTTGGATAAGGCATATAGAATTAATACAAGATATGCAGTAGCAAAGAAAGTGCCAAGAGATATCTTGGTGCATTTTGTGAGGCAACGAATAAGAGATAAAGTTCTACAGCAACATGCTAAATCAAGACTCAAGGTAGAAGAAGCGCACATCATTGTGCTAAAGGAGATTCCGTTGAGAATTTTGCAGAAAAGGAAAAGTTATGCATTCCTGGTGGAGGTGCTGAAGAAACAGAAGATTGTCTTTAGGTGGGGAAAATTAGAAGGCGTGACTCTTAAACTGCATGGAAAAACCTATAGATTGGATACAATCCAGAAAGCAAAAGAGTTCCTGAGAAGATTCAAGGATGGAAGAGAAGAAGAAGAAGATGAAGGGATGGACAGTGCAATGGCAAGCTGTGAATAATAAAGATGGATTACAAATTTTTATCATGGAATATTAATGGAGCTAATGCTCCGCAAAAAAGAAAAAGAGTATTCCATTATTTGAAAAAACTTAACCAAGATGTGATATGCCTTCAAGAAACCCACATAAAAAAGGGAGATACAAAATTTTTGATTCAGAAAAATTTGGGAGAAGAATTTTTTTCAACCAATATTAAGAAGAAGAATGGGGTGGTTTTATATGTTAAAAAATATTTGAAGCCAGAATTAATATTTGCAGATGACAAAGGAAGAGGGGTGGCAGTGGAAGTAACACTAGATGGGATAAAAACGTTACTATTGGGGGTGTATACACCACATCAACAAAAAGGGGATTTTTTTAGATATTTGATGGATTTGTTGGCAAATTATTCTTATAGTAGTTTTTGCTTGTTGGGCGACTGGAATGGAGTTGTCTCCCCGCTGAGTGATAAAGGCTCCGAAAAAGAAATAAAACACAATCAAGGGAAATTACCTAAAAGTTTTTTTGAAATGGTGGAGGCTTTAGGGGTCTTGGACATATGGAGACAGAAAAATGGGAGCTCTAAGGAGTTCACACATTATTCAGAGAGACATGGATCAAGTTCAAGAATTGATATGTTTTGGGTGTCAAAGGATATAGCCGTTAGAACTTCCAAAGCAGAGATTTTAACAAAATCTATTTCAGATCATAATCCGATATCGCTGGCTATAAGGAAGAAAATTAAAACTTATAGATGGAGACTGAATGAACTGTTATTACAGAAAGAAGAGATAATAGAAGAAGCTAAGAGTAAACTAAAAGACTTTTTTGAGTTAAATATGAATAAAGGAACAGAAGTAAGAATGGTTTGGGATGCAAGTAAAGCATTTATAAGAGGATATTTTATACAAAAAAATGCAGAATGGACTAAAAAGAGACAAATTAAGTTTCAAAAGATTGAAGAAGAGATGAAGAAGGAAGAACAAGAGTTGAGGAGGACACCTGGTGACAAAAACGTCTTACAACAAATTAAAATTTTACAGAGTCAACTATCCCTGATGATAACAAAAGAAATAGAAATTAAAATGAAGTATGCGAAACAAAGGTATTTTGAACATGCTAATAAACCAGGAAAATTTTTAGCTTATAAACTGAGGAAAGAAAGAGAGAAAAGAATTATTTCTAAGTTACAAGAGACAGATAAAATATGTACAGAACAAGAAGATATACAAAAATTAATTGTAAATTATTATACAAATTTATATAAAAGACAGAAGGTAGAACCAGCAAAAATAAAGGAATATTTGGTAAAGCAAAATTTACCAAAAGTCTTGGAAGATCAGAAATTAATTTTAAATGAAAGGATCATGCCTAGAGAAGTGGCAGATGCGATAAAGAGAGTTAAACTGAATAAGGCACCAGGTCCAGATGGATTGACTGGGAGATTTTATAAATGTTTAGAAGATGTAATAAGTATCCCATTACAACAGACAATGAATGATATCTTACAAAATAGAAAAATGCCAGATTCATGGAAAGAGGCGAACATAACTTTGATACCAAAAGAAGGACAAGATTCAAGTAGTATAAAGAATTATAGACCTATATCTTTGCTTAACAATGATTATAAGATATTTACATCAATTTTAGCGGAGAGAATGAAGAAGATGTTGCAAAAATTCATACATGAAGATCAATGTGGTTTTCTACCAAAAAGACATTTGAGGGAGAATGTAAGAATTGTTGTGGATATGTTGGAATATTTTGACAAACATATAGATAAGCAATTAGCATTAATATTTATAGATGCTGAAAAAGCTTTTGATAATTTGAACTGGTCTTTTTTATTAGAAGTTTTACAAGAAATGGACTTCGGGGAAAACTTCAATAAATGGATAAATTCAATTTATGTGACACAAACTGCAAGAGTATTAGTGAATGGTGAGCTGACTAAGACATTTGAAATTCAAAAAGGTACGCGACAAGGATGTCCGTTATCACCATTGCTGTTTATATTGGTGTTAGAAGTTTTGAATAGAAATATTAGACAAGATGAAAGAATATATGGTGTGAAGATTAAGAAAGAAACATTCAAGTTAAGAGCCTTTGCAGACGACTTGGTACTAATGCTGGAAAATCCGTTAAAAGATATAGAGTTGTTGATGAGTAAATTAAAAGAATTTGGATCTCTTGCAGGATTTAAAGTTAATAAACAGAAGACAAAAATAGTGACTAAAAATATGAAGATTCAAGATCAACTGAAACTGATGAATAAAACAGGATTTAAGGTGGAAAAAAAAGTTAAATATCTTGGAATTGTATTGACGAGTATGAATTGTACATTATTTCAAAATAATTATGTTAAAGTATGGAATGAAATTAAGAAAGATCTGTTACGATGGGAAAGATTGAAATTGTCTTTACTAGGAAGGATATCGGTGATTAAGATGAATGTATTCCCAAAAATGATGTTCTTATTTCAAACGATACCAGTGATTATATCTGATGCACCATTTAAAGAATGGCAGAAAGACATTTCTAAATTTATTTGGCAAGGGAAAAAACCAAGGGTGAAATATAAGATTCTTCAAGATGCAAAAGAGAGAGGAGGATTAGGACTACCAGATCTGAAAGTATATTATGCAGCATGTTGTTTTGTGTGGTTGAAAGAGTGGGTGTATTTACAAAATAGAAGATTATTGGAGTTAGAAGGCTCTGACTTGAGATTTGGTTGGCATGGGTATTTGTGGTATGATAAAGTGAAAGCAAATTTAGAATTTAAAAATCATTATGTTAGACATGCATTATGGAGAATTTGGAATAGATATAAAATGAGATTTTATGAGAAAGTACCATTATGGGTTGCACCATATGAAGCACACTTTGGTGGAAGTAGCGTGCCAAAAGAGAAAGGACTACTGTACAGAAATTTATTAATTTTTTCACAAGGAGACTGTATAATGAAGTCAAGAGAAAAACTAATGGAAGAAGACTTTAATTGTCAATGGTTTGTATATGCTCAAATTTTGGAGAGATTTAAAGTGGACAAGAAGGCATATGGATTTGTAGAAGAAGAATCAATATTGGAGGCACAATTAAAATCTGAAGACCAGATAATTTCAAAAATGTATAAATTGCTTTTGAAGTTTGAAACAGAAGAAGAACAGGTTAAAGAATGTACGATTCATTGGGCGAAAAATGTAGGTCATGTTATTTTAATGGACCAATGGGAACAACTATGGTTAAAACAGTTGAAATTTACGTTAAATGTTAATATTAAAGAAAATATGTATAAAATGATATATAGATGGTATATAACCCCAAGCAAATTAGCAAAAATGTATGAGAAGGTGACGAATAGATGTTGGAAATGTAAAATGCAAGAAGGAACTTTTTACCATATGTGGTGGACATGCCCTCAAGCAAAGAAGTATTGGATTCAGATTCACAAACAGATTGAGTTGATTTTAAAGATTAAGATCCAAATGAAACCGGAAACATTTTTGTTGGGTATGTGGGAGGATCATGTAGGCGAAAAATTTCAAACTTTGTTTTTATATATGATAGCTGCGGCAAGAATTTTATATGCACAATATTGGAAGAATTCGGAGATACCTTCGCTGGAAGATTGGTGGCTGAAAGTTTTGGACTATGCTGAAATGGATAAACTTACAATTTTAATTAAGGAAAAGTCAGTTAACTTTTTCGTGAATAATTGGAAACCATTTATTGACTTTTTAAGAGAGAGAGAGAGGAATGATGTGATGATATGCGGATTTAATGAATAGAATGTGGGTGTTGTTTTGGCTTAGTTGGAAATTGTATGTAGAAAATAGTGAATAGTATGCTAGTAGGATGTATTGCTTCGCGCTTGCTATAACTTTATGAAATATGTATTGTTTTTATGTTTTAATATATCAATAAAATATAAATATATATATAAAAAAAAAAAAGAGAAGCAAGTGCACACAACAAAACCCAGATTGCTTCAGAACAAAAGCCTCAAGGTAAGAAGTGATGTTTACAGGCAAAAAGTAAGTTGGGGGGTATCTGGAATGTGACAGAACTAGATTCTTCATCCTTACTAGTTAGAAAGTGCTTTAACTGTTTATCTCTAAGCTCCTGCTGGTCTGGAGGTAAAATCAATAATCTAACAAGGGTTGTCAGCATTTCCTCAAGGTTTGCAGCATAATTTCACAGTAGAGGAGATGGTTCAGGGGTGGCTGAAGCCTCTCCTTGCACTTGAGCCAGTGTGACAGGGATGTGGATCAAGTCTCTGACTCCAAGTCACGAGTCAATAGACTCAAGTCTACATCACTGCAGTGCGGTGCCTTGACATCCCCTTTCAAACCCCTGCAGGTGTGAGCATGATCCTCCTCCCTCCTGCTGCCTCCTCCTGCTCTGCCATTTTAAAAAGACAGGGAAGAGCAGAAGAGGAACTGTGTGGGGATGAGACTGGTGACCTAGAGTAACAGCGCAGTCCTGTGTAAGGATGCACGGCCAACTTAAAGGGCCGGCCACTGTATCCTAAGCCCATTATGGGCTGCCCCGAGGTTGCTAGGGTGCACCACAGGAGAAGGGGACATTCTATAGGCCTCCTCGGATGCACGCCAACTCCAGAGCTGGCGTTCATCTGGAGAGTAGGTGTCATGCCGGTGCGGCCTGGGAAGGGGCTTAGGATATTGCTGGTGATATTCCAGCCCCATCCCAGCCCGCTCCAGTCAATGGCCCCCCTCCCTCACCACTCCTGCCCACCCACTGATTGACGTGGGACCTACCTGCGGCAACTGGTGTTGGGTAAGCTATGAGCCCCAGTAAGTAGTGCCAGCCTCCATGCCAGCGACGCTTACTCTCCCATCATCGCAAACATGCTTTACGGCATGTTTGCGACAGCCTATGCCAGTGCCAGGCCGGTGTAGGTTATGCTCGATTGGGCTGTAGATCTGTGAATGGGAGGAGATGAAGAGGTAGCTGACTGGTCAGTCGAGTCTGTGAGCAGATGAGCAAGTGGTGGATCGTGGATGGGTTTGGGGGGACACTCTTAGGGAACCCCCTGCCAATCTGTCATTTCCTGTCAATCAGCCACCTGAGGCGGCCACTTCATCACACCTGGTCAGGTCAGTCATGAGTTAGTGCCCATCTTGGCACAGTTTTACATCACAGCAAGACGTAAAGACTTCAGAAACAATACAAATATGCAGAACTTTCTCTGAGATGGAAAGAATGTGGCAGTCATGACCTTATAGAGATCCATGATGGTCCCAAACTCTTTTACTTGGAAAACATTTAGAATATCTTGCCAAACATGACAGAGAGTAGATCATTCAGTTTTCAGGTCACCAGCACCCCATGGAACTGATATCTTTTCAGCAGGGTGCCAAATATTGTCTTTTGAGTGAATCATGTTAGGGCTGTTCCATCAGATGTGCAAGATTGCAGGGTGACACCTTGCAGCAGGTGTTCACTGCTTCCATATGGTGCATCAAACATTTATTTGCACTATCATAGCTGAAGCATATTGAATTTGTTCAGTGCACCTAAGGTGTCAGGAGGGATGCACAATTTTCTGTTAAGAACGTGCGTTCATCTTGTCATGGCAAGCGTCCATTTGACACTGAATGGGAACATTTTTAGAGTGACAAGTAATAGGACATGTTGGACCCTTCCTGGGGTTTCCTCTGCTGTGTCGTTCAAAACATGGTTGCTGGTTCAGATGGGCAAATGATGTTTATCTTGTTATGCTACAAGTCAGAAATAACTCCAGCACGGATAAACTTATTTTCTCAGGAAAAGAGAGAGAGAGAGAGAGAGAGAGAGAGAGAGAGAGAGAGAGAGAGAGAGAGAGAGAGAGAATATTTGTATTCTCGTTTTTCTTTGCATTTCATATATTTTGTATTAGGCAGGAAACTTGCAGACAAAATAGATACGTTCGCAAGTTATCACGACGTGACCATATTTCAGAGTTAAAAATTTACATACCGTATTGTCCCGAGTATAAGACGCACCTGATTATAAGACGCACCCTTAAAGTTTGGTGCTATTAAAAAAATTTAATTAAATCACTGGCATGAAATTGCAACAGCCTGATTATAAGATGCACCCCTAGTTTAAAAACTTAAATTAGGAGAAAAAAATGAGTCTTATACTCAGACCAATACGGTATTACCGGGAAACTCCGTCGTTTAAAAGATTTATGACAAAATTAACCTGATGTTTAACAAACTTTACGTTTCGCCACAGACATTCGTGGCATCCTCTGAAGTGGCACCCTTTTTAACTCTGTAGACAAAATGTTTTCAATCACAAAATGATCTCCACTTTCAGCACATTTATTTATATATATTTTTTCTTCACCCCCAGTAAGAAGAGTGGATGTGTAGGTGGGGATAATGTGGTTTCAGCTTGTCTTACTCGTCTTGTAAGACTTGAGATATAATCTTGTGCCCACTAAGGGAAAATTGCAGTTTCCCTTAGCGAGGACTCTGTTTTGTAACTTACGAAGCCCAGCTCACTATGAGTGTCAGTGTTAAAAAGCTAGGAGAAAGTCATTTTTATTTCGTATTTCTCTTAACACATAAGGCTTTGTCGTAGCCTAACAAAAATTGATGAGTTGGTTAAAAGAAAATTGAAATGATGACAAGGACCCCATGCAAGGGGGGGGGGGGAAATCAGGATAAACTGCTGGAGGAAAAGAACTCAAAACACATATTCATAGACACTCAAAAAGCTCTCTTATTCTCAGCTAGTCACGTATGTGTAGAATCCTTGTCTGGGCGACAAAAAGGCAAACATACTGAAGAAATACAACAAAGTCAGATAGTTGACGCTCTGCCGGATCTCGCAGTGGTGATCATTAATGAATTACAATAGTTGTGGGCAGTGTTGGCCTCTCTGACAAGACAGAAGCTACACTTGTGTCTTGTCACATGAAGGCGAAGGCCAAGCAAGTGTTCCGTTCAGGTTGTGGGTTTTGTATGGTGAATTGCAACTAGCAGAGGTTGTTCTTATCTGCAGGGTTGGAAAAGGAAAGAATAACAAGGGAGGGCTGGCTGCAGGTGAGACATTAACTGGTACAGCTTTGTCCCTCTGAAAGGTTGAAGATGCTGGCCATCATCCAGAGAACTACTTTAAGCACACCGAGTGCGACCTTTTTCCTGGGAGCCACAGAATCACCTGGCATACAGCAAACTGTTTCTGAGTGTAAACAGCAGTCTGGCATAAAAGGAGTGTGTGACAAGGGGAGGAGATGCTGCCGTTTAATAAACACAAAAACCAAGCACATGGAACTAGCTGTGTGGTTCTCAATACTGCAGCCAGAGTAGATGGTGATTCTTTATTTATGGCTGCACTTTCTCTGCTTCCCTGCTGCCTCGGCAGAGTCCATGAATGAGCACAGCCAATAACTCTCAGACAAAACAAAAGGTTACCCCTGTTCATCAAAGTGGTGGAATTAATCAATGAAATTGTACATATTGATGCGTAAGCCAGTTTTCAGCTGTTGCATTGCCCCTGCTAATTGGGCTATGGGACACTTTTTAAATATATTGGGCTTTTACTTTTCACTTTTTAAGTATATTGGGCTTTATATTACTTTTTAAGTAATTGGGCTATGGGCCACTCTTATACTGTACTTAGCAGATGGAGAGTGTCCCCATTCGACTCAGCATAACGCTTTTTCCAGTGGCTGTTTGCTGGGGTCTGTTTGGTGTCTTTTTTTTAAGACTGTGAGCCTCTTTAAGAACTTAAGAAAGCTCTACTGGATCAGGTCAAAGGCCCATCTAGACCAGCAGTCTGTTTCCCACAGAGAACCATTCTGGGAAGCCATGAGCAGCAGAGAAAGGCACACTTCTTTTCCATGATTGCTTCCCTGCAACTGGGATTCAGAGGCATACTGCTGCTGACCCTGGAGGTAGTCATCACTGCTGGATCTGTCCTCCATGAGTTTGACGAGTTCCCTTTTAAACACATCCAAACCAGTGACCATCACCACATCTTCTGGCTATTAATTCTACAGACTAATTACACACTCTGTGAAGAAGTACCTCCTTTTGCCTGTCCTAAATCACCTGATTATCAGTTTCACTGAATGACCCCTAGTTCTAGGCATCATGCATAATTTTAGAAGTTGCAATAATGC
Source organism: Plestiodon gilberti rubricaudatus (assembly GCA_026170595.1). NCBI lineage: Eukaryota > Metazoa > Chordata > Lepidosauria > Squamata > Scincidae > Plestiodon > Plestiodon gilberti. Next base: position 48,325,949 of record JANXHW010000004.1, on the reverse strand, counting down.
ATAATTTTAGAATTTTAGAAGTCGCAATAACGTCCCCTCGGCTCAATACACTGAGCTAATGTGCAGGCCTAGCACATGCTAGGCCAGTGCAGGCTGTCACAAATGTGCCAGAAAGCATGTTGCAAGAGCGCAGCAGAGGCCCAGGCCAGCGCACAGTGGGATGTTCTCCAGCCCAGGTAAGCCGGTGTAGGGGGGGGGGCGGAACGGGGTGGAGAGAGGTCAAGGAGGGGTTAATGGGGTGGGTGTGGGCAGATTGAGCCCAGGAGGGGGCGGGGTCAGCCGCAGCAGCACACACCGAATCCTATCCCCCTTCCCAAGCCATTTTTTCTTACACAGGCCTCCTGGGCTTATGCCAGCAAAATAGCTGGTGAAGATCCGAGGAGACCCATTGCAGGGGCTGGGGCTTTATATGGCAGAAGGGAACACAAGTTTCATTCCCCCGAGGAGACCTCCCAGCTCCTACTTTCTGCACAGGATGCAGGTTGCCTGCACTGGCCTTGCTGCATCGCTGGACAGAAAGTTAATTTGGATTGGGCTGTTAATTGCCTTTTTCCAGGCTAGAAAGTCCCTAACGCTGTAGCCCACTAGCGTTGCTGCAGGGGGGTGGAGCTCTAAGTTCCGCTGAGGCTCCGACCCTCCGTTACACTGGAGCACGAAGTGGCCCTGCCCCCTCGCCTTCGGAACCATTCAAGGCGGTGAAAGCAGCGTTTTCGAGGGGGCGGGGCCACTTCGTGCTCCGGTGTAACGGAGGGTCGGAGCCTCAGCGGAACTTCGAGCTCCGCCCCCCCTGCAGCGACGCCAGTGCTGTAGCCTTACTTCATAAGGAAGGTATTTCAGCCCTCTATTTTGATTCCCCTTCTTCGTACTTTTTCAGCTCTACAATGTGCTTCTTGGCAACTGGAACTGTACACAGTTTTCCAAGTGTGGCAACATCATAGATTTATTTGGGAGCAATATAATATTTGCAGTCTTATTCTTGATCTCTTTCCTTTGATCCCTAGCGTGGAATTTGCTTTGTTCACTGCTGTTACACAATGGTTCGACATTTTCATTGATCTATCCACCACACTCCCAAGAACTCTTTCCTGGTTTGTCATTCACAACCTGGCCTCATCAGTGCATATGACAAGTTGAGATCTTTTGCCACCAAATGCATCACTTTACACTTAGTGACACTGAACCACATTTGCCATTTTGTTGCTCATTCACCCAGTTTGGAGAGATCCTTTATGTATGAGCACTTCGCAATCTGCTTTGCTTTTAACCACTCTGAATAGTTTGATGTAATCTGCAAACTTGGTTACCTTGCTATTTACCCTAGATCATGTATGAACAAGTTAAAAAGCATAGGTTTCAATATAGATCCTTGAAGGATCCCACGTCTTATGTTCCTCACATTATGTGATTTTTTTTTTTAAAAAGGCTTTTTCCACAGCAATTATCTTAAGTTCTACCATATAGAGAAGTGGCAATACTGAATATCACACAAACCCTTTAGTACCTATGTTGTTATTATGCCACTGTTAAACAAAGTTCACAAAGCAGTTTACTAGCAAAATAAATGGAAAGATGGTTCACCATCTGCTTGCACCCTCTCCAGAACAGATTATCTTCTAATCCTGGTTTGAAAGTCTCATATAAAGAAATCATCATGTACCATCTCGAAATAATTTTGCAGAATATGTTTGTAATGACACTTAATTCCCAGAACATTCTTTGCAAATTGATTCATAAAGTCAGGTTTCCTAAAAGAATCGCTAAATGGGCTTCTGAAATTACTAGACAGTTTGGAAACTGTAGGCATTTAAGACTTGAGTCAGTAAGAATTGTATAGCACTTTTTAAGGCTCAGAACAAATGTGCAAAAGCCCACATGGAAGCCAGCATTTCTCATGGATATAGTGTATGTGTGGATGCAAAATCCACATGGGTTTCCAATCCATTTGTTGTCTGTGAGGTTTTTCTCTCTCGCATAGAATAAGCCAGGTAGCTTTTTCACTTCTGAATTCATGAGTTTGGAATCTTCCAAGTGGGTTTCCAATGTCCCGTTGGAAAAGTCATGTACCTATCTGCCATCCATGAGCTTTGAGTCTTCAGAGGAGGTGAAATGGCTTCCTAGACTGTCTTCAAGAGAAGATCTCCATGACCAGAAAGTGTACTGCCTCAGGGAGAACCCTCTGCCCCTTCTGGCAGGCAAGGGCTGTGGGGGTACATGCAAACATGGTAAGGCAGCCAAAGGATGATTAACAGCACTGGAGGAGAGACTAGCATGAGTTCTTTCACAGGTAGACCCATACAAATCCTATGTGGCTTGAAACTCATGGATGTGCTCATGATTGTAATTTACCGTGGAAGAACTGCACTCCTGGTGCAGTGTGTAAAACACTTCACATGTATTATCTTAATGTAATCCTTGCAACAGTCTTGCAAGTATTATTATCACCATATTGCAAATGGGGGGCTGAGGCAGGGAGGCTTGCCTAAGGCCATCTAGTGAATGCAGGGCAGAGGTGAGATTTGAACCAGGGAGTCCTGCATTGCAGCTCCATCTCTTCGCCACGACTGTTGTCCCAGCTCTCTTGTGAAGAGAAAGAAGGAATTCTGCAACTAGTACATAAATGCCTGTACATCTCAATTATATTTATGTTTACTCTATTTTTGTTGGGACATTCAGCAGGCTATCTATCTATTGGAAGTATTTCTTATATTTAAGTGCACAAAAATTAACAGTTAAATACTACTTAACTCTCCACATGGTGATGCAGCGGAGCAAATGCAGCATCTGCTGTATCCCGCAGGGGAGTTTCAGCCTCCAGAGGCCTCCTTGGGGTAAGGAAACATTTGTTCCCTCCCCTGGGGTAAGCCCATGGCACCTTGCCAGGTCTACTCGGACCTCAGCCAACGATATCACTGGTGCAGGTCCGTGTCGACCCATGAAGCCGGATCAAGCCTGGGAAGGGGGTGAGGATTCAACAGGCGCTGCCACCGCTGTACCCACCCACTTCCTGAGCCCAATCCACCCCTGTCTCTGCCCTTGTCGCCTCCTCATTTTGCCCTCCCAGCCCCATTCTACCCCATCCCCACCTCCCTCCCACCCCCTGAGCTGTCTTACCTGTGGCCAGAGGCGACAGGCGCCGGGAGGGCGCCCGGGCGCGAGGGGGCGGGGCCAGCATCGCGTCACGTCGACGTGCCCTCGCATCACTTAGACACGCCCCCCGCCCGGTATGCTCGCATTTTGGAGCCAAACCGGCTCCAGGGAGGGAGGGCGGCCCACACTTCGAGAGACGGTGAGTTCCCCGCCCGCGATTGAGCGTCCCGCCCGCGATCGAGCGCCTGGAGCTCCTGCTCCACGCGCTCCACCGTGGTTCCGCCTCTGCCTGTGGCAGTGGGTGCCTGTGGTTCATCACCGCATTGAATCAGTCACTCACTGCTTCTGGTGACGGCCAGGCTATTCTCTCTGGCATGTCGCATTTGTGACAGCCGGAAAGCACACGCTACGCTGCTGGAATGCATGTTCCAACAGCGTAACCAACATATAGGATTGGGCCGTAAAAAACATTTTTTTATTTTAAGGCATAACTACTTCAAGTACTCTGTGCACAGTTCTAAAAACATTCCAAACCCCACAATTTCCTTTTTTTCTTTTCTTTTTTGCCCTGATAGCTGAGAAGGGAGAGAGAGACCTTGCAAACTGACTCCAAAATGTTGAAACGTCTCAGGTGAAGCTACAATGCAGACATGACAACTTTCAACATCAACTGTGAATGAAATGGATTGTGAAAGGCTTTCATTCATTCCTTTTCAAAGGGATAGTGCTGCTGTAACCAAAGTGCCACCCCAATCTTTAGAAAACTGCCATGGCATGCCAGGGTCTGACAGGGGTGACAACAGCCGTCACTCTGTTTATTGATAGGATCAGCAAATGGTTTACTTTGGACGTCTCGGTGTTCTTCTGATTCTTCTTTCTGTCATCAATTATTTTGTTCACACACCAAAGAAATTCACTCAAGAATGTCAGGGCATAGATCCTGGCTGTCTCAGACAGATGTTCACCTTTTCCATCTGTTCCCAGTTACTTTCGGACAAAATGAAAAAAGCAAAACAAAACAAACATAACTTCAACTACTACAAAGGGCTATGAAATGATCCTGAAGTTATCACAAATTATTCCTTTCTTTGAAATGGCACAACCATGTGGTTCTACAGCTTACTCGGTTCAGAATAATACGTCATGGTCAATTTGTATGTTCTTGCATTTAATAGGGGAGCATTGATTTGATGCTTTATTATGTGGAATCATTGTTTGATGAGCATTCTTACACTGTGGCACAACCTTAGGGCACAATCCTATTGTGTCTCTGCACTGGTGGAGCGCACGCTCCGCCTGCACAGATTGTCACAAATGTGCTGGAAAGCATATTGCAACAGTGCACCTGCCAGGCCTGCCGGCGGGAAAGTGATAGCCTTCCTGCCGGTGTTGGCAGAACGCGCAACACCCGCTGGAGCAGGTAAGCTCTGCTCTGAGCAGCGCAGGGTTGGGAGGGTGCAAAACTGTTGGTCAGGGGAGCGTGGCAACAGAGGCACGGGTGGGTGCACGCTGTATCCTATCCCTGGACCTGATCTGTGACACAGGTGCATGCAGACTTGCGCCAGCCATATGACTGGCATGGCTAGCACGGGTCCAAGAAGACCCATTGTGCGGGCTGAGGCTTTCGCCAGGGCAAGGAGACAAATGTCCCCTTAGCTCAAGGAGACCTCCTGCTAAATTCTCCCTCAGGATGCAGCATAACCAGCGCTGGCGCTGCTACATCGGCATGGGGGAACATAGGTAGGATTGGGCTCCCCAGTTATTCTAAGCATGCTTACTAGGGAGTAGGCTGCACTAGCTTTTACTTGTGAGAAAATGCACATGAGATTGACTTATTCATTACATTTACTATATATCCCACTCTCCCTATCTTCCCCTCATTTTAGCTTCACAACACACCTGTAGGCTAAGAGAGAGTAACTGTCCCAGTGAGCTTCATGGTTGAGCAGGAATGTGAACCCGAGTCTCCACATCCTATTCCAACACTCGAACCCTACACCACCCTTGATCGAACTGTTAACCTAGTTAACCTAGGCAGCAATTCTGGCAGTAAAGGCAACACGCAGGACACTCCCCTGTTGCTGCTGGAATGGCTCCAACAGCAAGGGGGAGGGGCAGCTGACTCCAGTGTAATGGAGTCTTGCAGAACTACTTGCCTTCGCTCCACCCTTGTTTCACCTCTGAACAGAATTGCACTCAAGGTGGAGATGCTTGTTTCAATTTAAATTCGCTCAGCCCAGCTCTCATAGCTAGATCCTGACTAAGGATCCGTCGCCGCAACAAGCGTTCTGTCACCGGAAGCCATTGCAAATGTGTCTTATGGCACGTTTGAGATGACTTGGGAGTAAGAGAGGCCGATGCAAGGCTGGCCACCCTCACTCTGTCACCTGGACATCCATGCAGCCGCCGGAGGAAGGTAAGGCTCCGGCGGCAGCCACATGGGCAGTCTGGGCGGCGAGGGAGGGGGCCATTGGCCAAGCCAGCCCGGGAGGGGGCGGGGATGGCGTCCACCATATCCCTGTCTCCGCTGGGCTGGCTTGGTAATTACACCGCCTCCTCCTACTTCCGCCAGCTATTTAGCTGGCGGAAATCCAAGGAGGCCCATTGGGCCTGCCCCGGTTTACATCCGGGGAAGAGGATGAGCGTCCCCTTCCCCGAGTAGACTTCTAGGCCACAGCAGGACAGCCCAGAGCGGGGATAGGATCCGGCCGGTGGCTCTGGGCCGCCGGACGGATCTCTACACAGGATTTCGCTGCTAGTGTTTGTCAGTGAGAAATTCATGAAAACTAGTTGAGTAGAAGGCTGAACCATGAAGATTTCAGGAAAATCCTGACTATGCTATACAGTATATGGCCAAGGAACCATTACCTTGGCATAACCATTACCTTGTTTTGTTCTTAAGCACAATCAAAATTGTCCCAGAAGATGCTATGTTGGTCTTATCTTGTCCAAATATAATGAAACCTGATATTTTAGCACTCCATAAGACAAAAGTAGGACATTTCCTTTCAGAACAAGAATAAAAATTACACTGGCAGAGATCTAGCACCTTGTTTTCCAGTGTTCACTCCATCATCATCATCATCATCATTACTATTACTATTACTATTACTATTACTATTACTATTACTATTACTATTACTATTACTATTACTATTGCCATCAATATGCATGACACTTTACATTAGAAGAGAAGCCAGGTCCCTGCCGCAAGATGTTAAAAAAGTATAATCGACATGTGAGAAAATAGAGGATGTTGTACATTATGAAGAATACAGGCGCTCCCTGACTTATGGAAGTGTTCCATTCTGCAATCCTATAATACTTTCTTGGGAGTAAGGCCCACTGCACACAATGGGATTTACTTCTGAGTAGATATGCATAGGATTGCACTCTGAGTTTTACATAAGTCGGAACCAGACTGTGCAAGAGGAACCACCTATTCTCGCCCTCTGTCAAGTTTATCGTTTGCTTTGCTCTGTAAGCTGCAATCATTCCCAGTGTGTTCTTCATTTCCTCTTTTGTTTAAAGAGCCCGTGTGGAGGAAGGGGTGAGATCACTGTGTTCTGATCCATGGAGCCTCTTCTTCCACATGGGCTCTTTAAACAAAAGAGGAAACACAGGGCATGCTGGGAACAATCCTAGCTTACAGAGCAAATTGAGTGGCAAGCTTTACAAAGCTTTACAGAATGGTCAGTGGTGAGCATAGGTGGCTCCTGTTGCACAGCCCAGATGTTGTAAGTTGGAGAGTGCCTGTATGTGATCTTTCCATGTGCATAGGTTTAGTTGCAGTAGGGTAAAGGAGTAGGATTAAGATAAAGGGGGTAGTACTAAATGTTTCACTGAAGGGGTGGGTTGGAATTTGAATGAAGTAAGAGAGGAGGGATCACACAGGTAATTTGGGAGGGCATTCAAGGCATAAAGGGTAGTCAAAGAGAAGGGGTGGAGCCATTTGATGAGACCCTTGGGCAGCTGAAGATGGTGGAGCAAGAGCAATGAAGATCACAGGCAGGGGTATAGCAGGATACTAGAGCAAAGTAGTAGGGGAGGGGTAAGGTCGTGCTGGACCTAGGCAGGCAGGCAGGAAGCCAGTTTAGAAATTTAAGGACAATTGTGACATGATCAGAGTGAGTAGAGAGTGTCTGATTTTGGTGGCAGAATGCTGGGTGGAGGTGACACAAAAGAAGACCAGAGAAAAGGTTGTGGGAATTGAGGCAAGAGATGACTAAGGTATGAACTAGTGTTTCCACTGAGGAAACAGAGAGAAAGAGATGTATTTTTGCAATGTGCAAGGGGAGAAATGACGTGGCTTGGTGACAGACTGGATATGGAGAATGGAGGGGATACGGAGAATGGAGGGGATAAACCCAAGGCTTCAAGCCTGCTCTATGGGATGGTATCTACAACTTGTGCTGAGAAGAACCTTCCCCATCCCTCCCCAAGCTCTGGAGAGCTTCTGCCAGTCACTATAGACAATACCGAAGCTAGAAGGACCAATATCACCAGCTAGATATAGTCATATTTTCCACTTTACTGAGAATCTGACTTCGATCAGCAGTATTTCAGTAACAGACATGCATCATTATGATGTGGGAGGATAGGTAACCATGAATATCTTCCTTTGTGGTCTTCTTTTGTGCCTGTAAGTCTAGACAAGTACTATCAATAGGAATCCAAACTAGAGTTGCATACGTAGAATGTTCCTTTGCTCTTGGGCAAAAGTTAACCCATCCATTTGTGCCTATCTTTTCAACTGTCTTGTTCCTCAAAAGAGAAGATCACTTACTGTAGCCTTTCCTCAAATGAAATGTAATGCTATGCCTTCTCCATACAATTGAAAGCTCTAACACAACTGACTCTTCCCTGTAGTTATTTGCTGGTACCTTATTCATCTAGCCAAATTTTGACTGGACCCCACCTTGAAAATCCCATTTGCATATTTGGATTGGGTTAGGAAGAGGAGTGTCTCTAATTTTATTGGAAAGATACTAAACAGGTAAGGAGTGAGACACTGTTTCCCTAACCCAAGAATGCAACATGTACCGGTATGCCAACAGTGCCACAGATAATGTTCCGCTCACAGCATGTGCAGAAAATATTGGGAGATTATACTGTCATTTCACTCATACTTAAATCTCCAATGTTCTATAAATTGGGAAGATTTCGAAAAACGAAAATGCTGTACGAAAATGTTCCCTAGTTGGTATAAACTGAGCTGTCATTTTTCATTCTATATGGCAAGGCACGAACTACCAAGCACCCAACATGCAAAATCCTATGCCCTGGACTAGAATAATGTGCTGAGCTCTTTCTAATTGGCTTGTGCATGTGCCCTACAGTTCGCATTACCCAGGGTTGATGCTTCTAAAGAAAATTGTTTCCCGTTGTCTTGTTTATTCCAAAGGAGTAATATTCGCATTGCACGAGCAAATGGAATCACCATGGAAATCTGTCAATTGCAAAGAAAACATTACTTACAGAGTAGTTTAAAAAACACACACCAGTGAATTGTCTTTTAGTAGGTTTTTTTTTTTTTACAAAAGTTAAATGCGCAGATGGTTAGCTTTCTTATTAAACCTCTTTGTGTGTTAAAAATATATATCCTGAGAATAATTGTTTGGACTGAGGTTAAAGCTATGTGTTATGCAGTGTTCCATTATTCTGCCCACTGATTTTTTTTTTTAATCCAAAGCTGGAGCTATTGCCAGCATTCTACCAGGTGAGCTTGAAATATCAAATTTCTGTGCCCAAATGCTCACAAGCCGAATAAAGATGAGCATGAATACGCCCCCCCCCCAAAGTTCAAACTTTTGTGAGCAAATTGACCTCTTGCAAAGGTTCTTTTACTTGCATACCTTTCACAAACCTTTGCAAGTGCTTGATACCTGCAAACATTCGGCCTTGTGTGAGCATATCCAAGCATTTCTGAGTGATTGAACTGATATTTCTAAAAGGCTTAAGCTTTTGCAGACATTCGCTAAGAAGAGGTGCAAAAGTTTGACTGGATTGCAGATAGATCGAACACAGCATCCTTATCCAAAGTAGCTAGAGCAACTTGTGTCTGCTGAAAAAGCTGCTGAACTCTTTCCCCTCTAGGTTATTTTTCAGTTCCTCAAAACTGCTTTAATGTTTCACCCATAACCGGGTACAGATACCCCATATCTTTCCCCACAAGGGTGAAAACAGTTTTTTTGAACAGAAAAAAATAGGCTTTTCCAGTTTGCTCAACTGCTGTAAATTTTTAAAAGTTACCAAAAGCATTACAAAACTCTGCATAATGCAGTACTGTATACAATTTGTCTGAAAGAGCATAACATTTTTCTTATATATCTTTTAATGTTGCATATTGATGGTTGCTAAAGTTCTACTGAGCAATTGTAGGTCAATTCCTTCTTGCTGAGTGCCTTTGCTGTGGTGTATAACCACAAGGACAGTTGACCACTTATTTTATATGGTGGCATGGGTGCAAAAGAAGACAACACATGACTTCCGGCTAGGAGGACATGGCTGGCTGACAACTCCGCCGATCGCTCTGTATTGACGGAGTACATCTGACGGACTTAATTACTCTACCCCTGGATTAAAAGGGAGTACGAAGAGATAAACCACATGGCTTTCAATCTCCCCCCCTTCTGACACTTCAAGGCAAAGGCTCTGAAGTTTTGGATTCTCGGAGAGAAAGCGGGAGTACCAACGTCGCTCGAGCCACAGATGAATCCTAAGTCAAGCCACCTCCGACATGCTTGCTTTACTTAGGCAAGAGGCGTAGAAATGATTTATGAGTTGAAGAAATTAGCCGAGATAAGAGGTAACGTTAAAAATAATACGTTGCGATAAGGCGAACTGAACATTCGAAAGTGAAAGTTGAAAAGACGAAGTTAAAGTGGTGAGTTTTATTGATTTTTTTCTGTACTTATGGAAGATTAAAACAGTAAGAAGGTTTTTTTTAAATAGACTATTTTGGCAAGAGAAAATTGTTTTGGACGGTTGTTGTTGACATTTCTGACATTTTTGCTAAAAGAATATGAGCCGTTCCGTGTCAGAGTTCATGAATCTTGGCAATTAATTTTTCTGTTTCACGTCGTCGACCGCAGAAGTTTTTTATATTACCTCTTTTTTTTTTTAAGAGAAGAGAGATTGACACCTGGTGAAAAATTTGCAACATGACTACACAATTGGAGTATTGTTTTCAAAAATGGCAACAGAGATTCGATGCAAAAATGACAATTTTGCAGGGAAATCTTCAGAATATGAACGCAGAACTGAAAAAAGTAGGGAAGAAAAAGGATGAATTACAAGGAATAAATGATGGAAATGAGGGAATACATGATGGAATGATGGAAGTACAGGAAGATAAAGAGAAAGATTTAGTGGAAGAGACTGTAGCAGAGGAAGTACCAAGAGTTAAACCAAGATTTGAGACGGAGAAGGAGAGTACTTTACCAAAAAAGGTGCTGAAGATTGTCTTTCGGGAGAGGAATATAGAAGACGTGAATGATCCTGTGGAAAAAATTGCAAAGTGGATACAATTCAAAAAACAAGGGACTTTCGGGAAAGATTTAAGGATGAAGAAGAGAAAGAAGAGGAAGAAGAGGAAGAAGAAGGGGAGGGATGGAAGGGGTAATGGCAAATTGTCAAAATTAAAAAGGGATTATAATTTTTTATTTTTTTGTGGGGAATATTATTGGAGTTAATGTTATATAAAAAGATTGTTTTTTAAGAAACTTATATAAAGAGTGATGGAAAAATTTTGATGATGGAAAATTAACAAATTTGAAGATAAAAAATGGGGTGACTTAATAAATTTAAAATATTTGAAGGGGAAGTTAAGACTTAGATGATAAAGGAAAAGTTATACACAAATGTTTGACAATTACGGGATTCAATGGTAAAAAGAAAAAGAAAAAGATTGGAAAAGTTCAAATCTTGCTGCCGATTCATAAGACTCCCTGCTGTGCATTTACTTATTTCGAGTGCTTCCAGATGACGTAACACGTTGATATTACTCTCAGTCTGCAAACACTTAGTCTGATCCCATAAAATTGTGTGCTTTTCATTTAGGGCATGTTCCGCTATCGATGATTGTGACGGGTGCTCCAACCTCAGGGCTCGTTCATGTTCTATAATTCTTGTTTTTATAGATCTGCCCGTCAGGCCGATGTAATGTCTCTTACACTCGCAAGGGACCGAGTAAATGCCTGCGCTGGATAAGGGTGCTCTTTTATCCTTTATGGGATCAGACTAAGTGTTTGCAGACTGAGAGTAATATCAACGTGTTACGTCATCTGGAAGCACTCGAAATAAGTAAATGCACAGCAGGGAGTCTTATGAATCGGCAGCAAGATTTGAACTTTTCCAATCGGATTTGGCTGCCAATTTTACGTAAAGATGTTGATTCTGGAGTAAGGAGAGTGGGAAGTAAGGACAGCATTGGAAACCTGAAGGATCGAGGTGAAATAAAGAGCAGTAACAATGCTGCGAATTTAATGAGCTAGCCTGACAGCTGCGATAACAACCACTTCCGCTTTCGAGGAAACCGGAGTTCCCGCGCTTTTTAACATATATTCAGAGGAAGGGTGAACTGAGGATAATCTCCACCAGCAGTCATCTTGATTGTTTTCCTGAGAAAAGGCTCTTAGGCTAACGAAGAGCGAAACGTTGGGTGTAATTTTTCCTTGGATTTTATTGTATTTTGTTCCGTATGCGGCTGCCTACAAAGGAAACCCGCTGCAGTTTGAAGTTAGTAAAATTCTTTTTCTTTTTCTTTTTACCATGGCATTGAATCCCGTAATTGTCAAACATTTGTGTATAACAGCGAGCCATGAAAGTCATCGTTCTAAATTAAAGGAAAAGTTAGTTAACCCTTTTGTGAATAAAAGAAAAATAATGTTTTATTATCTGAAAAGACTTAAATAAGATGTGATTTGTTTTTAAGAATTTTATATAAAAAGGGGATATAGATTTTTTTTAAAAAAAACAGAAAAGTTTGGAAGGTTTTTATTTTAATACATTTGGAGAAAAATGGGGTGGTTTTATATATTAAAATATTTGAAGTATGAATTAAGATTTTAGATGATAAAGGAAAAGTTAATCTTTTTGTGAATGTTTAGATACCACTTATAGATTCTTTAAGAGAGAGAGAGAAGAAGAAGAAGAAGAAGTGATGAAGTGTGAATTTAATGAATAGTATCTTAGAGATATAGGCTTAGTTAGATAGTATAAGTAGAAAATATATAATAGTATACAAGTAGGATTTATTGCTTCGCGCTTGCTGTAATCTTTCGTAGTATGTTGTATTGTTTTGTTTTGTTTGGTAGTTTATTAATAAAAATTAAATATATCATGAAAAAAAAAAAGAAGACAACACATTTCCACTAGGAGAATGAGGATTGACACTGCAATCCTAACCAAGGATCCAGCCAGCAGTCCAGGGATGCCCGCATTATCCTATTCCCATTCCGGACCACACTGGCGCAGCCCAGAAGTCTACTTGGGGAAAGGGGACATTCGTCCCCTTCCCCCAGTGTAAACCGGGAATGGCCCGATGGGCCTCCTCAGATTTCTGCCAGCTAAATAGCTGACGGAAGTAAGAGGAGGATGTGTAACAGCCGAGCCAGCCAGGCGGAAGACGAAGATATGGCGGACACCATCCCCGCCCCCCGGGTCGGCTCATCCAATGGGTCCCCTCCCGGACCGCCCATGCGGCTGCCATGCGGCCTTACTGTAGAGTCATCGCAAACGTGCCTTACGCGCTCGCTCTTCCTCCGTAAGTTTAGGTAGGATTGCATGGTAACTCTCCTATGCAACCTGAGTAATATCTGACCTCCATCTAGAATTGCTATGCAAGGACATCCCACAATTTGACAAAAAAATGGATGTTGAAAAGAGATGCACACATATATGTTTGTTAATAACAGCAGCAGCAACAGCAATAAACACTTTATTCCCATTCACAGCCTATGAAGAAATACTAATGAATAAAATATTCAGGGTCCAATCCTAACTAAATCCCCCATCACTGATGCAGTCGCGCCAAAGGAGTGCATGCTGTATCCTGTGGGGTGCAGTTCTGGATGTATACCTGCCCCTTTCCGCCCACCCCCAGCCACTCTCTGCCCCCCCGCTGCCGTCTTACCTTTGTTTTTGGAGGTAGCCAGCAGCAGCAGCGGACCTCTTGCACCACTGCCATTTGCGTTGGCGGTCTCAAAATGGCCGACAGTGGCATGCTGTGCACACTGCCATATGACCATTTATGACAGCAGAATTAATGGGCTAAGAATTCCTATGCATTTAGAGAAACTTGTTGCCTCCAATGTTCCCCTCAATTCTTCATAATGGTATATACAGACCTCTGGTTAATATTCTATAAAGTGAGTACACTCATCTACAAATAGAGCTTACTGTGTTCAACTGAACTTTCCTTCTATGTGATCCAAGTGATTAAATTCTATCCAGTGACATTTGCATCTAAGTTAAGTAGAATATTTGGCCATCCTGAAACATTGAATTTGGATCAAGCCTTAAACAAACAGACAAATTACCCTTTTGTTGGCTATTACTACTTTCAAATGTCTATCTTACTGTATCTCTTATTAAATTTTCTGACAAGCCTTAAGAAACAGGAGCCACCTACGAATATTATTAAACATCACTCATTTTTTTTTAGCTTTTTGACACCACAAGTCTCAAAATTCTCTTCTTAGGAGTCAGGCTGGAGGAAACTTGTGTATTGTATCTTGGCTTGGCCTTCAGCTGTTACTTACTTTTTGTTCCTGCTCTTTATAAGCCCCAACTATCATGAGGACTTTACACTGCAGTTGGAGAAAAGGATTTATGAGTTAAAAATTAACATATTGCCGGGAAAACTCCGCCGTTTAAAAGATTTATTTCAAAAACAACAAGGTGTTACAAAAGTTTATGTTTCGCCACAGACATTTGCGGCATCCTCAGAAGTGTTGCAACCTCATAAGAACATAAGAAGAGCCCTGCTGGATCAGGCCAAAGGCCCATCTAGTCCAGCTTCCTGTATCACACAATGGCCCCACCAGATGCCTCAGGGAGCACACAGCCAACAAGATAACCTGTTTCCTGCTGCCACTCCCCTGCACCTGGCACAGAGAAAACCCACTTCTAAAACCAGGAGGTTGCTTATGGCTTGTAACCTGTGATGGTCTTTTCCTCCATGAATCTGTCCAAACCCCTTTTAAAGGCATCTAGGCCAGGTGCCATCACCACATCCTGTGGCAAGGAGTTCCACAGATGAACCTCAGCAAAGGACAACCAAATATAAGCGCAGCCCTAGGAGCCCGGATGTATCACTTATATTGCTGCGCTTATATATTGTTGTCCTTTGCGGAGGTTGCAACACTTCTGAGGATGCCACAAATGTCTGTGGTGAAACGTAAACTTTTGTAACAGCTTCTTGTTTTTGAAATAAATCTTTTAAACGGCGGAGTTTTCCCGGCAATACGTTATTTTTTAACTCTGAAATTTGGCCAAGTCATGACAACTTGCGAACGTATTTAAAAGGATTTATCTTTCATACAGAGCAACATGGCTTGTACTTGGTTGTACTTGGTAGCTGATTGTAGTCAGAAAAACCTCATGAAGGAAGACACAATTTCCATTTTGCAGATGTGAAACAGACAACTTGACTTCAGACACAGCATTTTGCTCATCTCGCATGCTTTTGGGCATATGTGGTGAAGAACCTTCTGCAAAGTGAGAGACACTTTCAGCTGGATGTGGAAACCAACTGGATGGTGTGAAATGTTACTAACTCTGTGAAAGTACCTAAGAACTCTTCTGTAAACTACTGAAGTTTTGGCCCAATCAGTGCTGGCTGGGCACTGATGCCCCACTTGTAGCGGCAGAGGCTGCTTTACGGCAGTTGCAAACAGAGGCTGGAGGGAGGTGGCAGAAGACTCGGAGTTAAGGGCACACTGAACCTGCTGTCCTTTTGCCTCCCCCCATCACCTTGCCTGCTAGTTGGGCCACCCCTGCATGCAATTCAGTCAGAACTGTAAGTATAGACTGCAGTGATTTGCAGAGTAAAAGGGAGACAGTACAGGGTTTCTATTTTCAGACATTAACAGCCCATTCCTAACTAAGTCGCCATGCAGCAATGCAGATGCGCCAGCGCCAGCTTCCACTGGATCCTGCGGAGGATTTTTGGCCACTCGAGGCCTCCTTTGGGGTAAGGGAACATTAGTCTTTGGCCATTTGCTGGCACATGGGAGGCTGCTTCGGCCTCTCCGAGAGCAGCCCTGCAGCACTCGTTGGCGGAAGTGGCTTTGTAACTGCAAAAATTGCAACTGCTTTGCAACTGCTGTAAAGAAGTCTCCGCCAATGCAACACACATTGAACTGCTGGCCAGCCCAGGTAGGATTGGACTGTAAGCATTCTTTTTTTAAAGCTGTCACAATTGAACTTGCTGAGAATACAACCGTCACGTGAGTGCCATCGATTATACCATTTGTACCTTTATGCAATTCCGGATTTGTTATGAACCTGCCAGTCACTGGTGGTCCCACACACTCTTGCAGATGATTGTGTGAGTGCACTCTAACATCTGAACTATGCAAAGAAAAAGTTAGGTCTGAATTATGACTCCACCTCTGGAAATAAATGGACCAGGCTTCAACTAATGTAAACCAGGAAAGGGTTTTGGAAGTGGTATAAACAGATTAATTTGTTGAGTCAAGGCCCTTTTCAGGCTGTTTTCCTTGGGGCATTAAGCTTGGCTAAGAAATCTGTAGGCTATATTGCTGATCTTTGTTCAGGAAGGAGTCCTCCTTCTCGATTGGGGCCATCAGGCAGAAGGGAAGAGACACTGAACGTTTCCAGAGTGCCACTTGTCCCAGCACCAACTGGGGAATCATCTTCAAGAAAAGCTAGTGGAAAGTTAATGAAAGGAGTAAAGGTTGTTCAGTAAACTGTTGAATCTCAGCGGAAATTGGAGAAGCAACATTTTATGTTGGCCGTGCATATTGCTAATTGAGCTACTTTCATTTTATCAGGAACTTCAATATTAGTGCTTATTAGAGTGCTGCTGTTGGAAAACCTCGATGTTTTGAAGCAGAGCAATTTTACAATCTGAGTTACATGCCTGAAGCTCAAGCTTAACAATTTCCTTTTATCAGTTCAAATATTAGGAGGGTTATAACCACATAAAGCTATAGCCAAAGCTGTAGATATGGCACCTGTGCTATAAATGAATACGAAATCACTTCTGGTTTCTGTTTGACTGCAAACAGGAAGCTAATGCATTACCAAGCAGCAGATCACCCTGAGGACCTCTAAGCCCGCTTGGTTATCAGCCTCCTCGGCTTATTTTACTTCATTTTTGATGATATGAGCATAATGTATCAACAACCGGGGAGATATATGAGAGAGAGAGAGAGAGAGAGAGAGAGAGAGAGAGAGAGAGAGAGAGAGAGAGGTACACACATGAGTGCATGCACATATGCATGCAGAGAGAGAGAGAGAGAGAGAGAGAGAGAGAGAGGAGAATTATCCTGTGTATTGAAATAGCTCATCACAATAAGATCTTAACAAGAAAATAGATTTCCAAATTTTTCTTTTCAATATTGGAGAGAAAGAGAAGTGACACTTTGTGCAGTCTTGGGGGGGGGGAAGGATAAACTCAAATCATTTCTTTTCTGGGACCGGGGAATAAAAAGTTCATGATAATAGCCTTAATACTTATTCCCAGTAGGCATGATGCATAGTAGTTACTGAGAGCTGCTGCACTGACAAACTAGATTAGACAAGAGGACTGCATTTATCAGAGTTATAGGACCAATATTTTCTTCTTCCAGCAAGCTGTCCTTGTTACCAAAAAACAGAGAGGTAAAAAGACTTAACACTAATAGCCTCTCATGTCCTTTCCCCCAGTACATAGTAAGTGCATTTTCCCCTCCAATGTAATCCTGACTGTTCTCTGTTGATTAATTTATGAATCAAATGACTGCCATCTTCTCACAAAACTCATGGTGCAATACTTGGACTGTTTGGATTAATACAGTATTTCACTTGTAACTCCATATTCAGTTGCTGGCCCTGTAAGGCACCCCTCTATTCATAGTGTTACACTCGGAACCATACCTAGACATTTCTGAACCCAGCACAGGATACAAAGTACAATCACTTGCCCCCTAGCATTTCTGCCTCAAGTACAAAAATGAGAGGGGGGGACACAGTATGAGCTGGGTGGACAGGGGTGCACGTGCTTTGCAAGAGCTAGTTGCTATCCATGGTTTGAGAGTGTCTTCAAAAGGCCCCTCCCCCTCAAGTCTTCCTCATCCAAGTAGGTGAGAGTGACTTATGCCAGAGGGCAGGTTTGTTCTTGAGGCAGCAAGCATGAAGGGGCCTCACCCCCATTCACGACTGGATCCCTGAAATAACTATTTTCTGATCAGATCTGCTTTATAGCATAGGGAATGGAGTGGTGTGATAGATGGTGGGAGAATCGATAGCGCTAGAACCAAGGTCAATGGGGAGGACAGTGATAGCTATGGGGTGGGGCCAGAGGCGTCATTAGGGTTGGTGTCACCTCCATGGAACTCCTCCCGTACCAGACCATACAGAATCCTTAGTAACTTTTTTTGTACTAATTTTACTCGTAAATTGTAATTCTCATATATCACTCAATGTAATGGCAATAGTTGTGACATAAACCCCGTCAACCCCCTAAGAGATCCCAGCATTCAATGGAGGGTGATAACATTGAGCAGCCACCAAACCGGTCACTGACTAGCTAGACTTCAGCAGACAGAAGGAACAGAAGCTCTACTGCAATTCCCCAAAATCAAGCCTCTTGGCAACCCCCCCCCCAAGCCTTCTCAATCACAGTGCCTGTGCTCCAGCTTTATTCCAACAACAAATTACAGCATCTCTTAACTGGGGGAGAAATTGGGGAGGGGAATGCAGGTTGGTTGGTTTGGGGTTATAATTTCCCCATGGAGTTTGGAGGTCAAATGTTGGGTGTTTAAATAGGGCTCAGGAAAGAGATCAGAAATATCCTTCAGAAGATGGTGGGTTTGAGAGTCATAATAGCAAAGAAGGCTTTGGAAAGCCATCTTTGGAAAGGTAAGCTAGAAAGGATCTCAAGTAGCTGCAGTGCGAAAGACCATTGCAGTAGATAGTTATTTCCCTTGTAGGAATTTCCCTGTCATTTTTTGTGGTCATGTTTCCTGGAAGTAGGAGCCTGCTGGCTTAAGATTAATTTGTTAAGGGGTTTCTACCATTAGTGCGTTTTCGCACCACCGGTAACAAACATAGTATTTAATAGAATAGAAAGTCATGTTGGTGTCACCCCTCCCTGGGGTGTCACCCAGTGTGATCTGCATCCCGTAGTGACACCTCTGGGTGGGGCTGTTATTGCCCACCCTGCTATGCCTTTTTTTTTGCCTGCACTTTTTAGGAGTGATGGTATGCATCTGTCTGAATTTGGTTGTGATATTTACTTGGGTGATTGCAGCAGATCCTCAGTGACTTTGCAGTGTCTGGTGGGGCAGAGGGATGCTACGTTCCAGGTGAGCCCTCTCATGTGGCAGCTATAATGTGGGACAGGGAACAGGATTAGGGTTCTGGTATGTACCCTAAGGTAAATGTGGGTCTGGGGGAAAAGCAGTACCGATCTCAAGAGGATGTCTGGCTCTCGGATGCCGACTGGTGAACCCTGGGACTTGAATTGTGAAGTCTGTCTAAAGGCTGTCTGGATTGAGATGGCTGAACAATTTGGCTGCCTCGACCTCTTTTCCAGGGGTTGACATTAAGAAGCAGGTGTCACCATACGAAGACGATTTGAGCTAGGGTGGAGATGTCAGAGTGGGGGGTGCCCCCCCAGGGTAGCAGGCCCACACTAAAATGGTGGGTGGAGTTTATGTAGTTAGGACCTGCTGCAAAGATGGCTAATGTTGCCTGTTGTAATTAAATAAACTTGGCCCATTTACCTAAAGAAGCTGGCATGGTCTCCTGTCACGTCTGGCGGGTGCTTGGGCAAACACTTTTGCTTGTCCTGGCATTTCATCCCATGCAGTGCTATCACATTACTGAAAGGATCAAAGCTATATGGAGAACCACAGCATTATTCTGAAGGCAGATTTAACACACACATCTTCCATGCTTTTGCAAATGCTGCCTAAAAGCTAATGCATGCATTTTATTTGCCAGACAAATGACTTGCTAGACAAATGCCAGCTTTTATTTGCCAAACAAATGCCACAGGAGTGGCATCAGGAGTCACTCAGACTGGGCACTGACTGAGGGCCCATGTGCATCAGAGAGCCCACCTAATCAGGCCAACCCCTGAAACCCAATACTGGTGAGAATGGTAGTGCTCTATGTGCCATCTCAGTGTGCTATAAGAGTCACTGGTTTCACTGCAGGGGGCGGAGCTCTAAGTTCTGCCGCAATCCGACCCTCCGTTACACGGGTGAACAAAGCAGCCCCGCCCCCTCGCCTTCGGAACCATTCAAGGCGGTGAAAACAACGCACAGAAGACTCCCTGTGCGTTTTCACCGCCTTGAATGGTTCCGAAGGCGAGGGGGCGGGGCTGCTTTGTTCACCCGTGTAACGGAGGGTCGGATTGCGGCAGAACTTAGAGCTCCGCCCCCCTGCAGTGATGCCAGTGATAAGCGTCTCATTGCAAGGCTTTGCCCAGGACCCCCAGCAACCTGGCACCAATACTGCTTGCACAGCTTCCCAAATGCTTGTGTACAAACATATTAGGTGCTATTCACGACTGGAGAAGCAAAGTTCAGTATGGGCAGAGCTTCCTCTATTTTCTTCTGTGAGCTGAAAAATGCTCAGTTTGTTCCGGCGGGATCCCCATGCACACCCAGAGCATTCGCCTCCTTAGAAGAGAACAGAATGCTAAGAGCACATAAGGTGTTTTTCTTTTTTAATTGTTCCCATGATGTGACTTTATCATGCGCACTGCTTACTTTCCAATATATCTTAGTGCTGCAAGCTAGATTCCAAAATTTCCATGTGGTCTTTGGGGTTTACTTTCTGTCTACTTGGTTCTCCCTATGTAGATGCACACATACAAAGAATTACATTGCGTGTATATTTAACAGTGCCAATGAAAAGCAACTTTTTCTGCAGCCTGTGTTGTGGCAGGAGTGATCAGGAGCCCTCCCCTAAGTAAGGGAAATGTGTTCCTTTACCTCCAGGTTCCTTTATCACCAAATCGAAATATGGTTTGCAGTGGCAGTTCCATGTTGCCCCATGGGTTTGTTTGAATGTGTGCCAGCTCTTTGACTGGTGTGGTGAGGGTCTGGGAGGATCCAAGGGGGCATAGCGAAGTCGGGCAGGTGCATAGGACATTGGCAGAGGCTTTGCTGATGATAACCTCCCCCTGCCCGCCCCTGACATGCCTCCCTGCAACCTCAATTCCTGCCCCAATCCTCCTCCTCTCCGCCCCATTACTTCCCCTCCTCACCCACTGCCCACCTCCTGCACCAACGTATGGGCACCCGGGGAGCTAGATGAGTTGCTGCCATGAGGCTGATGCCACTCACCATTTGCGGCAGCAGCCCAGTAGCGCAAAACAGCACCTTACATTTTGCAACGCTGCAAATTGCACTGCGCTGCCAGAATGCAAGTTCCTCATCGCAAATGGGGGATAGAATTGGGCACTAAGTTACCCTTGCTGGAGACTGCAGGCTGGGTAGCAATAAATACACAGCACGGCACAGGCTCCACGACAAACTGTGGGCAGCCAGAGTCCATGCGGGGGTGGAGGTATAAGTAAACATTTAATGTACGTACCTTGCACCACTCCCATGTGGGCCCCTATGGTTCTACTCAGACCTGCACCAGATCTTTAGCTTGCACAAAGGCAAGAGGGTTTGTTGAGACCAAATGGAGAATATTGGCAGAACCATTGCTGCTATCTGTCCTCTGCCTGCCTCTGCCATGCCCCCCCCCCGAGGTCACAATCCCAACCCCGTTCCTCCAACCTCGCTCCAACTGCCAGCTTACCTTCAGTGGGCAGAGGTAGCTGGGTCCAGCAGCAACCCTCCAGCACCACCACCATTTGCAGCAGTTCTAATATGGCCACCACTGGCGCACTAACAATTGTGCTGCCAAATGGCCATTTATGACCACAGAAATGGGTTCCACTGTCATAAATGACCAGTTAGGTTTGGGCTGATCCATTAAGTGTACCTTGCGCCTTAGGGCTGACCTAGGTATTTGTTTCTATCTTACATTAGTGAACCTCTTGATCAGAGGCGTCACTCCAGTGGGGGCAGCACCGTAAGTCGCGCCCGGTCCTAGTCCCATTTAGCAAGCCGGCAGGAGGCGGCCCCGCCCCCTCGCCGTCGGAGCCATTCCCGTGCGGAGAAAGCAATGGGCAGGGAGTCTCTTGCCCACTGCTTTCTCTGCATGGAGTGGCTCCGACAGCAAGGGAGCGGGGCCGTCTCCTGCCGGCTTGCTAAACGGACTAGGATCGGGCGCGACTTACGGTGCCGCCCCCACCAGAGCGACACCTCTGCTCTTGATCTGGACCAGGGTGGCAGCATGGGGGAAGGGGGATTTTAAAGACGTCTCGTATGCCATAGGGACGCTTATGTTTATCAATTAGCCTATTGTAAAATTGGTTTCATTATAATTAGTTTTGCTTAAAGTTGTAGTTTCCAAGAAGAACCTATCGAAAACTTTAAGTGAGGTCTTGCTATACTATATTAGAGAAATCCATTTAAAAAGTTAGTTTCTGCTCTTTAATGCAATTTATGCAGAATGGCAAAAATTAGTACAAAAGAGGGAGGAGGGAGTGGTTTGCTAAATTCCTAACAATCTCAGATTCAAGAGTATGCTCCAGTCTCACAATTGTGAGACAAGTTTGAAAACTTGTGTGCAATGCATTTATTTCTTTAATGTTTACAGTGAATTTGATAGTGCAATCCTGTCCAACTTACACCACCGGTGTAACCAGCGGTGCAGTGAGAACGGGAGGCCCCAGAAGGGAAAGCGGATTCAAATCCCCTCCAAAGGTGGATTCAAAGGAGATTTAAATCTCCCCTCCCCCTTCAAAGCCCTGCCCTCCCCCGCTGGTTACAGTGGTGGTGTAAGTTGAATGGGATTGCGCTGTGACTGATATGCAATGTCCAGTCATGCAGTTCCCTACCTGTGTTCTGAAGTGGTACAAGTTAAAGGTCAAACAAGGTGTTACTTTTTAAACCATTGTTTGCATGGTTTAAGGGGGGCTTTAAGGGGGGCAATATATATATGTGTGTGTGTGTGTGTGTGTGTGTGTGTGTGTTAGGAAGAATATATATTCCTCCTAACCTATAAAACACTTGGCATATTGTTCATATTTTTCTCCAATATATGAAAGCTCTCCATGTTTTCTTTTGTTTTAACATGCCAGCTTTTCCAGATGCTCACATCTGATCCATGTGGGCAGCATGAAATATCTCAACACTGTACATGTTGGTGATTTATGGATTGCTGGGTTTAGGGCATGAACAAATTGATCCATAGTCTCCAGAAATCATCTCTTCAAAGGCTATTTGTGCCTCAAAACACACATGGCAAATTCTCTGGACTTGTCATATTTTCATAATGAGGAACAAATGCTGCTTGATGGGTTTGGATTTAAGTTTTCCTATATTACCTGGGTTTGATGTGGATTTCTGCATGCCAGTTTAATATGTTCAGGGTTGAAGTCTATTGTTTTCTTTTCCCTTGGTCTCAGGAAGACTTCAAAGCAATCCAATGAGAACCAGGCGACCCACATCATACTTACTATGTGGAAAGCAGTCTGGCTCTGCCAGTTTAGAACCTTGAAGACTCCCTCCCTACAGGCAAGGAAGGCTCGAAAGCAGTTTGAAATAGGCATTCAGGCATCATCTTCCCTGTTCCTCTGACTCCGAACTGCTAGGAAAGATGTACTGAATAAAAGATGACAATGGAAGGGGGAAGCCAGGCACGACTTGGCTTGGGCTCTCATTTTCGTCAATGTGCAAAGAAAAGCAAAGGAAAAGCAAAGCAAATGCTTGCAAATCAGTGCAGCACTTTTTC
Organism: Plestiodon gilberti rubricaudatus; assembly: GCA_026170595.1. NCBI lineage: Eukaryota > Metazoa > Chordata > Lepidosauria > Squamata > Scincidae > Plestiodon > Plestiodon gilberti. The sequence goes on along the minus strand of JANXHW010000004.1, from coordinate 48,302,828 downwards.
CCCCTGCAGAGGATGAGAGAGAGAGAGAGAGAGAGAGAGAGAGAGAGAGAGAGAGAGAGAGAGAGAGAGAGAGAGAGAGAGAGAGAGAGCCTTCATAGTTTGGAAAAGATAGAGCCAGGCTCCTTCCCATTTGATGTGTAACATGTAGTATGGCTTTTAGACTTCCACATAGAGTCAGAAGCTGTCCCTTTTCCTGCACTTGTAGTATCTTCCTGTTCTTCTAATGCCCCATTTTATAACCCATTGTGGCTATAAAAAGCCACAATGTTCTCTTGGTCACTTGGTCTAATGCCCCATTTTATAACCCATTGTGGCTATAAAAAGCCACAATGTTCTCTTGGTCACAGCTGTATATCCTTGGGCCCTGTAAATTGTATTCACAGTACTGGCTTCACTGTCCATGTGATTCCAGTAGCCCTATTCAGGTGTTTTCTGTTCACTGAACATGGAGAGAGCAGGTGCAGGAGCATGCAGACACATTCCTTAGCCACAACCCCAGGTGTCCCTGTGTTGAATGCTTGTCTACAAAGGCAAGCACTGAACACAGGAAGAGTTACTGGGAAACCTGTTCAGTGGTGCATGTGTGTGTGTTTGTGTGTGTGGGGAAAGTGGGGAGTGGACAGCATGTTCCTGCTATCTGTCTCCCCAGGTTCAGTGAACATGGAAGAGAATGCCTGAATAACATATAATTATTACGGTGATTACAATTCCCATCCACTATCTTCTCTCTGCCATACTCTGTTGCCTACTCCAACCTTTGTATAGAAAATGCTAGTAGGAAATAAGGAACTCGAAGTTCTTGAGAGTATGTCATATAGGGAGGCACACTTTTCTCTGAGACAGTGCAATATTGTCTACTGAAAGACCGATGGAGCACATGCTCTGCTGGTCTAGGGTGATGCAAATGTGCCATAAGGCACGTTTGCAGCACCAGGCGAGTAGGCAGCGCCGAGGCCAGTGCTACATGCCCCGATTTTGGAGCTGCACCTGCTGGGGAAGGTGAGTTCCCCACTGGATGATGGAGGGGCCTGGGGATGGCAGAACAGGGCGTTCCCGAGGGGAGAGATAGGTTGGTCAGGCCCAGGAAGGGGGAGGGATCATCGGTGGCCTCTTCCGCTGAATCCAATCCCCCTTCCCAGGCCTGACTGCCAATACACAGCCAGCTCGAATGTGCGCCAGCAAAATAGCTGGCGCACATTTGAGTAAACCCATCAGGGCAGCCGGGGCTTCTACTTGGGGTAAGGGGACAAACTTCCCCTTCCCCCGAGGAGAGCTCCAGCTGCCCCGGTGCTGGGTCCTATCTAGATAATATGCAGCATGGGCTCTACACCTGTGCTGGAGCCTAGGTAGTCAGGATTGGGTGGTTAGACTCTCTCTCTCTCTCTCTCTCTCTCTCTCTCTCTCTCTCTCTCTCTCTCTCTCTCTCTCTCTCTCTCTCCATCACTGTCCTCGAGGAGGGCCACTTCAGAATGTTGTTTGCTCTTTTGTAATATTGCTCAGAGCTGGCTCCAGAAATGGAGGAGGTGGATCATCAGTGGGTCCTGGGTAGACCACTCCTAACTTTTGCAGACCCCCCCCCTACTTATACTCGCAGCACAGTCAATATTTATTTTGCTGCTAACAGGGCAGAAGTAGAAGCAACAATGTTCTAGTCAGCTCATGCATTGCGTCCACCATTCCCCCCCCCCACAACTCACCCAACATAGTGCTGTGATTCCCCACCAGCTTGAACAATGTTGCTTCTCCTTCTGTTGTGTCATTCAGGTATGGGTAGGGAAGCTCTCCTACCCAGCTGCCAGCTGAGCCCAATCTTCCCCAGGGGGCCTGGGTGGGCATCAGCAGTGACCACCTCAGGAGCTTCTCAAGGACATTGCCTTCTGACCACAGCCCTACCACTGTTTTTGATTGGTTCCTGAAAATTTCACAAGATCTTACACGATCAGGTGACCCCAAACAGAGATGCAGATACAGGAAAATAAGTTCGCATAAATATCCTCTAGCATGAGGATTCCTTGCAATCAAGCACACCTCTGGGCCATAGTAAAATATACCAGTTTTTTGCCCCCCTTCCAATGCCAGGTCATTGGGACCCTGAGGCAGAACCCTGTACTAGGCTGTCATGGCACAGTCCCCCTTCCACTCCTGATGGCTCATTGAGTGCTACACCAATACCACTGCCACCAGTACTGAGGATCCAGGGGTCAACCTGGCCATATGGGTTCTCTGATGAATGGGAGTTCTTGGCCACTGCCTGACCTGACTGTCTCTTGATGCCCCTTCAAGGCTTGGGTCCTGATGCATCCAACCTGGCTTTGATGTGCTCCAACCACATAAGTGTGCTATTTTACATCATAGTGTCCTCCTACCCTTCCTCAGTTTTGTGTACCAAAGCTTGTGGGCATGTGGCGATAGTTGTTACTGAAACACTTGCGTCAATCTATGTAGCCAGGCTGGCACTGCATCACAAGGCAACTCACAAGAGAAACACGAGTCCTGATATTCTGATGGTACAAAAGTTGTTCCCATCCTAGATGTCCTTCAGACCGAGAAAAATTCATAAGCTTGAACTTTGTGACACTTGCCTGATAGTAACCTTAAGCAAACACTTCCCGTCTGAAAGGCGGCATATCAATAAATTAAGGCAAGACACATTTTATTGTGTAATGTGTATAGTTTATGTAAAACAAAAGCCATAATGTGAACAGAGAAATCGTAAATGAAAATTGAAAGATTTGTGTTTTTTTAAAGATGAATAGGACAGACTGAGATTTTTTTTTTGGGGGGGGGACAATGGACTCAAAATGTATTAATGTGTGTATAGCCATTAGTTCAACAGAACTTCAGCAAACACTATGATGATTTAAGTGTTGTGTAATTTTAGGAACTTTCTTTGGATAATTACTGACAAATTAACTTCAGCATTACAGCACCAACAGATTAATATTTTAGAACTGCTTAAAACCATAAAGAGAATCCACTCCGGTTAAGATAGTTGTGACAGCATTTTTAATGAATATTTGACATTATTAATGTTGCTATTATTTATTTACACAGGGTTGTAGATGTTATAAGATACAGAGACATAAAAGAGAGAGAATATTTGCCTGAAATAATGCTATCTATCACAACAATCTGCTATAGAAGGGACAGTGAGAGAAGGACCCTGGTTCAAGTCAGGATAGAAAAATGTGCTGTGATCCCATTGTCAGAGATCAGGTCCTGTATCCAAATGGCTCCTCTCCCAGGATAGGCTCAAAGTTGTTGTTGAGGTTTTTTTGTATTTGGTACTAGTACAGGTGGGCCCCCATATCCACTGATTCGCTATCCACAGTTTCAGTTATCCACGGATCGTGGGGACCCCCCCAGGCTTTTACTTTTTTCCCAGTAAGCTTCGTTTCTTCCTTAAAGAAACAGGAGAAGCAGCCTCTGGCTGCTTAATACAGGCAAGTAGAACGAGACTAAGTACTAGAGAGGCTCTGCAAGGTTAACAGAAACATGACTTAGTCTCGTTCTACTTGCCTGCAATGGAGGCTGCTTCTCTGTTTGTTTTAAGGAAGATACAAAGCTTGCTGAAAGAAAAATAAGCGCTGGGGGGCAAGCATGGCTGCCTGCAGGGGAGGCAGGGTGGGGGGGCCCTCAGGAAATCATGGAGGGGGTGTTTGCTGTTATCCACGGTTTCAAGTATCCACGGAGGGGCCTGGAACATATCCCCAGCGGATATGGGGGCCCATATTAGTATGTGCTAATATTTGAAAATTGCTATGTTAAAATTATAGGATTTTTCTATTTTCTATTTTATTTGAAAGCAACATTCGTTTGCATTTCAGTGTGATTTTTTTTTTAAAAAAAAACTCATACTTCAGAAACGAAATGCTTAACAGGGCAGCCCTATGCATGTTTGCGTAAGTCCCACTGTGTTCAGTAGGGTGCTGGTGGACAGGTCGATGAAAGTGTCGACCCAGTGTGCGGCGGCTGTGAAGAAGGCCAATTCCATGCTCGGGATCATTAAAAAAGGGATTGAGAATAAAACGGCCAATATCATTCTGCCTTTGTACAAATCGATGGTAAGGCCACATCTGGAGTATTGTGTCCAGTTCTGGTCACCACACCTCAAAAAGGATATAGTTGAATTGGAAAAGGTGCAGAAAAGAGCGACCAGAATGATTCGTGGGCTGGAGCACCTCCCTTATTAGGAAAGGCTACAGCGTCTGGGGCTTTTCAGCCTAGAAAAAAGGCGCCTGAGGGGGGACATGATTGAGACTTATAAAATTATGCATGGGATGGAGAGAGTGGATAGAGGGAAATTCTTCTCCCTCTCGCACAACACCAGAACCAGGGGACATGCACTAAAATTGAGTGGAGGGAGAGTTAGAACAGACAAAAGAAAATATTTCTTTACCCAGCGTGTAATTCATCTGTGGAACTCCTTGCCACAGGATGTGGTGATGGCATCTGGCCTAGATGCCTTTAAAAGGGGTTTGGACAGATTCATGGAGGAAAAGACCATCACAGGTTACAAGCCATAAGCAACCTCCTGGTTTTAGAAGTGGGTTTTCTCTGTGCCAGGTGCAAGGGAGTGTCAACGGGAAACAGGTTATCTTGTTGTCTTGTGCTCCTTGAGGCATCTGGTGGGGCCACTGTGTGATACAGGAAGCTGGACTAGATGGGCTTTTGGCCTGATCCAGCAGGGCTCTTCTTATGTTCTTATGTTCTAGGGCTTCTTTCTGAGGCAGCCATGATCCTTCCACAAAAATCTGGAGCAAATCTAAGTACCCTTCGTAACCCAATCACCATTTTCTGTTGTTGCACACCAGCTACACACTGCCTTATTATGGCTAGTTTGGCAGTATGCAAATATGCCTAAAGCTATGTCTCTACAAGCTAACTTGTCCCATGCTTGGCAAAATCACAAGAGATTTCACCTGAAAATCAAGAATTTGTCACAGAGAAGAAGAAAAAATCTGCTTCATTTCACCATAAAATCATGCCTAAAGGATAAATGAAGATATCAAACGAAAGGCTGGCAGCCAGGATGATGATGACACTATGAAGGGAAACACCTGGAGAAATGGAGGTTCTATGGGATTGTCTCATGGAATAAAGGCACGATCCTTTGTAGATGAAGCCCCTGGGCAGCACGCACTGCCCCTGGGCAGGGTGTCGCACAAGTGCCGTAAAGCACTTGCATGACACCCGGCAAGCACTGCTCGCTCCACCGTCTCCCCGGCCTTGCACCGGCTAGAGCAGGTAAAACCTACTCTGGTCAGGGCAGGGGCGGGGTGAGGGCAGACCGGGTGGCAAGAAAGGGTGGCCATTGGCCGCCCTGGGCCTGGAGGGGGCGGGGATACCAGGGGCTGAGATCCCTGGTATCCAACACTCCCTCCAGGTCCCAGATATGCCAGTTGTGTTGTCATTACTGTGCGCACACATGCGAGTAGGCCCATTGGGCCTACCGCTGCTGACACCGGGGGAAGGGGACGATTGTCCCCTTCTCCCGAGTTGTTCCCGGGCTGCCTTGGGGCAGCCCGGGAACTCGATAGGATACGGCGTCTGGCCCTATAGACAGGCCGCAGCATCCTACACAGGATTGCACTGTAATACTTGTAAAAATCTCGTTGATAAATGGATTTATGTTCAGCCCGCCGATGTAAATGGCCTTGAGTCTATTGAGAAAGGCGGTATATAAATATCGTAAATAATTAGGTAAATAAAGGGACAAAAGTCCTTCTACCTGCCCTTCTGAGCTATTCCCAAATTCAAGCCATATGTTTTCTATGGAAATCTTCAGTTCTAATTTACCATATAAAAGCTAAAGTCTCCATCCGAAAAATACTTTGTTCATGATGACTGACCACTTTTCCCATTAAAGTGTCAATGAAAATCACATTTCAACCAACTCCAGTATAATACCTTTACAGAATTGCTTGCAGTTATGATTGCTCACATACAGTTAAATGTGTTGTGAGTGTGTCTATTGTAATTGTGTGGTTACATATGTCCATTGTATTGTACTTAAATGGCAATTTGACTGAATAGAATATATCTTTCCACTTGACTCTATGCATTCCTTGTGAATACTGACAACTTGACAGGCTTTTAACTTCTCATCAGAGCGATAGCACATGTTGATTATGCGTATCATAGAAATCTAGCCATAATATCTTTTTTAGCAAGGAACATATGGGGCTCATAGGAAATCCTTCTGGTTCTCAATTCTTCATATTGCTTGGTTCAGTGTTAGTTATATGTTGATGAAATAACAAGGGCAAAGACTTGTGGATATCAAATATCTTATGGCACTTTAGAAATGATACTTGCTTTGGCTTGATCACTAGTTTCAATGTCCCCAATCCAGCTGATATGATGGGTACACTGAAACTAATGATCAAGTCAAAACTAATGCCCAAATTCTGTAGACTCGTAATTTCTGTGCCTTTCATGGCTATTACTAGACTGTTAATCTAGTGATTGAATCTTGCTAACTTCAGCTGATACAGGGCCTAATCCTATCCAATTTTCCAGAGCCGTTGTAGCCACAATGCAGGTCAGAAGTAAGGGAACAAACATTCCCTAACCTTGAAGAGGCCTCCCCCACCACAGGATGCAGTGCAATGGAATGAGGAAGGGGTATGCAGAATATGCAGATGGGGATGGGGAGGAGGGTGGATCAGGCCCAGGAAAGGGACGAGTCCGCCAAATCTTCAAACCCTTCCTGGGCTCGATCCGCTTTCATGGGTACACGTGGACTTGTGGCAGCAATATCGCTGACATAGGTCCAAGTAGATCCACCGGACTGGCAGGGGCCTTCAGAGGCCAAAACTCCCCTGCAGGATGGAAAAGGATGAAAAAAGGAGGCTGCCAGAGGCCAAATCTCCCCTGCAGGATGCAGAAGACACCACATTGGCATTGCTGCATCGCCATGTGGGGAGTTAGGTAGGATTGGGCTGCTAGTCTATGACAACAAAAACAATGGAGTTCTTTACAATGGAGTCGCTTCAAAGAGTAAGATGGTAACTGTTATTCTAGTGCAGGGGTTCTCAACCTTTGGAGGTCCGGGTACCCCTTATCACGGTCCAATTTTTTGAAGTACCCCCTGCTAATTAACTGCTAATTAATTGGATTAATCAATTAATTAATTAGGTAATTAATCATTAAATAAAAAGTACTAAAACAATTTTAAAAGTGAAGAAATGTCTTATTTAACTCTGTGTGTGAGTGAGTGAGTGAGTGAGTGAGAGAGAGAGAGAGAGAGAGAGAGAGAGAGAGAGAGAGAGAGAGAGAGAGAGAGAGAGAGAGAGAGAGAGAGAGAGAGATATGCAAGAATCTCTTTTTTCTCCAAGTCAAACTTCCCAAAATCACCTCCTCCCTCCCCCACCCCACCAAAGTACATTTTCCAAAGTACAAAAATAAGCCCAAAACCAAAATCAGAGAGATAATAATTTTTTTTAATTTTAAAAATATTTTTAAATTATTTTTAAAAATAATTATCCGAAAATAATTAAAATTTAAAATCCATGTTAATTAACACTTAATTAGCTGCTAATGGGGCAGATAAGGGGCAGGGCTTGGCGTACCCCCAGCAAGAGGTCCGCGTACCCCTAGGGGTACCCGTACCACACGTTGGGAACCTCTGTTCTAGCGCATTCCTCTGCAGCTTGAATTTTAGGTGGAATTTTGCACATCTGCTAAATTGTATTGTGAAGTAATAATTCACCAAGTGTACTCATATACCTTCCTGTAAGGAAGATGGTGTAACTTTCAGGCCAGGGACCGGGGTGTGTGTGTGAGGGACAACTGTATGTGTATATGGATTGCATTCACACGTTGGAGTGGCATCAAGGGTCAGCCAGTTTGGTCACTAGACTAGTCAAGGACCCGCACTCATTGGAGGACCCACCAGGCCAGGCCAATCCCCGAAGCCTCAATACGATGGTGGTGGTGGTAGTATCCTGTGTGCCATGAGGAGGTGGATGAGGTTGCTGTAGAGGGCCCAGTGCAGAAGTTTGCCCAGGACCTCCAACAACCTGGTGCATATAGTGTCATCATAGGTCTCCTATTGGAAATAATGCCTCAGTTAATTTGGTAGTGCATGCAAGCTACAGTAAAGGATAGAGAAGGGAGAGGAAGGAAAGACGGATCCATTCAGTGCAATGCTGATTCCCTCTTATGCATATAGCTGCATGAACTGTGCCCAATCAGGATGAGGCAAGAAGTGCAGCACCACAAATGAGCAATCAATTTGCTTCCTAGTTGTTAACAAGGCAAAATAAAAAGCGAAGCAATGAAAATATCCTCTATTGTTTTTTGCCTATGATGTTCAGCTATATTACTCATTTTGCAAAGTGACGATTGTTATTTATACCCATTCATTGCAAACTCAGTTACTTGCTCGTGAGTCTTAGTGAAATCAAGGAGGCATTCATGTGAGGAGTCAGGGAAACTGCAGCTTTTTCTTTTTTACTGTACTGCAAGACATATTTAATGCTGGCACCTTGTTTGGACAAACAAAACCTGGGGAAGGAGAGATAATGAGATTTGCCACCAAAGTTAGTGTTCACGTCACATACACTTGGAACAGTGCTAGTAAAAAATGAACTATTTCTTTCCACCTCCCTGCAAACTCAGAAAACTATTTTCTTCAAACTCAGTCCCAAGTCTGTTTTGAGCCCTGTAACGACACTGATGATGTCATTGGGAGCACAACAGGGTCAAATTCAATCCCTCCCACAGGCCCCCATAAATATAAACACCCCTCACTCACTCGTCCATGTGTGCCTCCTCCAAAGTCCCTTCCCCATCTTAGCTTTCTTGTGACTAATGTCAGTAGTAATATAAACTACAATTCCCATTGCTCCTTGCCTGTGGTCTGCAGCTGGTACAGGGTACCAAGCATCAGGAAGGGAAAAGGGGGAAAAGAGCTCTTCATTCTCTATTTGCTGCCACTGTAGCTACAAGAAAGGAAGGAAGGGTGGAAAAACAAAGGGTAGATGGGTCAACGTATGGATAGAAGGGGGGACTGAAGAAGGGAGGCCGGACTGAAATTCTTCTCCAGGTCAGATTAAAATCCATATTTTAATCCTTGCTAACTGAGCAAGAGGCACTTTTTCAATGGGTGATCCTCTTATATTTAGCAGGGGGGAAATAACTGCCCCCCTTTCACCCCAGCACAGTGTCTTTTCTGGTGGCTGTTTGCTGGTGGTCTTCTGCATCTTTTTTAGATTGTGAGCCCTTTTGGGACAGGGAGCCATTTAATCATTTGATTTTGTCTGTAAACCGCTTTGTGAACTTTTTGTTGAAAAGCGGTATATAAATACTGTTAATAATTATTAATAATAATAATATTTTTTTGTTTGGCTCAGACCTAGGCTTACCAGACATCCCTGTCCGCCCAGGACAGTCCCAGTATTACCGGGTCCATCACAGCAGGTCCCGGGAGGTCCCTGGCAGCCACAACAGCAAAACATTATTATTATTTTCAAAAAATGGCCGCCACCATGTAAAAAACATGGCCTCCGCCATTCCTCCCCCGGATTGCCGCGCAAAAGCAGCTCAGGAGCCCTTTGTTCTGAAGGGTTCCCAGGCTGCTTGTGCGCATGCGTGCAGCTCTCAAAAGCTGCACACATGCAAAAGAGTGGCCCGAGAGCCCCAAGGGTTTCCAGGCCAAGACGCGTGCATGCGCACGACTTGGCCAGGAAACCCGGCGCCTGGGTAAGTTACTTCAAAAATGGCGGCGGCGGCAGCGAGGAGCAGCAGCCGCAGTGGGTGAGAGAAAATTTTGCTCTCGTTGGCTCGGAGGGGCGAAAGCGGGCGATCCGGCCAGGTCGGGCTGGCGAGAGCGACCAAGCGAGCCGGCGAGAGGCTCTCGCTGGATCGCTCAGCCGCTCTCGCCGCTCCAAGGTGGAGCTCAGAGCGCTGAGAGCGAGCGATCCGGCTAGGCCAGTGAGAGTGATTGAGCGAGCGGGCAAACGGCAGGTGGCAAGTGGAGAGCGACCGAGCAGGCGGGCGAACGGCAGGCGGCAAGCGGTGGGCGAACGGCAGCAAGGGTAGCAATGCGGAGGAAGGGCACGACGAGGGACAGGTAAGTCAATTGAATTAATTAATTTTAGGGGTTAAAATAAATAAATAATTAAAGAATTCAGACTAAATTTCAGACTTTAATTTTTTTTAAATAATTAAAAATTTCGGACCCCATATGTTCCTTGCTAGACTGGTGGAGTGCTTTCTCTGTCGGGCTTTACTTGCACAGGATTGCACTGTCACTATTGGACCTTTTGTTAGTCACTATTGGAGAATGGGGGAGCAGCCACCAAGACTCTCTTCACCTGTGCCTCCACTGTTTGAACTTGCCATAAGTAGTGTTCTACCAAGGCAGGGGCCACGCCACTTGTCTAACTGCAGGCTACCATGGAGTAATGTACAAAGTGGGGAATGAAAATGGGTAGATGAAGTGCACTGATAAGGATCCCCCCTAATTTCTAATGAAAACCATTCACAGCCTCACCCATTTTGCCTAGACAAAGAGTCACGAAGCCTATTGATAAGTAGCTATCAATGAAAAGAAAACTGCCTTAATTAATTAATCGATTTAGATTTACTACCCAGGAAATATCGCACATGCTTTCCTCACTTAATTTGCACTCTGAAGAAAATTAAAATCCCAGCCTTAACCATTAAGGGAGTGCTCTGGTAAACCCAGTTCTCTGCATAGCTCTTTCTACCTAGTGCTTTACTATAAATGGTTCCAATTTGCATTACATAGAGGGGTTAGGGATTTTTTGGTTTGTTCTAATCTCTCCCCTTGTGATAAATTATGAATGATATTCATATCCTTTGGGTCAGAGGCAATGATTTTTTTTTGGGGGGGGGGTTGCAATCTCAGTGGATTATTACTTTGGAGACTTTTTAATCCTGCATCGTTAGAATACTTCACAGACGTAGCAGTGAAACTGTCGGTATCACTTCATTAGCTCTAAGATGGGGAGCTTTATATAAGTATGCCTAAAACCTTGGCTGTAACATCCTCCTCAGGGTATATTAACATTGCAGGATTTTACAACATTTCAGGACTAATTTCCTTTTGATTCAGATTCTTTTTCATCATGGAGAACTTACCCAGTTGCAGACGCCTCTCTTAAGAACGCTGTAAACGTTCGTCGAGAACTTGAGGGTCCAAAAGAAAGGCAGGTCTTTGCTTATTAAGCAAGCCAGTTGGTGTGTGTGTGTGTGTGTGTGTGTGTGTGTGTGTGTGTGTGTGTGTGTGTGTGTGTGTGTGTGTGTGTCTGTGTCTGTGTCTGTGTCTGTGTCTGTGTCTGTGTGATTGATTGATCTGATGAACCACAGTTTTGGCCTTTTTTGAAGCCTATGAGACCTAAGCTCCTTCCAATCAATATAATTCCAGTGCCACAAAACTGTCCTAGGTCATGCTCCCCTGGCATGCACTCAGCACCGCATACAAGTCGCATGTGCAGACAAATGTGTCCTGCATCCATATAAAAGAAAGTTTGTCAAGTAACACCATGCCCATTAGTGCCATGGGACAGAGGCGTCTCTACAGGGGGTGGTGGTACCGCACGATTCTACTCTGCATTACGAGGAGACCCCACCTCCTCGCCATCGGAGCCAATCAGAGCGGTGAAGGCAATGCTTCTTTGTTGTCTCCTGCACGAGTCTCCTGCATGGTGCCTTCACTGCTCTGAATGGCTCTGACGGCAAGGGGGCGGGTCCACCTCGTAACGCAGAGTAGAATGTTGCAGTACTTTCAGTCCCGCCCCTCCTGTAGTGATGCCTCTGCCGTGGGAGGCCCAGTGTAGAGCTTTGCCCCAAGGGCCCTCAGCAACCTAGTGCTAGCAGCACTGGAGACAGATGTCAGTATTGGTATAATCCAAAATCAATGAAGGTGGGCATAATTGTTCTTGCTCCACCATGCCACTATTCAACCTCTGTTTTTATTAATTCACATCAGAGCTAAAACAAATTACTCCCAGTTTAAAGACACTAACAGTGCAATCCTATGCATGTTTACTCAGTACTCAGTTCCATAGAATTAACAGGATTTACTCCCAGGTAAGGCTGTAATCCTATACACACTTTCCTGGGAGCAAGCCCCTTTGAACACAATGGGGCTTACTTCTGAGTAGACATGCATAGGATTGTGCCTTAAGTGTGTTTAGGATTGCAGCCTTATTCTTGTCACTTCCTGGCTTCTCCCGGTATGGACAGTACAGGATTGAAAGTTAAAAATTTACGACCCAATCCTCTGCCGGCTGGGTGCTGGTGTACAGTGTGTTGTGCCAGCAGAGGCTGCTTTGCGACAGTCGGAAAGCAGCCTCCGCTGATACTCGCTGCTGGGCCACTGGCAGCAAGGCTGGAGTGACCTCCCACGCACTTCACTAGGATGCGCCAGACCAGGTAAGGCTGTGCAGGGGTTGGGAGGGAGGCAGAATGAGGAAGGGGTGGTGACAGGGGCATGGAGGAGGGTGGATCAGACCTGGGAGGGGGCTGGTTTGGCAGTGGCAGTGCATGCCGAATCATGACCGAATCATGACGCCCTTTCCAGGCCTGATCTGCTTTCCCGGGTTTACTCAGATTTGCGTCAGTAATTGAGCTGGCACAGGTCTGAGTTGACCCATGAGGACAGCAGGGGCTTACTCCGGGGTGAGGAGGCATCCAGTGGCCAACCCCCCCCCCTCACAGCATACAGCAGACACTGCACCGGCATAGCTGCATTGCTGCGCAGAGATGAGCAGTCCAATCTAGCCTAAGATGCGGCGGCCGGATAAAATGGCCAGCTGCTGCACCCTTGGCAGGATGCGGCCCTAGTCAGGATGTAGCCCTTCATTGATTTTGGATTACGCTCATACCCTTTCACCGGTGTAAGCCCCAGAGGCCCCAATGGACGGATGTGCACCAGCTCTTTAGCTGGCAAACATCTGGGGAGGCTGTATAAGGCCAGTCCAACCTGGAAAGGGGACATGGTTTTCCGAAAACCGGAAATGGCCGAAAATGGCTATTTAGCACCGAAATGAAGATCGGGGAGGCCTGCAGAGGGTCATGCAGGCCTCCCAGAAGCCCCCAGAAGCCCCGATAAGGCAAAACCTTTTTTCCCCAATTTTTAGCTCCATAGGATGCATGCGTCCTATGGTGCGATGCGTCCTATGGAGCGAAAAATACGGTACTCAAAAGGACACCAAAAGAATCCATTCAAAAGGGCATTGAAAAGCATCAAAATAACAGATGAACTCAATAAAGATGGTAAAACACCTTACAAATTAGAAGTGTTGTAGTGCTAATGATGATTAATAGTAGCAGCAACAGCAGACTTGCTACCAACCTTTGGATAAACATTGTCTTCAGCACAGTCCTTTTCTTCTGCATTATTTTCTGCATTATCTTCTTACCTCAAATGTTATGGCCCAATTCTATCTGGGCCTTGAACTGATGGAACATGCCCTCGATCAGTGCAATGTTCGGGCCATTGTGTGCAGGTAGCCTTGTGTGTGCGCCAATGGAGTGCAAATCCCCTGCCAGAGCAGGTAGGTCAGTGGAGGGCGCATTCTGTGGTGTTCCAGGGGAGGATTGGGGAGGGGATCGGGACTGGCCGAGGGCTTGTCAAGGGCGCACTGAGGGTGTATATCTACTGCTGATTTCTTACGTACCTGACCCATTCTCAACATGACCCACATGGATTTACACCTGCCAAAGAGCTGGTGCACATCTGACTAGGCCCATTGGGGACCAGTCAGCAGCAGAGTATGTAATTTTTACTTATCTCTCCATCACTGTCTAGTCCCTGGCAGGCCCATAACGTGCAGCGGAGGCTGCGCCAACACTGCTGCATGCTCTGGGCTAGGCCAGGATAAGATTTAGCTGTCAGTGTGTATTAAAATCAGAACCAAATATATGCATATAAAATCAAAGAGATGGCAGTTGTAGTGCTTGAACCATTAATTAATTAATTAATTAATTAAATACTGTAGGACCTTCTATTATAGGCTGGGAGACTATTCCACCATTGAACCTTTCTTTCTTGTTTCTTTCTGTTTCTATGTTCTGTCCATCAGCGAAGAAGTATATTTGACCAACTGCAGTAAAAAGTTATTAAAGGCCCAATCCTACCCTCCATGCTGATGCAGCTGCGCCAAAAAGGAGCACACTGTATCCAGCGGGGGGGGGGCAGATTGAGAAGCTTCAGAAGGGAAAGGGAAATTATTTCCCCTTACCTCTCTGTAAGCCTCTCACTCCTCAATGGGTCCCCTTGGATCTACGCTATAGCTGACGTACATCCGAGAAGAAAGGGGCGGGAATGCTACTAAAAGAGGGGATAGGATCTAGTGCACACCATCACCACCAGATCCACCCCCTCCCACAGCCTCCCCACCCTTGTTCTTCCCCCCTCTACACCCAGTTTCACCAGCTCCCTGCCCCCTCCCCACCAACCACTGCCCCCACCGCTGCCTTACCTGCTCTGGTAGTTGTGGCAGGAACCGGCAACAAATGCAGAGCGCTGGCAGCAGAACTACCAACGGAGGGGTCCGTGAGCTCTCGGTGGCCATTTTGCGACAGCGGAAATGTTGCATGTTTGCGACAGCTTTCCACTGTTGCAATGCTCTCCGGCTGGCATCCCAATCCCGGATTGGATTGGGCTGAAAGAGTTATTGCTTCTGGAACTCTATACAAAACCAGCCTCTCAAAATTTAAAAAACAGGCCCACCTAATACTGTGCATGAGGATCATACTATGCTTCTTGAGAAGAGTATAAATGTTGAACTTGGCTTATCTTGTTATTTTCGCTGTGGACTATAACAGGCACAGCAATAATGCACACAAATGAAAATGGAAGTTAATATAGTGGAATGTCTGAAATGCTCTTTTAACCAGACTGATGTTAGTGGGAGCACAACTATTAAAATGTCCAATTAGCGGTTCACAATGGAGAGTAATCCTGCACTCTTCCAGCGCACCAGAAAAAAATTGGAAAATGGCATTCATATTTCAAAATCCTGACATATCCAAAAACACATGCATAATGGCTTTTTCATCTAAAAAGGCAATAAAAATTGGCACAACGGGTTAGGCAGGGTGTTGAAAATGACTTGTTTTATATTTGACGGCATTAGAGAAAAAAAGCTAATAAAAGCTTAGAATGTGACACAGTATAATCGTTAAATATAGACTTAATTTGGCTGGTAATTAACCCTGGAATATTACACTAGGGGCAATCTAGGAAAACTAGCACAGAAAAAGAAAATACAGGCAGAGGCACACAATATAAAATTTTAGGTGCGTAACCATCAAGACACAGTTGACCAGTTTGGATTGCCATTTAAACCCTTTCCCTTCGCTGTTTTATCCAACAAAGGCTGAAAGAGCAGGCTGCTAAAGACTGCGGCAGAGCCATTATCATCTGTTCATTTTATTTCTATTGCCAATTATCCTTAATTATTGGAAACTTTTTTCCGCGCATAATGGTTTCTGAAATGTTAGTATGCTCATTAAATTGAAGCAGTAGCTTAAGAAAAAGATTTTGATAAGCTCCGTTATGTTATAGCTTTCCATTCACAGCATTCCATCCTCTGTTAATTTCAAATCCATCTTCACGCAATATTTACAGAGATTCTCTCTCTCTCTCTCTCTCTCTCTCTCTCTCTCTCTCTCTCTCTCTCTCTCTGCCTTGCTCTGTGTCTCTTGAAGGGAAGAGGAACTGTAAGGCAAATTTCCCCCTAAAACACAACATACCGTATTTTTCGCTCTATAAGACGCACTTCCCCCCCCAAAAAATAGGGGGGGAATCGTGCGTCTTATGGAGCGAAGATGAAAAAAAGTAAAAAAATACTTACCGGGGCTTCGGGGAGGCCTGCGCGGCCCTCTGCAGGCCTCCCCAATCTTCATTTCGATGCTAAATGGCCATTTACAGCCATTTCCGGTTTTCGGAAACCGGAAATGGCCGAAAATGGCCATTTAGCGCCGAAATGAAGATCAGGAGGCCTGCAGAGGGTCGTGCAGGCCTCCCAGAAGCCCCCAGAAGCCCGGGTAAGTCAAAACTTTCCCCCCCGATTTTTAGCTCCATAGGATGCATGCGTCCTATGGCGCGATGCGTCCTATGGAGCGAAAAATACTGTAGTTAGCTAGTTAGTGATAAAGAACAGACCTGGTCTGATAGAATTCCAGTTTAGCTGCGCACACAAAGCAACGAGGCTACCATCACAGCTCCAATTTGTATTGTTCATACACAGCCTGCTTTATTCATTCTCAAGTTAGCTCCCACCGCAGCCCAAGAGGTTTGCAATGGGCTTACGGCTCACTTCCCAAACCATCTGGAATAGCAGTGCCAGTGTGTCAGCACAGCTTCAGCAGTGAGTGAGCCCCAGTGACAGGAGAATCGGAGAAACCACACTGTGTATGTGGCACTGGCAGGCAACTCCTTGCCAAGGAGGGGGAGAGGATGATAAGGAGAACATGCTGGAACATTTGCAAGATGAGCAGGAAAGAAGTGAGGAGAATCAATATTTCTGTTGGGCAGCAGAAAGCCAGTGTCCTCCACACAAACCTCACAGAAGATGTGCAATGACACTAACAGCGCGATCCTGTGTAACAGCAGATGCACCTATGTAAGTGCACTTACACTGGCATAAGTGCACTTATACTGGTGCATCTACTGTTACACCGGTGCAAGGTTACACAGGATTGCGCTGTAATGGCCCAACCTATCCACGCGGTATGCTGATATTGCATATAAGCTATGTCATATTACAGTACTATATTTTATCCACTGTGAAGCTGACTTAGATTAGTTATACACCACGGTCAAATAAAATGATTGCCCTTTTAGAGTCAACAAGTGAGGCAGTGCTCGTTCCTCTTAAAGCTACTGGAACCAGATTTTAGCTAGTCTTTGTGTAAATCAAAATGGAAAGTCTCCTTGATTTCTAACCCCCACCTTTAGGAATTTCTGGGAACAGTGCTTGAAGGAGTTGCATTGTTTTTTTGCTTTTGTTTTCATTTTCCTGGAGCAGACTATATGAAACTCGGATAACCGAACTGGAACGCACCCATTCAATCACATAGTTCTGCCACAATCATATTGAAGCAGGAGATCTGGCACTGAAACACTACACCACCTAAAGCCCATTTATTGGGCTGCTAGTAGTAAGTGTAGTGGTCATATTACATACTACAGTACTTGGTACATGTGTGTTTAATCTCAAAGTTTTGGATTACACTGAGGTTGCAGACTAGAGTTGTGGCCCAATCCTATCTAACTCCCTTCTGCTGCATCCTGCAAGGGAGTTGTGGCTGCTGCAGGTCTCCTTGGGGTAAGGGATCACTGGGGTAAGGGAAAAGCCCCAGCAGCCACTATGTGGAAACTCAGAACTGCACCAGCTCAATCGCTGGCACAAGTTCACGTTGCATCGGGAAGGTGGATCAGGCCCAGGAAGGAGGTTGGGATTCGGTGTGTGCCGCCACCAATCCCTCCCCTCTCCTGTGCCTGATCAGCCCTCTTTCCCACCCCCATCACCGCCCTGTTCTGCCCACCCTGTTCAACCCCCTCCCCATCTCTCTCCAACCCCCTGTACTGGCTTACCTCCTCCGGTGGGTGGGAGAGGAGCAGAGGCTGGCACATCATTGGGTAAGGTGGTGGCTTTTGCAACGCCACCTCAAGCATCAGGAGGATGCCTCACTCATTGACTCAAAAAGGGCAATATTTTATTTGACCTTGGTGTATTTGAAGTCATGATAAAGGTATTGCCATTGGGCAAGTGTAGAGGGACTTTCTTCTGTAGCTTAGCTGAGTCTCTGCTTTGTTTCTCTAAATACAGATGAAGATCACATGAGTGTTTATCAGGTTGATCAGCTTTGTACTTTCCATTTAGTAGAGAAGATAACACTTCCACTTTTCTTCTCCAAGAATCAGAGGAAATATGGTAATCTCGGAAGACATTTTTTCCCCTGTGACGTACAGCAAGACAGGCTAAGAAGTCTGTATGTCATCCAGTTTTACAATATTACCAGTGCAATTTTGCAAGCCCAAGACATCCAGTTACGTTCTTTGACTAAGGTTAAAATTAACACCTGGACCTTTGAGCAGCTCCACTAGTAATTGGGCCGAAGTGTCTCCCGGTTTAGATTTCCCCAATGCTAATCATCGCCTTCAGTAACAACTCTGGATTAGAAACTGGCTGACATGCGGGAAAGTGTAATTCAGCGTGCTTTTCATCTGATACTCTGGCTCTGCTGAACTGACAGTAATAACAACTTATTTTTGTCAGTAAACTAAGCAGATATGATTAGGTCGACACATGGGGTAAATTTCATAGCAGCGCATAGGGTTTTAGCCATGCTTCTGTCATTAAAGTCAATAGAAGTTGGGCAGCTAAAACCTCGGGCAACACTTTTTGACAATTGATACCACAGGGAGAAGATAAGTGAAGTAATAAAATGCCTTTTTCTTCTCTCTGAAATTTAGTGCCTATGAAAGTTGCCAGACTGACAGCCCTGGAAAGAGAAATTCTCGGCTATATTTATCCTCACAACATATACAGGTTAGGCAGGAGAACTTCCCTTCTGATTTTCTGACTTTATTTGTACCTCATGTTGCCTGTTCCTGTAGCATTACATTTGCAACCCAGAGTCGGTGACACCGCCTCTTTCGGTTAGGGATGTCTTCCCATTCTTCCTGCCCTGTCGTCTCCTTGGCCTCTCTCTTCTCAGCATTGCAGAAGCAGCTTCACTTACTCGCTTTGCTTTGGCAGAGGAGTGCACTTCTTTGTATCTTTTCTCCTATGATTTGTCGTTTCTTCTTACGTCAGGATCAGACTAGACACAGTGATGATCACACTTTTAAATCTTGTGCTTGGGACTAGCCATATCTCTTTCTTCATGAAAAGCAGCCATAGGAGACAATCTGAATGGGAACCACAGGCCAAGGGAAAGGGAACAACAATTCGCGCTCACCAATTTGAAGCTCTATGGCGCTTGCCGGAGCCGCAACAAGAAATAGGTGAACCCAATTTGTTGCTTTTCAGGGTATATATTGTTGCCCTCGCTGTCAAAAATGAAGATGAGAGATGCAGAGCATAGACTAAATGGTGGGCAAGAACTTTATTCATTAACACATGTCTTATATGCAACATTGTTAACGAGTTAATGTCAGCCTCCCCCAAATCAGTGTGTGTCTACATTCTACTTGAATAAGAAGGTAGAGAGGAAGATGCAAGCCAGGAAGCTGGCAATGAAGAACAGCAGGGAACAGCTGCAATCACTCATCTGATGCTTGGAGACAGGGTCGGGTCATCTGTTGCCTAGGCTAGGAGACACTGTTGCCTAGTTCTCACCTTAGTAGCAAGTACTGCATGTGCACACTGAGTGTTGGGGTGGTATTATTTAACTAGTGGGTTTTCTTTTTACATTTCAATGGGAATAATGTTGTGATCCTTAGTTCATTCCATGTACTGTGTCTCATGTCTTCTGGGATGTGGGGAGCAAGTATAGGGCATTTATGTAGAATTTGTGTGTTTTTCACGATTCTTCGTACAGATGCATGACAAGAACAAAATTAAGAGAACTCACTAGTATTGTTTTAACAATTGCCAGAAAACTACTTTCTTTTTTATCAAGTTTTCATCCTTGACGTCATAGTCCCACTACTTATTTGAAGCGTTATAAGAAACTCTAGTTGATTTCTTTTAAACTTGAGATAACTAAGGATGATATAATGCAGTGGTGAATGTAAAAATAAAGAAGTAAATCAATAACAACTCTACCCAGGGTACCTTGCCGCCACTGGAGTTGCCACTCTGCTGGTGTTGGGTGTAAGGCACTTTTGTGGCACCCATGGAGTAAGTGGCACCAGCTTCAGGGTTGGTGCTGCTCACTCTGCCGCCAGATCCAGACCACACCACTGGATACAGGTAAGACCTGCGCTGGGTGGTGGGAGGGCGTGGGGAGGGAGGGCCAGGGTGGCGGGGGAAGGGGCAATTGGCAGACCAGGACAGGGAGGCAGGTGGGGATATCTGCGACACGCTTCGTTGATATCCTAACCCCCTTCCTTGGTCTGGTCGGCGTTACATTGTGTCCCTAAATTGTGCCAGCAAAATAGATGGCACACATCTGTGGAGGCCCATTGGAGCCGCTGGATCTTATACCAGGGGAAAGGGACAAGATGTGTTCCCTGAGATGTGCCCCAGCTCCGCTGGCACAGTTCTGATCCTGCTAAGGATGCAGCGGCCGCTGTTTAGGCCAGCCAGTGCATCCTACGTAGGATTGCGCTGTAATTGATCCTCCTTGGATCCTCCAAGGCTCTTGAGACTGGTTCTAGCTCTCCCTCTGACTCTCACTTACCCTTAGGTAAGTGTAAACACCAAATCCCTACTCCTACTTTGTTACCCTTGCTATGCTTTTCAGTTGTGGCCAACTGGCACACATCATAGGGCTGAACCCATCTTAGGGAAAGTCAGAGGTAGGCTAAAAAGCTCAATTCCAATGGCCAATCAGTATTGAAGCAAAAAATTCCTACCCAGCTCCAAATGGCAGCCAGCTAATCTCAGACTATGCCAATGGATCAGTGGGTTGGGTCACACTCTCATCCAGCATTGGATTGGCCCAGGTGGAAGCTAGGTGCATGTCCATGGCCCCGCCCATAGTGATCCATGCACCAATCAGATGCCAACCCATCTCTTGCCTTGTACAGTTGGAGACCTGGCATCCCCCCACACCCCACGTTGTTTTTTGGTTGTAATACATAAGCCAACACAGTCCAATTCATACTTGCGGCCTCTTGAAACAGGACTGCATGTGCTCAACTCAACCTGGCAAATCATTTGTGCAAAGCAGATTTTAACCGAAGTAGAAACATTCCGAAAAGCCGTTGTGTTCATGTATTTAAAATTACCACATGGATATCTGTGTATAAATGGTAAACACGATATGATATACCCACAAGGCTCTCCTCCAAGTAGCTATCCAGGCAGTAAAGTAGTCATATCGAAGACCAAATGGAGTCACAGTTCTGAGATTGTTGCACTTGTGCTTTTCCGGGAGTCATTTGTAGACTGCTGTATAAGCATGCAAACTGTGCACCTCAACTTC
This sequence comes from Plestiodon gilberti rubricaudatus, assembly GCA_026170595.1. Lineage (NCBI taxonomy): Eukaryota > Metazoa > Chordata > Lepidosauria > Squamata > Scincidae > Plestiodon > Plestiodon gilberti. The sequence continues at coordinate 48,281,744 of JANXHW010000004.1, read as the reverse complement.
TTTGAGTAAGCTCCGCTGAACACAGCGGGACTTACTTCGAAGTAAGTACACATAGAATCTTGTATTTTTGTACATAGTTTCAACGGTCTTTGGAGCTGGCTGCAACTGGTCATATACCTATCCTTGTTTCCTCAGAAATTCGGATGAGGGAACTCCTATCCCCACTTCTTTGGAAAACAGCTCTCTACATTTCATGAACACAGGTCTGTGTCTGGTCCCCTGAGAAAGTCCTGGTTCAGTGAAGTTGCATCACAGGTAGTTGTTTTAACTTCTTGTCCTTTTTTGGATTGTGAGCTGCTCCGAGGAGGATCCTGCATGGGAGGAAAAAGTGGGACAGATTTTTTTTTTAAATAAACAAACACACACAGAGAGAGAAGAAGATGCTTCTTTCTAAGCTGGAGAGTGCATGACGAAGGGTGTTGTGAAGAGTGTACTGATATAAATGAATAGCTTTGTTTATCTGTTGTGCAGAATGCAATGTTGTCTGAATGTTGTTTTTCGGAAGCTGATATGGCAGAGATCATAAATGAATGATTGAGTTTTGATGCAGCAAATGTTTCAGCAGATGGTTGTTTATTTTGCATTCCTTTCCACCCCTTTTAAGTTTGAAATTCCTACCTTTTTTTTTACATTTAGCTATCATTAGCCAATAATTACTGACTTGATAGTTTTATCACTTGATAAATGTACAATCCAGCCTGCACTTATTTATTACCCATGGCTTACTCTTTAGATATCTCTCTACCTCTCTATTGTATTCTATGGATTTATGCTATATTTCTCCAAGCCCTTCCTCTTGCTTGGCATAATTGGAAGAAGGCGGGAGCACCTCCTTATTTAGATTTTGTTTAGAGAATTCAACTTAAATATTGTTAAAGTCTTTCTTTCACACTTCAGTGATTGAATGTTGTCTCCATATGTAAAACAGGAGGGAACTGAAGTTTGCAAAATACTGTTTTGGTTAATATTTAATGGGCTTGGCAAGGAATACATGTAAAACGAAGCTATTTTCGCAAGCTTTTGGGAGAGAGATTGACTCATTGCAAGTGATTCCTTTCTCTTTTCAAACCAAGGTACCCATGTAAGGGAGTTGAGATTTAGCTGCCAAGGATGACTCACTGGAGATGGGAAAGTTCTTGATATCTTCATCTACACTGACCTGAATGCTCCTGAGCAGAGACGTAACCACGGTGGAGCGTGTGGTTCACTCGAACCAGGCGCTCGGGCGGGCGGGGCAGTCACTGATGTTGTGTTGGCCCGCCCACACTCCTTGGAGCCCGTTACGCTCCGAAATGAGTGCAAAACGGGCGGGGGCGTCGACGTGATGCGAGGGGCGCATCGATGTCACACGACGCAGGCCCCGTCCCCACGCGCCAGGCGCCGGGAGAGCGCCCGACATTTCTGCTCCTGAGTATGCTCACTCAGGCACATTCTTTCCTGCCAGTGTGCACAGGTGTTGTTTCCTATGGCTTCCCATTGAATGGATAGAGTTGGGATGCTGGAAGATTACAGTTCCTGTACACCCTGGCAGGAAATTATGCTCTTGAACCTTTAAAGTCTCTTGTTTCCCCACCTTTGCCAGAGGTAAGTTAACTTGGGAGCAGAGCCTCTGAGAGGAATTTTATCAGAGTGTACAAAGTTTATTTGGGCCCCTTCTCAAAGGGGGAGGGAGCAAAATTGGGTGGGGGAGGGCAGCAATGACCGGAAAAGTCTCCAGAGCCCAGGTATACCAGGCTTCCTGATGCTGCACCCAGGTCTACCCGCCCAGTAGACCTGGCCTCCCAGTTGGCCCAGCCTCCATCTTTCACTCTCCATGAGGCCAGCTGAGATACCAGGAAAATTTTTGGCCCTCTCCTTCGGCTCCAGGGCCCCCTTTTTGACCCTGGGCCTGGGTACAATTTACCCCTTTACCCCCTTCTCAGGGGCCATGCTTGGGAGGGATCTGTCAAGGATGGTTGACACTGAACTCCAATGCTTGGTTATTGAGAGCTTTCTTGAAAACATTTGAAAAGGCCAGTGTTGGTTTGGTGTGTGTGTGTGTTTTTTCTTTGTTTTTTGAGAACCCTAAGAGAAAGCTCAGGGGAAAAAACTAACATAGTACAAAGCAAGGCGGAGTTGGCCATCACTGACCAATATGCTGCTGCACATGGCTAAGGACAGAGACACTTTCAAGGACTCCAAGGATGAACACAATTTTATTAGATAAACCCAGATGGACAGCCCAATCCTATCCCGGCCCGCACAGGTGCAGTGGGACAGCACAGCACAGGCCATATCCAGTTGGGGAAGAGGAGGGTCTCCTTGGGGTAAGGGGACATTTGCCTCCTTACCCTGGGTAAAGCCCCATGCAGCACTACAGGCCTCCTCAGATCTGCGCCAGCTATTTAGCTGGCGCAAGTTCGGGAGGCCCATGTAAAGAAAAAGGGTCCGGGAAGGGGGATAGGATTTGGCGTGCGCCAGCACTGCCAACCCCATCCCTTCCTGGGCCTTTTTTCTTCACAGCTCTCCCTCTGCCCTGCTACACCCCTCCCTGTCCTCCCCCACCCTTCCCCCACTCCTGTGCTGCTTGGAGCAGCACATGACGTACCGCTCCAGCGCATGTAGCTCCTGGATTCAGTACCGGCGGGATGGCGCAGGCCTTCCTGCTGGCACTGTCTACTCTTAGGCACTCTTTATGGCACATTTGCGACACCCTAGGTCTGTGCAGCAGTTGCTGCACCAGCATTAGGCACAGATAGGACTGTGCTGATAGTCTACTTTGCAAAGACCCAGGTTCTTTTTCCCCCTTCCAGACCTCAATTTCTGTGACAGCTCCTTTCCCTTAAGTAACAGGTTCACCTTCTGAAATATTTCGTATTGGTCAATTTAGCTGTTAGCAAATTAGGGCTGCAACCCTTTACATGATGCCCTGGAAGTAAACTTCGTTGAACACAATGGGACTTATTTATGAGTAGACATGCATAGGATTGTGCTGTAAATGGAATAATAGCCTCCGGTTGAGTGTCACAGCCCTGTGTATACATGGCTAGCCTAAAGTGCCGGCCGCTGTATCTTAAGCCCATTGCAGGCTACCTCGAGGCTGCTAGGTTACACTTCGGGAGGACATTTGTTCCCTTCCCTGGGTGTAAGCGAGCCCGAGGCCTATGAGCCTCCTTGGATGCATGCCACGTCCAGACCTGGCGTACATTCAGGGAGGCGGTGTAATGCTGGCACAGATCAGGAAGGAGCTTAGGATATCGCCGCTGATATCCCTGCCCCCTCCCAGCCCAGACTGGCCAATAGGCCCCCTCCTTCACCACCCTGTCCCGCCTTCCCACCGACTGGTGCAGGACTTACCTGCGGCAGCCGGAGTCAGGTAAATTCCGCGGTGGAATGAGCAGTGACGGCCTCTGCTCCAACGCAGCTTCATTGAAAAAGTGCCTTACAGTACTTTTGCAATGCTTTAGGGTAGCGGAGTGCGTGCTCTGCCACCCTAAAGTTACGCAGGATTGCGCCACTAAGCACTGTTCCCTCTAAGTTGTGCAGTTGCACAGTCACACAGCTTGGCCATCCAGAAGTTTTGTGATGACGTTGGATGTCATCACTGAGTATCTGAAGATGTTGTCACACTACCACACAGCTAGGGAAGGGCTCTGCACAGCTCCATGAGCTGTTCCAGGGAACACTGGCATTAAGCTATCACTGCCTGGGGGAGGAGTGTTTAGTAGCCAGTTCCCCACCTACCTGTGCTTTGCACTTCCATCCCATGGCATTGTGGGAGCTTACGTGAGGCTGTTCGAATGGGGTTTTGGCTGGTCCTTCTTTATGAACACAGCTGTGATGTCTGGCTCCTTCCTCATTGTACGCCTTCATTTAGTTGTGCCAGCCTCACAGGTCATAGCAATAATTTAAATGATAATCCCTGCTAAATTTATAATTTTCCATGCAAGGAAGCATGAAGTCATTATTAAATATATGCCATTTTTTTTGTTTATTACTTTTCCAGTCATTTCAAAATATAAATTAAGAAGTGGTTTTCTTTTTGTTTTCCTGTGGGAGATGAGAAAGCAGAGCCTTGTAAAGAGAAGATTGGAACATGATAGAAAAAGATACGATATGCTAAGGGAAAATGGACAGCTTTCAAGTGGCTTTTATCACCAGGCTTATTATTGGCATGGACTGTGCCAGTTCTCAAAAACACAGTCTTGCAAGGAAATAACAAAAAAATTACTAAATTGTCCATATTTCCTTTTGGCTCTCTTTCCAACAAACAAATCCTTTTTTGGAAGATTTTTGTTTCACCTTATTCTTCATCCTTCTAAAAGAATATATTGCAAATGTTGAAAACTCACAGAGATAATTAATCGGAAAGAATTCTAAACATGTAATTAATCTGGGGAGCTAAGACTACATTGATAGATTTGACTCCATCCAGTTACGAGAGACTGAGAGGGGACCAGCTGTTGATGGCCTTCTGAATTATATTCTTCATAAATCTCATACTGAGAGTAATTGTTTCTTGCAGGTCAGCCATGTAATGTCACTTCCAAGTTGTTGATGTCATTAAGTTCCCATCTGAAATTGAATCAAGAAATGGAGTTACGAAAACAGAATTTATTCGGGGGTAAGTTTTGAAGGTTTCAGGCAGTTTATCTTATAACAAGAGAAACTGGAAGATGTGTTGATCACATACACTGAAATAACGGATGGCAACATTTCATTGTATCAATGGCTCTATCTCCTTTGTGAGAACTGACAAGACATGTGGTATAGAGAGCTCCTGGTAACATGAAAGCACCAATAAATCTATTTGCTATGGGGGGGGGGGGGCGCGTCTGCATGGAATTCAGTTCTTAGTTTAGTATTTTAACTGGAGGAACTGAAAAAACCTAAGGCAACAAGGGGAAAGGATAAAGGCCAAATGTGGTAGATTTGTTCATATTGCACAATTACTACTTCTTTGCCTCTACATTCCATTTTTCATCTTTCTCTTTGTATGCTTCCTAATGAACTCCCATCCCCTCCGGGTTTTAAATACTGATCTATGTGGCTGTAAGTTGCAACTGGACGTTAAACATAAAACTGTGCTCTCCACGGTAGATTCAGGAGAACTGGTACATACCTGGATGTTTGCTGCATTGACAAGTGGCACATATCCAATTTGATGTCACATTTGATGCATACTTTACAATATGTTGGTGGTTGGGAGACGTCTGATATTCCTTCCCACTTAGTTTCATCCTGGAATATGGGATTGTGGATTATCCAGTCCCGATCCTAGTGCAGCACTGATGGGTTAGTTTTCTGCCATCTTTGTGTTTTTCCAGACTTGAAAAGACTGCTGTGCACGCGCTGCTTGATTTGATCTCAGTTTTCTATTCCTTTCATATATTGGTGTTTTAGTTTTCCTTGTATGCAAGCCAGGTTCACAAGAGATTGTGCACATTAAAGCAACTATATGCTTGCTGTTATTAATAGAAATCTCAGCAATTAAGTGTAAGCTCTTTTGCCGTCCTTGAAGATTCCCTGCTGACAAATTCATAAAGGGGAAAACAGACTGCATGGACACCAGAGGAATAAATGATGGAAAAGTCCGGGCCCATGACATAGTTTCACCCTGATCCAGATAGTTTTGCATCCAGGTATATGCTGAAGGGCTGCTATAGAAGGAGGAGGGGAAAAAATTTAGTCATGCCATTAACCCCTGCTAACTGGGCAGGAGGCACTTTTTCAATTGGTGCTCCTCTTATATTTAGCAGGGGGAAAGTAACTGCTCCCCTTTCACCCCAGCACGGTGTCTTTTCTGGTGGCTGTTTGCTGGTGGTGTTCTGCATCTTTTTTAGATTGTGAGCCCTTTTGGGGACAGGGAGCCATTTAATCATTTGATTTTGTCTGTAAACCACTTTGTGAACTTTTTATTGAAAAGTGGTATATAAATACTGTTAATAATAATAATAATAATAATAATAATAATAATAATAATAATAATAATAATAATAATAATCACTCCATTTAGTTTTGGGGGGATCAGACCCAGACCAGACATGCAGAAATTCACATGGAAATGAGCAGTTGCCACATTCCACACACACACACACACACACACACACACACACACACACACACACACACACACACATGTGTGCAGATGTTACAGGTGTTTTTAAAAGTACTGCTGGTAACACGCGCCAATCAATGCTGTCCTATAAACAGAACCTCCCACGAATATATCAGGTAATGTAGATCTTCCTCCTCTGCTCTGCATCCCTTTTGTATGCACATCCCAAGGAACATCAGTCTGGTTTCGGCCTGTGTCAGCCATGGAACTTATTCTCTGTTCCCCACTGCAGCCATCCCTTTGTAAGTCGTTTCACACCTGTTCTCAAAGGTGAGCAAACCCTTGTTGGAAATGGCAGGCTTATTTCATCTTATGCAAGGCTTATGAAATTCTTCCTCCCAGTGTTGACTCTGCATTAGCTGAAAGGATTTTGAGGTATGTAACTACTGAGTGTCTACTTCACAACGACAAGAGCAGCATTCATCAAGGGCAGGAGCAGCTCATCCATCTTTCTCACTGTCTGTCTAATCATATGCATAGTGAAATATAAAGGCACTTTGTCGTCACCGTCAGTTCAGTCCATACACCAACTAAATGTGGGATAAATTGAGATTTATTTCTACACAAGTCAACGTTGCTGATTTGCCCAATCTTGAAACTCAGTGTTGCTGCATGCAGCAGCACAAATAGTAGTGGTTGATTCATCTCTTCCACATTGCTACCCAAGCCCCAGGAGTGCCCTTAGGGAGATCAGACTATGTTCTGAGTGGGATGAAGGTCCAAAGAACTCCACTCAGACTCAAACAGAGTTATGCTCATTTTTTACAGCAGTGGAACAGCTTCCCGCTGTCATAAAATGCCCAGAGATGGTGCATGGAGCACGACTCCGCCGGGCCAGTCCAAGCCCATCGCCAAGCAGTTGCAGCATTTGACCTGTGCTGTCATGGCCACTGGATCAGGTCGGTATTGGTAACATTACCCTGTTAGCAGAGCATCTTCATAGCATTGTGTTATAAAGCCAGCGATCCCATACATTGACCTGGCTTTGAACCTGACCACAGCTTGGGTGGGGGCTAGGAGGAGTCTAATTGTGGAGCAGGCAGGCAAGGATCAAAGAAACCAAAGGAAGGATCATGACAGACTGGGGTCATGTGCTGGATTGGATAGACGAGGATCCAAAGGGCCAGAGGATGAATACACCAGGGTTGAGTACCAAGTGTGACAAGTTGGGCAAGGCTATATTGTTATACTGAGGGATGTTGTTCAGATTGAGGATCCAAGCCTGGTGCAATTGTTTTATGTGGCCAAACAGGCCCCTGTTGGTTCCCAAGATCACCTGGGCTGAAGAGTACCTGTATCATTATCCAGATGCTGCTGCACTGCAAGAAAGAGCTGGCTAATCTCTCTCTTGGTCTGGGAGCTGTTGTGCTGGTGCAGGCAGTAAGGCAGCTTGGCCCGCTGCCAAAATCTTGTGAATTGTGACCCCCCCACCCCTTTACAACACATAACTCAGATTATGCATAGGTTACTAGATTCAAATAACTTTCGTTTAATTAGCTTGCAGATCAGGTTGGCAACCACTTCACTTAATTGGAGAATAGGAAAACCAAGTCCTGCTGAAGCAGTAACTCTACTTGGTACAGTATTGAGAGGTTCCATTTACAATTGCTGAATAGCTGGGAAGATTTCTTGGGATGACAGTCTGAATAAAATGGCAATACTGCCAGTGAATGGAACTAATATAATCATTAGTTAGAAGAATTATATCTCCTGTCAAAATGGAGATCTACAGCAACAGAGATAGTGCAAAACTGATAGAATATTTTAAACATTATGCAGTCTCTTAAAATGTCTACCATTGAAAGAAATGGATTTTATGTGCTTTTAAGCTGTGTTTAGTGGAACTGAATCGATACTGCTACTGTCCATTAAATCAAGATGGCTCTTGCTTTTGCATTTTGTATTCCCTTTAATTTTATTGTTCCATTCTTTTCTCACAGTAATTGACCACTGAAACGGAGCATTTAGGAAAGTTTTTCACACTTGGCATCAAGAGACACCATCAAGTTCCTGAGCTCATTTCATTTGTGACTCTTGAAAGCTTGCAGTCAAGTCATGCCTCTTCAGCATGAAGCTCTGAGGAATTGCACAGATAAAGCGGTGAGAGAAGAGGAAAGCTGAAAAAGAGTTAGAAAAAAGCGAGAGGGACTAGAAGGGGATACAAGCCACACGGAAGCAGCAGTCAGTGTAATCTTCAAAGAAAAGACGTGGAATCTCGTGATACACAGTGAAATCAAAAGGAAAACAAAAGGTAACATTTTGGTGCTCACCTAACCTTCAAACGACAGCCAACAAAGGTGCTCGGGAAAAAGGAAACGTGCTTGAAACTAGACTGGCCTCAGAGATTCCGCGGCATTTGAAAGATAGAGATTGTGATGAATAACTAGAGCGTCCTCTCCCTTCTCAGTGTTCAACCAATCCATTTGAGATACAATGCTTTTATGGTTTTAAAGGACTCATGAAAATGTACCTTTATTAGAGATGCTTGATGCTGACTTAATCTAGGCTTGATTCGGTTTTGGACTGGCAATGATGAGCAAAAGTGGAAAACGCTTGGATTTTTTTTTCTGGAGAGTTCTAAATGTACAGGTGGGCCCCCATATCCACTGATTCGCTATCCACGGTTTCAGTTATCCACGGATCATGGGGACCCCCCCAGGCTTTTACTTTTTCCCAGTAAGCTTCGTTTCTTCCTTAAAGAAACAGAAGAAGCAGCCTCTGGCTGCTTATTACAGGCAAGTAGAATGAGACTAAGTACTAGAGAGGCTCTGCAAGGTTAACAGAAACCTTGCAGAGCCTCTCTAGGACTTAGTCTCGTTCTACTTGCCTGCAATGGAGGTTGCTTCTCTGTTTGTTTTAAGGAAGATACAAAGCTTGCTGAAAGAAAAATAGAAACTGGGGGGGGGCAAGCATGCCTGCCTGCAGGGGGGGCAGGGTGGGGGGCCCCTCAGGGAACCATGGAGGGGGTGTTCGCTCTTATCCACGGTTTCAAGTATCCACGGAGGGGACTGGAACATATCCCCAGCGGATATGGGGGCCCACCTGTACTTGTAATTGCTGCCCCCCTTCCCATGAACCCCCAAACCCTCTTACTTGTTGGCTGCTGCAGAAGGAAGGGAGAGAAGAGTTAACTCCCACAATATGCATATACATCCCTGGGTTCAGTCCATGTACTACATATGATAACACAGTGTGTCTCCCTTTCTATATATCTTCTTTACTTCCCCTGCAATGTATCTGGTTTAGCTTCAAATCCAAAACAGAAGATCACATCCAGAATGTTCTCTCTTTTGTTAGCAACTGTGATGCCATTAGGCCTTGGAATTTGGAGTGGTCCTTGAGCTGTACTTTGGCTGAAATTCTGCCCTTGAAAAGCCATCATCTGACCTGAATGGGATATTGATGAAAATTCACCTCTTTTGTGCCATTATGCAGCAGACTGTCCAGAATTTTTTTTTGGCCTGACTGGAAAGTGAGAAGGCCAAAAAGAAAAAGTAGTACTGGGAGCCTTTAGATGGAAAAAAAAGACAAAATGTTTAAGTGAAGCTGCTTACAGATAAGGTTATTATCAAGGACTAAGATCATTAAGGCTGTTGCTTGATAGCTCTTTACCTGTCCTTGGAGCCAGACTGTCCTCGGACATCATGAATCCAGAGTCATCTCATCAATAAATGCACACAGTGCATTTTCAATTGAAATTTGAGAGAACTTTTAAAAAGGAGTATGGGGAAATAGAAATATATATGTACACAGAGAGAGAGAGAAAAACATGGAAATAGACAGAGGACAAGAGCTTTAGTATAGCTGAAGAAACTACTACTTGGAAAACTCATAAATGGTAGATTACTATCGATTTCTTGCCGTCTTCTCCCTTTAAACAGATTGACAATATGCCCCTGATTTTCCTTTTTATACTGAGCTGACTAGTTCTTAAAGTGTTGATGAAGTTTCTCAAAGCCTAATTCTTACTATAGCTGGCCTAAGCTATTTCGAACTATTTTATAGCATGCAAATTGAGTGGAGGTCCATTGATTTTGCATAGGACCACATTATTAACTAGAGTAATTAGCCATTGCTCTGTTAATAGTTCTGCTGCTTGATGACCCTGGCTGTGTTGGATGTACTGGAGGGAAAATGTGCTTCAAATGATACATTCTAACACATGCCTCAGCCAAGTCGCTCCAGTGTGCATGCAACTCTATGTAAGCTAACCTCATTTACTTCCGTGCTGAATGTTTTCCTAACAATGGAGTGTATAGGAAAAAGTCAGCTTGCAATGCACAACTTGTGTACATCAGAGCCTTTTAAATAGAACCCATCCTTGTAAGCAGGATATAGTTCCCCTAGTGTTTATCCATCATACCTGCCAAAAAAAAAAAAAAAACCCTGCCACGCATAGCTGTAGTAAGATCCATCCCTGTTACACAGATTGGATTAACATCATAGATAGCTGGAAGGAATTCAAACGGTCATAATGTTCGGCATCCAGCCACAAGGCAGGACTGCCCCCCAATCCCCAACAGATCAATCTAAATCCAAAGCAGGACAAAGGGGCAGAGCAGAAAGATGCACCAAGGTCAAGTGGCTCTAAACAAGCTGTGATTATAGTACCTGCAATTGAAGCAAAATAGGCTTTGGAAAACGAAGCAAATATATTTGTCTCCATTGCTGCTTCTGAACTTTCAATCTTTACGTTTGTGTGTTCTTGACCGCACCCAGTAGACTGTGGAAAGAACGGGGGGTTCAAAAGTTCCATTGTGGCATAATAGCAAGATTGTTGGGTTTGGGTGTTGGGAGCCCAGGTTCAAATCCTCAGTGATCCATTAAAGTCCTTGAATCGCTTTGGAGGAGTTCCTGTTTCGGTAGTATAACCTGCCCTGCTACAGGGTTATTGTGAGGATACCATTTACGCCTGGACTCCTTGGAGGACAAGCAACATACAGTTGGACCTTTTTATCCTCTGGGGTTCTGTTTCCGGAGCCCCAGTGGATTAAAAAAAGTGTTATAGGAAAACCAGGGTGGGGTGGGGTGGGGAGCGGTGCCACATTACCTTTTTCCAGCCAGTGGCGTAGCTACACCCCCAGCGGGGGGCTCACTCACTGTGCACCCCCGTGATATCACAAGCCCCGCCCTTGGGGCATGATGTCATAAGCCCTGCCCCTTTGGGGATGGGTCGTTAATTTTGCGCCGCCGCGGTGCAAACATACCCTCCCTAAAAGGCTCCGGGGGGGGGGGTTAGGTCTGGTTTTAGCCTAAAAAGGCCCCGGGAGGGTGCACGGAAGGAGGGTACATGCCGGGTGGGTGTTCTTTCTTACCGCGTTTGTGCACCCCCTGGGCAGCGGTCGGCCAGACGTGTCCTTCATGGCTGACCGGCATTATCAAAGATGATGCTGGAGAGTCTGCGCCTGCGCAGGGAGCTAGAGAGGCTGTAGCAAGTTTGCACAGGCGCAGACTCTCCAGCATTGTCTTTGATAATGCTGGCCAGCCAGGAAGGATGCGTCTGGCCGCCTGCCGCCCGGGGGATGCAAGTGCACAAACGCGGTAAGAAGAAAACCCCCTGGAGTGCACCACCCCAGCTGCTTTCGCCCCTGGCTTGTGTCGAGTTTGGGGGAGTGTTGAGCTCCAGAGGGGATGCACTGCTGCTGCAGCGCCACCAAAATTCGGCGGCGCAGAGACGGCAGTGCACCCCCTCCGGAGCGCGACACCCCTGTGCCCGGGGCCCATGACCCCCGCCCCCCCCAACGACGCCACTGTTTCCAGCATCTTCAGCGCTTCCCTCCTGAATTTGTTTAAACTGACTGAAAAAAAGAAAAACCACTACCAAAAGCAAGCTGTAGATAGCGCCAGAGGCTCCCGGTTGCATTTTTTTTCTTTTTTCAGCAATTAAACATTCTGGGAAGTGGCTGGCAGGCCCCCAACAGATTCCTGGTTGGGTTTTTTGTGTGTGTGTTTTTGGTTGTGTGTGTGTGTGTGTGTGTGTGTGTGTGTGTGTGTATGTGTATGTGTGTGTGTGTGTGTGTGTGTGTATTAGCCAGTGGAGGAGCCAGACCATTTTTGATCTGGGGCCCAAACCCTTGACGCCCCCCCATAAAAACTTGTGGCCGTAACCCTTCACGCCCCACGACGCAGGCGCGCCACAAATTTTTGGGATTTTTGATTTCAGTTTGGAAGCCTCCTTGTCCACTTTGTACCTCCTGTCTCCATTTCCAGCAGCACACATGATGAGGCATTCATAATGATGTGAATTTTGTGAATTTTGCTCTGCAGAATAAATTTGAAAGTGTTCCAAACTTTCCCCTTATTTTGTATTTGTATTTTGTATGGTGTATTTCCCCTTAATGCCCTCTGGGGGGGGGGGGTGAGTCAGGACTCCTGGGCTGCAAGGCAAGGCTGCAAGGGAAGGGGGAAAAAACTACAATCCCCAGCATGCATCTTGTTCAGTTCAAGATGGCAGCGCCCAGGGAAAATGTAGCCTTGCGCCCCTCCGAGTCAAGATAAGTTTGGGTCCAAGTCAAGATAAGTCCAGAAAAGCAAACACAAGCCCGGGGGGGGGGGCGGCAGCTGTAGCGGGGGGGCGATTTTAAGAAAAAAACCCCAAAATTGATTAAAAAACGGGAGAAAACCACAAAAAAACGGAAATTTTACCGAGGCCTGCGCCCCCCCCAGGGGGCCCAGCGCCCTACGCCCTGGGGCCCACCGCACCACCGCCCCATATCAGGCGACGCTTCTGGTATTAGCAGTTTGGATGCATGCAGGAGTCAGGAAGCGACTGGCAGACCCCCAACAATGCTGAAAAAAGAGGTAATGTGGTGCGGTCGGACGCCCTCTTCCACAGTTTTGCCACCTGTGTTGAGTCAAATCCATGGATGGAAAAACCGTGGATAAAAAGGTCCAACTGTATGTGTGGTAGAAAATGGTATGTCTATTTTTGCAAGTGCATATCTACAGGCAGCTTTCTGAGAGTTTTGTCATTGAGAAAATCAACCCCCTTAGTTTTCTCCAGGAGAAAAGAAGGCTATTTGCCTTTTCCTCATACACCGCTGTGTCTTAGTGGATTTCCTTGTTCTTGTTTCTCAGAGCATTCCAAATAACCTTGAGACACTCTGTTGACAGACATTAGGCCCTGACGGCCTCTCCCGCACAAAATCGGCCTGCTTTTCGGCCTGACTTTAACATGCTCCATTGAACTTCAGTAAACAAGTCCATTTATGAGCCTGACAAACCTGGGGAACCCTGTTCATTTAAAAATGAACTCAAACGAATGTCATTCCACCTTTCCATGCCAGACTGTACAAGCACAAAATACAAAACCATTCTTCTTAGGGGGTTGCCAAGCTGATATAGTTTTTCTTACAAAACAGTCATTTCTTTTGTGCCCGTATTTCATTACAAATTATAGAGTACTTTAAGAATTATTATCTGGCCCACACCTGGCAAAAAGGCCACACCCCTTTCTTTCAGGTGAAGTTCTGGCAACCCCTATTACTGTATTGTCCCGAGTATAAGACACACCTGATTATAAGTCGCACCCTTAACGTTTGGTGCTATTAAAAAAACTTTAATTAAATCACTGGCATTAAATATATGCCAGTGATTTAAACAGTGCAATCCTGTGCATATCTACTCAGAAGCAAGTCTTACTGTTCTCAATGGAGCTTACTCTCAGGAAAGTGTGCACAGGATTGCAGCCTAAGCCATTCATTGCCTGGGGAAGGGGGGATGCAAGTGTATGTGATCTTGTTTTACAAGAGGATACAAAACCCAGCAGAGCAGAGAACGAAAATTAACAACTTATTGCAGCCTGGAAAGGGTTACAGCCTCTACAGGGGAGCTTGTTTTTACAAAGGAAAGTAAGCCCTGCCTGCAGGGCAGAGAAGGACGGAGCTAAAAAGCAGGCGCTACAAACATCTAACAACTTATTGCAGCCTGGAAAGTGTTGCAGCCTGGAAAGGGTTACAGGGGAGAGCTGTGTGTGTGCACGCTGCAGAGAAGGAGCCCACGGATCCCGTACTCACTGCATCTCTGCAAAGACTTCTCAGCCACCAGCAGCGATAGATACCAGTAATTACCCGATAATCACTTCAGTTAGCTGCTTTGAAAACGACGTGTCTCCTCTTAGCCTCGGCTTCTTCCAGCAATGTCTCATGCTGTTCTCACCATTTTATGGTATTTTATTTTTTATTTTTGCAACAGTGCAAGTATACAACGCACCCCTAGTTTAAAAAGTTAAATTAGGGGGGGAGTGTGTTTTATACTCGGGACAATACAGTACTACCTTCAATACACTGAAACTGTGTGTACAATGAGCCATATATAAGGTGTAACTTGGGGATAAATTATGTGTCAAGCAGGATATCCAAAATCAGACATTCCAATACTGATTTTTACTTAAAAGAAGTCATGGGAGATCTGAATTTGATTGAAATAGTGGCACCAGAGGTGTATATTAACTCTTTTCCTGTGCCTCTTTGAGTCCAATCCTATCTCTGCCAGTCTAGAGCATGCAATGCCACTGACGGAGCACGTGCTGCATACTATGGGCTGGGTTGGGGGGACCAGACAGCCCACTAGATGTAAGTTTCGCCCGCCCACCCATAGTCTTGGGTTTGTTTAGAGCGTTGTCAGCGTCGGGGGGGGGGGGGGTCATGTGAAACACTCAAACCCACTAAACAGCTGGACAGGACACCTGGGAAGGGGGATGGGATCCTGATAGATTATTGTGCTGCCTTTTAGCCCCTGAAGCTTGGCCTGCTGCATCACATGGAAACCAGAAGGATACAGCTGGAGGAGACCAGTAATGTACATTCTATTTTTTTTAAAAGAATATAATGAAGTGCCAGTGCAGGATGGGTGATGGCTGTGGGGCAAAGCACTGCACTTGGCCCCCTCTTACACACTGACCCACTGTGTCTTACTAAGCTTACCAGGGGTGAGCAGCAACAACTCCTCCACTCTCCCCACTTGCCAACGGGTGCATTCCCTAACTGCCGGGGATTCTGGTGGATGCTGTCATTTCTAGATGAGAGTGCCAGTCTTTTGGCCATCTTATGCCACTATTGCCACAGGTATAAGAAGGTTTCAGAAGTCAGCCTTCAGGGAAGGGCTGTGGTTCAGTAGTGGAGTATCTGTTTTGCATTCCGAGGGTCCCAGGTTCAAACTGTGGTATCTCCAATTAGGGCAGAGAAACCTTCTTGGCTGAACCCCTAGAGCGTTCCTGCTAGTCTGTGTAGAAAACACTGACCCAGATGAACCAATGGCCTGATTCAGCATCAAGCAGCAGCGTCCTCTTCCTTTGAATCTGGCTGACTCCTGAGGATGCCCTTGATATAAGGCACTGTTCTGTTCAAATATAGAAATATGCTTGCGAATCTAGAGAAATGAATGACGTTTATTTCAAGTTGTACTGTATTTTTATAAGGTGTTTAACCAATTCCTTTCCAACACTTCGGGGAACAGCTTTGAATCTAAAACAATTTCAAAAGAAGGAGTTTCATTAAAATCCAAAGGAAAATATAATAAAGGAAAATAGAAAGGTTAACACATAGGAATAAAATGAAATGAAATGTGACAGTATAAAAGAAGGCATAGCACATTTAACATTAGTAACATTAAATATCATGTTGGACACAATCCCTTAGGGAGATTCGCATGTCTGTTTTTTGACCCCGCTTGTAACGTTTCTGTTTGTGAAACATCCCTCTGCCTTGTCCCAATTGCACTGCATTCTTATTTTTTAAAATTTAAAGAAATTGCAAAAGAAAATTATATATATAATTTAATTTATATAATTTATATATATTGTGGCCTATTGTAGTAATTCAGAATATAAATTATTTTGATAATTTGATTTAGAGTATAGGCGGATGTAGTTCTTCTAATGACTAATTTGCTTCTACTCCTTAGAACAATCTAATGCTATCAAATAATTTCCTTTCTGCCTTTCTTACCCTCATAACTTATTGCCACACTTCCATTTCCCTGAACTATGAATTGTTCCCCTAGTTCTAAAAAGTATATTTCATTCCCTTTGACACTAGTTTTTCGATTAAGCTTGAATAATTTACTTTTATTGTCAGATAGCTGCAAAATTAAGCTGCATTATGAACATGCATTAATGTATCCCTAGTGTTACTGGATTATTTCAATTTCATTTTTAGTCAACACTGAGTAACAATTACACAGTATTCATTTCAATAACAAGTAGTGATGGGCAATCTCTTCGTGACTTGTTTTGTGATGTATTCATTTATTTAAAGAATAAATTCAAGTCTTCTTGAACAATATTTAGAAAAAACTTTTCTTTAAAAGTTTGTAAAAAAAAAAAAAGCATTCGGGAGTTAACCAGTCTTCCTTGCCCATTTCTCCCACACTTCCTAAGCAAAATGGCCTTTCTGAATAGAGGGAAGTAGAAATGAATTCAGTAGAAGCCTTGTGGCTCTCATTCTTAAGGTCTAGACACTTCTGGACAGGAATGATATTAGTGGCCAAAGATATGTGGATAAGTATTTTCCTATGTTTCCTGATTCAATGAATCAGGCTGGGAGGCATAAGAAGCTACAACTCCTATTCACCTCCACAAGAAATAATTCAGATCTTAAGGATGAAGGCCTACAAAGGCTACTTCCATCTCCACCAAGCGTTCTCTACCACCACTTCTCCCCTGGCAAGGAGGGCTGGATGGTGGCAGCAGAGAATAAGGTTACAAGGCCTCCCCGGTTATGTGCCAGCTTCAGACATGACATGTGTCCAAGGAGGCCCATTGTGGTCTGCACCGCTTACACTGGGGGAAGGGTACAAACGTCCCCTTCTCCAGAGGTGTGCCTGGGCGCCACTCTCCTGCTGCGTACCATCAGAAGTGACTCTTGGGTTTTCAAGGCCAGAAAACGCAGGTAGGAGGCTCTGGGTGGGTGAGAGGGCCTTTCTCAGCCTTTCCTGAGAGGCTCGGCCAAGGAGAGGAGCCTCTCGCAAGCAAAACCACAGCACAAAAAGCGCCACATCGGAACGGGGTTCGGCAGTCCGAGTACCACCATCAGTCAGCCGAAGTACCACTGGTGGTACAAGTACCACTGGTTGAGAACCCCTGGCCTAGGATACAGCGGCCATCCCTTTAGGATTGGGCTGTTAGGAACAGTTTCTGAGCAATCTTCAGCACCTTTTCTGGCAGTTCTCATTTACCAGTTCTCATTTACTGGTAAATGGAGAGAGAGAGAGAGAGAGAGAGAGAGAGAGAGAGAGAGAGAGAGCAATCCTGTGCACCGGTATAACAGCAGATGCACTTACACCGGTGCAAGGTTACACAGGATTGCGCTGAGAGAGAGAGAGAGAGAGAGAGAGAGAGAGGATAAATGATTTTTTTAGTGCCCTATAAGTCTATTTTAATTCATTCTGCATGTCATACTATAATAAATTTGTGCCATTGAGCAGGAGTCAATACACCCTATCCTAAGTATTTTCGCTGGCACATGTTAGGCCATCACCCAATGAAAAATTATTTAATGTCTATAATGAAAGTATCTTCCTGATTAATAAAGTGAAACCTAATTATAAACGAAATGCAATAATATACGTGCTTGGAACTAAAAAGTTATGACAGGAAGAGATTACACCAAGGTTAATATGTGACTTAGGTCAAGGCAGCAGCAGCGAACAAACCTTGAGAGTCGTGGCAAACCTTCCACGAACATTCGATGTATTGTGGAACTCCCTTCCCCCACAAGTCCACTTGGCTCCCACAGTTCTGGCAGTTCACTGTGGCATGAAGGTGTGTTTATTCACGCAGACATTTGCTCTGTCTTGCCTCACCATTCACCTCACTGCTGTGCTTTCTGTTTTGTGACATTGTATCTTATTGCTGTTGATTTTGTTTTATGTTTTCAAATGTAAGAAACTTCAAACATATTGTAGAAAAGCTACCCGTAAATGTTGTTAACAAACAGACAGTCAGAAAACAGCAGAACGATACAATTGGAAGGGATGGTATCTATTCCAATATTTAAGCTAAAGTTAAGTGAAATGCTGGATCATGTAAAACAAGAGAAAACAGGACAGCATAATGTTGATGGTCACCTGAAAAACTCTGCCCGCCAGTTTTTAGTTGCGCCGCTATGGAATGGTACCAAACACTCAAACATCTGAAAGAAAAGGCAATCATAACATTCTGACTTTACTCTCAGGAGTGTGGATCCAAAGAGATACTTTTCAATCTTTCCTCAGTTTCAAAAGAGGTTTACGATGGGGCCTCTATTCAAGAAACAAAAGTCCACATCTCCCTTGGGTGCTCAGAACTAGTCATGCATTTCTTTAGATATAACTCTGTGGCTGCAATCCTATGCATACTTTCCAGGGAGTAAGCTCCATTGAACACATAGGGATCTGGGTAAACATGTACTGAATTGCTATGTTCATCTCGTAATTGGGTACTCCTGTAAAATTCAGTGTGCTTCTGTACTAGCCATTGAGCTGAACTTTGGTGACCATAAAAGTGGAATTCAAAGGTCTGTGTGCAACTTGTCATAAATCAAACCATGTAAGTGTTGTCTGCATGCCGGAGGCTTATTATGAAACCAGCCCAATCCATTGACAAAACCAATGAAATGCATCATCTGTAGACAGATAACTCTTGATGCTTATAGTATCTGATAATTTTAAATTACCCTCCTCCAACTCAGTTCTCTAGGAAGAGCACAGGAGTCCTCCGTATGTGTTTCAGGGACGTGCAGTGCAGGGGTGCCAGGTGAGGCTGAACTGCCCTGTCATTGTCCATGGAAAAGAGCCACAGCCTCACCTGGAGACTGCATGTGCATGCCATGCACTTTCACCCTAGAAAACCCACTTTCCCAGGTGAAAGTGGGTGGTGCGCCTGCACAATCTCTGGGTTAGGCTGCAGTTCTTTTCCATGGGCAACGACAGGGCAGCTCTGCCTCACCTGCCACCCCCACACTACACATCCCTGATGTATTTTGTACAAACACTTTTATTATGCCAAGTACTTTGCAATTTTTATTGTATCTTTACAACACTTCGAAATAGGCCACAACCATTCCCTTCTGTGCTGCTGAGGAAATGAGTCTGAGCCATAGAGATTTGCCTAATGTTACCTCATCATGTCCACCATGGGTCTAATGGAATTTAAACCCACAATTCTCAGATATATTTCCTTCAGACCACATTGGTATGTGATAAAGACATATGGTTTCCCCCCCCTTCTTTCAGATTTGAGACCACTACTGACTACACGTGGTCATGTTAAATGTATCAATTTTTATGCTAATTCTAAATGCACAGGGAGCCTCATAGTTCTTGACATAAAAGAGTGTGTTTTGAAATATGGGACTTTGCGAGTTACCCTCACGATATCTATTAACATTAATGGGAGTTGTGGAACTACTGTAAATCCCCAACAAGACTCTAAAATTACTCCTAAGTGGTAACTAATGGCAAGTAGTATGACCTGGCAGGCTAAGTATATTAGAAGAAAGAAGAGAGAACTCATTTTATTCTCTAAAAGTCAAGTGTAGATGGTATTATTTTTAAAAATGCTAGCCGTGTCTAGCAGTTTAGCACATTAAGCGCTTTTGGAACAGTATTCCTAAGTGGCCTGTTTATTAGCGTAAAAAGACCTTGGGGAATAGGCCCAGCTACAGAGGTCACTGACTAAAACTGAGGATTCTAATGAGAAGAAATAAGTTTAGGGGGAATTATCAGGGCTTTCTATGTTATAGCAAAGAGGCCTTTTTCTGCTCAAGAATCTATAAGAGACTTTCAACATCCTCTGTGGCAATTAGTCACTTCAGCTTCCACATTATGGTGCTTCCTTTTCTTGAGTCATTCAGTATTAGAATTAGTTCTTTACAATGTTGTTCTTTTATAGGCCAGAGAATTTGAGGAAGATATTTATCTAGCATTCAAATGTCCTGTTCCCATTGAAACCTTTCTACATAGATTCGTCTGCTAAACTGCTCTGAAGTTCAGGCCCACCATGTAACTAGCTTGGACCTGAGCCAAGCACCAGTCCTCCCCACTGTCCCCAGTTTCTCCCTCTCCAGCTGAAACTTACTTGGAAGCAGTAATAAGGACTACTGCTGCAGCCTTCATTAAGCAGCACCAGCATTGTGGGCATCAAACCCCTGTGAAATGTAGTTTCCCAGGTTTTCTAGCAGGGCCGGCCCATCCGTGAGGCCAACTGGTGGCTGCCTCAGGCAGCAGATTGGTGGTGCTTGCCCATCTCTGTCCTTTTATTTGCCTCTACTGCTGCTCTTATTTCCATTCCCAGGATTGGAAAAGAAAGAGGGGGATAGAGAGGAAGAGGAAATGTGGAGGAGAGGAGAATGCTGAGCAAGAACATTGGAGAGTGAGAAGAGCAGAGGCTGGCAGATCATCATCAGGTAAGGGGGTAGCATTTGGGATGCCTCCTTAGGCACCAGGAGGTCTTGGGCCGGCCATGGCTTCTAGTTCCTTAGAGAACTCAAAAGCCCTAAGAAACAATTCACATGAGTTCAAGCATGTTCAACAATGCCTTGAGTGCAAAAATTCCTGGAATTTGTAGGTCCCCAACATTCCTGGCCCTTTCTAAGGATGCAGAAGTCAGGAGAAACTACAATTCCCAAGGAGCCTTGTGGATGCAGTATTCTGTTGTTGCAGAATGCTGTTGTTGCAGCATTCAAGAGTTTAATCAAGACCTCAGCTGCATCTCTTCTCATTGATACCACCAGGAATGTTTGGGAGAAAAGGAGGTAGATGGAGTGGAGCCTCCAGGTCTCATAATGTTTGCAACAACTTCAACAAAAGTGCTATGAACCTGGGAACACATAATAGGATTAAGCTTAAAATCGGCTAATTTGAACCCAATCCAAACCAAATCTGGGGAAGTTTGCCAATCACTAGTTGTACAAATAGTTTGTCTTGACATCTTATCAAAGAAACCCAGCTTTATTGCATCATTTTGAAAGTCTTCCATTTTCTGTTCAAAGGTATTCAAGATGAGTGGAACAATTACTTTTCTCCTCAAGACTGAACAGACAGAAATATTTACCATTTCTGAAAGGACACCTGCTAGTTGCCAACTTTCATCACCGCTTTCTTTGTAGTGTTGTCAGAAGTGGTGTTTTTAATGCTTCCTGTCTTGAATCATAAAGTGCCTGCCTAGTGACAATGGCGATAACACTTGCTTTGTAGCCTGCACACTTTTCAGAATGCAATTGCTTGATACTACTCTGTGCAGACGATCTCATGGGATGGCACAATGCAGTCATTTTATTAATTGTAGCACTCAGTAAAACAGACCCATGAATTCTGCTGTAGGGATGACAATGACCTGAGGCAACGTGTGGCCAAATCTGATCTTTCAGCAATGCTAACATTTCTCCTGACAAATGTAGTGTGCTGAACACACACACACACACACACACACACACACACACACACACACACACACACACACACACACACACACACACACATCTTGGAGCCCTTCAGGATAAAGCTGTAGTCTCAAAGTTAACCCCATGGTGTGGGCAGATGTGAAAGAACAAGACTCATTTAGTTTAGTTCAGCATTTGTCAGAAGCTGAACAAATTGGCCCTAAATGAGTCCCTAGTGAGCACTGATCTGTTGTGGCATTTGGGTCTGCAGTTTTGATTCCTGCAGCCAGCTACCGTTAAGATGGAGAGAGAGAAAGGCAGAGCATAGGGGGGAAACTGACAATGGAAACTCATGTAGCGTGCACTCAGACACGATCTCACCAACGTGTCCAAGAATAGAATAGCACTTCTTGGAGACACCAGCAAACTCAGAATGGCAAGGGAAGGGTTGTACCAACATCAAACCTATGGCCCACATGGCACTTTTCTTCACAAGGGACGAGGTGAAGAAGGGCTGAAGAGTGTGCTTGGTGAATTGCTTTGTGGAAAAGAAAAGATTTGTTTCTCTTACTCTGGCAGCGCAATCCTGTGTAACCTTACACTGGTGTAACAGTAGATGCACCGTTGTAAGTGCACTTATGCCAGTGTAAGTGCACATACACCGGTGCATCTGCTGTTACACTGGTGTATCTACTGTTACACTGGTGCAAGATTACACAGGATTGCGCTGTGGGCTTTGCTGCTTATTACACCGCCACCCCCACCCCATACACAAATACACTGTCAGAGCAATCCTGTGTAACTTTGCACCAATGTAACAGTAGATGTACCGGTGTAACAGCAGATGCACCAGTGTAAGTGCAATTACAGTGGCACAAGTGAACTGACACCGGTGCATGTACTGTTACAGTGGTGTAAGGTTACACAGGATTACACTGAGAGAGAGAGAGAGAGAGAGAGAGAGAGAGAGAGAGAGAGAGAGAGAGAGAGAGAGAGAGAGTTCTATTTAGGATTTAATTCCAGCAATGGATTGGGGAGTAGTATTTATGGGGGGCTAGCCCCCATGTGGCAGGTGTACAGACCAGGGAGGAAGGAGCTGGCAGCTCCACAGTATAGCGTGCATCCTAAGGTAAGCAAGGACAGTGGATGAGCCAGTACCACTAAGATGATGCTTAACGGCTTAGTGAGACTGGCTGGGGAGCCCCCTTGGTTGGATTCTCAAAGACAACCACAAGGCTTAGCAACCTGTGGGAGTCAACGCAGTCCAGTTGCCTTTATAAAAAAAGTTGCAGAGAGGTAGCCATGTTAGTCTGTGGCAGCAAAAGCAACAAGAGTCTTGTGGCGCCTTAAAAATTAACCAATTCATGTCAGGTTTCATAGACTACAGCCCAATTCATCTGATGCATGAAGCGTTATTCTCTTGGAAATGTGAACAATCCAGTTTTATTTAAGAGAAACTACTTAAGAAAATGTTTGCAGGTGTCTGGATAACTACTGTTGTTTTAGTTTGTTGGCTTGCCATGTGTTAGGCACCCAAACAATCAGGCAATTCCTTTCAGAGAGAAAGGTGATTATAGTTCACACATAAACAGTAAGATCTGACTGTGCATTCCTGTGCATCTTGGTTCAAAAGTAACAGCCAGTGACGTCGCTCGAGGTGGGGTGGAACGGTAAGTTCCACACTGTGCTAACCTCCGTTTACTCCCTGGCATGAAGTTGCCCTGCCCCCTCGCTGTCAGAGCCATTCAGTGCAGTGAAGGCAACGTGCAAGGAGTCTACTGAGCATTGCCTTCGCCGCACTGAATGGCTCTGAAGGCCACCTTGTACCGGGTTGTAAACGGCGACTAGGACGGCGCGAAACTTACAGTACCGCCCCCACTGTAGCAATGCCTCTGCCATCCAGTATTTGGTGCTGATAACTGAGTGGTAGGGACCCATGCAATTTGCCTTTCCAACAAGGTGGCAGGTCCCAAAGCATTACAGTGGCACCATAGGGCAAGCCCATGGAAATGCAGCTCTAATGCAACTGCCGTAATGTCTGACAAGCCTCTGTATTGTTTTCTGATTAAGTACAGACACATTTTTGTAATGTGTCTGTACTTACAAATTCTGCAAGTCCAGTTTGAAATTCAAACTCAGAGCCTCATTTTAAGAGAGAGGCTTAATTAGCTAGACGTCTTGTATTTTAATGAACTCAATCCTTTATTAACTAAAGGCTTTTGGTATCCTGCCAAGATTGCTACAAGGGATGCTTTCAGCTGCAGAGAGAATCTCCTGAAAATTCTGTTCTCATGTTGTGATCTGATTTCTTAAAGCTTTATGTTTGGCTTTAATGGGTTTATTTTAAAAGTGTCAACCATCTTCTAAAGACCAGCAAGCAGATGCACTTTCTAACAACATAAGAGTGAAGGGGGAAATACTCCAGAACCAGAACTACCAAAAAAATCAAAAATCTGTTAAATTAGATTCAATCTACACCAGAAATGGGCGCACTCTCCCCTCCTTGATTCAGAACACTCTCATTCTTTCTGAGCTTTTTCAGAGAATTATTGGGAAAGGTTATGTGTTCTGAGAATTTTTTTTAAGACCTGGCTTTATCCAGCTGTTTCCCTGCCAGTTCTTCACTGGTACTCTTCCTTAGTGTGAGCTTCACTCCTTTCCCTTCTCTCCCAAATTTAGCCTCCTACAGCAGCAATGGACCTTCATTTAGCCAGCCAAAGATATCTGGCTTTAGGAATGTGGTCATGTGACTGATGTGTGACAGATGCCGGAAGGGCGTGGTCATGTTGCCTTGACGCATATAAGTTTGCCCGGTCCTAGGTTGGCAGCTTTCAGACCACAACCATCGGGTCACCTGGACGGAAGCCAGACAGATTGGAGAAGACATGGAGCAGTCCAACATCAGCCCATATCCCCTGTGGTGGCAGTGGGCCCAGGGCTAGAGCATGGCCAGCTGAGCCCAGTGGATGGAAAGGGAACCCCAGCACTGCACACACACACACAGGAGGGAGGAGGCTGGATGCTGTGGGCCATGGTAGTCCCTTGGGGCATGGCAGTGGAGGGTGCCCATCTTTGCACTACACCACAGCAACATTTTGCCCCACTAGCCTGGCCATGGGTAGAACTCAAGGACAGGATTGCTAAATGTATCCAGGATATGTATCCAGGGTGTCCTTTTCAACCTCACTGAGAATGTTGCCCCTCTCCACTTCAATACATTTGCCTCCCAAGCCTGAAATGATCCCTCTCGATGTGCTATGGAAGTAGAAGCCTCATACAGCAGATTGTATTGAAAGCTTTCCATAGTAGGAGAAAGATTTTCGTTTACTGTGGGGAACAGTCTGAAGTACTATATAGACAGGCCTTTGATGTGAAAGTGCCCTCCGAGCAGACTCCGAAGATCTCCAGGGCTCTTCTGTACACAGGCTGCTCTATCACCTCTTAGTTCATTTCAGCTCACCGCACAGGGCCTGTGCAGAATTAACACTCCACACCGATGAAGACTGTGCATGATGGATGGGTTGAAGTAGCAGCTGCAGGCCTGCCCTTGACTGCTGTCTTCCTGTTCGCCCTGGGACTTCAAGAGTAAAAAGAGCAGGGAGAAAACAAACATCAACACATCAGGCTGTAGTGCAGAACTGTGGCAAGTGTATTACTATGAAGATATCTTGGAGTGAACATTCTTGCAGCAAAATCCCTCCTTTAATGAAAAATCTCATCTGTCATAATTCATTGAAGAAAAAAGCAATTATGTGCTTATTATCTCACTACCAGCTAGCAGAGGCATAACTGCCTCCGTTGGCGCCCGGAGCAAGGGGGGGTTGGCGCCCCTACAATAAAAAATCACCGCGGCCGATAGGCCGCAGCACGCTCCAGAGGGGGGGCGCGCTCCGGAGGGGGGGCGCTCCGGGAGGGCGACCCGGCGGGACCCTGCACCGGGCACCCCCCCTCAATCGGGAGAGCCGGCTCGGGGACGTCTTCCCCGGCCGGCTGCCTGGGGCCTTCTAAGGAAGGGCTGCCCTTTTCCCTCAGTAACAGTCTGAGCATGTAAGGAAGGGCTGTAAGGAAGGGCTGTTCCTCAGTAAGGAAGGGCTGCCCTTTTTCCTCAGTAACAGTCTGATCATGCGCAAAAAGAACGGTATAAATACCGTTCTTGCAGCGGGCCTTCCTTAGAAGGCCCCGGGCAGCCGGCCGGGGAAGACGTCCCTGAGCCGGCTCTCCCGATTGAGGGGGCCGGTCGAACTCGAGTCTCCGAGTTGGACTCGAGTCTCCGAGTCCGACTCGGAGACTCGAGTCCGAGTCCGACTCGGAGACTCGAGTCCGAGTCCGACTCGCGGGCGGGGCGCCCTTCGGGAGATGGCGCCCGGAGCCGGTGCTCCGCCCGCTCCGCCCTAGTTTCGCCTCTGCCAGCTGGTATGTCTAAGAGTTTAAAGGATGTCCATCGTTGTGTTGTTTTAAAGTCATAGTTATTCAGAGCTTCAGGGGAAAAATGGGTGAGGTTGAAAAAGTTCTAAAGGAGTAGGAACTCAGCCAAAGCAGCCAAGTTAAACATCTGAAAAGGTCTGTTTGCTGAATCCATGCTGATTTGAGAGTCTGAATTTGATGCAAAGGTGTAACCTGTGGAACTGTTGAACATAGTACCTCATATCATGGCACACCTCATAAAAGGGATGCACACATTGCACAGTGATGGATGCACTCTTTTCCCCCTCTATTCTTTTTTTTGCCAATTTTTCTGTATTTTTGGAAACTCTTACACCCCCCCCCCCAGAAGCTTCCGTGCACGTTCAGCAGCCTAAATAGCTGCTGGCAAACAGCCTTTGTATTACCAGACAGCCATGTGCTGGATGTGGATTGGCATCCTTCCTGTTTGGAATAGCTACCCTTCCTCCAGGATTAGCAGGCATTTCACAGTGGGCAGCCTAACCCGTCTAACTAGGTAAAGGGTGGGCTATATTCCTCCAATCATGTAACTTGATGACATCATAAAATCAAGTTATTTAGGCCCAAGCACCAGGAGACACTGTATGTCTTTCTGTTGGTCTGTCATGGGGGAGTCAAATGCTAGCACCCGGAAGATGGTTAATTACTTGTAAGGACCAAGAATTCCTTGGAAAAATGAAATTGATAGTGCTAGGGACAGCTTCTAGCTAGAGGCAACGAGGGAATTAATTAATTTGCTTTGTTTGTTATTACCCCAAGCCTAGCCTGCCAACTCCCCTAGGTTTAACGTAGTGACACATTGCAGGGGTGTGTGTCTGTAGGCTGTGTTTTTGAGTAGCATCCCAGCTCCATGCATTCATTTGATCAAAGTTTTTCTTTGTGTGCATCTAGTAGTCAGGCATTTGCCATCAGCCTGCGTGTACTTTATCTACCCTTTTCTCCACTTTTGTTTAATTCCTTTTCTTTTGAACTTTTAATAAACTAGTTACAGTTTGACACTTTGCTGATGGGTAAATTCAGCCGGTTTTCACATTTCTTTGCCCTGCAGATACGTCTGTGAAATTGATTTTTAATAAATCAGTTCAGTGTTTTTTCTGAGGAGGCTTTTCCTAGATGACCCCCTCTGCCTGACCTCTGTATGCTGGGATGGTTACAAACTACCAAGGTTTTCCTCCATTCAGCTGCTGGTCCAGTAAATGGACAGTAGAGAGCAAGAAGGGCTGTGAGCAGTCGCGTCGCTACGACGTGCGACACCCCAGAGCGGGGGCGCGCGTCGCCCTTAAGGGAGAGGCTCCGCCCCCGCGTGTGACGTCACGCGCGGGAGCAGAGCACCCTCCCCGCTCCATTTTCGGCTCATTTTGGAGCCAAACGGACACAGGGGAGGGTGGGAGGGCCCACCTCCAATGAAAAACTGTAAGTGGGGGGGTCGCGCATCGCCCCTATACGCGCAACGTCCCCCGGCGGCCCGCCCCCCGCGCTTCCCCCTGTCGACACCCGTGGCTGTGAGCATGCTAACCTCTAGAAGCTACTCCCCTTGGTCAGCCTACTTTCTCCTGGGACCTTTTCCTTGACACCCACACATTCATAGAGGGGGGAATGGGGCTATATACACTATTCCACCACCAACAGCAGCATGTGCACTGGCCCCACCCTTGGCATCTGCATGTTCAATATTACTGTGAAAGGAGCCTATGCAAGTAGAACTATGAGACATGCTAGCACAGTGTTTCATGCACACAAAAAGGTTTTCTGCTATGCTAACAATCCAGGGTAAGGGGACATTTGTCCCCTTACCCCATGGAGAGCCCCAGTTGCCCCAATGGGTCTATTGAATCTCCACCAGCTACTTTGCTGGCGGACATTAGAGAGGGCAGTGTAACATCAGGCAGGTCTGGGAAGGGTGATAGAATCTTGACGGAACCACCACCACCGATCCCTCCCCCTTCCCAGGCCCAGCCGACCAATCCCCCTCCAAGAATGCCCCCGTTCCGCCCTCCCCTGCCTTTCTGCCTCCCGGTGGGGAACTCACCTTCCACAGAGAAAGCTCCTTGGGAACTGGGGTGGGGGTGGGTGGGTGATGCCAGCCTCTTTTCCAGTGGCACTTGATCCAAGGGTGCCGCAAATGTGCTTTATGGCACGTTTACGAGACCCTAGACCGGCGAAGCAGTACTCCACCGGTCTCCAATTTAGACAGGATTGTGCCAAAAGCCCCCAATCCTATCAGGCTGCTGCACCACAAGAACTCACATTCTGACAGTGCAGCATGCTTTATGGGTGTGGCAAACAGTGACATGCCATACAGTGCCACTGGGCCACCACTGCAAGCAACCAACGGCTACATGCCAGAGGCCTACCAAAGAGCCTCAGCACCAGTTAGACACCACAAGGAGCGGGTAGGAGATGGGGGTGGACAGAAAGGGGTGGGGCGGGGAGAAATTGGGTGTAGACTGACATGGAGGGGGTGGATCAAGGTCAGGAAGAGGCAGTATCGGCAGCAGTGGTGCCGCAGATATCCTATTCTCCTTCTCGGCCTTGATCTACCTTCCCAAGACCACTTGCATGTGTGCCAGAAAAATAGCTGATGCAGGTCCCAGTAGAGCCCAATATTGGGATGTAAGGAATATCTGCAAGAAGAACATGCACAAACCCTTCATACCGAATACGTACAAATATACACTGTCTTTCTCACTGATTTCAGCAGAACTTACTTCAACCTGAGTCTGCTTAGAAACAAAACTAAATGTAACTGCAATCAGATAAATTGTTTAATTTCACCCCGTGTCTCTTTCTTTCTTATGACTTCTGCTAATCAAAGATGCAGACATGAAAGAGTTTAAATGAATTCTTTTGAATATTTATTTTAAGGCATACTGGAAATGAACAACTTGCATCAGATGATTCCAACAGTCTCAGTATCCAAACAACGTGACTCCATCTCATGGTGAAAACTGGACAGGGTTTTTTGTGACATGGTTGTCATCACTATTAAAAGAAAAGGCGAAATGTGTGTGTGTGTGTGTGTGTGTGTGTGTGTGTGTGTGTGTGTGTGTGTGTGTGTGCGTGCGCGCGTGCGCGTGCATGCATGTGTGCGTATTAAATGGGCAAAAATTTCCTCCAGTTGTGTTGGAAGAAATTCTAATCTTTTCAGTATATCTGATTTTCACGCAGAGTATTTGTGCTGTGAAAGTAGCATAGGAGGAGGCTGAGCAATTACAGAAATCCATTTTTGGCTCTTAGGATTCATGAAGAATGGTAAAGGTAGGATGAACTAATCTCCCTCATTCTGATTCCTTAACTAGTTAGGATATTTGCTTGCATTTGGAGATTAACTAGTTTGGAGACTTCATTGTGCTCTGAAGTTTTCCAAGTGCACATTTGACTTGGCTGTGGTGCTGTTCCTAGAGTGCATTGTCATGTTGCTGGCCAAAATCACCATGCCTTTGTTTTGCAGATCATACCTCCTGTGCATGCTATGTAATCAAGAAGAAAAACTCCTACTGGCTCTAGTGAAAACTTATCTGTGTATGTAAATTGAACATGCAGGAGGCAAAAACAGATTGGGAATGCAGCAGGTGTAAATGTTAAGCCCCCTTGATCCCTGTCATTGTCCCAATCCAGATTGCACACTCCTGTGCACTGTTTTCACAAGCATTCTAGTGCTAGTGACAAACAGCCCATAAGAACATAAGAAGAGCCCTGCTGGATCAGGCCAAAGGCCCATCTAGTCCAGCTTCCTGTATCTCACAGTGGCCCCACCAGATGCCTCAGGGAGCACACAAGACAACAAGATACCTGTATCCTGTCACCACTCCCTTTCATCTGGCATTAAGAGACAGCCTATTACTAAGACCAGGAGGTTACTTAGCCCAGTTCTTACTAAATTCACACGTGGTGATGCAGTGGCGCTGGCACAGGCAACGCTGCATCCCACGGGGGAATTTAACATGCTGAAGGTCTCCTTGGGGTGACATTTGTCCCCTTGCCCTGCAGTAAGCCCCGGCATGCACAATGGGTCAGCTCAGACCTGCGTTAGTTCTATAGCTGGCGCAAGTCCATGTTGATCCATGTCTGCGTTTCAGGTCTGGGAAGGGGATAGGACACGGCATGCACTGGCACCACCGATCCCGCCCCCTCCCAGGCTCGATCTGCCCATCTCCACCCCCCATCATCCATGCGGCCACCAGTGCTGCACAGCGATTTTGTGACAGTGCACACCGGAGGTACTAGTGCTCCACTGGCGCAAACAGAGCATAGGATTGGGCCAATAGTTAATGTCACATATAGTTTAGGTCTCAGAGTAAGCTCAGAAAACCAGGATCATTCTGAAATGAATTGGGGGACAGTGTCTCATTCATCGCTAATCTTAGGTTACCTAGTGAATTCATGGCTGGAATGTTGAACCATGGAGTCTCTAGCTCACATGCTTAGCTAAAAAGGAGAAAAAGAAAAAATGCAGGATATGAAAAACAAGACAAGCTGTGAATTTAATCTTCCCTGATCTAAAACAATTATGGTTTGTTGTTTAAGTACAACAAACACAGATTCTCATTTTTTCCCATTAATCTTAACTGTAGTTTAAAAACAAGTTAATAAATTTTGTCCCTATCCAAATACTGAAACATTTGCTTAAAGGTTATTTTCATTCTGTAAGCATAGCTACCATTTCCTAATAGCAGGTAAGTTTTATCTTAATGGAGACGGATGCTCCTCTTCTCAAGCAGTTACAATTAACTAATGCAAGCAGTTGTTCCTGTATCTTAACTGGAGATCTATTAAAAGAGATAGTCAAGGAACAGGGATCCCAGGCTAGCTTTTGACACATACTGTCCTGAATATGCAGAACCCCTTCCAATCTGGTTTCAGTCCTGGCTTCAGGACAGAGACAGCCTTGGTCGTCTTGGTGGATGACCTGCACTAGGAACTGTGCCACCCACAAGACAAAGCTCCAGTAGCATCTAGTGCAGGGGTTCTCAACCAGTGGTACTAGTACCACCAGTGGTACTTTGGCCAACTGCTGATGGTACTCAGACCTCTGGATCATCGGAACCCTGCTCCGAAATGGCACTTTCGGTGGCATGTTTTCGCTCCCGAAAGGCTCCTTGCCTTTGGCCAAACCTCTCAGAAATGCTGAGTGGCCCTCCCACCCGCACAGAGCCTCCTACTGCGTTTTCTGGCCTCTAAAAATCCGGAAGTAACTGGCAATGATGTAATCGCCAGTCACTTCCAGTGGTACACAGCAGGAGAATGGTGTCAGAGGTGGTACTCGGCCGGGAAGGGGTTGAGAACCCCTGATCTCGTGGTATAGGATTGCCTCCCCAATACGTACAACCATAGACTGGAGCGGAGGCAAGTAGTTCTGCAAGACTCCGTTACACTGGAGTCAATGGCCCCAATCAATGAATGCAAGTCCCAACAAACTCTCAAGAAGGAAGTCCACCCTCCAAGCTGACAAAGAAAACATTTTGAGCACTATGGAAAGTGAAACTGAGCCACAAGTGCTCATTTACTCATGAGTAGATGAACATGCCTCAGCTCTTAGCAAGGGCCAGGCAAACAGGAACTCAAGGCCACCATAGCGGTCCCGATCTGATGAATGTGGAGCTCAACAAACGCTCCAGAGGGCAGTCCCCCCCCCCATAGTAAAGTGAAACTTTTAGTCGCTTGAGCGACTGGTAAAGTGAAACTTTTTTTTAGTCTCGTAAAGTTAGGTGGGTTCCAATAGGGTGTTTTAAAAAACGGGTCCCGGTGCTAAAAGGTTTGGGAACCACTGTTCTACTCATATTAATGTGGCTTTGCACCAGTTGCATATTTTTAAACCATGATAATAATCCTTTTGTGTGTTTTGTGGTGCCCATTAAGTAGATACTGTTATCATTTCCCTTCATTTTGCTATGGGCTGGTCGCTCATCAAAGCACATCAAAATCCACTTACTGGGAGCGCATCCCTCATTTCCACAACAACATTCACTTTCATGTCCTTTTAGAAATATTGTGCTCTCCCCTCATCTGACATAATGAAAAGAACCTGCTTAGTCATTAAGCCTGCACTGAGCTTTTAACGTAGAAGTTACTTTTGAAGGCAAAGATAGCAAGCAGATTTCTCTAGCTATGCGATTCAAGTTCGGGCAACTTTGTCAGAGTCTCCTTACGTGGATAAAACTAACTTGAAGGGAACTTTTCTTCAGCTGACCTAAGAATACAGCTTGTTAAAAAGCCTGTTGAGAACTGGAAGGAAAAGGGGTCAAAGAGGATTTGTGCTCAAACTTCAGTGGAGTTGAAATATTATAATATGGAGAAAAGATAACTTTCCTACACAATATTGGGTCATAGTTAGGGCCTCTGAAAGTCTAACTTTTTCCATGCTCCCAAACTCAGATATGTGCACAGAGATCTCTCGCTTTCTGATCTTTGCACTCAGTACAGAATGTGCCAGAAAAACAGGCCCTAGAGACAAAAATCTATAATTTGAGCCATATAAAAGGGGTTGTTTTGACAGCTCTTTGGGTACTATACCTTCTCAAAGACAAAAATTGCCCCCAGCTCAGTCTAACATGGGCAAACATTAGCAACCATTTAAGGGTGATAATCAGCTGGTAAATACCGACACAAGCAGTGGCCACAGAAGTTCACCTCAAGCTTGCATTCATTGATTGGGACCATTTTGGTGGCATTGCAGTCCCCTCAGCCTGCCCTCTGAAGTGGACTGAGGCATGCTCACCCACTCACAAGTAAACACACGTGTTGCTCCATTTCATTTTCCTTGTCAGCTATCAGTTTGTCAGTTTTGCAACCCACCAAAAATCGGGTTGTGACCCACTGGCGGGTTGCGACCTACAGTTTGAGAACCACTCGAGTAGAATACAACTTTCCTTATATACAACAGTATCAAAAATGCAGCATACAGAAACTAGAATGAGCCCAGCAATCTGTTTTCATTATCTTAGTCATTTTTTTTAACTCACCTTGGAACCGATCCATCACATCTGCCTACTTTCGTATCATGTCAGTATTAACTTTTTCCCCAAGAATAATCAAATACCATCAATAATGTATTTGAGAAGCTGATAGCAAGTAGAAGCACTTTCTAACCTTCTGCGAGATATGTCAAGGACCACTTGCTCATTAAAGGGTGGTGTCATGATTTATATTGTCAAATAAATAAATCTTTTTTTTCACTCCAATCTTCCCTTCATTCATTGTAATGAACTACCGGTACCTTTTGGAGTGTTTCCTTTTCCTCTTTTGCTGCGTTAGCCTTTTCTAGGGGGTTAATGTAATAAAATGTATTCTTATTTTAATGACAATCAGCTATGTAAGATTTAAAGTTATGGTGTGGTGTGGTTTTGATTATTCAAGAAAATGCTGAGCCAAATGAGTTTGCTCTAGCGATTTTGTCAAATTTAGACTTTTCTGGGGGCTTGGGGCAGGGGAGAGATGGATAAGGACCATTCTGAGGAAGAAATGTTGGTGGCGGCTTCAGCTGCATGTGTCCCAGTTTGCAACACAGAAAATACAGTCAGCTCTCTTTATATGCGAATAGGCTATCTGCGAATTCGCTATCAGAATTGCCACATATCTCTCAGTATCTGTGGTCTGTTCTCACTATCTGTGATCTTGTTAGGGCCATTGTTCTCATGTGTACTTAGCTTTCCCTCCCCCCAGCAAATTTTCCTCTTGCCTGTTTGCTCTGTATCTTTCTAGCTGCTTATCAGCAGATCTCTGCATTGCTCTAAAAAGAAAGCAGGAGGATGGACGCACATCTAGGAGAATGCTGAGATATATAGGACTTTTTTCATTTGTGGTGTAAGGAAGGGAATAGAACACTTTCTAGCCGTGCTTTCCTATACATGTCTATGCAGAAGTAAGTAGAAGTAAACCTCATTGAATTTAACGGGATTTACTCCCATGTAAGTGTGTATGGGATTGCCACTTTGAAACACCATGCAATTGAATTTCACCCTGGCAAAAATAACTTTGCATCATTATTAAAGCACTCTAGACCACATGGGAAGTCAATTTGGTAGTAGTCACCTTGAATTTATTCTGTGCTAGGAAGTTAAGCAGCTCTTTAACTGAACCAATTGTTTTATTTTACCGACTTTTAATTAGCCACTTACTTTTGCAAAGCTTTCCTCAATTATTTAATAT
Organism: Plestiodon gilberti rubricaudatus; assembly: GCA_026170595.1. NCBI lineage: Eukaryota > Metazoa > Chordata > Lepidosauria > Squamata > Scincidae > Plestiodon > Plestiodon gilberti. The sequence continues at coordinate 48,247,697 of JANXHW010000004.1, read as the reverse complement.
ATATTTGCCCTTTGACAGTAATCAATTAATAATTCAGCTGATTAACTTTCAAAGTAACGATTGTTGGCAAACTGTTCTTTTTTAGCTATATTATCCACTGTAGCTGGGACTTTCAGAACAGTCCTAGATTTAACATATCATGGCTGTTCATGAAGCATTAATAATGTTACGTTTTGCTTAGAGATCCATTGAGGTATAGTGGCTAGCACGTTGAACTTGGACAAGGGAGACCTAAGTTCATATCCCTTATTATTATTAAAGTTAGGCCCAGTGCCAGCACCAAGTTTCTGGAACCCCTGGAAAAAGACTTGCATCAGATCCCTCAGGGTACCCCGTACCCCCAACGTGCACTGACTGCTACCATGGCCACCAGCACCAAGGGTTCAGAGGTTTGCCCAGCCAAGTGGGCCTTCAGATGGGCATGGGTCCTCAGCCAGTGCCAGATTTGACCAATGCCTGACACCACCCCTGCTTGGACTAAGCCTTTTGGGAAAAGGATTTTTCATGAAACGATGTGATCAATCACATGCTTAGCTAATACTACTTTTGTGGTTTTTTCCTACCAAGTTTCATTTCTAGTTCTTAATAAATACAGTGGGCCCTCGTTATCCGCGGGCGGGTCTTCCATTCCCAGAAACCCCGTGGATACTGAAATCTGCATATTGCGAACGCCACTATTACAGATACGGGGGTCATTGTAAAAACCTTTTAAAAAAGGTTAAAAATAGCATTTCTTACCTTTTCGCTTGCAAACTGCTCTGTTTGCAGGACTTTAGAAAGGAAAATCACACTCTGGAAACCTCTTCTGGGTTGCGTGACTCCCTCCCTTTGCCCAGATTTGCTTCAGAATGCATTGTGCAATGCATTCTGGGGTGAGCCTGGGGAAGGGAGGGGGAGATGTGCGACCTGGAAGAGACTTCCAGAGCACAATTTCCCTTTCTAAAGCCCTGCAAACAGAGCGGTTTGCCAGCAAAAAGGTAAGAAACACTATTTTTAACCTTTTTTTTCTTTTTTAAAGGTTTCTACAGTAGTGCCTGTATCCGTGAGCATCCACGTTGAGACAAATTCACAGATGCTCAAATTGTAGATATGGAGTGCCCACTGTACCCTTTACATTTCATCTTTGAAGATGAAACTAGATATATCTAAAGATATAGGTGTACTAGTTAGTGATAATGTGGCAATGAGGGTGGTGGGGACAGACATGCAGGTGAGAACTGGGGGTGGGTGGGAAGGGGTGCTTAATCTCATCTCTACCCACTTGCAAAGTTTCTCCTGCAAGTCCTCCCTTGAAGCCTTTGCCCCCCCCCCCGATTACCTTAGCTGGGGACAAAATGAGGTGGTGGATGGGGCTGCAATGGGAAACCAACAAGAAGGAAAAGGATTAAGCACCTCCTTCCTGTCTACCAGTTCTCTCTTGGAAGTGACACCTTAGGTCTGCTTTAGCCTCATAATGTTTAGTTCTGTTCTAAGTATCTTGAACAGATTATCAAGTTCCTTGTTAGTGACTAGCTTCATGGAGTACTTGCCATTCCAAAGTCTGATGTTAAGAAAAGATAGTGCTTCAGGTCCATGGATTTTTACGCTCTTAAATAAATGTAACAGTAAATACTAACTGCGCAATCCTACTTAACACTCAGGTGGCAGACCTAGTGTTCCGCCGCCTGGAGTAGTCGCAAACGTGCCAAAAGCACGTTTGCGGACTACTTTAGAGCTGGGAAGGCCGGCCCAAGGCCGGCCTTCCCAGCTCCACCGGCCGAGGACTAGGCCCGCTGCCGGACCCAGGTAGGTCTGGATCCAGTGGGCGGGAGGGGGAGGGACGGTGGAGGCGGGAGGGCGGCCATAGGCCCAGCCACCCCAGGTGGGGCGGGGGCATGGTGTCCGCCATATCCTGGTCTCTGCCGGGCAGCGGGGCTGTTACAAGACCTCCTCCAACTTCTGCCAGCAAAATAGCTGGCAGAAATCCAAGGAGGCCTATCGGCCCCAGTCGCATTTACACTCGGGGAAGGGGACGACGAGCATCCCCTTCCCCGAGTAGACTTTCCATCGTGGGCTGCCTGCTGCAGGCTGCCCGCGGTGGAGATCAGTATCCGGCGGGTGGCCTCGGCCGCCCAACAGATCCTTAAGTAGGACTGGGCTGGCAGGAAGTTGGACTAGATGGGTCTTTGGCCTGATCCAGCAGGGCTCTTATATTCTTATGTAAGGCTCAGCGGCGGCGGGATGTCTCCTGCTATTCTTGTTATTGCTATTGCATTTGTGTCATGGGATTTCCAATTCCCTCTGTGCAGAACTGATTGTGAAGGACTCTGTCTTCTGCAAGAGGGTTGGATTCGATTACTTTGATTACTGTCTTTCCCAATCCCTCTTATTTTATGTTTTCCACAGAAAATCTCTGGAATACATGGGTTAAAATAGTCTTACAATATGATAAATATTTTCTGTGCAATTAAATCACTTGGAATTTAATAGAATGTGTTCTCCATTGAATGTGTCAAAGAACGGGGACAACAAACTACCATTTTCTTAAAATTAGGTACTTTAATTATGATTAAAGATATTTCTGCAACAGAATAATGTCACACATTGCTAGCTGAGTTGGAAGAATTACTGCTCTACAATTTTTTCTTCAGTTCTTGCTACTATGTTTGAGGCCTTTGAAACTCAGTTTGAAAAGAGATTGATATTCCAATTAAGACGATTCTGTTCCTCTGTGAAAAGGATACTTTTTTAAATGGAATCATCTGGGCGCATCTCATTGAATTGATTCCATTTTCGTCCAAACGTCTCTTGCAATGATGCACCTTACTACCTTTTGCCTCCTGCTTCTGCCACTTATAAGAAGGGTGATCAATCTGATGCTTGTGGATGCATTCAGCCCTGGGGCAGTGCATGGAAGTGAGTGAAAAGTGAATAAAAAAGCAAGCCCCCCCCCCCCAAGCTGCAATTGTGAAGCTCTCCGTACCATTCGGCAGCTCTCCACAGCCATCCTGAACCTATCTGCTGCTGCAATTCCTGACCAGGTTAGAAAACACACTTACAGTATATATAGGATTCACTACTATCCACGATTTCGAGTATTTGTGGTAGGTTTTGGAATCTATTCCCCATGGATGGGGAGGGGGGCTGCACTGGTAACCACTGGTTTTGCTTCCTTATGGCTTACCTTGACTCATCTCATCTTTACTCTTTACGCTGAATCCTATACACACTTTCCTGGGAGTAAGCCCTATTGAACACAATAGGATGTACTTCCAAGTAGACGCGCATAGGATTGTGCTGTTAATCTACTTGTTAAAGTTCTAGTTACAAATAGCTGAAATAATCTTGGCTTTCACTCATACTACGTCCCTTTGTAACAAGCATTGCCTTGTCTTGATACTGTTCAGAAATATGTGTTCCCATGAACAATGTTTTAGAAGCGTGTGCATTCAACCATTTCCAATCAAGGGATTATGTAAAAAGAGGTTTTGCTGTATATTGAAAGTCCAGCCAGGATTACTGGTGCATAATTACTTGCACTCCAAATTGTGCTGCCAAAGTAGATCAGTTGCTTGTAATTCCAAATGTACCCAACAGGTATTGAGGCCTTGGATGAAGAATATAAATTCCAAATTACAAACTGAGCACCTTGTTCTGGCTGCATAACACCCTCAGGAGATTTTCAAATGTCAATCAAATTGGCAGAGTACACATGTCCAGCAGACCTTAACAGTCTTTGAGACTCACAGCGCAATCCTGTGTAACTTTGCACCGGTGGAACAGTTAGATGCAACGGTGTAACAGCCGATGCACCGGTGTAAGTGCACTTACACCAGTGCATCTATTGTTTCACCGGTGCAAAGTTACAGGATTGTGCTGTTAGACATGTAAATATTTTGAGTGTAGGAGAATTCCTTATGCACTACTGTCCATGGCCACAAAAAGACATGGCTTTCAATTCTAATCGTCAGTAACCCATCATATATATGCTATCTCAAGAGAATATCCTCATCAGTTACCATGTTGAAATCAGCAACATCCAGAGTCCTGTGTGTCCTCAGGAAAATGGATTTATTTTGTACTTACTGTAAGTAATACAGATATCTTTAATCCACAAATCTTTGCTCCCATAGGGAACACAAATCAAATCTTCTCAGACCAAGACTACCCAACACTAGTGAGTGACAAAATTGGCCTGTGGCATACATCCATCAGCTTATTCTTCACAATACCTGCCCACCAACAGAATCCATTTGCAGTTCCTGGGCCTAATGATCACTCGCCTCAGGATCACACCAGGAGTCTAATTCCAGAAGAGAAAATGACAAGCCTTTCTTCTCCAAGCTTAGATTCACTCTGAAAAGCTGATAAACAGCTTAAGCTCTATAGAAAGATATAGAAGATTTGGTCATATGGTAGAAACTTGATAAATGTATCACAATGTATCCACAGGTACACACCAAAATTGTGCTGAAATGCTTAAGAGAAGTATTATCACCCAACAACGATATAGTCACATGTGCACACAAACACACACATGCAGAGTTGTAAACAGATGAGATCAATAACAAAACTTACAGTCTGATCCTTCCTGCCTACAAATAGGCCAGCCAAGCGAACACTCCACTGGCCTAAGGAATAGCAAATGTGCCATAAAGCATGGTTGCAGCTCCTTGTGAGTATGCGGCACCAGCCGCCGCTGGTGAGTCCCGCACCGTTGGGTACAGGGGTGGAGGGAGAGCGGGCAGGGGTGGTGAGAGAGGGAGTCATTCGCTGGCTCAGGCTGGGAGGGTGCGGGGATATCGGCACTGAGTTGCGCCAATATTCTGAGGCCTGTCGCAGTCCAGGCTGGCCTTACACGCAGTGACGTCGCTAAGTGGGATGCGCCCTGGTGCAGCCAACCCTTGGAGCCCCCCCAATAAAACTGCCTGCGCGAACTGTGGAAGACTTGCGCAGGTGCAGAACGACAAAGTTTCCAATCGTCGTTCTGCGCCTGCGCGAACTGAGGAAGACTTGAGCAGGCGCAGAACGTCAGTTGCAGGCTCTGTTGGAGCCGGCGCCGCTCCAAGCCGCTCCAATACAAGCTCCGGAGCCTCCGGATACAAGCTAAGTGGGGGAGAAGCACACACACAGCCATATACAACTAAAAAAAAACCCTGGAAACCGCCGGAAAAACCAAAAAAAGGAAAAAAAACCAAAAGTTAAGGAGGCCTGCCTCCCCCAGGAGCCTCAGCGCCTGGAGCCCTGTGGCCCTGGGCCCCCCCGCACCCTACTTAGCGGCGCCTCTGCTTACACGACCTCCCCAGATGCACGCCAGTTTCAGAGCTTTTGTGCACCTGAGAAGGCCCATTGGGGCCCATGAGGGGCGAATGTCCCCTTCTCCCAAGGTGAGCCTGGGCCGCGCAAGCGTGGGCCACAATCCACACAGAATGCAGCGGCCAGCTGCGCATACTTGTGCAGGATTGCACCGTTAATTTGTTTATTAATGTTTATGATGCTGCCATTTGTTTTTGCAGCTGTCGCATGCTTAAGATCTCCTTTGTTCACTGGGTTCCTTTTGTGTGGCAGGGTGGATGGGAGGAAGAGGCTTTGAGGCCCTGTGATTCTAAACTCTTTTTTGAAATGATGCCATAGTAAGGAACAATAGCAATTGGCCCATTCCATGGGAGATGATCACTACAATTTTATGTTGCCTGAGAGATGTAGCTTTGGGGTTCCTCATCAGCCATAAGCTTATCAGTATGACAAAAGCCCCTAGATTTGTACCTTTAAAGTGCGAGACACATATTTTAGATTCATTTGACTCCACTGTGCTCCACTGTGAATAAAATAACCAAATCAATGCAAAGAAAAGCATCAAGCAAGCTGTATGAATCATAGATGCTCATAGATAGCTGCTATTTATTTATTTTTTTGTTATCCTAATTGTCATCATTATCATCACCATTTTATAGTGGGAGAAATAATGCTTTTATTCATTATCTCTCTATAAATGAGCCCTTTTTACCATACAAAAGCATGCTCACCAATGCTAATTAAACTGGCTTTATGCCTTCAGCAGTGACAGAGTAATCGTTCTGCATATTGATTGCATATTGAAAAATGGAGGCGGCGCCTGTGTGACTTGGGCTGCTGTTCACCTGTCCTGCTCCTAATTACCATGTTAATCATATGCTTTTCCTCTTGTGTAGTTTTTTTATGCAGTAGTTTGCTTAGGCAGATAATCACTGGGGATCACATTGTCTATTGGCTACTGTGAACAAAGAGATTCAAACCTTGCATGTTTGCCTTGCATGCTACAATTTCCTTAATATTCGAAGCTTATGTTGACAAAAATGCATTTTGAACCTTTGTCATCCCTATTGCTAGGTTAAAGCACAGAATGACCCTGTGTTATTTCATGTTCTCCTAGAGCAGAGGTTCTCAACCAGTGGTACTCCTATCACCAGTGGTACTTCGGCCTACTGCTTGTGGTACTCAGACCATTGAACTGCTGGAACCCCGCTTTGTTGCGGCGCTTTCAGTGGCATGTTTTCGCTCCTGAGAGGCTCCTGCCTTTGGCAGAGCCTCTTGGAAATGCAGAGAAGGGCCCTCCCACCAACCCAGAGTCTCCTACTTGCATTTTCTGGCCTCCAAGAATCGGAAAACCCGGAAGTAACTGGTGATGGTGTCATTGCCAGTCATTTCCGTTGGTACGCAGCAGGGGAGTGGCGCCGGAGGTGGTACTCAGCTGGGGCATATAGCTTCCTCAAATGTTCTTTGAAAACGTGCACCCTGCATGGGTTTTGAGGTTAGATTTTAAACCTTGAAGGGCCCTTATTCATTTTCAAGTTGAGCAGCCTTTTGCTTGCCCATCCCTCCTAGCTGTGCTGGATGCAAGTATTTTCTGTTTCCCCATAGTCTGAAGTATTGCAATGCCTCGTCTGCCATGTGAAAAGGAAACAGATTTCATGTTCTGAATTGCAGGGAATGTTAAAGGAGTTCACAATAGTGAACAGAACTGACTTTTATTAAATAGGAGACTCTGCTGTTTACCCAGGACCTTCATTCAGAGCACATTTAGCATCATCCAGCCCTGATCATTCCAAATTGTGAAGCAATCTACTTTTTAAATTTCACTTCTTAATGTCCAAATTTGCTTTGAATTTCACTTTAGACTCAATCCGGGAGCAACTCTGGGGTGTGATAGCAATTTTTGAAAGCAAAAGGTCAGATTGTAATCCACTTGTGCTAACATTGTTGTGCTCCAAAGTGGTTTCTGAAATGGAGTTAACCAACTTGAATCCTCAAAACCTGCATCATCAAGCCCGTTTTGTGTTTCTGCTAGCCGAGATCAATGTTTCTTATTTCAGCTAGTTCCTTTCTCAGAACAAATTATGTCCTATGTATGCAAGCAGTTACAAAACATGTACAGCTGTGGGGGAAGGGGGAAAGAATTTTGTGTACTTGCCCTGCCCTCTCACCTGACCTACATGCGTTGAAGGTGTTGTCTCCACAGAGGCCTACGCACCAGAAGTGTCGTCGGGGTAGGGGCGGGAGGGCCGTGGGCCCCAAAGGGGCGTGCTCCCATCCTTTTCGTCTTAGCGCGGATCTGTCCTGCTGTTTGGGCCCTCCCGCCCGCCCTGGATCCATTTGGCTCCAAAAGGAAGCAAAACGGCGGGCGGGGGGGGTGATTGGAGTCACGCGCGGGGGCGTGCGCGCGAAACTGGCATCACGCCCGGCATCACGTGGGGGGCGTTGCGTCGGCGGACCCCCCATGTGGGGGCATAGTTCTGTCTCTGCTACGCACATACACACACAACAAGCTAGACCACAATCTGTACTGTTGGAAAAGGAATATGTATTGTGTGTTCAAAGCACACGTGTGTTGGAGTGCAAATGCTTAGACCCATGTGCAGATGGGACTTCCTATACTTCCCATCATATAGAGGCTAGGTGCAGGGCTGGTGATTGTGATTCTTGAAAATAAGGTTCTTTAATTGCCCCAGGGGATTATTTGCATAAAACCAGGGAGGAACACACAAAAGCTCAATGATGAGTATTGACACAATAGCATAACTGAAATGAACTAGCAGCAGTTCATTGGAACAAATCCCAATACATAGGCAATAGCTTGCAAGGTGATAACAACAGACTGATAAACGAATGAATTTCTGAAGCTGAGAAAACGGCATGAAAGATAAAACAGATCATGCATACATGAACAGTGGATGAACACACAATGCATTTGACTACTGTACATGACATCGCAAGGCAATTCTTAGCAGCAAATACAGTCGCTTTTAAAAGCAAGTTGTTAAATATTCCTACCAGCTCTGCCTGACTTCTTCCACTCCCTTCCCCCTCCACGTCTACGTACAAAGCTCTAAGTTTCAGGCAAGGTCATAACTACCTGGGAATACAGAGGAATAGTCCCATGATGTACGACGTTGAGGGCTATAGCTATAAATGTTTTCTGTCTGGAGAGGAGCCTTCAAACCAAGAGAAAGGAGAACGTATTGATTAAGAAAGAGGTGAAGGTGCCCTAAAAAGATGCAGAGACAGAAGCAAGAAAAAGACATAGGAAAGAAGTGGGAAGAGAGAGAAAGAAGAAGGGGTTGGGAAGGAAGGAAAAGATCTTCAAGGTGATGCTCTAGTAAAAGAGATGTTCCCAGGCTCAGCATCGCCCTTCTCTTCCTCCGCTTGATCTTTATCCAGATGCCTTCTCTCTTGGTCTTTTATATCTTTTTTCCCTGATCAGGCCTTTCCTCCCCCCTCAATATTATTATTATTAATAATAATAACAACAATATTTCTATACCGCTTTTCAACAAAAAGTGCACAAAGCGGTTGACAGACAAAATGAAATGATTAAATGGCTCCCTGTCCCAAAAGGGCTCACAATCTAAAAAAGATGCAGAAGAACACCAGCAAACAGCCACCAGAAAAGACATTGTGCTGGGGTGAAAGGGGGCAGTTACTCTTCCCCTGCTAAATATAAGAGGAGCACCAATTGAAAAAGTGCCTCTTGCCCAGTTAGCAGGGGCACACAAGCATTATTGAATAAAAACAAGCATTAGTGATTGGAAAAAGAAAGCCAACATTTTTCATTCCAGCAGCTATGTGACCAACCCTTTAGAAGTCCTGTTTACCCCAAAACAAATGTTCAAGCCCATGTCCTCTGGTTTTTGGAACCAGTCCAGCATTGTGATTAATTTCCTGGACATCACTATGAGTATGACTTTCTTAGGTGGATCTTTGGGACAAGATCCTCTTCAAGGCCAGCGTCCCGACAGGAAAGAACAGGCGCACCTGAGTTTTCAACCAGCTTGCTTGCTGTATCTCAGACAAAAATCACCCATAGACAGATCTTGGAGTTTTGTTGTTTTTTCACTTTGCAGCAGTCAGTCCTCATTCAGAACTCCAACTTTGGTTAATCATCAGGCATACAAGTCACTCAGGGGAAACTGGAGTTAAATGCAAGTGGATTACCAATTCTGACCTCTTTGCATACTGTGTGGCTGTCTGCAGAGGCACTTTAATGATAACATTCCAGATGCAGGATTATCTTCACATATGGTTGTCATGGAGACAATGATATATATCATTCCTTCGTACAACATGTTTTATATGTATCTAGTTGTGGGAATCAATTGTGTGGCCTGTGCCTGAAATCATATTGTGTGATTTGCCCCTTGCTGGTAAGAGAACTTTTTGTCCGGTGATTGATACCATATAAAAACAATTGCTGTCAGTGCAGATTTTCTGCTGGGAACAGTGAGGGACAAAATAGCTGGTATAGGCCACTGAAATTCATGGAGAAGGCTGTCATTCCTTTCTAGAGATTTGGATCAGATACACAGCATGCTATTGGATTATCCTGGACAAAAAAGAAAATCTACATTTGGTACTAAGAAAACTCAGACGCTGAGCTAAGAATACATTACCCAAATGTATTAAATTTGCATGATTTACCAGTTTGCGTGTTTTCAAAATGCATGTTTTTCAAACAATTTGGATTATTTTTCAGAAGGAAAAGTAAGATGGAATGGGGGGGAGAGGAAAGAAGGGCAATGACAGTATTAAATGACGCATAGCATTGTTGTTGTTCAGTCGTTAAGTCGTGTCCGACCCTTCATGGTCCCATGAACCATATCCCGCCAGGCCTTCCTGTCCTCCACTATCTTCCTGAGTTCGCTCATTTTCAAGTTTGTTGCATCGGTGATGCTGTCTAACCATCTCATCCTTTGCCTTCCCCTTCTCCTTTTGCCTTCAGTCTTTCCCAGCATCAGAGTCTTCTCCAGAGAGTCCTCTCTTCGCATTAGGTGGCCAAAATATTTGAGCTTCAGCCTCAGTACCTGTCCTTCCAGGGAACAGTCAGGGTTGATTTCATTTAGGATTGACTGATTTGATCTCCTAGCAGTCCAAGGGACTCTCAGGAGTCTTCTCCAGCACCACAGTTCGAAAGCATCTATTCTTCGGCGCTCAGCCTTCTCTGGTGCTTCCAGTGCTACTATTGGCTTTACATCCCCCCTCATAATGGCACCCTCCCCCATTGCCCACCAGGAATCAGCAGGAAGTTGACCCCCCCTAAAAGTTTGGAGAATTTTGTTCCCTCAGCCCCTTACATTGCCAAACCACCTACCCTGATTTTCCGTACCTGGGACTATGGTGGAAAAAAGGGGGACCCTGTCAGAGTAGATCACATCGGTACTATTTTTTTTAAAGACAATAAATATCAGAATGCTCGCGTCCTTTACTGGGCAAGGTTTCCTGTCCCAGACTGCTGGTATCTCTTGCAGCTCTCAGATTCCACCAGGAGGGGCAAGAGTTACTGGGGAGAGCAAAGCTGTTTACAGGCCTCACCCTGGTCTTCAGATATTCCAGCTGCCACTCTGCTGTTATGTTGCTGCATCCTGGCTCCTGGCAGCCATTAATACCAGAGTTCCTTTCAATAAACCAACACCACTTTTCCTGTGCTTGCAACAGTACAGGTGAACATAACATAAGGTGTTTAGGTTTGTTGTTGCTTCCACTTATTTGCAGCTATACAGTTTTCCAGGTGTGGGATCATTGCCATCGATCACTCACTCTTCCCCCACATCTGTACTCCATCATGTCCTACATGTAGACATTTTTTCTTTTTTGTATTAATGAGTGCTGCCAAAAAGGGCTAAGGAATAACCATTGGCCAAAGCAATATATATCATTCTTTCCATAAATAGGTCAAATAAAAACATCAAATACTGTGCGCAGTTACTGTTCTTAGCTTTGTCGAACATCTTCACAGTTAGCAAAGAATCATTTTTGTTTGTTTCTTCTTTTAAAAGATTAATATTATTTCATTGTATGTTCTGGCAGTGCGCAGATTAAACCTAAATTAAGCATTCATCCCCAGACCCATTCACTCAGATCAATCCACAGTATAGTCTAATTAAAAGAATTGCCCCAAACCAGAAGCACCAGGAGTTACTTAGTATCTGAAAGTTGAGAGACTTATGGAAAATAATTATTTGGCTTGTTTTTGATCTAATGATGTTCACAAAACCAACATGACACTTCATCTCATTTGAAGAATTTGTACTCAATCTTGCTGGCATCACTTCATGGATTACAAGGGAAAAAGCCCTCTGTGAGTGCCATGCATGAGATGTGTGGGCTTGAAATGCACATGGAGCTCATTAATCTCCCCAGGGAGTAAACTTGGATCAAAAGTAGAGGTCCCAATATTTATATATTTAATTTTTATCCCACTTTTCTCCCAGGTGGGTACCCACAGTGGCTTACAAAAGCACATCAAATATATAAAATATATATAAAAACAATTCATAATAATTGAACATAAGTAACCATTTAAAAACAGCATAATAAAAGAGTAAAGCATTTGATATACAAACAGCCCAATCCTACCTAAATTCCCCCAGGCCGATGCAGCTGTGTCAGCATGGCTTCTGCTGCATCCAGTGAGGGAATTTTGGCTCAATGGGTCACGTTGGGCTGGGCCAGCTTGATAACTGGCACAAGTTCAAGGCGACTGATGTCGGCAGATCAGGTCCGAAAAGGGGGATAGGATATGGCACGGTTGATCCCATCCCCCTCCCTGGCCCAATCCGCCACCCCCAGCTCCTGTCACAGCCATCCCCCACCCCATTCATCATCATCATCATCATCATCATCATCATCATCATCATCATCATCTTTGGTCATCAGATTTCTCTTCTGACTTTAATTCAAAGGCGGTTTACACAGGCAGGCTTTCTAAACCCCAAGGGTTTTTTACAATACAATAATATGTTCTAATCTTTCATAGAACCCCTCATTCTAGGTGGTTCCTTTCACAGTCCAGCCTCTCTCTGGCATCTGCCTCATTATGCTTCAACTGATAGGCAACCTTGACTCCCACTCAAGTACAGCTTCTCTCCCTCACAAAGACTCTGCAGCTCGTTAACTCAGCATGCCCTCCCCTCCCCTCCATCCTCCTGCCCCGACTCACTCCTCACCCTCCTCCTTCCCCAACTCCTCCTGTGCTGCACTTACCTGCTCTGGTGGATGTTGCTCTGCATGCTGGCACCAGTGGGAAGGCTAACAGGTGCTTTTGTGACAGCATGCGCCGGCAAAAGCGTGTACTCCTCCAACACTAGTTACAGATAAAGGTAAATGTATCCCTTTACATTTAAGTCCAGTTGTGTCTGACTCTAGGGTGTGGTGCTTATCCCCATTACGAAGCCAGTGCTGTCCAAAGGTGCTTCCGTGGTCATGTGGCTGGCATGACTCTCCTTGCCACAGCATGTAGCAATGGCTGGACATGGTCATGTGGCTGGACATGGAACGCTGTTACCTTCCCGCAAGCTGTACCTATTTATCTATTCACATTAACATGCTTTCTAACTGCTAGATTGGTAGTAGCTGGGCCGAGCAGCGAGAGCTCACCCCATCGTGCAACCTCACCCTACCTAGTTACAGATAAGACTGGGCAAAAAAAAGCAATCAAATATATCCATAAAATGCACAGAACATTCCAGTACTAAAATGATCAAATAAAATCAGAAGGCTAATCCAAAAAGAAACGTGTTTAGGCTCTACCAGAAGGCTTCTAAAGAGGTTCAGGATTGAGCTCTATGGCACCCCACACCTCAAGGGCCAGTGGGTCAAACAGGCATCCCCCAGCACCACTATCTGGTCCCTATCCTCCAAGTATTGTGGGACAGCTATCTAAAATTCTGGGGAAACTCACCAACAGCCAACATTCATTAATATAGAATTTTTTGCATGTTCTTCCAGTAAATATTTATATCCATGCAATTTCATAGTGATGGCATGAAGTTTGTAATTTACTAACTCAAAATTTGGCAATCTCTTAACACTCAACTGATATTCAAATGGAGCACAATTCCTCTCCAAAAGTGTAAGTATGAAAGGACAATCAATTCATCGTGCAGTTCCAATAACTGAAAGTTTATTTTGCCCGAATGAATTTAGAAATGTGTAACTTTGACATCCTGTTTCGCTGGCACTTCTTTGTAAGTGGACTCAGTTGGGAGAATTAATTCAGGCCAGAATAGTAGGGTTTATGTGCAACTAAGCATCCATCACTGAATCTTCTCCAGCTGGGCTGACTCCAGGTTTGGGGGCTCATAGGGTAGAGCTGGGGGTCAAGGGCTGGCAATTATGAGTACATTTCGAATATATGGAAAATATTTTTTTTTCTTGAACATTCTCCAGTGTTGCTTGTAATTGCTGGTTCAAATCCAAACTGAACCCATCACTATTGGAAAGTGAACATTTTCAGTGTGAAATGGGGGCTCTGGGAGGGATAGAAATCTTCTCTGAAACATTACAATATTTTCTGGGTTTTTCCATATATTAGCTGCTGTTCATAGCTGTCCTCTTGTAATAACACAGCTAATGAAACCTTTCCTCATATGTTATAATATTGTGATCTTTACCAAGATTTGCGTTTATCCTATTTAGGTCCGATTTTGATTAAATACACAGGATTTTCTGATTTGGAAGTCATATATTACCTATTGGCTGGTGATGATGAATTACGCATCAATCAAATAGCAAACTATTTGGATTTATTAATAAAACGTCAAAGTGATCTCACCTTCATATGACGCAGATTCATTTGGTTATAGATGGCGGTTGGAATCAATATATCTTACTATCTAGATGGTCCTTTGAAGTTGTTGTTGTATCCACCTATTTTGACTGCCTTAGATATTGTTTTATGTGTTGGATTAGTCTGTGCTTTATGATATTGTTTGCTTGTTTGTTATTTATATTTTATGTATGTTTGTCTTTATGCCAATAAAGGTTTCATTCATTCATTCATTCATAGCTGTCCTTGGTGGCTTAGATATTTTTAAACAAAGTTTTCTTGTTCCTGGGACTGAAGGATCAGACCTTATTTTTGCGTGGTCACTCTCCACACACTGAGGACGAGAGCGAGAGCACATCAGCAGACCACATGTATGGTGTTTGTCTGCAGTGACAAATTACCCAGGGAAATAGTCTCTCTGTGAGCAGATTGCTGCAGACTTCAGGGCTTTGGGAGATTTGATGGCATGCTCTCAGGCAAGCCATTAACGCATGGATTGTGACCACATGAAATTACTGTAGGTCAGATCAGCCAATCAGGGATCATGCTGATGCAATGACAATAATTCTGAATAAAGACAGGCATTATTGCTCTGTACAGGTCCATATTTTTCTTTTGTGTGCAGGCCCTCAAAATCATCCCAAAGGGGGGGGTAATTTTTTGCAGGGGGTAAACACTTTTGTGAAACCCTGTCCCCATTTGTTCAGCCCTATTTAAAATCTATTATGCAGTGAGAATTATTGCCTCAGTAAGTCTCCCCATAAAAACATGAGACAAGGCAATCTTTGGAATAATACTGGGCCACATTTATTAATTTACAATGCATCAATTATATATTCTATCCTGCAGCTGGTCCTACGTACACTATGCTTCTCCCCCTTTTATTGCAGGCATCTATTCTGGAGGAGACAGAGTGCACAACTATTATTTCCCTCTTGGACATCACTACCCTGATTCCAACTTGAGGTTGTCTCTCAATGACCCCACTTTTTCATTGCCAACCTCTGGAAATAAGGTCAAGGAAGTAGAATTGCTCCACCTACTCCAAACCTCCCTTTGAGACAGAATCTGCAATACCCAGCCCAAGGGGGACATGAGCCAGCATCCTCAAGTGAGACAGCCTCTTGAGATCTGTTCTGTTTCCCACTCTGACTCTTGCTTACCTAAGTGCGTACACCAAATCCCTACTCATCCTGTCTCGCTCTATACCTGCCAGACAGAAGATTCACTAGAGTTGGTGTCACCCAGTGCTCATGGTATCACCCCCATTAACTTTATTTATTTTAATATATAAGTACAGGTCACCTAATAAATCAGTAACCAACAAAAAAAACAGTTGCCAACTTGATGACACTCACACTGAATAAGAACTGAATAAGAGTTCTAGTATTAGCTCTGACACATAGAAATGAGAGCTGACTCATACTAACACCTCATTCATTCCATGCTGTGTCATAACAACACCCAGAGGCGTCGCTGGAGCGTGGCGGGGGGGCGGGTCGCCCCCGGGTGACACGCGCCACGGGGGTGATGCGCGCACCCTGCGCGCACCATCTCGGTGACGCGCGCCACCCTTCGGACGCCTTTTGCCCTTAAAACAGTCTGCGCATGCGCGAAAATTCGAAAAATACCCAGATGAACGCGCTGCATGGGCCTTCTTTCAGAAGGCCCTGGAGCGCTGATGGGGTCGGACGCTCCGAGGCCGGCTCTTGGGCCGGCCTCGGAGCGTCCGGAGGGCGACGCGGGGGAGGGGGGAGCCGGGTCCCCCCCGTGCCGCGATGTAGGGTGATGCGCGCCCCCTGCCCCAGGGTGACGCGCGTCCTAGTGACGCTACTGACAACACCCCATTGGCTCTTGGAACAACCAGTCTCATCGGTCAGTTTTGAGTTAAGGAAATTCACTTTTTGTTACATAAGGCAGTTGTATTTTCTTTTTCCGGTTATTTAGCCATAATGTTTGATAGAATACAGATATTCCATCATGGTTTTGTTTCTTTACATTCTGCATCCAATGATATATAACATTATTCATAAATACAAATTTTCAAAACATTTTCCACAATTTTGGCCACTAGTGGTGTCACCCCCCTGAAGGTGTCACCTGGTGCAGTCTGCACCCCCTTGTGATGTCATTGCTGCCAGATGTGGCCTCCTTGGCTAAACACAGCATCTTAAGGTGAGTTTGGAGGAGGTAAAAGTACCTCCCTACCCATGACATTAGGTGAGAAGCAAAACAACCCTACCTGGCCCCGAAAGGCAACCAGCTAATCTCAAACTGGCCTGTGGGTGGATGGAATGGGTCCCCAAATTCGCAGGTGCGGAATGCCGGGGCCAGTCTCCTTGCTCACTTGCTGGCTCAGCCCCTTGCTCCAGATCACCTCAGGAACCCAATTGGGTACAAGGTCCCCCACCTTGCCTCATGCAGGGGAAGGGTGATGCAAAGAATGCCCCATCTTCAGTCTTGCAGCGGGGGGGGGGGGAGCAGCATTGAGCAAACTGAATGGATAGTGTACAACGGACGTTGTTTATATGCCTACAAAAGATTGTGGATGTTGAACTCATTTTGCAGCATTATTGTCTTGTGATTTATGAACTGGATTGCATTAACCTGCAAGTTATGAACTGAATTAATCATAGCTAGGACTCGTGCACTTTATGGTATCAGTTTGCAATTATTTAATCTCCTGTATAAACATTGCAGAATTCTTTATTCATTGTGTGTGTGTGTGTGTGTGTGTGTGTGTGTGTGTGTGTGTGTGTGTGTGTGTGTGTGTGTGTGTGTGTGTGTGTGAGCATGCACATACCTCATTTTTCTGCATTTATATAAAATAGGGAAACACAACATTGACCATCCAAAATGGCAGGTGAATTTTCCACTAAATCTTTCATTTACAACATGAATTTCAGGATGACATTCCTACTAGCAGGCTTTACACCTAGATAATTGTAACGTGGCTTTAATATTGCATTATAAAAATTTTATGCAAAACAATTTGAACACGGCCAAATGGAGAGTGGAGGGATATAGAAATTATTATTATTATTTATCTTCTGCCTGAAGTTAGATACTTCGGAGAGTATATTAGCAGATGGGGAGCAGCCATTATTATCACCCCTTGGCATCATTCGTGCTTGGCTGCAAAAACAGCACTGGGTGGGCTGAAACCAATCCTGGCTCTTCAAGAAATATCAGTATTAGAAAAGTATTTCTTAACACCTTCCTAAATCTGGTGTAGCTATAAAGGAAAAATAGTCTCTTGGACTTCTTCCCACATGCTGTTTTGTTCTGAATGCTCCCATGGATACTGTGAGCATATGGTACAAGTGACATGTCTATCGAGCAGGTGCTTGGTAAGGTAAAGGTGACCCCTGACAATTAAGTCCAGTCATGTCCGACTCTAGGGTGTGGTGCTCATCCCCATTTCAAAGCTGAAGAGCCAGCGTTGTCTGAAGACGCCTCCGTGGTCATGTGGCCGGAATGACTCTCCTTGCCGCAGCGCGTAGCATTCGGCTGGAACACGGAGCGCTGTTTACCTTTCCACAAGTGGTACCTATTTATCTACTCGCATTCACATGCTTTGGAACTGCTAGGTTGGCAGGAGCTGGCCAAGCAACGAGAGCTCACCCCGTCGCGGATTCGAACTGCCGACCTTTCGATCGACAGCTCATGGTTCAGCGGTTTAACCCACTGCGCCATCCGCTGGCCTTATAGGTGCTTGGTACTCCTGTATTATTCTTGCTCTGCTGCAGTGCTTGTGTGCAGCCCCAACTGTGCCTCTTTCTACCCTTTGGTAGGCGCGGTAAGTGCTGCATGGTGTTACACAGAGGTGCAAAGTGGCTCCTCCCACTTGCTGTCCAAGCCAGTCTGGCAGCGAAGGCAGCATTGGCTTTGCTGCCGGACTAGCTCCAACGGTGAGTGGGAGGAGCCGCTATGCACTGCCGTGTAATGCTGTGCAGCTCTTACCATGCCGCCCTCCCTCTGGCCATGCTACTGATGCCCCTAATTATATTTCCCAGCATTCCTGGACATTATCCTAGCTGTTATTTTTGAAATTCCCATTGATAGATTCAAACTGTCAAAATGTTTTTTTTTTGGGGGGGGGAGGTTGGAGGAGGATGGAGATTGCATATGAATTACTTTTTGTGGTTTCAAATCTAAACATTCAGTTACAAGCACTGCTGATTTCTAAAAAAATACTGACAAGCTAGTGCAGCTTTCAATAGTGAAGGGTGGAACGTTGGCTGTATTAAAAGGTGACAGAGCTGTGGTGGCTCCATTTGAAGCTTCCTGTAGATACTTAATTATCTGCTGGGAATGAACAGAGGTATTGTGAAATTGATTGGGGGCTCAAAATATCAAGCCCCTATGATCGATTTCCTGTGAGCAGGCCTGGGCAAGCACAGCAGGCCTGGGCAATCACGTGCAAAATGCACACCAGCAAATCAGAGCTGTTTTTGCCCTGATCCACAAGCCATCACTTCCAACCCCAAGGCACCCTCAAACACTTACTGTACCTTGGGGTTGGGAAAGGCACTTGTGGCAGTGGCTCATGGTGTTCCAGACTCCAGTGGAGTATCCGTTTCCCTCTGGGGCTGCAATGGAGCTTCGGGTCCCACCCGCCATTGCACAGAAAAGACCCTAAGCCCCAGTGATGTAGACTTGAGTCTATTGACTCGGACTGGAGTCATACTCAAGTCGCGTCAATGACTTGACTCGGACTTGACTCGGCAGTTGTAAAAGACTTGAAAGACTCGACTCAAGACTTGGAGCCTTTTACGATAAGTCAAATTTTATTCAGGTTTAAACCCATTTTCCCCATTAAATAGATAGGGACTTGCAACTTGCAACCAAAGACTCGAGACTTGGGGGCAAAGACTTGGGACTTGACTCGAGACTTGGAGTCAGAGACTTGATCCACATCCCTGCTAAGCCCTGTAGCACAGCCCTTGGAAGTTCTTTGTGCTTGAGAAAGCCATCAATGCTTAACAATATGAATTAGGCTCATGGCTAAACAGCAGAGTGCAATCAGTATTCATGTTTGCCTTTCCACTGGAACCAACCATATATATAGTCCACTGTCTCAATATCAATATGTTATTGAATGTATATACTGCTATCTCACTGATGCATGGTTTGTTTGCCTGAGATGTTTTAGCTTTAGGGAGTTTCTGAAAAACCTGGATGTAGTTTTATTGTGTAAGGAAGATGCAGCTACAGACTTCATACAGTAAGCTTTGTAAATTACTGTTTATCTGTGAGAATACAGGTTTCAAAAGACTTCTGCAAAAGACAGTGTTACTCTCTTCCATCAGAGAAATACAGTGTTTGTATAATCAGAATGCACTGATGTTATATAGATACGACTGTCTGATGAGTGCACATTTATCTTTGAGGCCACAGCAGTAAACACCTTAGAAATACATAATGTGCAGCACTAGCTATACAGGGGAGGAACATCTATGCTTTTCTAGTGTGACAAAACTTGAGAGAAATAGATTATTTTCAGTGTGTGTAAGAATATTGAGATGATTTTAAACACAAAAGAAAGTTTATTTGTCAAAATTGGACCAAGATGGAAAATGCCTTGTGCCCCAACTCAGAGATGCTCATGAACAAAAAGTTGCTTGCATGGAAAAATGTGATGCATTGTGGCTCTTGATGAAAAATGAGGGGAAATGTTCCTATCTAAATCACAAGGTGGAAAGAAATGAAGATCTTCATCTGTATTATACGGGGATGCTATGGAAAGTATTAGTTTTGCATCCAGTTGTGCATGCACTTCATTTCCCTGGCAGTCTTTACACTGCAGCTGCAGAACCACCCCTGGCTCCATGCCAATAAAGCACCTACCCAGCACTGTTGGGATTTAGGCTGACCCCCCAACGTGGATAATGTTGCTCGTTTGCTGGGTCAGGGGACAAACATCACCACAGTGGAACAGCACATAAGAAGACAGTGCCAGGACGAACAGGGGAGGTCTGCAGACTGTGAGCTTGGGGAAGTAGATGGTTTCTCCCTGGTACCTGTCAACATGGTCCTAAAGGAATTCAGCTAGATGGCTGGAAGCAGAATAGAGCACAGGGAGAACCTTTACCCCTGTCTTCTCAGAGATGAGACAGTATTATTATTATTATTATTATTATTATTATTATTATTATTATTATTATTATTATTATGATGATGATGATGATGATGATGATGATGATGATACTTCAAAACAGCCTAGGCAAGTAGGTTGGACTGGTTATGTTCTGCTGTTTGGGATTTGTTGTTGTTCAGTCGTTAAGTCGTGTCCGACCCTTCGTGATCCCATGAACCATATCCCGCCAGGCCTTCCTGTCCTCCACTATCTTCCTGAGTTCGCTCATTTTCATGTTCGTTGCATGTTTGGGATTTAGTCAATATCTAACAGTGATGTAGACTTGAGTCTAATGACTCGGACTCAAGTCGCGTCAATGACTTGACTCGAACTTGACTCGGCGATTGTAAAAGACTCGTAAGACTTGACTCGAGACTTGGAGCCTTTTACAACAATTCGAATTTTATTCAGGTTTAAACCCATTTTTCCCATTAAATAGATAGGGGTCCAAAGACTCGGGACTTGGGGGCAAAGACTTGGGACTTGACTTGAGACTTGGACCCAGAGACTTGGGACTTGACTCGAGACTTGGAGTCAGAGTCTTGATCCACATCCCAGCTATCTAATTAATTATTATTATTATTATTATTATTCAGTATACTGGTTTTCAATCAAAAGGGGTTTACAATGCAAAATAAATCAAGAAATCATTCCTTGTCCCTGAAAGGCCTACAGTCTAAAAAGAGATGCAGAAGAGGCAACAGCCACTGGAAAAGACACATTGCTGTGGTGAAAGGGGCAGTTGCTCTCCCCCTGCTAAATATAAGAGGATGCCACTTTAACAGGTACCTGTTTGCCCAGTTAGCAGGGAACTATCAGGCTATTGCAGCAAGACAAAGGAAAACTGGGGCTTGCCTATATACCGTATTTATTGGCGTATAAGACACACTTTTTTGTCTACATTTGTGACCCAAAATAGTAGGGTGCATTTTATACGCCTATACTAAAAAATCCCTTTTCCCCCCTTGCCCGTTTTAAAGCATTTTCGGGCTTACCGCGTTTTTCCGGAGCCAGAGAGCTCCCTTGTGCTTTCTTCCCTAACTAATCTATCCGATCTACAGCTGTTTGTCGGGTTTAATTTATACACGTGCATGAGTTGAGCTTCTCAGCAGCCAGCAGAGGGCGCTGTGCTCCTCAGTTAAGTTCAGCTGAGCTGCAGAGGGCGTGGTCTTTCCAGCTCTCCTCGGAAGGGTAAGCTTCTGAACTGGGCCTAGTTGGGGAGGCTTTGGAAACTGCATAGGTGGGGTGGGGTAAGAGTTGAGTCTAGGGTTTTTTTTGTACTTTTATGTTGTTTACTTTGGAAACTGTGCATGGGTGGGGTGGGGTGGGGTGGGGGAAAAGAGTTGAGTCTGGGTTTTTTTTACTTGGGGTAAATGTTTTTTACTTTGGAAACTGTGCATGGGTGGGTTGGGGGAAAAAGAGTTAAGTCTGGGTTTTTTTGTACTTGGGATTTATGTTCTGGTGCATTTTGTTCATGTGTCTTATTGCTGTGTGTTTTAAAAGAGATCCTGGTATTTTTGTGCAATTTATGTAAATTAGCTAATTAAGCAGCCAAGCAGTAAGGCCCAAAAATGCTTTAAATCTTTTTTTCGTGAAACCCAGGGCCAAAAGGAAGGTGCGTCTTATACGCCGGTGCGTTTTATACGCCGATAAATACGGTATATTTTGTCCAAAAATATTCACACTCAACTTCCTCTCCCAGGCAGATTTCACAGTTCCAGGGAATACAGTTGGCAGGTCTTATGGTCTGACAGCATTGAGTCTTCGTAAAAACGGCTGTGGGAACAGCAGGCAGTCCAGTCGCTAGAGCAGCAGTGTCTGCTTTAATGGTTGGCTAGCCTGCAACAGCGGTGAATGGATCAGATATTAATGGTGCAATAGTGGTTGCAAATCCAGACAAACCAGCTACTTCTGACTAAGCCACAGTCCTGAGACCTGACCAATTTGGGGCAGGTTACCCTATCCCCAGAGTAGCAAGAGAATTATCTGAAGCCTTTTCAGTTTGGCTTCCAGATGGTCCCAGGGGCTGAAACTGGAAAGGGGAAGTGCACATCTGCTGGACCCTTCAGTGGCCTTCAGTGCCATTGACCATGGTATCTGATCCTTTCTGGAGTGATGGTCTCAGAAGGTAGCACAAGGGATGATGACTCTGCTCCACACAGTGGCCTTTGGCTCATTGTGTCATGCGAAGTTCTATTTTGTCGCCCATGCTGTTTAACATGAAACAGCAGAACAGAGCACTGGGAGAGCTCATCCTTTGGTGTGGGGTGTCAACTGATAGGAAAGATGAAGGAATTAAGCAGCACCATACAGAGCAAACTGACTTTTGTTTAGGACTTTGGAACATAGAGAGAACTGTGGCCATTGCTACACAGGTAGAAAACAACAAGAAGGAAAAACAAGCCATAGTGGAATAGGAGCATATTAATAGGCTAATAGGATGCAAGGAGAGAAGCAACCAACAAGCTCTAACAGGTTGCAGCTCCCCCTACTGGAGTAGGCCAATATTTACACCATTTCTGATTATACACAAGATGGCTCTGTGCACATGCTGTCGCTCTTCCACCATCAATGTGAGGATGACACCAAATTTAACTAACTCTGACATCTCCAGCTGGAGAGTCTGTGGAGGTTCTCAACCAGTAAATGGCAGAAGTGAGGCTGGATGAGGGCTAACATGGTGATCTGGACAAGCAGAAATTATTCTGATTAGGAGACCTACTGGGCTGGCAATGAAGTATCAGTGTGTGCTAGATGGGGCAACAGTCCACCAACTGAACTGACATAACTTCTGTTCCAGCAGCGCAGTGTCATTTATAGAGTCGCAAAATGTGATGTACTGTGTTGCACACTGCTGGGCTGCTGCTGCTGCATATGCTGAGCAGTGCCAGCCACACAGCAGCATCTCTCCTGGATCCCAGGTGCCAGTAAATTGGTGCAGTGGGTGGGCAGTGGGCAAAGAGGGCGAGTAATGGGGTGGAGAGGGGAGGATCAGGGCCACTGGGAGGCATGTCAGGGAAGGGAAGGGGCTGATATTGGCGGCAATGGTGCCGCTGAGATCCTACGTCCCCTGCCTGGGCTTGCCATGTCTCCTCAGATCCGCTTGGACTTGCACCAGCCAAAAAGCTGGTGCATATCTGAGTAGATCCATAAGGCTAAAGGGGACTTACCTTGAGGTAATGGAACAAAAATTCCCTTACTTCAAGGAACCGTCCTGACACACACCCATTGGATACAGCACGTGCCTACATGGCATGGCTGCATTGGCGCTAATGGTGGGGGATATGATTGGGGTATATGCGTACACACAGAAGAGTGTAACTACAGCAGAACAGAAACTCAGCATAACACAGCCTCTTCCCCTTCAGGTTCAAAATCAACAGAGGGGTGGTATGGAGCCAGAACAGTTTCGGATACACAAGCACACTGCCTCCTGCTGGTGGTTGATTACATAGTCCCCTCCAGCTCCAATGCGGTAAGAAGTTATATAGTTGTTCTGAACCAGAATGGAGCTGAAGTAGCTCCATACAGAATACAGAAATTCCCCCCTCCTTTACAAACTTTATAATACTGTGATATTTCTTCACAACAGATAAAAAAAACTGTAACTCCATCATTTTAACTGAGTGAAACTCTTCCCCCCCCCTACTTTTTCTTCAAACAAACATTTGGAATTGATGCCGATCAATTTTCGGATGAAACATTTTCAGGGATATGATTGAGATAGCAAGACATCGTTCACAAGGATCTTTTGTTCATTTGTTTGTTTGTGGTTTGCGGCATCAATGGCAGAGCAATAACCAATATCCTATCAGGAAATATGCTTCGGATCAGTCAGTTGTCCTTTGTGAATAATTCAGCCCATTCAGTGATTCACCCAGGGAGCTTGTGGTACCACTTAGATAGTCCTAAGTACTTTGAAGTTTGAACGCATGGCAGTAATCTATCTTTATCAGGCTTCAGCTACAGTAATTGTATCTGAGGAGAGGCTTGGAAGGTTACAGGGCTATAAACCGATTTGCTGTTGCATTTGATTGGAATTCAGCAGGGGAGGAGGCCTGTTTTTCAGTAACATAAACAAAAAAATGCTTCCCTTTGAGATATAAACAAAATTATAGGCCATGTTTTCAGGAGTGTTGAGTTTTCAAAAGCTCAGCCGCACAGCGAAGGGAAGTGCTTCTTGTTAAATGCGTTGGAAAACTCCCCTCTCCATTTTTATTCCTAAATGGGAAATGGCTGGTTCGGTGCCCTTTTGAAAAGTTGCCCCTTGGCAACTTGGCGAGCAAACTGAAGCTGGTTTCATTGAAAGATGGTGATCCTTGACATGTCTAATCATTTCAGTTCATTCAGGCAGTCCTTGGCAGGCTGTGAACTTTATCCTCCTCAGCTTTTTTTCTAAACTGCGGAACTGGAGAAATTTCCAAAAGGGCACATTCCTCACTCGTGTTATGCTGGCATTACTGGAATGCTGTTTTAGCCAATTATAGAAGCAAAAGAGCTGGAAAAATGAATTTCCTTTCCTTTTTTTAAAGATACCTGGGCATTGTATTGCTCTTTAGGCATTGAAGACATTTGGGCATTTGTTTTTGATGATAGAAAATCATTTTGATCCTTGCCGCAGGATGTTGTGTTGGCACCTGAACTAGGTGAATTTAAAAGAGGACTGAACAGATTTATGGAGGAAACGTCCATCCCAGGTTACAAGTCATGATGACTGTATGCAACCCCTGGGTTTTACAGATGGCCTATCTCAATGCCAAGTGCAAGGGAATGACAACAGGATACGGCACACACCAGGATAATGGCACACACAGTAATGATTGTTGTTGTGTGTGCTCCCTGAAGCATCTGGTAGCCCACTGTGAGATACAGGATGTGGTACTAGGTGGGCCCTTGGCCTGATCCAGCAGGGGTCCTCTTCCAGCCCAATACTATGTCCCCCCATAGCATGCAGCCACACCAAAAGAGGCTGTTCTGCATGCTATGGTGGTGGGGGTCGATTGTGAGGCTTGGGAGGGAGAAGGGAAATCCCGTCCCTTAGGCCCTCAACCACCAATTGGTCTTCCCAAACCTGTGCTAGATCTTTAGCTGGCTCAAGTCCAAGGAGACAGAGGGGGCATGTTGGCTTGCTCCAGAGGGGATAGCATCCTCCCACCTCTGACACGCCCCAGCACTCCCCCTGTTCTGCCCCAATCTGCTCACCCCTGCCCCATTCCTCCCACCCTGCAGACTTACTGAAGTTGGTGGGCCTTCTCACCACCGACATATGTGGGGTCCTCTCAATAGCGTAGCCAGGCTGGGGCCAGGGGAGTGCAGTGCCCCCAGGTGACAGCAGCATTCTCCTCATGAGGAGGAGCAGCAGCAGCAGAGTTTTGGTCCACAGCTGCTTTTTGCAGCCGGTGGCTGCGTTTGCAACTGTGGGGCATTTTCAGGCCATTTTTGGCACGGGGGGGGGGGGTGTCTCCCGTCTGCCCCAGGTCCTAAAAGTCTTCAAATGAAGCCATGCAGGGGGCGGGGCAATGACAGGAAACACTAGCAACGCCACTGTGTCCTCTCCCCTATCTGAAGTGACGGCCTGGAAGCACGTGGCTCCATGCACTTCCAGAAGGCGTTTCACAATGCTGTAAAGTGTTTTCCACCGTCAGCACTAGTTCTGGTGGTGGAATGCTTGGGTAAGATTGGGCTGCAAACTGATTTAGATGGTGGCTCACCACAAGCCTCTTTATACCTTATTAATTTGAACCATTTCTGCTACTTTATATGACATGAGGTAACGCCAGAAAGCAATTCTCTCAAACTGATTTGGTATCAAGCATTTAAAATTTACTTTGCACACACAGCAAGGAAATTTATCAACAGTTGTTTAACATAAATGGGCAATACATTCAGAAATATGTGCCTAATGACATACACACTGTTGGTTTATTGGCTATTTCAGAAGGACTGTAGTGTTTTCAGATGACAATAAGAGTTATGCATTTTGCAAAAGTAGAGAAAAATGTACCAGATACTTTAATGTATGAAGTTATGTAAAAAAGAAAAGAAAACCACCGTAGAAGCATTTCTTTCCATAGAAGAATGGAAAGAAATACTTATGTCCCAAATTTTTATGGCAGCATGAGGGGAAAACACACAGAGAGAGATATTTGTAGGGGAAAAGGATGTGTTCGGGACCTGAAGGGAACTGGAAGTCATTCAATATTGATTCCAAATCAAGCAGAGATGGAAGCAAACATGTAACAATGTACAGCCCAAGGAGAGGTCTGTGTGTGAGAGTGAATGTTGAATTTGATTCACAGGGAAACCAAGTACCCATAAGAGAAAGTGACTTTATTGGTAATATGTTAGATGGCCTGAAGAGAGGGCATTTACTACAAAGCACTTAAGGAAGAACAGATATTTGCTATGACTGAGAAATTCAAAACGTCTTTTTAAAATGTTTTTAGCCATTCTCTCCTTGCTTATCTTCTTTCTCTGTATGAAGATGTTTTGTTTCAGAAGGCTTTTAAGCTGCCAGTGCCAAGTAGCTGAGTTTTTATTCCTCTCCCCCATTTTATTTATCTTTATAGCAGAAAGGGGTGGGGGTAAAATATCTACAATCAATCAATAAATGTTTAGGTTACGTCTACATGCCCTTTTTAAGAACTCCTCCAAGGGGTCAGACCTGCCAAATTTGAGACAGATGGGAAGAAAGACTTGCGGATACTACAATGCCTAAAAATGTCAATTGAATTGGTTGGAAAACACCCAAGTTAGACTCAGCAAAAGAGCATTTTGCTTGCTTTCCCATTAAAATCAATGGGAAATGATGATGAATAGAGAGTTATGAAAATGAATGAAATAGTAACAAATGAGTAATGAAGCAAATGGGATTATGTGAATGAATAGCTAAACAAATGAACTTTTAAATAATGAAAACGGAATAATGAAACATTCTTTTCCTTGCTCATCCCTAATGCAGCTCATCCTCCATATCTTTTAGCCTGTCAATAAACATCTTATGGTGCAATCCTGATCAAAAATCAGCCAGCGGGAGCGTTCTGCTGGCCGAAGACGTCGCGAAAGTGCCGTAAAGCAATTTCGCGATGACTCATGAGCAGGGAAGGCCGGTGCAAGGCCGGCCTGCCCTGCTCCGCCGCCCAGACCGTCTCCTGCCCACCGCCAGACCCAGGTAAGGATCTAGCAGAGGGGGGGTCGGCCGGAAATGGCAGGGGCCAATAGGCCCAGCCGATCCGGGAGGGGGAGGGGATCGGCCTCGGCCGAATTCTGACCCCCGCCGTTCGGCTGAGCCGTTACACGGCCTCATCTGACTTCTGCCAGCAAAATAGCTGGTGGAAATCCGAGGAGGCCGATCAGCCCCAGCCTCAGTTACACCCGGAGAAGGGGACAAGCATCCCCTTCCCCGAGTAGACTTTGCACTGTGGTCTGCCTGCCCGCAGTGGAGCTTCGTAACCTCAGGGCTGCCCGGCGGATCCTTACATTAGGATTGGGCTGCCCGTGACAATACAAAACAGAGGTAAACATGCTTAAATTCACTGAAATAAAACAGGTTGCAAGTCACAAACAGCTGCTGGGCTCTGTTTGGCTTGGTTGGTCGCAGGTTGTGCAGGCTTGATTTATATAGAAGCAATCTCAATAATGAAAATTCTCCTAAAGTATCAGTCAGACTGATTTTAATCAAGCTTTTCATTTGTGCTTCAGTTATTTCTTAAACAAAAGTACATACTAATTGGGTCCGTACATCCATTGACACAAGTTGATTTACACATAAATATTGTCCAAATTTTCCAAACATGAGAAGTGGGATCAAATTGGAAGTAATCAAAGATACATAAAATAGAATTCTTCATGTCAAGGTAGGAGATGATTAAGGTACATAGATTAGGTAAAGGTATCCCTTGACATTTAAGTCCAGCAGTCATGTCTGACTCTAGGGTGTAGTGGTCATCACCATTACAAGTCGAAGAGCCAGCACTTTTGATCGACAGCTCATGGTTCAACCAGAGGCGGACGAAGGGATGGGGAGGAGGGCGGCCCAGCCCCGGGCAGCCCACGGGGGGGCAACAAAGCAGCTGGGGGGCATTAATCGTGCCACATAGGTGGCTGAAAAATGGCCGCACTGCACGGAGGATTGGCCCACCCACCCGTCCGGGCTCCTAGGAGTCGAAAAATAGCAAAAAAAAAAAAACCCACAAAAAAAACCCCGCCATGGCCATTTTTCCTCGCGATCTGGGGGGCATGAATGCAATTGGCAGGGGTGGGGCTTCTGATGTTCCGTACGGGGGGTGCCGGAGAGGCTAGCTACGCCTCTGAGTTTAACCCACTGCACCACTCCATGGCCCAGATAGATATTAGTGTTTCCTAAATTTCTGGAGCTGGATTCCTGTGGTGGCTTTGATTATTTGCTAGCCTTGGTACATGATTCAGCATACAGACTTGGTTGGACAAATCAGTTTATCAACATATCTGGTATATAGTACTACTATCAACTTTTTTTGATAACCATTTTCTCTAAAGCACAAACTCTAGACCCACCTACCCATAGATAATTCAACACTATAACTAGGATTCCAAATTGGAGATCCATTTAGCTATATATGATTACAGAAGAAACAATCAGAATTTAACTATTTGTAATAAAGTTGTGGTAACACCTCCATCTCTCAAAATCATTATCATCCTGCCTTTCACAGTGGCTGCTTGTGAATCAATTAGTGAATATATTTCACCATTATTCATACAATGATGTGGAGTATTTCCAAAAGTGATTAACTAATAATAGTGTTCCATGATCTCTCTAATGAGTAGCATACCTTAGTTTTAAAAAACCAAAGAGATTCTATTTTACCCTGTCTCTCAATTTTTTCTACATTGATATAATTTCCAAAAGAAATGTGCACAATATGTTTCATCATGTGTGAAAGAATGGCCCCATGTCTATTTTGACACCTGTATCTGCTAAATGTACTAGTGTGTAGTTAGAGATTTGAGTTGTGGGTAGCAGACAGTGGGCAGTGTCATAATTTAGATCGGAACCCCAACGCAGAGGCAGGCGTATTTAATCCTTTATCTCCATTCTGTTTTTCTGCTGAAAACGACCTCTCCAAAATGGCTATTTAACCATGAAAGTGCCATTTGCTTTAGCGGCACTTTCAGGGTTATATAGCCGCTTTCAGAAGACAGCTTTCAGTGATAAAGCAGGACAAAGATAAAGGGTTAAATACTTCCCGACTTTCATACAGCGCTCTCAATCCAGAGCACAAACATATGTGACTGCTACTCATGAGTGAACCTGAGCCTGTAACTACACACTCAATGGCGTCGCTCCCGTCAAGCGATGGGAGTGGGCCGCTACGGGGTGACGCGCGCAAGGGGTGACGCGCGCACACACGTGACGCGTCACCTCTTGCGCGCGTCGCCCCGGAGACGTCTTTCCCTGGCCGACGCGCCAGGGCCTTCTGAGGAAGGCCCTCTGTGCGAACGTTATTTATATCGTTCTTTTGCACATGCGCAGACTGTTGCTGAGGGAAAAGGGCAGCCCTTTAGCAACATGTGCAGTTTGGCCCTAAGAGTTTTGGACACATATCTCTTTTATTCATGAGCACAGAACATTAGTCTGATTGATAAGAGAAATCAAAAGAACATTTAATGGTGTTTTTTTCCCACACCCTCATCTTCAGCTCTGCTGGTGTTACTGCTAGGAAGCACCTAAAATTCAGTTAATGTTCTAATTCTGTCATACACATTTGTTTACATATTTTAATACATATGCATATTTTCTGATACATATTTAAATGCATTTCTCTCCCTTTTTCTTCCTTCTTAAAAAAGCATACAGGTTTTTTATTCAACATGCTGTTTGAAATGTAGTGAGCTGGGAGAGAGCTATACTTTTTTTAAAAAAAGTTATTAATTATCAATTCCCCTTTAAACTTTGTAATCATTTGATCTAATCACCCTTGATGCAATCTGACATAAAGACGGGTAAGTGAATTGCAGGAAGCAATCATTTGGATAAACTGAGCCACCATTTTTCATCAAGGAGTTGTAATGATCTCTGCTTTACTCATGGTTTATTTCCATTCTGTAGCAATTTTGTGATGCAGTGATCAATTCAATCAGTTCATAGAGAGTCTGGGAATGGCAACAGAAGTAGTTCTAATGTATCTCTCAAGCAATTATTTAAAACGTAGACATTCATTCTCCCTATCCTATTAGATCTACAATCCTTGGACAAATCAGCCATCTGACGTTGCCCCATAAATTCCAAAATTCCAAGTCTAATACACAGTGCATATTGTTCAGCTACGCAAAGTGGCTATTTCCCAAGATGTAGTCCTTGAAAACACATTCTAAAGAACCATTAGGCCAGTGTATCTCAAGCTGTGGGTCGGGACCCAATTGGTGGGTCGCGACCTGATTTCTGGGGGGTCCTGCAGAGCCTCCAATGAAAACAGGAGTGATGGAAAGATCAAATAAGTAATTGCCTCAAGCCTATTCAAAAATCAGATAGCTGCTAATTGCCTTGCAAAGAGCTGAGCTCCTGCAGTTTGCAAGGAGCTGAGCTCCTGAAATTTGCAAGCTTGTGTAAATATAGGGAGATAAATGTTTGCACATCTTTTTTCTGGTGTTTTTTTTTTCCCAAGTCTGTCAATGACAGGTAGTGGGGGCAGGTGAAGACTGGGTCACATAACTAAACCCCTCAAGCCTTGAGGCTATTTATTAGGGCTGCCTTATTACGAGAAATGGATTGAGGGTTTTTTTGTTTTGTTTTGTTTTGTTGCAAGTAAAGTACTGTATTACTTGTAAATAAAAATATTATTTCTTTCTAGGTCTAGTCTCATAACACAAGGTGGGTCCCAATAGGAGTGTCATTTTAAAAAGTGGGTCCCAGTGCTAAAGGGTTTGGGAACGACTGCATTAGGCTATTCTTTGTCATAAGCCACCTGGGAATATACTGGAGGCACATCCATCTGCCTTGTTGAGTGTTGAAAACAGGTTGTTTTGTTTTATTCCGAGGAAGAAAAACATTTTGAAAGGAGAGCTGAAGACAGCAGATTTTTAGTCTGGATTCCTTTGGCAGGAACAAAGTTGCTGTTCAGAGAGACACTATTACTGGAAAGGAACCTGACATGCCAGCACCAGGTTACTGGGGGCCCTGAGGCAAAGGTCTGTACTAAGGGCCCCATGGTGCCCCACACCAACCCCCTGCTGGTGCAACCGGAACTAAAGATTCAGGGGGCAACCTGGCCAGGTCGACCCCGATGGGTGTGGCTCCATGGCCCGTGCCTGACCTGGATGACCATAAAAACAGAAGAAGAGCCCTGCTGGATCAGCCCAAAGGCCCCTCTAGTCCAGCTTCCTGTATCTCACAGTGGCCC
This sequence comes from Plestiodon gilberti rubricaudatus, assembly GCA_026170595.1. Classification (NCBI taxonomy): domain Eukaryota; kingdom Metazoa; phylum Chordata; class Lepidosauria; order Squamata; family Scincidae; genus Plestiodon; species Plestiodon gilberti. The sequence goes on along the minus strand of JANXHW010000004.1, from coordinate 48,216,118 downwards.
GACCAGATGCCTCAGGGAGCACACAAGACAATACAACAAGATAACCTGTTTCCTGCTGCCACTCCTCTGCACCTGGCACAGAGAAAACCTCCTTCTAAAGCCAGGAGGTTGCTTATGACTAGTAACCTGTGATGGTCTTTTCCTCCATGAATCTGTCCAAACCTCTTTTAAAGGCATCTAGGCCAGGTGCCATCACCACATCCTGTGGCATCCTGTGACCCCTTCATTACTACCGTGGAACCTGAGCGATGTGAAGACTGCCTGGAACTTTTTACTGCCCCAGGATGAGGAAGCAGGAAATATCCTGATAAAAACAGGCCAGTTCTGAGGGGAAATAGGACAGACATTCAATTTCAAGACTCTATTTCAATATTAGGGTAAAAAACAAAAACAAATGGAAAATGACAGGCTATAAAATATTTAGAACTCTACTGTGGATTTTAATAAATATAGCACTGTTTTCTAAGATGCATATGCATTGGCAAATACTGAAGTGTAATTTTCCCTCAGGGTATAATGAACAAAAGATGGTTGCCCCATTAATAATGTATTAATGTCTCAGTAACGTGTGTGGGGATGGTTGGGGCTGCTTTTTTGGTTTGCTGCGTTTTTCTTTCTTTTTTGCTTTTTGCATTTTCTAATGTTGATTATGATACCAAATGTCAGAATATAATCTAGGTTGTTTCTCCACCCCTCCTCCTTAACAAAGGAGGGGGGGAAATACATCAACAAAACTATGTGTGGAACGCCAGCATTTCTTTGTGTACCAAAAGAAAAAAGACATAATTAACTGCAGTCTGCGTTTTGCAATTAAATCAGTCTTTCACTCTACATGACCCCCAAACCGGTAAAGAAAGAGAGTGGAAGGCTAACTTACTTGTCTATTGTGCAAAGTGCAATTTTATTTGTCATGTTGACCAGGATTGCATTTATTATATATCCTTTTTGCAGAAAAATGCATCTATAGCTCAAGCCTGTGCATGCCTACTCAGAAGTAAAGGACGTGACAGACTGCACAAATCTCGGCTCGTCCCAGACACCTGAGGAGCTTAGTCGAGGCGTGCTGGGGTGTCTGGTTACCACAGCGGAAGCGAGCGGTCTCCCGATTTCCGGCACGATCGAAAATCTTCCTGGGCCATGTTTGAGGGGGCTGCATCACAGAGCTACTGCAGCCACCAAGGGGGAGGAGAGTGGCTATCTGCCAATCGGGTGTGTTAGCCAATCACCGTTGAGGTTTCTTCCAAGAAGGCGGGACAAAAGGAGGGACTATTTGCAGGAAGACACTCCTACTCCTCTCGCGCTCGCTCGCCTCGGCGCTTGCTCGTCCGCCTCGGCATGCGGTCTGTCACAGCCTTAAGTCACAAGCACCCAACTAGAATCTCTACCTCACCACCCCACCAAGGGAAGCAAGAGCAGTGGACCCCACATGGGTAAGCAGAGGAGGGAATTCCATGCCGCCACACATTGATGCTGCATCTCTGACCCATGTCTCTACCCCCCCCCGGCCCATGCTGACCCCTCAGGATTATCAAATTGGCCTTTGATATAAACTATATTGCCTAACCAACTTCTGTCCGCTTGCTGCTTGCTTACATCACAGTAGCTCCTGTAGGGACGGGAGTGCAGTGGCGTGGGTGTGTCAGTGTCAGTTTTTTTGGGGAGGGGCATTTCCCCATGGTTGGTGGGGTGACTGTTACTGTGTTGCACATTTCTAGGGGGGGTCACCTCAGCAGTGACCATTTATTAACCCTGCACCTGCCCTGCCCCTTGCTCAGTTCACCCTGGCGGCACTTCTCTGGCTGCTGGTATCGGATCTGAGGGGCTGCAGCAATTGGTTCCTTGGACGTTGGTCCAACATCACTCTGACATTGGACCAATGTTAGTCTGCCAGTTCATGGACAATGGGCCGCACCGTAATTGCTAGGGACACTGGTGGTGTTACTGGGAGGGCGTGCACCAGTGTAGCATTGCCTAGCCTCTGGCTTCTCCTCCGTCATCCTTGCTGAACAGGCTTAGCAATAGTGGTTGTTGCACCAGTGTCCAAAAAGGATTGGGCTATTAATTAAGTACAATAAACTGCCCTTTGAATTCACCTAAAAAAAAAAAAAAGAATTAGCATGACAGCAGGTTTTAATAAGAAAGAAATAATTGGAGTGAGGGCACATATCTGGATTAATCCTTGACCCTGATCTATTATTAACATTTCTAAAGCACTTTTAAGATGCTTTTGTAATTCATCTCTCATTAATTTTCATGATGAACCTGATAGATAATTCATTAATATTCTCTGTTTTACAGGTAAGGAGTTGATGCCTAGATATAATGACTCATGTGTAAAACATGAAGTATTAAATTATCCGTGGATTGGACACAGAATAGTATTCAAGCTGTTATACAGGAGGGTCCGTTCCGGACCCCCCTGTGGACACCGAGAATCCTGGAATACCCACTTCCGAGTCGCACGAAGGCTCCGATCTTCTCCCAGCCTTGCCCCAGGATGCATTCTGGGGCGAGCCTGGGAGGAGAGAAGAGCCTTCGCACACCCCGGAAGTGGGTTGTTCAGCTTGCAGAAGCCCTGTGGAGGCTTGGAAAGAGCACGGTTTAGCCACTTAAAGGCAGAAATGGGGATTGGGGGAGCTTTTTAACTTTTTACAGCATTGGAAAGGTGGACCCCACGCAGAAATGTCGGAAGCCTTCCTGGCGCCTGGAGCGAGGGCGGGGCCTGCGATGCATCATGTCGACCTGCCCCCCGCCGGTTTTGAGGCTATTTCAGAGCCGTTCGAGCTCCAGGGAGGGCGGGCAGGCCGAAACGGAGCCGCCGCCTCGCTAGGGTACATGAGCTTGGGAGCAGCTGCTCCGCACAAGTTGCCGCGCCGCCTGGTTCAGCTGAACCACGCGCTCCACCGTCCTTTCGCCTCTGACCCCACGAACCCGGGATCCGCGATAAGTCAAATCCGCTGATCCTGAATCCGTGGAAGGAAAGGGTCCACAGTATATTCATCCTGTCTTTCCATCATTTATGAAGCCCTTTTCTACAACAAGAAATCCTAAGCACACTTACAAGGGACTAGTGTCTAGTGGGCCAAGTGGGACTTAAATCTTAGTAAACCTACTGATGATTGTACTGCATGTAAAGCTTATACAGCTTCCATGACAGGAAGAACCAGCTACAGTCTAGGTGTAAACTAAGCTGTTTTGAAGGGAGAAAAACCAAACAGTTAATTCCCATTCATGCTAATTTCAACTACAAGAATATTTTACCATCAGATTTCTGCAGTGTTAGAAATCAAGAGGGCAAAGTAGAGATTTTAATAGTGTTGCCAACTTTTTTCCTGTGGGGCTTCTGTGTATTGAACAGGTGCGTGGCAGGCAGAATTTCAACGGGTAAAGCTTCCCCCAGTCATCTCTGTACTGGGGAAACATCAACTGTTGAATTTCTGCCTTCAGAACCTGCTAAAGAACATGTTTGCTTCAGCTGACAGCTTAGGCATTATTAAGAAAATACCTTTGTGGTTATGCTCTGTGTTTCACTAAGCATACACAAGATGGGCCTATACGCTAGTAGTGGTTCACTAAGTAAGCGTGCTGACTATACTGGACTTAATTGTCAGGGGTCACCTTTACCTTTACCTATGCTTTTACCATGCAGACGTATAGCAAGTGATTTGTTATTGTTATTGTTATTGTTTATTGCTCATCCCTCTGATCCCTGATTTCTACTGTATGCCAGGATAATCTGCTACCTGTTACCTATTAAAGGCATATAGAAGCCCTGGCAGAAAAAAAGTTGGCAGCTCTTTTTCAGAGACCATTCATAACAGGTCAATCAAAAACGATTAGTGAATGTCCAGGTTCAAAGGCAGTATGTCACAGTGTACCACTTGTTGGGGAGTAAAACTGAGAGGGAACTATTGCTTTCATGCCCTCCTTATGGACTTCCAAGAGACATCTGGTTGTCTACTGTGAGCAGCAAAACGTTGGGCTGGCTAGAACATTGGTCTGATCCATCAGGGCTCTCCTTATGCACTTGCAACACATTCTAAATCTTTCATTTTTTCCAGCTGTGTTCTTTTATCAGAGAATGCTGAATGGTTAATAGTAGACTATTGCCTCTATTGCTAACTCAACTGAGACCACTCAGCTTTCCTCTTGCTCTGGAACTAAAGGCCTCAGTGAGGGTCAGCTGAAGATGAGAATAATCATCTACCCTGAGGCAACATAAATATTGAGTTGTTTTGACCATATTGTAGTTCTCTGTTTCTGCAGCTTGTCAAGGGAACTGATGCCAGAATTTTACCCCTCTACAATTTGAAACGATTTTTATTCATTATCTGAGAAGATTTTAAACATCTATCTTTTGAGGATACGCAGGTTGTGTTTTCTTGTTTTGCACTGCTATTTCTATCAATTCTAATGAGCATGTGGGATACAAAATGTGGCCATGTCTTTTAAGTTGTAGAGAACCTTAACAAGCTCCATAGGACAGACTGCTTAGAGAAATATAGAATGATCTCAGTGAGCAAGATTGATGTTTCCCAGTGGCCTTCTTCTGAAAGCTGAAAGAAATGATGCTACTGATTTTTTTTCCTTCCAAAAGCAAACTTGGGTTGAGCCACATTTACAAACTTCAACTGGACATATGCAAAAACCTTACAATTTACTGAAGATAGGCCACACTACAAATTGATTCCAACTTCACAGGATTAACAGCCTTGTAGAAATATTTACAAATGTTTACAACGTTAACACATAAGAAACAGTTTAAAAACTCTAATCTATAGGATACAATGTTTCGTCCACACGCTGGGGACTTCCTCAGGTATCAGGCAACAGAGTTGCAGAGATGTTAGCCTCTTGATGTACTAGAGTGGCTTATGTAGCAGAGTGAAGCGTCGATTGGAGAAAGACGGTTGAACCCAGTCCGTCCAACTCAGGGGGGTAGCTGGTCTTTGTTCGTCCGAGCAGTTTTCATTTTATTCAGGATGGGAAGCCAGATGTTGTCTACAAAAGAGAACTCTCGCTGTCTGTTAATTACACGAGGTTGAAAAAACTGTTAAATATAAACATTCAGAACATTCAGCCATAGCGGAACACCCAATGAACACAGGACATACCATCAAGTTTGAAAATACGAGTTTAATTCATGAATCAAGCCTGAGGCTAAGACTTCATTATGAAGCGATTGAGATAAGCAAGAACCTTGTTGATTCAACCTCGTATTGATGGAGCGCTTAGTTGTTCCAATGCCAGCCAAATGTTCCAGCATTGCAGCTGCACCGGCGCTGGAAAGTTGGTTAGGATTGCGCTGTTAGGCCATAGTTTCTTAACTTCCTCCTTTGTTATATTCACAGTAGGTCAGTGATGACTGCATAAAATATGCAAGGAATGCTGGAAATTGTAGTACTTCCCAGCACTCACTTGGCCTGACATGCTGCCATTGCGGTCTACCAGACATCAGGGAGTTAGGAGAGAGGACAGAGATGCTATGCCAGGGTAGGCTTACCATTTGTCCCCGTTTGGCCGGGACCACCCCAGTTTTTTGGGTTCCATCCCAGCAGCGTCCCGGCCCACCAAACCGAGACAAACGGCTGCCTATATTTGTTTTAGTTGTTTGGCGACCACCGAGACTCTTTTGAGCCATCAGACTGGCCAGGTCTCCTTACACGCCTGCATGATGCTCTTGCAGTCCAAGCCTAAATATATATTTATTGCAGGCTTGGCCAGGCGAGGAGACCTGGCCGGGCGGATGGCAGCCGGCCAGGCTCAAAAGAGTCTCGACAGCTGCCCAACGACAAAAAAAAAAAAAATATTGCCAAAGGCAGAAGCTTCTTGGGAGCGAAAATATGCTGCCGAAAGTGCCACATTAGAGCGGGGTTCCGATGGCCTGGTGGTCTGAGTACCACAAGCAGTTGGCCAAAGTACCAGTGGTGGTACTACTACCACTGGTTGAGAACCCCTGTGCTATGCCATTGTATCAAAAGCAACAAGAAAGGTCAGTAGGATGGGATTTTTGTGTGAGCAAACACACTTAGGTTTGTGCTGCACAATAGTTGAGCTTAGTGCAAGACCCTGATCATTGTCCATGTAGCAATATGTATTATAGACGAACATTTGCAATTTGAAGTGGAAATTGAAAACTCAGGTGATGGATCACTTCTGCTTCTAGGCTCACCTCAAAAGCGGCACTAATAGCAGCGCTTAATAGCATCTCTGCTGCTGCCTTGCTCTAAGTATATTGACTTTCAAATTACCTTGAACTTATTCTTACTTCTGGCATGTTTTCCACCCTGAACTAAGGGTGAGAACTCTACTCATTGGAACTGAATTGTTGTTTGTCAAAGTGTACAAGGGTGGGTTTTTCAAACGCCCAATAAAATGGGAAAACACACACACACACACATTGTGCACAGTGCCTGAAATGTATACATATATCTAGTCATCACTACACATCCCATACCCATTGCCCTGAAAGTTGTCCCTGTTCTCCATTAGTTGCTGAGACAAATCATTACTCAGACTGTAAAAGTCCTGACAATACTTCACAATAATTCTTCTCATAGTGCGTGATACTGTCACTCAGTTCTTCCTAGAGCTGCGCTGAGGCTTGCAGGCCACGTGAATACTTTGCCTACCAAACGTGATGCATGAAAGGGATAAAAATAACGAAAGCTTGGTTCCAAGTTTCACAGCTGCAAATCCAATTGTGCTTGTTTTATCATGACCATTTATCCTCCTTCAAAAGAACCATCTGCGAGAATTCAGTGTACGGATCTGTAAACAAGAAAGTCTTACAAACTGTATCATTTCAGAAATATTGCCTTAAATCAATAAGTCCTAGTTTGCGGGTCAACTCAAACCCAAGTCTAGTTTGTATATTATGGCTTTGGGGATCTTGGTTTCAGTAGCAACCTGACTGACAGCACAACCCTACCCAGCTCCTCCACTGCTGCACCAGTGGTGCAGCAGGGGTGGAGGGCAGAACTGGAGGCTATGGAAGGGAAAGGGGATTAAAAACCCCTTTAAAGGTGGATGTAAAGGAAATTTAAATCCACTTTCCCTTCCAAAGCCTCCCATTCTGCTCTCCACCGCTGCTGCGCCACTGCTGCAGCAGTGGAGGAGCTGGGTAGGATTGCGCCATGAGGATTGCGCCATGAGTCACCTACCAGGATCTGGGCAAATGTTCTTCAGAGGAGCCACAGTATTGCTGGGGAGTGGTGGTGGTGGGGAGACTCACAGGAATGTTCCAAGATCTGCTTTTGGGTATGTTCATATTGCAAAATGTAGTGCACTTAGGCCCATTTGTTGTGTTTTTATACACATCACAGTCGCTATAGCAATGTTTTCAATACAAGAGAACACAAGTCATTCCTTTTCAGAGCAAAAAGTGGGTTGTGCTTTGGGCATGCATATTTAGGGCCATGTCTAGCAACAGTCTTTCAGGGAAAATGTGTTGGCCAGAAATGAAGGGGATCCTTGGGAGTAACCAAATGTGATCTGACGCATCAAGATGAGAAGAATTCCTTCCCTGCACTCCCTAAAGTCACTCTTGAGACATCCCATTCAAGTGCCTCTAAGTCACCCACAGAAACTACCCATTCATTTGCCGATTGGGTCTTCCTTTGGCCCTTCTGAGGGCAAGGCTTTGAGCGACGTTGTGCGCATGCCACTTGAAGCCGTGCCGGCCTATTCAGAAGCAGCCGAGCCACCAAGGAAGATGCGGCTCAGCTTACTGGCTCCAGGAGTGACGCGCCGGGATGGGGATGAGTGTAGCGGGGGGGTGTGTGTGACATGCCGGGACTCCCGGTGCACCACCCCCTAGCACGTCACCCCCTCTGGCCGCCTCCCGGTGTGTCACCCCATGCGCTCCGTCCCCCCCACCATGCACCAGTAACACCAGTGGTAGCCTGGATATACAAAGCTGAAAGGCACCAACCAGTTAAGTGGGAAATAAGCTCAGTTAGGGACATTACCTGTGGCTGCAAGCACACATCTCTGGAATGAGGCCTATTTATACTCCAAATTCATTCTGTTCCTGATTTTTTTAGGCAAACAACCTTATTTCATAACACATCAAAAACATACGTTGTGAAATGTTTGTTTTTAATTGAAAATGTTTGCTATGAAAATGTGGGAAGCTGATGTTGCAAAGTAGCTAACAGTGCAATCCTGTCTACATTTAGACCAGCGGAGTGATTGCTTTGCCAGTCTAAGGTGTCGCAAATGTGCAGGAAAGCAAATGTTCGGCCGGGTCCGGGAAGGGGGAGGGATTGGCGGCGGTCTCCTCCGCCATATCCTATCCCCCTTCCTGGACCTGGCCGGCGTTACACGACCAACTCAAATGTGTACTTGCAACATAGCTGGTACACAATCGAGTAGACCCATTGGGGCAGCTGGGGCTCTACTTGGGGTAAAGAGACAAATGTCCCTTTACCCCGAGGAGACCTACTGCTCTGCTGGCCCAGGCCCCATTCTGCACAGGATGTGGCGGTTGCCTTATTTGCGCTGCCACATCCTGCTAGACAGGATTGGGCTACCCAAGACTGTGAATCAGGACTTTGCTAGTACAAATCTCATCTTGGCCATGAACTTGGTGACCTTAGGCAAGCCATTCTCTCTCAGCCCGAGCTTCTCAGCTGCAATGGGAGATAATAATAATAATTACTGAATTGTTAAAGATACAACATGAAGATAATGCACTTGAATTATGCCTCTGCCATGGCTCTCTTCCTCAATATACTTCTTGTGCAGTTTCATCAAATCCAGAAATGCAGGACTTCTGGTTTATTTAAAGGGACAGTGTGAACAAAGGAGCTCCTTTGTTCATGCTGTCCCTGTAAAAAAAAAAAAATCAGAAGTCTTGCATTTCCAGCTTTAAGGAAACCCTGCGAGAAGCAAGATAAGGAAAGGGGTGTGTGTGTGTGTGTGTGTGTGTGTGTGTGTGTGTGTGTGTGTGTGTGAGAGAGAGAGAGAGAGAGAGAGAGAGAGAGAGAGAGAGAGAGAGAGAGAGAGAGAGAGAGATCTGCTTCTCACTCTATTGAGTGAGAATTAGATCATTGTGGCTTATGTCAGTAGGGCCTGGAGGGAGGAGGTGGCAGCAAAGACTCAGGGGTGAAGTGCACTCTGAATCCTCTGCCCCTCAGACTCCTTGCAAACCACTGCTGATGCAACCCAGTTCAGCTTGCCTCATGGTTGGGCCATCAGTGCAAATAGTGCAATACAAATGCTTAGTTTTCTTATAATAATGATAATGATAAAGATAATGATAATGATAAACCAGTATTTATGTACCACCTTTTCTTTGGTCATCATCGGATTTCTCCTCTGACTTTAACTCAAAGGCAGTTTACATGGGCAGGCTTTCTAACCCCCAAGGGGTTTTTACAATACAATAATATGTTCTAATCTTTCATAGAACCCTTCATCCTAGATGGTATCTTTCACAGTCACACAGTTATCATTATTATTTATCAATTAGCTTTTTGACTGTAAAATGTAAATTGTTTGAACATTTTCATATGGGGCCCATTTGAATGATACTTTATTGCCTGTCTGGCCTCATGATAAAAGCCATGTGTGCTCACACATTTTGCCCCTCTCCTGCTGTCAGGCCAGTTTTGTTCAGTGCATGGAAGAGCAGTTTGTTTGATCTACCCCTATATACACACTGCTAGGCCAGCGGGTGGCGCAGCGGGTTAAAACGCTGAACCATAAGCTGTCGATCGAAAGGTCGGCAGTTCGATTCCCCCGACGGGGTGAGCGCTCATTGCTTGGCCAGCTCCTGCCAACCTAGCAGTTCCAAAGCATGTCAATGCGAGTAGATAAATAGGTACCGCTTGCGGGAAGGTAAACAGTGCTCTGTGTTCCAGCTGCATGCTACGCGCTGCGGCAAGGAGAGTCATGCCGGCAGCGGCGTCACTAGGGCGCGCGCCGCCCTGTTCAAGGGCGTGCGCGCCGCCCTAATGACCCCCGTGCCGCCCGACAGCCGGCTGGTGAGGATGTCTCCGGAGCCGGCAGCAGCCAGCTGTCTTGGGCAGAAGGAGGCCTCGGAGCGTCCACCCTCGGCGGAGCTCCAAGGCCTTCTGAGGATAAGGTTTCGTGCATGCGCAGTACGTTTCTGAGGGCAAATTTGCCCTCAAATGTTCTGCGCATGCGCTAAACCTTGTAAATATGATGTCGCGCATCGGGGTTCCCTCAGAAGGCCTTGGAGCTCCGCCGAGGGCGGACGCTCCGAGGCCTCCTCTGAGGCGTCGCTGGAGCGCGGCGGGAAGGGAGGACCGCCTGCGCACGGCGCGCGGGTGCACGCGCGCGACCGCGCGTCACCCATTGCGCGCGTCGCCCCCAGGCGGTCCGCCCTTCCCTCCGCGCTCCAGCGACGCCTCTGCATGCCGGCCACATGACCACGGACGCGTCTTCGGACAACGCTGGCTCTTCGGCTTTGAAATGGAGATGAGCACCACACCCAAGAGTCGGACACGACTGGACTTAATTGTCAGGGGCCACCTTTACCTTTTTAGTCTTAGTTTAAAAATATGATTAGCAGCCTACAATTGAGAAAAGTCCCCCAAAATCAAGGGAAGGAGCTAGGACATATGTGTGCTCTGATCACTCATGCCTTCTATCACTTTGGGACCAAATGGGCACTTAAAGTATCATCTGATTGGGCTCTTACAGCCCAATCCTGTCTATCAGGATGCGGCGGCGCAAATAAGGAGCCCTGTGCAGGATGGGGCCTGCACCAGCGCAGCCAGAGGACTCCTTGGAATAAAGGGACGTTTGTCCCTTTACCCAGAGTAGAGCTCCAGCCACCCCAGTGGGTCTACTCAAATGTGCAGTGCACCAACTATTTTGCTGGCACACATTTGAGCTGGCAGTGTAACACTGGCCAGGCCCGGGAAGGGGGATAGGATATGGCAGAGGAGGCCTCCGAAGATCCCTCCCCCAGCCTGGGCCTGACCGACCAATCTCACCCCCCATAATGCCCCATTCCACCTTCCTCTCCTGCCTGGTGGGGAACTTGCCTTCCCCGGCAGGCACAGCTCCAGTTCTGGACTGGGGAGAGCAGCCCTGACTCTGCTTATTCCCAGGATGCCGCAAATGTGCTTTACAGACACCCTAGATGTGCAGAGTGATCGTTTCACTGGTTGAAATCTAGACAGCATTGCACTGTCAGACATTTTGGGCAAAAAAGAAAGTCAGGTGTGTGTCTTTTAAGCAGACTAAAGCAATTGAGTACCAGTTTCTGTACCATCAGCATATTCAACAAAATGTTAATAGTGTATTCTTGTCATAAGTTTCAGCATTAACGTCTTTAGAATAATCCCAGCAAGACATTCTGGGTCACATCTAGAGAGACTCTAGCATTTGGTCAGTCAGCACCATTTGTGTTGAATTCTGCATGACCAACAGCATGGGAGCATGTCTGATTAGTACTTGACTTGAACTCCACTAGAGAACGGGCTTCATGTGAGGAATTCTAATCAGGCATATAGGCTTTGGATTTATTCTAATGTGAAACCACATGCAGCTATGGAATGATGCCTTGGCAATTGCATCAAACTGACAACTCTGTGCCATAGTGACTAGTCTACTAAATAAACATCAGAGGAATAATAAATTAACAAAAGCTTAATCAAAACTTTCTATATTGGCTTATTTAATAAAAGACTTATAACTAATTAATATTTCAAGGCAGATGTTGTATTTCAGATGCAAATTAAACGTAAAAGCAGCCAAAAACCCCTATATGCTTGGAGGCTACATGCCAAGAGTCTGCAACAGCAAAGCTGTGTGGTGCTATCAGGTTAATTATGAACAGAAGATGTGTGTTTTTTCCCCACTCACTCTTTAGAACTGGTTATTTGGAACTGATCAATATAAATTATCTGGCTGTGGCTTCAGAATTAAAATCTACTAGCCTGTTCTTTAAATTCATAACACCTGTAAACAATTAATATAACCGTCTAAGAATTGGTCATACTGAGCTTCAGTGAGAGCCTTGCCAATGAATTCAATATAGCTAAGGTATCACTTAAAACTTATAATGAAATGTAATCACCAATCTACACATGTTGCCGAGTGAGGTGGTGTTGAGGTGGTAGAGCTCACTCAGGATGAGGTGAACTGTTCCACTTCAGACAGCAGGTTGGGAGTCATGGTTTAAAATGCTTCCCAATGGAAAAGAACTGTCCAGAATATACTAAACCACAGTGATGTAGACTTGAGTCTGTTGACTCAGACTTGAGTCGGACTCAAGTCACGTCAATGACTTGACTCGGACTTGACTCGGTGATTGTGAAAGACTCAAAAGACTCGACTCGAGACTTGGAGCCTTTTACAACAAGTCCAATTAAACCCACTTTCCCCATTAAATAGATAGGGACTTGCAACTCGTAACTCAAAGACTCGGGGGCAAAGACTTGGGACTTGACTTGAGACTTGGACCCAGAGACTTGGGATTTGACTCGAAACTTTGAGTCAGAGACTTGATCCATATCCCTGCTAAACCAACAAATCAGGGAATGCTGTGGATAAACGAGTACAGGAAAGTGTGAAAGGGGAGGTGTCAGGCTTGACCAGGTAGGGCACTGGCTCATTCCCATCAGAGGGCCCATCTTGTTGGGCAGCCCCTGAACCCTCAGTACCAGACAGTAGTAGTGCCCAGTGCATCATCATGTGCAAGGCATTATCCCAGAGCCTGCAGCAGTCTTGGATTTATGGGGGGATGAAAAATGACGTAGATTGCTAGAAAGGAGTGATACTAACTTGTGATACTAACTGAACATGCTTGCATAACTCACACTGTACTACTAGGTTCCCCCCCCTTCTCTAGCAAGTAACAGTCACATAAACTCTTATGCCCCTGTTAATTGGCAAAAGGGACTTTTTCAAATAGTGCTCATCTTATATTTAGTAGGAGGAGAGTAATATTCCCTCTTCACCCCAGCGCAGTGTCTTTTTTAGTGGCTGTTTGCTGTTGTTTCTTCTGCATCTTTTTAGAGACTGTGACCCCTTTACAGACAGGGAACTATTTAGTTACAGTCAGTAACAGAAGTAAGTTCCAGTGTGATCAATGGGGTTTATGCCCAGGTAAGTGTGTATAAGTGTGTGTCTCCTGCCAACCTAGCAGTTCCAAAGCATGTCAATGCGAGTGTAAGTGTGTAAGTGTGTGTCTCCTGCCAACCTAGCAGTTCCAAAGCATGTAAATGCGAGTAGATAAATAGGTACCGCTTGCGGGAAGGTAAACAGCGCTCCGTGTTCCAGCCGCATGCTACGCGCTGCGGCAAGGAGAGTCATGCCGGCCACATGACCACGGAGGCGTCTTCGGACAACGCTGGCTCTTCGGCTTTGAAATGGGGATGAGCACCACACCCTAGAGTCGGACACGACTGGACTTAATTGTCAGGGGATACCTTTACCTTTTTAAGTGTGTATAAGGTTGCAGTCCTATTACTGATTTTGTAGCTTCAGTAAAACTAAGGAAACGTTTTTAAAAGTACTTATTTGCACCCAGGCACTTAACAGATCTCACTGGCAGCTAATTTTACAAGTTAAGTGTTCACATTTGCAGGCTTTTGAGCATAATTCAGAGATCATTCATGCTGATTTAATCCCATTTAACTGAACAACACTGATATAATGTGATCCATTTTTGGAGGCCTGCTGCACCAGTATAAGAGAGCTGTGGAAATCAGTCTGGAGCGATCAAAGGGAAATAGTTGTTCAGTGGGAAACACAAAAATGACTGGACGCATGTAGGCTTTGAGAATGCTTCAGAAGATGTTGGCTTGTTGCAATACCACTTGTATGTCATAAATAATTCTCAGTATTGGAGAAGAGTTATATACACCAAACCTCTTGGGTTCTACATTTTTCGATTGACAAATTTCTTTCATAGCAGTGGGTGGTCATTGTTTGTTGCTATTTTGGCTTTTGCTGCAGCCTTTGGCGCACTTTAATTTCTTTTGTTTCTAGCCAAAAGTCAAAGACAAAAAGGTAACAAATGTTTTGGTTTTTTTCATTCACTCTGTTCCTCAGTCTGTGGATCAGATTTCTGTGGAAAACTATACATATTTATAGGCAGTCATGAACCCAAATACATTTCCTCTGAAAATTCAGTGATTTCCCACCAGTGAAAGCCATGCAGCTCTTCTGTGAAGGTTGTTGATACGAAAAAGGAATAATAATTAAATGTGGGGATCATGTTCGATGCAGAGTAATGATGGAAACAACATTAGCGATTCCAAAAGCAATATTATCCTGATTATAATAATGTGCTATCCTCCACAGAGCGATAAACTTTCTACACCGAGGATTTATTCTACAGGATATTTTGAAGAGAAAAGTACAAAGGAATATCTCTCTCTCTCTCTCTCTCTCTCTCTCTCTCTCTCTCTCTCTCTCTCTCTCTCTCTCGTGTGTGTGTGTGTGTGTGTGTGTGTGTGTGTGTGTGTGTGTGTGTGTGTGTGTGTGTGTTTGGTTCCAGTGCTGGTCAGAGGTGGTGTAAAAAGAAGCTCTTACAATCTGACATTATTTCAAGACCTACCTCATTCATTTCTGAAATAATAAACCTTTAAAAAATGCAAAGCTATCCAGTCAAAGTACTACTACATTTTGGTTTGTCTTTCATATTAAGAACATGGGCATATTGTTTCCTTAGGATTTAGGTCAAGTGATAATTTCAGTGGGGGGGGGGGCGGAGGTCTCCATGTGTCCTATCAATGCTGAAGCTTTCCTGAAGATGCTCCACACATTGTCATGTCCAGCTAACACAGATATAATTCAAGGGTCTGAAAGAAGTCAGTTTGTCATCATTAGGATGTGTTTCTGGTTGCTGAGATGCATTCTCATGAAAATTGAAGGAAATCATTGCTATGTTATTTCTCTTTTCTGTCATAAATAGCCATAAGAGTCCACCCTAATGATATAGAGGTAGCTAGTGCTTTTCCTTGGAAGGACAAAAAGCCATCTAAATGGCATCTTTTTTTTTTACTTGTCTGACAGTTCCACCAAGCCTGCTCTTCCTAATTGGACTTTGCTCTAGTATGCCTATTATATATTCTTATTTTTATGGATGGCTCTAAAATGCAAACTCTGTGTAGTTCTTCTGCCATGGTTGCTTGCTACATATCACTTCTAAGCTTTCTCAGTAATGTCTGTGTGTATTGGTAAATGGGGTGTAATTTCTCTGGCTTTAATTAAACCATCTCAAAGCCACACAGCAGAACAGAAGTCAACTGTATTATGTTGATTCTGATCCTGCTGAAGGCATTGCTGCAGGGTTAGTCTGTACCGACTTCTGTTCATGTTCTGCCTCAAATTCAAGTGGATGTATGCTTTTACCAGTATTTGGAATGTTCTTTCTAGATTTGGGATAATGCTGGTACAATATTAAGGCTACTTCGTACAATACATTTTTGGGTGTGGACTATTTATTTACTACGTTTTTTATTTACTACATTTTTGGGTGTGGACTATTTAAGATTTCTACTCCACCTTTCCCTGTTCGTGTTCAAGGCAACTACCTGTAACAATATCAGTAACACCACAACTGTGGAACTCCTTGCCAGGGGACTTGAGAACTACCCCGTCCCTCATGGATTTTTGGCGAGGGCTCAAAGCATTTCTGTTTCGTCTAGTGTTTGGGTGATGGGTTGATGTCTGACTTCTGTGTCTCAAGATGTTTTGCTCCGCTGCTTCTCTGTTCTATATTGTCACCCCAGTGGATTTTAGTGTTTTTAATTTATTGTATGTATTGTTTTAAATTATGTATATATTTTTTATCTTTGATGTTGTAAGCCGCCTTGGGCATTTGCTTTGGCATGGGATATGGCGGGGTATAATTTTTAATAAATAAATAAATATCAGTAATACAGTAAATATACTGTATTAAAAAAAACAGTAGTAAATATACAAAGATTAGAATATAAAGTAAAAATACATCCAGTAAAATAAACCCCACAGTAGTAGCAAAAGCCCAGCAGACGGAAGCATACACAGTGCATAAATTTAAAAAATCAGCGGCAACATAAGAGCATTTGTATCTTATTTATATGCTGGGGTGGCCAAACTTTCTTAACATAAGAGTCACATACAATAAACTTTAGATGTTTGAGAGTCACAATATTTAAGAAGTATTTAAATTCTTAAATATATTTACTCACCATGAAAACAGCCTTAATATTGTACCAGCATTATCCCAAATCTAGAAAGGAGGACATTCGAAATACAGGATGTCCTCACTTAAAGCAAAATGCTTGCAGTCATGACTAGCACTTCAGATAGTAATTATAACACTACTGGGACTCAACTTGTCTTATTAATACCAGCACACATATCAGGAGGGTTTATGTGCACAGACTTCTCAGGGGCGGTATTTACTGCTGAGTTTGAGCATATAATCAATAATGTTAGTTATGATGGCTAAGATAGCATTTTTATGAACAAGGTGTCATATACAAGGCCACATACCGTTGGTTGTATGAAAATGGTTCTCTGTATCCAATAGACCTTTAATGTCCCCAGTGGCAATTTTGCTACTTGCAATATTTACCTGTGCCTCCTACATAATTCTACGTAACTTGATATGCATAAATGTTTCACTCTATACTCCAACAAGAAAGCAACATTCAAATGCATTATTCCCTGACTATTAGCATTTGGTCATGTAAAGGTTAGGAAGGCTCAGTAGAAGAGTTGTGGTGTTGCGTTCATGGACAATCTGATTACCACTTACAGTGTTGGGGAAGAGTTTTTTTCCCCTAGACAGATTTGCAAGTTGTCTTTTCAATTGGGTATATATCCAACTATTTACTGTACTTTTTGAAAAATATGTTTTCCTCATATGTTTCTTATGCCCCAGGGAGCAACACGATCCCATCTGAAACTGCTTGTGGCAATACTCCAGACCTTGTAAATGTGGTGGGACTGGATGCATTACTGGGTGACACCAGCCTTTTGCAGATGTCCCCTTTCTTTGGGTGTCCATCACAAGGGGGACCTCTCTCTGGGTGCCATGTTTGGTGGGGCAATGGAGTGCATCAGGGGCATGGTTTTCTGGCATGCTGCACAGAGAGAGAATCACCCTGGGAAGTACATCGTGTCCCGGGGGCTTTACTCTGCCCCCTCGGAGCGCGCTGGGCAAAGCACATAATCCCAGTCAGCCTATTGGCTGGGATAGGTCACGGGGTGTGCGAGCGGCTGAGGAACGCTACGGCATTGCCCAGCTCCTCAGTCGCTGCCCGGGAAGAAACCCCCTCCCACCCTCCCTGGGCATAGTCTGGGATTAGCCGGTCGCCCACGGGGGCCAGGTAGGAATTTTTGGCCACCAACAAATTGGCAGGAAGTTGGTGGTTTTTCCACCTACCTCAGACTGTGTTATGGGAATGGGAAGTTAGCCAGTAAGTCACCTGGCAGGTGGTGTGCGGGAATGGGTAGGTAGGTTGAAAAGGCCTCGGCGTGCATCTTGAGGTCGGCAAGGTCAGGAGGTGAGCCAGGACTGCTCATAACAACGCTTGACCGGGTCAGTGAGGCTGGCTGGCAACCCCCCCCCCCCCCGGCTGGAGCAAGTGAGGACCATCAATGGCTTTGCCAGCATGGGAATCTAAACTGCTCCGCTGTCTCGACCCTTTGGGGTTGACTGTGATAGGCTCCCTCGGGCAGTGACCGAGGGTGGCTGGAGTCAGGATGTTTATGTCAATATAAATCAGGGGGAGGTAGACGGCTAGTGCCATTTCCCCCAAATAGTGCCCGCATGACTTTGGGGGTGGTTTGAGTTACCCCAAGTTAGTTACCTCTGCAGTTCTTATGTAATCAATAAAGTGACCATATCTCCAAATGTGCGTTGTCTGGTGTACATATTAGGGGGGTGTAAGGGTAATACATGAATAGGGCTTAAGTAGTCCATTAATGGCACATGTTTTTCAGTAGCACTACAAATACCTTCCAGCAACAGCCTCTGCTGCTTGCATATAGCTTCATACTCTCCGAAGATATGAGTGTCCCAACAACTAGAGGAAGTATCTAAATGGAACACATACGGCCATGCTCTGAGGTTGAGTATAAATCCCACCAACAGAACCAAGACCCTTTAAGGGAGTGTCAGTGGATAAGGGACTGAAGTCTGGTGAGCAGATTCTTAGGATAACAGGAAGAAGCTGCTGAATAAACCTTTACGTGGTCTTACCATCTTGGTATGTCAGGCCATGCAACCTCAATCATTATAGTAGTTTATAGTATAATAAATACAATTACATATACTGTATTGACTTGCGACACACATTCTGCAATATGGCTAGCACGGGCAACATCTATAAGGGTCCTTATGCGACAGCTCAGTAGCGTCACTAGGGCGCGCGCCACCCTAAAGCGAGGGCGCACGCGCCGCCCTAATGCTCTGACGACATCCTCCCCGGCCGGCGGTCCAGGGCCTTCGGACGAGGCCCAATGCGGCAACACATTATGGGGATAAGTAACCTCCTGATTGTAGAAGTAGGTTTTCTTTGTGCCAGGTGCAAGGGATTGGCGACAGGATACAAGTATCTTGTTGTCTTGTGCTCCCTAAGGCATCTGGTGGGGCCACTGTGTGATACAGGAAGCTGAACTAGATGGGCCTTTGGCCTGATCCAGCAGGGCTCTTCTTATGTTCTTATGTTCTTATGACACGATATTTATTAGGTTTTTTGCACAGGCACACAAAGTTTCTGAGGGCAATGGCTGCCCTTTTGCCCTCAGAAACGTTCTGCGCAGGCGCAAAAAACCTAATAAATACCGTGTCGCCGCATTGGGCCTCGTCAGAAGGCCGCGGACAGCCGCCCAGGGCGGACGCTCCAAGGCCTTCTCCTGACCTCGGAGCCTCCGGAAGGGTGATGCGCAGTGTGCGCAGCGCGCGCCGTGTGCGCATCACCCTTTGCGCGCGTCACCCCCTGGCGGTCCGCCCCCCCGCCATGCTCCTGTGACGCGCGTGCGACAGCTCCCACCCGAAGAGTGTCCTTCTGTAGCATTCTTCTGCAGAATTAGGGTCTTCTGCAAACGTGCAATGCTGATGCAGAATTGGAAGCTACGTGAAAAAAGGGTTAAATTTTCCTGACAGAAGAACAAAGTATACCATGGGGATAAAAAGGTCCTTTTCAGCTCGGATTATAGTTCTTCAGACTCTAGTGGATGGGAAGTTTTTCATATGAACTTTCTTAGTTTCTCATTAGAACACTGGGGAAAACACCATAGGAGCATTCCAGCCTTTTCCAGGCAGTCAATCTGTCATCAAAGGAAGCACGGCTGCCGACTCTTCTCGTTTTCAATGCCAGTCTGATGCTCACATACCATCTGGCAGCTTCTCCTAATTGCTATCCAGCCTCCACTACTGGTCAGTCACTTTCCTTTTAGGTCACCTGAAGTCAAAATTGTTGATGGTTGTGTAAGCAGACATTTCAAACACCTCGCTAGCAGATGCACCTGGTGTTCTGATTATGGGAAGTTTTAAGGTTGGGCGGTTTTATACAGTTAAAGAATATAATACTAATACATTGCATGCAGAAACATTTTCACTTGAAAAGAACCATATTCCAGCAGTTCATGAAGAAGGGGACCTAGAGACAATGAGGGAAGGACCAGGGGTTGAATGTAAAAAGAGAGAGAGAGAGAGAGAGAGAGAGAGAGAGAGAGAGAGAGAGAGAGAGAGAGAGAGAGAGAGAGAGAGAGAGCTGCTTGAGGTCTGAGCTCATGATATAGTAACAAGTACTGAGTTCAAAACATACTCATGGGAATTAGGGGTATTAACAGCTTGCTTCTAAAAGGCTCGATTCATTCATCCAAATACATAGAGCGTCCATATTTATTCTTGTTACTAGCAAAAAGGCTGACATCATGAAATCTGGCTGAGAGCTGAACAAAGAGAGAAGGCATACATTGCAAGGACCAGGGGGCAACACACCTCTGTGAATTCTGAGATTCACAGAGATTTTTACTGTATTTTTATAGCATCAGCAGCAGTGTACATGACACTCTACAGAATAACAAAGGCTTTGCCCCCAGGGTGTATGGTTTCAATTTACAGTGGAGCAGGGGAGAGAAGCCCCTTCATGGATCATTGCCTTGTCTTGGCGAAGGGGCTTGTGTAACTCAATGAAGCCATGAGCTATGCCGTGCAGAGACACCCAAGACAGACAGGTCGTAGCAGAGAATTCTGACTAAAAGTGATCCACTGGAGAAGGAAATGGCAACCCACTCCAGTAACCTTGCCAAGAAAATCCCATGAACAGTACCAGAAGGCAAAAAGATATGACGCCAGAAGATGAGACCCTCAGGTCAGAAGGTGTCCAATATGCTACTGAGGAAGAGCGGAGGACTATTCCAAGTAGACCCAGAAAGGATGAAGCGGTTGGGCCAAAGCCAATAGGACGTTCAGCTGTGGATGTGTCTGAGGTTGAAAGGAAAATCCAATGCTACAAGGAGCAATACTGCTTAGGAACATGGAATGTGAGGTCTATGAATCAAGGCAAGCTGGATGTGGTCAAAAATGAGATGATAAGATTGAACATTGACATCTTGGGAATCAGCGAACTAAAATGGACGGGCACGGGCGAATTTAAGTCAGGTGACCATCATATCTACTACTGTGGGCATGAATCCCTTAGAAGAAATGGAGTAGCCCTCATAGTCAATAAAAGAGTGGGAAAGGCAGTACTGGGGTGCAACCTCAAAAATGACAGAATGATTTCAGTTCGAATCCAAGGCAAACCATTCAACATTACAGTAATCCAAGTGTACGCCCCAACCACTGATGCCGAAGAAGATGAAGTTGACCGGTTCTATGAAGACCTACAACACCTTCTAGAACTAGCACCCAAAAAAGATGTCCTTTACATCATAGGAGACTGGAATGCTAAAGTAGGAAATCAAGAAATAAACGGAACAACAGGCAAGTTTGGCCTTGGAGCGCAAAATGAAGCAGGGCAAAGGCTAACGGAGTTCTGTCAAGAGAACACGCTGGTCATAGCAAACACTCTTTTCCAACAACACAAGCGGCGACTCTACACATGGACATCACCAGATGGTCAATACCGAAACCAGATAGATTATGTGCTTTGCAGCCAAAGATGGAGAAGCTCTATACAGTCAGTAAAAACAAGACCTGAAGCTGACTGTGGCTCAGATCATGAGCTTCTTATTGCAAAATTCAGGCTTAAATTGAAGAATGTAGGGAACACCACTAGACCAGTCAGATATGACCTAAATCATATCCTTTATGAATATACAGTGGAGGTGAAGAATAGATTTAGGGCATTAGACCTGGTAGACAGAGTGCCTGAAGAACTATGGACGGAAGTTCGTAACATTGTACAGGAGGCAGCAACGAAAACCATCCCAAAGAAAAAGAAATGCAAGAAAGCAAAGTGGCTGTCAGATGAGGCTTTACAAATAGCTGTGGAAAGAAGGAATGTGAAAAGCAAGGGTGAAAGGGAAAGATATAAACAACTGAATGCAGATTTCCAGAGAATAGCAAGGAGAGATAAGAAGGCCTTCTTAAATGAACAATGCAAGGAAATCGAGGAAAACAACAGAATGGGGAGGACTAGAGATCTCTTCAAGAAAATTGGAGATATCAAGGGAACGTTTTGTGCAAAGATGGGCATGATAAAGGATAAAAAAGGCAGGGAACTAACAGAAGCAGAAGAGATTAAGAAGAGAAGGCAAGAATACACAGAAGAACTATACAAGAAAGATCTTAATGTTCCTGATGACCACGCTGGTGTGGTCACTGACCCAGAGCCGGACATCCTAGAGAGTGAAGTCAAGTGGGCCTTAGGTAGCATTACTAACAACGAAGCTAGTGGAGATGATAATATCCCAGCTGAGCTACTTAAAATCCTAAATGATGATGCTGTGAAAGTGCTGCACTCAATATGCCAACAAATTTGGAAAACTCAGCAGTGGCCAAAGGATTGGAAAAGGTCAGTTTACGTTCCAATTCCAAAGAAGGGCAGTGCCAAAGAGTGTTCAAACTACCGTACAATTGCACTCATTTCACATGCTAGCAAGGTTATGCTCAAAATCCTACAAGCTAGGCTTCAGCAGTACGTGGACCGAGAACTACCGGACGTACAAGCTGGGTTTCGAAGAGGCAGAGGAACTAGAGATCAAGTTTCATCAAATTTGCACACATTTGCATGTGAATAAAACAGTAGTTTGAAGGGAAGACTATACTTTCTTTGGTTTTAGAAGGCATGATCATCATCTTAGAAGAGGCATTTACTTCTGTGAGAGAGTGAAGAGGGAATGCCTCTTCTAAGATATCAACTATGCTCTGTAGTTTTTAAAAAATATGTATATAAAAGTACAGGTTATATTCAAGTTCCTTAATCATGAGTAATCAGAATAGCGCAACCCTATACATGTCTACTCAGAGGTAAGCCCCACTGCATGTGTATAGGACTGCAGTCTTAGGATCTTATAATGCAACTCTCTCTATTAAGCCTGTCATATTAACTGGGATGCAGTTTTAGATAATCAAAATGCTGTTAATCAATATCAATTAACTGATTAAAGGTGGCAGCTCCAGCTACCTATAGTTCATTGCATTCCTTTTTCAGATTCACTTTTTCATTAGATCCCATTTCAGGAACCAAAAATCATGCTAGGGCACATTTTATATATATGCGTAACTATATATAACTATATATAATGTTGGTGTTTCTTTCAATTTGTTATGCTTTTGTGATCAAATGAAAATATTTTCTAGAAGATTTATGGAATGTCTACCAGGTTACTGATAATATCAGGTGGGAATAATGTGCCTTTCTTGTCAGGAGAGCGGATGCCTTCGTTGGAGAAGAAACAATAAGTGGAGAATGTAGCATTGACTTCTGAAGCTCAGGTTGTCATGGGGATATAGCCAAGGCTACCTGAAAGTCATTTGTGTCATTCAGTAGAATTATTGTGCTGCAGATATCGTCTGGTTGAGGTCTTGGGGGTATCTCCATCTTACTTTTTCAATTGTGGCCATCCATCTTGTCAATGCAGGTATCTTGTCAGTCACCACAGAAATCTCTGTCACCGTTTTCAAGAAGCCAACGGTACCCACTACAGAACAGAAATGTGATAGCTTTGCCACAGTTTAATGTGACTGTTGAATTGTTTTTTTAACAATTAAGTTACAGTAGAAGATGTATTTATTTCCAGCCAAGATCTCATAGTGAGACAAAAATTATGATTCAAGACAAAACGAAATGGATGTCTTTGCAAGAAATCAACAGAAGGGTGAACCTTCAGTCAACTTAGCTAGCTTTGACATTGTGTATATGCAAATAGAACAAAAAGAACTTTGTTCCCCTTCCGTGCAGTATAGGTGTTATTTTGAAGCATGGTGTATTGTGTTCTGCATATAATGGTACATTGCACTGAGAGGATATGACTGCAAAAATGCTTCAAGATTGCGTGCGAACCCTATGCTTCCCTTTATAATCCTAAAAATAAGATCTTTTACTGAGTACGCTGAGACCAAGCATACAGTGGGGTGGGTGGGTGGGGGACGGGACAGGACAAGATGTATCTCATCTGCCTTGTTCACCTTTGCTTTAATTCAAAAGATGAAGGGCTTAATTTGACAAGTTCAGCTTCTTATTTTGTTGACTCTCAGGAGTGTTACCATACAGGCCTTGAATACTGTATTGAAATTACTTGTGCTCTGTTTACACGCGTATGCCTGTATTTTTTATATTCTGTTATTGTCACTTTGACAAAGATTGTGAAGAGTAATGAATATCATTATGTTGTGATGACTTAGATAATCAAAGTCTCTATTGGAATGACCTGGAGTGAACAATACCTACCTACGCCAATAACTCCTCATATCCCTACCAGTATAAGATGAGAAGGTTCTGCCTCGTGGTCTTTTATTAATAAAAGAAGGAGATGATGCTATCTTCTTCATAGTGTCGTTGGTTTATAGCACCATAAGTCTCTGTAGGGAATAAGAATTCATAAGAAGGGCTGGCTTTTGTTCGTCTCTTCGGTTTACTGGGAATTATTTTTAGAGATGAAGGAGGAGAAATGGAACTGGGGTAATCCTTGAGGGCTTGTGCCAGTTCGCTCTGTATTTAACAGCTGCAGATAAAGTTCTTCCCTTCCCTCAGTGTAGTTGGAAATATGGCCTCAGTGATATTAAAATAGCCAATAGAGAAGGATTTCTGAGGGTGGGAAAAGTAGATCAGAATTGTACAGGTGAAATGAATATGGAAAGAGGAAGCCTGGAAGTTTGAATTAAAAGGTATGAAGCAAAAACAAGTGCGGAAGGTGAACAAAAATGAGCATCGGAATAGTTCTCTTTCAAGGGTGATGGCACAAGTATAGGACAATATAAGTAATCGCTGAGAGAATGTGAGTGGGGGAAATGGAGCATGAGGGATCTTGACAGAAAAAAACTGGAAGGGAGAACAGCAGCACTGGTTCAGTCCCAGGGCCGGCATCAGGCTGTACTGGGCCCTGGGACCAGTCCAGGTTTTGACCCTCTGTGTGGAAGTGGCCCCTGTTTTTCCAGTCCCATCTTGCCCTTTCCCCACTAACCCCATCCTGCTAGCTAACCCTGTTCAATCCCCCCCAGCTTAATGGGAGGTGGGAAGACTTGGTGAGGGGGGGTGGCGGCAGCCACAGGCAAGCTGGGGCAGTTCTCCTTTCCACTGCATAAGGAGATATGAAAATGTACTGTCACCATGCAAGTCTAAATTTTAAAACTAATCTTCTAGATTGCCACAACTTCTGCAGCAGCTCCCAAATGCAGGTGGATTAAACTCCAAATGGACCCCCAGCATGGGCCCTGCATGGTTTGTTACCAGGTGTGCTTTTTTCAGAATACACATTATTATTACTAGGACTTTATGGGTGAGGGATACAAAACATGACAAGCCAGTTGAAGAAGGGTTGAGGAATATGAGCAAAACAGAGTTGCAGAAGGTTAAAATCAAGTTTGTTTTCAATTCCTCAGGTCCACTTGACTCCACTATTCAGTTGAAAGCTAGATACATTATGCCACGCATTCTTTTCTGGTATGGAGCTGTGTGATGGATGGTAAATTTTGAAGTACAGGAGCTCATCGTGACACCCCCTCCCCATAGCCATGCTCCATTAAGACTATAACAAAAACAAAACTCAACTTTCTTCATTGGTTTGCTTTCTTCTCCTGCCGCTTATTACAACTTTAAAACTTGTTTTTCCTTCCTTTCGAGATCTAGTTCATTTCATCCCAAACTCTTCAAGTGGGTGCAGCAGTTTAGAACAAATGTATAAAAATTGAAAAATGAGACGAATGCAATCCCAACTAAATATAAAATGTATATGTATGAGAGCGCTCGCCTATGCAGACCTATTCAGAAGTGATACCCACTGTGTTCAGTAGGACTTACTCCCAGGTAAATTTGCATATGATTGTAGCCTTAACATAACCTGAGCTACATACTGTCTCTCAGGCAGCCCTTGGGAAAGATGATGGTCTAGACATTAACATATGCCTCTAGGCAAATATTTCAGCTTACCTCCTGCTGGGGCAGAGGTAATGTTTCTTCTTGGCTAAGACCCTTTGAAAAAAGTTTCAAAGGTATCACCTGAGCACTCTTGCTGATGATGTCAATGCTCCTGCTGTAGGAGAAGTCCTGGAGCTCTACTCCTCCTCTACTACACCCCTGCTGTTATATTTCATAAGTTAACTTGCATTCTAAGAAATGAAGATGATGTTTGCAACGTGTGGAAGCACACATGCTCACCCCTGAATTGGTGTCATGCCAGATACATAGGTATTGAGTTTTTCTCTGTAAATTTGCTAGCAGTTTTTCTCTGTCTGCAATCCATAATACAAATCCCCGCAGGTCTCAATGAGGTCCTGTCGGAACACCTGGGGTAAGTCTAAGACTAGCCGTGGGATCCACAGTTTGTGGATTAGCTGTGGAAGTTTCAAACATATGGCTATTTGCATTCATGCAGGTGTGTGTGCCTGCAAGGTAAATTGGACTCTGAAAATGGAACATGGCAGGTGGTGATTGTGATTATATAAAATCAGTAAGTAACCTGATTCTGCATTTCCTGTTTCTCAGTGTAATTTATTTTACGCAGAAAAAAATTAGACCCCTTAAAACTATGATTACTGATCATAAGAACAAAATTACAAGTGTGGTACCGCAGATGAAACGTGTGTGTGTGTGTGTGTGTGTGTGTGTGTGTGAGAGAGAGAGAGAGAGAGAGAGAGAGAGAGAGAGAGAGAGAGCGCATTCTGAATATTTCTTGGGTGCCTTTATATCACATTATTGGTGCCTTGTAGTATCTATTGGGAATATTTTCCCCTTGTTGATTATTCTACTAGTATTCACCCAGTATTCACCCGGAGGGGGGGCTGTCCACGGATCTATTACCCGCAGATTCACTTATCCACGGATAACAGGGTCCCCTGCACGCCCCCCCCCCGGCACCCATTACCTTCCTTTTAGCTGATATCACTGGTGCCAGGTCAGGGGGCTTCTTGATTCACCAAAACGCTATAAGCAGCAAGCTGCTAATAGTGAGGAAGCAGGCAAGCAGCCTGCATGCTAGAAAGTCTCTGTTAAACAGGAAGCAGGAAGCTTCCGATTCAGAACAGGTTGCTGGTCCAATACCTGCATCACAGGTCTCCAGACCAAGGGGACCTCTGTTTTGTCCAGATTTAATTTCAACTTGGTTGTCCTCATCCAGTCCCTCTCTGACCTCAGATACCAATCAAGCACTTCTACAACTTCCCCAGCATTTGAAAGAACAAAGAGGTAGAATTGGTTGTCATTTATGTATTGGTGACGCAGAACTCCAGACCCCTGGATGACCTCATGTAGATGTTAAATAAAACGGAGCACAGAATGGAACTCTGTGGCACCACAAACAAAGGTCAGGGCAAATAACCGATGTGGTACCACTTTCTGGGATCTATTGATCAGAAAGAAGTGGAGTCACTGCAATGCAGTGCACCATATCCCAAATCTAGCCAAATGGCCAAAAAGGATACCTCATGGGTGGCCCATCAGTATCAACGAGGACACACTTCCCTGGCATACCAGGGCCAAAACTGTTTCTGCCTCAAAACCAGGCTTGAAGCCAAACTGAAAGGGGTCTAGATAATCCGTCTCATTCAGGAAACTCTGGATCTGAGACACTACTACTTAGGCATACATGCATAAGAAATATTAACAGCGTGAAATTGTGGAGGTAAACGGAGGTAAATCACACCTATTCACCTAAATAATCCTGTTGATCTTAAGATATTTTCCATCAATAATTGCTGATTTGTTAGAGGGTTTCAAAATGAAAATTCTTCTGAGGAGAGAGAGGGGGGGGGGGGACTGTGCCATACGTCACTTAGACACAGCCATCAATTTCAGATGTCCAGATTCATTGGTCCGTCATATTTTTTTTTTACATTTTCTTCCTTTGCAATGAATTTAATTTTCATGAAAAGTGCCAAACTGACAGCCCCGAAGATTGAAGTGTGCTGTTAACCACAGAACCAATATACTGGCAGCAGGTATAGTCATTCGAAAACAATCGAAATGATTTCCAGCAAGTGACTACTTAGCCTGGATTGGAGGGCTGTTAGTGCTGAAACAATATTTATTTGTTCACTTCTCAAGTTGGGGGAATCTGCATTTCTCAATAGAAAGCAGCACTTAAGAGGATGGGGGACTCTAGAAACACTCAAACATTGAAGAAGTGTACTCAGTGCGTCCCCAAACAGTTCAGAACACACAAAGCTACCTTACATTGAGTCAGCCAACGCAACGAAAGGGGGCAACCCAATATTATCACAGACCAAAAAGGACAAGTCAAAGAACCACAATATATGAGAGAAAAACATGTTTGTCACTGTTATCTTTAACAATATTGTAGCTGCATTTGCACTGTGAATAGTCATTGTGAATTAACAGCCCAATCCTAACTCAATCTCCCCACACTGTTACAGCCATGCCAATGGAATGCACTCTGTATCCTAAGGGAGGAGGCAGTCTTGGAGGCCTCCTTGACGTAGGGAACATTCATTCCCGTATCTCAGAGTAAGCCTCCACTTCCCAGTAGGTCTACTTGGACCTGCACCAGCTCTTTTGCTAGCGGAACTCCAAGTGGATCCAGGGAAGTAGATTAAGACTGAGAAGGGGGGATAGGATATTGTCAGAGCTGCTGCTACAGATTAGCACCCCTTCCCACCCTCGACATGCCCCTGCTCTGTTCTCCCCCTCCCCCGCTCCCGCACGTGCTCCACTGGCTCAAGTATAGCATAGGATTGGGCCATAGGACTAGATCTAACAGGTTTAAACGGTAGGAGAAGACATTCTAGTTGAATATCAGAATACATTTCTTAATGGTAAGAGCAGTTTGACAATGGAACTTATTACTGAGGGAAGTACTGTACTGAAGTCGTGGTTTCTGAGGTCCTCAAAGGCTTGACAAGCACCTTTTGGAGATGGTTGAGAAGATTTCCATGCCTCAAACACGTGTTTGAACTAGATGGCCTTGAAGGACCCCTCCACCTCTATTATTCTATCATTCTATGAAGGCTGAGCAACACTTCAACCCTAGATCTTCCTAGACCACATTCAGAAAGCCCAAAAGCAACTTGTCTACCAAAAAGTGAAATATAACGTAAACAGTCAGCCCAGGATTGCAGGTGTATAAAAATATGAGCATGCTTGACATGACATTAATTAGACATGGAATATTCTCACCACAATCTATAGGCTGCTAAGATGCTTCAGAAGATGGAATTACTGTCTAGTTTCAATGAATATTTCAGGAAAGATAGCAACTCACTGCTGGTGGCTTGGCACAATCCATCGTGCAGGCAAATTTTTCACTTTTTCCATCTTCATGTGGCACATCGTGGCTGGGAGGGGGGAAGGGCTAGATGGGGTGGAGGCAATCCTGGCTTGCGGGGCAGGTTGGACCTGACTCTCATTTGTTAAAATTTCTGCTCCGTGATTCTATGATTTCCTCAATAAAACATATAGGAGAAATTTAAATGGGTATTGTTGAGGACCAGGGCACTTATCCCCCCCCCCTTAAAATTCAGCTATTTTTCTATGCTTTATTAATTAAAGTTGAACATTTCAAGACAATGAGTTAAGTAGATGAAACTAGGAGACTAATAAACTCTGGATAATTAGCACAATTTGGTTGGAACATCTCTCCTAACTGCAGTATGAAGGAATATTTATTATACATAAAACCATATATTTTGTTGAATGTTCCGCAGCTTGTCATAGAGATTTTCACTATTTTACTTTACAGCATATATTTGCATTCAGAATTCATTATACACACATCACAAATGCTTGTACATTGTTTGAGTTTAAAACAAGGTTCTTTCTGTACTTTTGGATAAGATACAGCTGGCAGACTACTGCAGACTGAAAAAGGAAAACAGTAAAATTTGAGCAGCATATTCTGAATCCTGCAGACATTTCCAATTATAGTCCATCCCAAAAAATTAATAGATATTTGTGCGTTTGCATGTGCGCATGCAGAGCTGGCCCAGTCGCTGTCTGCCCTACTTGCTTCCCAGGGGTGGACTGCTTGTGAGCAGATGCTTCCCGACTTTGGATCGCCATACCTTTGACAATGCTTCCCATAAGACGCAGCAAAATGTTCCGAGATAACATTTTAAGAGATAACTCTTTTGGACCGTGGTTTGATTACCCGAACAAGGCTTTTAATCAGTGGCAATCGTCGGGGGGGGCGACGCCATGCCCCCACGTGACCCGGGCGTGACGTCAGCTTGGAGCACGCGCCCAGCGCGGCTCCAATCACGCCCACTCGCCATTTTAGTACCTATTTTGGAGCGGTTCGAGCTCCAGGGCGGGCGGGACGGCCCAAGTCCAGGACGAATGCGGCGGAGGGAACGCATCCCGGAGGTAAGTGCGTCCCTTCACCACCACGTCTGGTCCCCGCCCTGGGGCCCACTGCACCACCGCACCAACCCTGACGACGCTTCTGTTGCTTCCACTGCTCCTACTTCTCCTTCCACTCCCTGGATTAGAAAAGGAAGAGGGGGACAGAGAGGAAGACAATGGAGAATGCTGAGCTAGAATACAGGCAAGTGGGAGGAGCAGAGACTGGCACATCATTGGGTAAAAAGGGCAGCGTTTGTCATGCCGCTTTAGGCGTCAGGTGGTCTTGAGCCTGCCCTGTGCGCATGGATGTGTGTGTAGTATGGATATTTATGTATTTGTTAGTGCTGGGCTTAAATGTTCATCCTCACATGATCACCAATTACTTGATTAGGGTTCCCATTTCAGAAAATCAACACACAAATGTTGTCTTGTGTCAATTTGCGGTGTTGGGGCAACAATGTTGCTCTTTGTTAAAAAGAAAGCCACATATGAGAGTGGTGGCAGCCATGCTGGAAGCACCACTTTATCATATAATGTTGTGATGAACCTTCTCCATGGTGGAGAAGATTCAATAGCATCATTTTTTCACCAGGGATACTGGGAATGATAGCCCTAGTCCTCATCCCCAACAGCAAAAGATAGTGCAGGGTCCTGGAAATTAACCTTCCCTTCCCCAGTGCCAAACATAAGCATTTCACTCTTGGGGAATGAGAATAGGGAGGCGGCAGTAGCACTAGGTGCTACTTTTCATTTGAGCCTTTGCAAATGATTGATTCCATTATTCACAATCAGACTCAAGTTTTTTCCAGGCATTTCCTTGTAACATGCACAAATGCTCAACCTCATTTTGAGTTAAATGTTGCTTACAGACCTACTAAACAGCCATTCAGTAAGGACGTCTGCACCTGATCTCCAAGCGATGTATGGCTGCAGGATGCATGTGTTTCTGAACGTTAACACTTTTAATTGCACATAAAGGATTGAGAGCCCAATCCTATCCTCTATAATATGCAGTCATGCTAAAACAGGCAGCTCTGTAGTGGGGGGGGGCAATTGGAAGGCTTGGGAGAAGGAAAGAAAAGTGTTTTCCCTTACCCCTCTATAAGCCCCTCAATCACATATAGCTGGTGCAAGTCCGAAGAGAGAAAGGGGGCATGACGGGAAGCTCCAGGGGGATAGCGTCCTGGCACACATTTCCCATGCTATGATGGAACCCCTCCTACCTCTGACACGCCTCCCGCACTCCTTGTGGTTGGCCCAGGAATGCTCTCCCCCCACCACCAAAGAAACACACCCCTGCCATTGCATCAGGATCAGCGGAGCCTCTCCTGGCCACTGCCACATGCAAGTTGCCACTTGCCATCTCTGGCAGCAGCCTGGAAGCACACAGCAACTCACTCCATCGGAACGGCATTTCCAACTCCATAAATCATGTTCCAATGCTGGAACGCTAGTTCTGGCAGTGGAACCTGCCCATAGGTTTGGCCAGTCAATATTTGAATGCTCCCACATGCCAAAAGCAACCTCACAGTGATGTAGACTTGACAGGGGCGTCACTAGACGCGCGTCACCCTAGTGCGGGGACGCGCATCACCCCCCCTAGGGGCGCGATGTTATAGGCGTGGGGGGAGGGGGCCACCCGGCTCCTCCCCCGCATCGCGTCGCCCCCTCCGGACGCTCTGAGGCCGGCCCGGGAGCCGGCCTCGGAGCGTCCGAACTCGTCGGCGCGCGTCGATCCGGGTATTTTCCGGATTTTCGCGCATGCGCAGACCCATTTTGAGGGCTTTTTGCCCTCAAAACGGGTCTGGGCATGCGCGGAAATCCAGGAAATACCCGGATTGACACGCTGCCTGGGCCTTCAGAAGGCCCTGGAGCGTCGACGGGGTCGGACGCTCTGAGGCCGGCTCCCGGGCCGGCCTCGGACCGTCCGGAGGGCGACGCGCGTCACCCCCTGGCGGCCCTCCCCCCCCCGCCACGCTCCAGTGACGCCAGTGAGACTTGAGTCTATTGACTCGGACTTGAGACGGACTCAGGTCATGTCAATGACTTGACTTGGACTTGACTCGGTATTGTAAAAGACTCGAAAGACTCGACTTGAGACTTGAAGCCTTTTACAACAAGTCCAATTTTATTCAGGTTTAAATCTGTTTTCCCCATTAAATAGATAGGGACTCGCAACCAAAGACTCAGGACTTGGAGGCAAAGACTTGGGACAACTTGAGACTTGGACCCAGAGACTTGACTTGAGACTTGGAGTCAGAGACTTGATCCACATCCCTGCCTCACACAGATACGAAGTAATTGACAATTCACTGTATCAGTGGCATCACTAGAGCGTGCGCCACCCTAAAGCGAGGGCGCGCACACCGCCCTAATGACCCCCTGACTCCCTGAAATTTGCCGTGACAGCTGGCCAGAGAGGATGTCTCCGGAGCCGGCAGCAGTGGAGCCTCCGCTGCTGCCGGCTCCGGAGACATCCTCTCCGGCCGGCTGTCCTCAGCCTTCTGATGAGGCCCAATGCGGCGACGTCATATTTATTAGGTTTTTCACGCATGCGCAGTACGTTTCTGAGGGTAAAGGGCTGCCCTTTTGCCTTCAAACGTTCTGCGCAGGCACGAAAAGCCTAATAAATATGACGTTGCCGCATTGGGCCTCGTCAGAAGGCCGCGGACCTCCGCCCAGGGTGGACGCTCCGAGGCCTTCTCCTGGAGCGGAGGTGACGCGCGCGGGACCGTGCATCACCCTTTGCATGCATCACCCCCAGGCGGTCCGCCCTCCCCACCACGCTCCAGTGACGCGCGCTCTGTGAATGTTCTATCCTAGGTAGACAAGCAACATGTGAGCGTGGGTAGGGAGGTCTTTGAAAGTTCAGGAGCATTCAAGTCATTTGATGTGATCCACTTTATACAGCCTAAATTGATCGAGGCTAACAACAACAGATGCACTAGAGTGCGACAGATGCACTATATGGTAATGTGTTCTAACTTTAAGTAAGAGTTCCCTACTAAAACTTTGCTCTTAGATATCTCGCGTGTGGCTTTTTCATTAATTTCTCTGCTCCACGATTGCAGAGGTTTGTATTTACAGATTGCCCGTCGTCGACTCACTGTGAAAGCATAGATGTTTCATCTTCTAATCCCTTTTGTGAAAGATCCCTGCACAGGGGCAAAATAAACACCATCACAAAGCTTTGAGTTGGTTCGGTTCGCCATGCCAAGCGCAATGTTACGCCGCATTGTTGAAATGTCACATGCGTGTGAGTGTTCAAACAATACATTAGAAAACCAACAACAGCCGGCAGCTGCCAGCACAAACTTCGTTCAGCGACTCTTTGCCGAGAAAACCTCTTAGTCAGCTCATTGGAAATGACACAGTTCAGCGAGGCCTGACAATAATCACACTCTATGAAGCCCCAAATCGAAATATTTCTTTCTTTTTTTATTCTACCCTTCCCTCCGTTGGCTAGAAAAGTCAGCTTCTAAAAACAAGATCTGCCGCAAAGAAGCCTTTGTTCGCTATTGAAGCAGACATCAAACACGCGTGTCAGGATCAAAAATGCTATTTTGCAGTCCCATTACACTGAAGAAAGAGAGAGAGAAATAGGCAAGCTATCATCCCAGAGGAGACTGGCTTTTTCTCCTGTCTCAGCACTCCTCGCGAATCATCCTTGGGCCAATTAAGCGCATATAATATCAGTGGGAAATATGCAATTAAAATGCTGCCTTTTCTGAGGAATGGAAGATGCCAAGTAACTGGGCAGAATAAACAAGATGTCCAACAGATGTGCCCAATCTACCTGCTTGACTCTCTGTCTTTGTCAGTGCAAGTATGTGAAAACCCAACTAAGATGGTGAGAAATGAGGAGTGACTTCTCTGCTTTTTTGATTGCTTTTAAAAAGGCTTCTTCTTTTTTAAACTTAGATGTATAAAATGCAGATTGTTCAAGAAGGATTATTTTCAAACTCCCCCAAGGAATTCATACCTTAACATAATCTTCTAGAATGGCTTTTTCGTTACTAGTAATATTGCAGGTGTTGCTATATGTTGTACAGTAGATATAGTCATAATTCAGTATTACTGTATACAAATGTGGGTTCCTCTGCAGGGGAAACTTCAATTCATGGATATTGTTCTGGAATTGGTGTTCCAGACGTTGATTTCAGCATTTAGAACCAATGTTATGCTTCTTTTTCTGAGGATTCATGGAATTGTGTAGAGTAGACATACATCCTTACACCTGTCTTCAGGTTATGTACCTTTGTATCCTGAGCCACCCTTCCCCCTTTCCACTCACTAGACTGGTGGGGATGTGATTTTCAACCCAAATATCAGCCTCATCAATGACAGCTTCTACACTTGTCCCTGATGGCTATATGGACCAGTCTGGTCCAGCTACCAGACCTCAGCTCAGCCAGAAGGGCAGGATCCAAAGGGAGAAGGGGCAGAACTTCCTCTGTATAAAAGTTAAAACCTCCTTCTTTTTCCAGGTCAGAGAAGAAGTAGATGAACAGGAAGCTACTGTGGCACAGAGGAAGATGAGGAGCAGCTGGGGTGGCACTAGAGATCAGCCAGGAAATTACACTAGTTGAGGGCACACACCCATCAGAAGACCCACCTGGCCCAATCAACCAGGACTGGTGGTGGTGGTTGCATCTAATGTGTCTTGAGGCTGAGTTTGCCCGAGGGTACCCACAACTTGGTGCTGATATTGGAAGCAGCACACAACACATTGGAAGCTGCCACGACAAGTGCAGCAGAGATAGCTGTGGAGGGGCCAGTGTGGGTGATCTGAAGACCAGCAACAGGCTTTCTTCTCCCCCGGTCCTTGGGAGGGAACTGCAATCTATTGGGAAAGAGCTGAGGCACCTCTGCCCACGTCCATTTGAGCATCTGGAGCTTTCTTCTCCTTCATTATCTCCCTGGATTAAGGGTTGAGACCCCATGACTTTGTCAGTTCAGTAGGCCCTTTTGCTTCCTGTTCTGCCTTATTAAAGCACCAGAGGCCTTACTCTGCTCATGCTCAAGTGCACTGGCGTCGACGGGGGGAAGCGGGGGGCGGGCCGCCGGGGGGTGTCGCGCATATAGGGGTGACGCGCGATCACCCCCCACTTACAGTTTTGGGCTGGAGGTGGGCCCGCCCGCTCTCCCCTGTGTCCGTTTGGCTCCAAAATGAGCCGAAAACGGAGCAGGAAGGGCGCTCTGCTCCTGCACGTGATGTCACGCGCGGGGGCGGAGCCTCCCCCTTAAGGGCAACGCGCGCCCCCGCTCTGGGGTGACGCGCGTCGTCACGACGCGACTGCTCAAGTGAGCTCTCTCCCACTCCAGCAGCCAGTGAGACCCCACAACATCTGTTCTGCTAGCACTCCCCAAGCAATACCCCACAGTTCACACTCCTGCCATTGTAGAATGAGCCACGAGACTCAGGCACATGCACACCTACAGCCTTAAAGACACTATCATTTTTCTGACCACCTAATCACTATTTTCTGGGCCATTTGGATGAATGAGGTTGTATTAGGCATGGAAACTTGGTTTATAAAGCCAGTGAGGTGAGGTGTTAATGGTAAAGCTAGTGAGGACCTTCTGAGGACCTTCCGCTGGATGGTGAGGGAGAGAAAGGGGTGATAAAAGGGGACTTGGAGACTGCAGAGAAATTAAATGAGTTCTTTGCATCTGTCTTCACGGCAGAAGACCTCGGGCAAATACCGCTGCCGGAACGGTCTCCCCTGACTAAAGAATTAAGTCAAATAGAGGTTAAAAGAGAAGACGTCTCAGACTTAATTGACAAAATAAAGATCAATAAATCACCAGGCCCGGATGGCATCCACCCAAGAGTTCTGAAGGAACTCAAGAATGAAGTTGCTGACCTCTTGACCAAAATATGCAACTTGTCCCTTAAAACGGCCACTGTGCCAGAGGATTGGAGGATAGCTAATGTCACGCCAATCTTTAAAAAAGGAAGGAGGGGGGACCCGGGGAACTACAGGCCGGTCAGCCTAACATCTGTTCCAGGGAAGATGGTGGAAAGTCTCATTAAGGATAAAATCTTAAAATACATAGAAGAACAAGCTCTGCTGAGGGAGAGTCAGCATGGCTTCTGCAAGGGGAAGTCTTGCCTCACAAACCTGTTAGAATTTTTTGAAAAGGTCAACAGGCATGTGGATGCGAGCGAACCCGTGGATATTATATATCTGGATTTTCAGAAGGCGTTTGACACGGTCCCTCATGAAAGGCTCCTGAGAAAACTCCACAGTCAGGGAATAAGAGGGCAGGTCCTCTTGTGGATTAGGAACTGGTTGAAGACCAGGAAACAGCGAGTGGGAGTCAATGGGCAATTTTCACAATGGCGAGAGGTGAAAAGCGGTGTGCCCCAAGGATCGGTCTTGGGACCGGTGCTTTTCAACTTATTCATAAATGACCTGGACTTGGGGATAGGCAGTGAGGTGGCCAAGTTTGCGGATGACACTAAACTTTTCCGGGTGGTAAAGACCAGCAGGGATTGTGAAGAGCTCCAGAAGGATCTCTCCAAACTGGGAGAATGGGCAGCAAAATGGCAGATGCGCTTCAATGTAAGTAAGTGCAAAGTGATGCACATTGGGGCAAGAAACCAAAATTTCACATATACGCTAATGGGTTCTGAGTTGTCTGTGACGGATCAAGAGAGAGATCTTGGGGTCCTGGTGGACAGGTCGATGAAAGTGTCGACCCAGTGTGCGGCGGCTGTGAAGAAGGCCAATTCCATGCTCGGGATCATTAAAAAGGGGATTGAGAATAAAACGGCCAATATCATTCTGCCTTTGTACAAATCGATGGTAAGGCCACATCTGGAGTATTGTGTCCAGTTCTGGTCACCATACCTCAAAAAGGATATAGCTGAATTGGAAAAGGTGCAGAAAAGAGCGACCAGAATGATTAGTGGGCTGGAGCACCTCCCTTACGAGGAAAGGCTACAGCGTCTGGGGCTTTTCAGCCTAGAAAAAAGGCGCCTGAGGGGGGACATGATTGAGACTTATAAAATTATGCATGGGATGGAGAGAGTGGATAGAGGGAAATTCTTCTCCCTCTCGCACAACACCAGAACCAGGGACACGCACTAAAATTGAGTGGAGGGAGAGTTAGAACAGACAAAAGAAAATATTTCTTTACCCAGCGTGTGATTCATCTGTGGAACTCCTTGCCACAGGATGTGGTGATGGCACCTGGCCTAGATGCCTTTAAAAGGGGTTTGGACAAATTCATGGAGGAAAAGACCATCACAGGTTACAAGCCATAAGCAACCTCCTGGTTTTAGAAGTGGGTTTTCTCTGTGCCAGGTGCAAGGGAGTGGCGACTGGACACAGGTATCTTGTTGTCTCGTGTGCTCCCTGAGGCATCTGGTGGGGCCACTGTGTGACACAGGAAGCTGGACTAGATGGGCTTTTGGCCTGATCCAGCAGGGCTCTTCTTATGTTCTTATGTTCTTATGTTCTTATGAGTAAAAGCTATTTGTGGAAGGAGAACCTGCTCCATATTCCTGTTCAGTGTGGTGTTGTGAATGGGAGGGATCCAAAGTTTCCTTTCCACTGATGGATGGAGTTTCTTTGGAGGAAGGAGTCCTTCCATTAGAGGAAAGGAGCCTTTGGAGCCAACCCACTATGATTGCATTTGTTCTTTATGACTCCTAGCATATTAGTTTTCAGAGCAACTCCGGTATCTTTTGTTTATGAGCACTGGATTAATATTTTACAGCTTGCTACAGATGCTATTTTCAAGGTTTATAAAGTGGAGTGTCTGGAGGGATTTTATTAATAGCTGGAAGATGGCCAGCTTATTCCAGTAATTTCATCTGTAAAACAAGGATGAGGAAGAGAATTGAAAACACGTACAAATTGTATTATAAAACTCTATACACAGTGTCACTGTTTATTATTTTATTTATTCAAGAGCAGTTATAGGAAACAAATCTACCAGTGTGACCTTTCATGCTGATATAAATACAAGATTTATTAGTTGTTATTGAAAACTTCGGGCATTATTCAGTACTGAAGAAAAAGCAAAATAAATAAATTCTTAGCGTAGATATACCAAAATATTTTTCTGTGGTATCGCACACTGTTCCATAATAAGGAAGGACTTGTGAAAGGTCCATTGTTGTCAGATGTGCTGGAAAAATAAAACATTTCCCAGAATATATCTAAGGCTACTTCTGATTTGGAGTTGTAAGAGGATTATGTACCATTTGTGAATTTCTGTTAACTGCAAATGGTACGATATATGCCCAAGGCCTCTTGTGAGCAGTACATGAAAGGCTTCTACTGCCTCCAATGAATTCACCCTGTATTTGGTGAATTTAGTTTTATTTCTATCAAATAAAGTTGTATTACTCATCGGGGCCTAGTTTTTATTTGCCATGAGAAGCTACATAAAGGATAAAAAATCTTACTGTTCAAGAGACTAAGAGGAGAAACACATGGCGAGGATCCAAAGACAATAAGGTTGTAAAAACAGCATTTTCCTGTGTCCCCCTGCAGAGCCACACTGAAAATTTGGGGGGACTCTCCAGAGTGGTACTGATGTGAAGGGTTGTAGCCAGAAGGGGAAATTGACCTACAGAGATGCGCAAATTTTACTTAACTTTCAGAATTGTATTTGGCTTCCCTTGAACATTCTCAGATGTTTCACTGTGGGAAGGACCTTGGCATTAATTTCACTTTGTATGAAACTTTGGTGCCAACCCTAGGGATGTGCAGAACCCCCCTGGGAAATGTCACTTGTCTTGCTCAAAGTTGTTTGGCTTCCTTTGAAAATTTGGAAAAAAAAATTCCCTTGGGAGGAAGGAGTCCTGAAATTTGCTTTGAATTTCACTTTTAAGCCCCAATTACAACATGTAAACATTTTGCATGTGTGCAGAAGTCTCTTTGAATCCCAGAAAACATTTTGTGGCATTTTTCTAGAGCCCCCTCCCTTTACTAAATGTGGGCATACTAACAATAGGGATAGTTAATGAGGTAAAACAATGGATTTTCCCCCATCCTTCAATGCATATATATGAGCGAAGAAGACTATCTCATTTGTTTTAGTCAAATGCATTTGTGTGCTTGTGGGTGGGTGTGGATGTGATTATGTGCATATGGCATTGGTCAGGGGTTCTCAACCCCTTCGGCATAGCATACAACCTCTGTGGCCGCTGCTGCGCCGAGTACCACCGGTGATGTCATCACCACTTACTTCCTGGTTTGGGGCCGCACCAGAGCTCAGAAAACACGGGTAAGTAAGGCAAAGTGGGCGGGAGGGCCTTTTCCAGCCCTAGAAACCCACGTGCTCTGCCAGCTCTGCAGAGCTCATGCCACTGTTTCCAGGGCTCTGGCATGGAGCAGCTGCCCTGACAGCCACCATCTTGGCAGCCAGGGGCCTGCGTACCACCTCCCGGTGGTCCACTTACCACTACTGGTATGCATACCACCGGTTGAGAACTCCTGGCATAGGTTAATACTTGCATGCCCCCATAATACATGACAAGGTGTTTGGACTATAAATGGGCCACAATCACTGGCGTCACTACAGGGGGGCGGAGCTCTAAGTTTTTCCGTGATCCGAGCCTCCGTTACACGAAGGAACAAAGCGCCCCGCCCCCGCGCCTTCCAAACCAGTCAAAGCAGTGAAAACGCGCAGGAGACTCCCTGCGCGTTGTTTTCACCGCTTTGACTGGTTCGGAAGGCGCAGGGGCGGGGCGCTTCGTTCCTCCGTGTAATGGAGGCTCGGATCATGGAGGAACTTAGAGCTCCGCCCCCCCTGTAGTGACACCAGTGGCCAAAATGTATTGACTTAGTGCATATACAGTATATCCTGCAATGAGTTCTAACTACAATGTCACTCCTCCTCCCCCCAGTTGTAGTACAGCAGGAGATAGCCAGCCACTATTCCCTCTATCCAGCATTCCCACCCTGACTCATGGCTGTAGATCAGGGGTGGGGAACCTCCGGCCCGCGGGCCTGATCTGGCCCGCGGGACGATCCGGCCCGCGCGGGACCGGACCGCAGGCTCCGGAGGCTCCGCCGCCGCTTTCTCGTGCTTCCTTGGTTTAAAAGCAGCCTTCGCAAAGCGCTGCTGAAGCCGAGATTGCCCTCTCGGCGATCTCGGCTTCAGCGGCGCTGTGCGCAGGTCCAGGAAGGCCGCTTTCCAGGAAGGGCGAGCGAGCGGTGAGTCAGTGGGTGGGAGGGCGAGCGGTGGGAGGGAGGGAGGGTGGGAGAGCGAGCGAGCGGTGGGTGGGTGGTAAATTCGTGGGGGGGTCAAATTTGTGGGGGGGGAATCGGACGGCCTCACGGCCGGCCCGCAGCAAATTTTCCCTATGGGAAAATGGCCCCCCACTGCAAATACGTTCCCCACCCCTGCTGTAGATCATCAAATGTCAATCCAAGCTTGTTGCTGCCAGCTCCTGTAAGTGGTCAAGAAAGATCTGAATTGAAACGCTCCACACAAGCCAAACAGGCTTTGAAGTTGTCTTTGCAATACTTACCCAAGGGGTTCTCACTAGCAGATCTAGTGATCCGCTGCCTTAGTGATCCGCTGCCTTAAGTCACCTTGCCATTGCGCAAATGCTGTGCGCCTGTTGTGCTACAGTGCTGCTCGTGGAAACGGCCGAAGGTTCTGTGAATGCGCCAGAACTGCCTCAATGCTCCACCGGTGCAGGTAAAGTGGTGAAGAGGGCGGTTCATGGGTGGTTCAGGGAGGATCGGGGCAGGGAGTAGATCAAACTGGGGGTGGTTTGGGGGTGAATCTCAGTGGCAGTCGCACACGCGCCAGAGCCTGTCCCCCTTTCCCAGCTCAGACACACACCCGTTCTCTCCTTGGACTTATGCCAGCAAAATAGCTGCCTTATATTCAAAAGAGACCAGGCAAACAGGCAACCTACAAGGTGGTATGTAAAAGATGCAGTGGTGCTGCATGCTCTGGGCCAGCAGGAGATAGAATTGGGCTGTGTCATCTATGGAAATGCTCTGTAGTTGCTTGCATAGTATGCTCATAATGCACATTCGTATAAGCACACTACAGCACGTTCGACAGCTGGTTGTTCTCGTGATGATATACTGTTTTTGGGTTATCTGGATCAGCTAAAACTGGGTGTCAGAAAGAAGGTGCAGGCAAAACATACATCCTGTCACTCCTTTGCCAATCTCAACTTCCCATTTTCTTGTAAAGTTTTGCCAGGTGGGAACCATGATATTTGAAGCTATGTGTAGAAAATCTTGGGAGAAGAGTGGAGAGAGAGAAAGAGAGAGATTCTTCCCATGATACCATAGCCCAAAGCTATTAGGTTTGGAGCTCAGTTTCTTGCATGCATTTCCAGAGGTAAGGTATCTTTGGCTTCAAGCTTCAAAAGGCCTCCATAGGCATATTAAAAAAAAAACACTCACTGAATTGAACTTTGCATTTGCTTCAAAACAATTGTGTTTGGCCTATTCCTTCATTCCATTTCCCTCTCCCTCTCATTTGCTCTAAGGTGCATCTCCTCTTTCTTTCTGGCCTTAACTCAGTCATATTAAACATATTGGAATATAACGTGCTCAGAGTTAACAAGAGTCCACGGTAGTGATTTGACCCCTTTGTGCACTCTTATGTCTTTTCAGTTAACCAGGGCTTCAGTTCTTTAGAATCCTGGAAAAAATCCAAACAAACACCCCCACACACCCCCACCCATGAAATTGAATTTTCCATGCTGTAGAAAACCTCATTGCTCACCTGAGCTTGAGGGCTCACAGTAACTTTCTATATCTCTTCATAACTCATGTGAACTGCAGCTCAATAGGTCATGCTAGCACAGGACTTTTTAAAGGAACAGATGTGATCACCCAGAGCATTTAATGCCTCACAAGCACCATGAGTTCCATCCATGCTAGTTCTTGAACAGCAGAGCGGGTTGAAACAGGGCTAGCAGAAGCTGCCCTATCTACATGATCTAAGGCACAATGATACCTTATATTGCAACTTCTTTGGGATGCACTGTTTCCGGGACTTTAATTTGGCACTAAAGCAAACTGGAGAGGAAGAGATTTGATACAGAGATGTGCAAATTGCACGGAAGAGAATTAATGATCAATCTACTGTCTGCCATCTGTCTGTTTGATGAAAGCAGGACTAGTGGCAATCCAATGACTTTTCCTTCTTCTATCTTGCCTCAAGAAATAAAGGATTTATTTCCCTTTATGTATCTACCTGAGGCTTGTTCTAACCTAGCCCTAAGCATAAATTCCAGTAAAAGGCATTGATGATGGCCTTTGAGACAATAGAAAGCTACTCAGAATACAACTGAAATGGCAAACCTTTAACAACTTTCATGAGAATGTATGCCCTTTCCAAGGTCATGAGCAGCTAGTTGATGAACTAATGATATAATTAATAAGTCTATTTTACTAGGAACTTAAAAGTTTTATGTTCTTAGGCTCACTATCTCTTTACCCGGAGATCAACAAGGAATCCAATAATACCGCTTAGACCATTTGCTAGTT
The DNA here is from genome assembly GCA_026170595.1 of Plestiodon gilberti rubricaudatus. Taxonomy (NCBI): domain Eukaryota; kingdom Metazoa; phylum Chordata; class Lepidosauria; order Squamata; family Scincidae; genus Plestiodon; species Plestiodon gilberti. The sequence goes on along the minus strand of JANXHW010000004.1, from coordinate 48,173,745 downwards.
GAAATTGTATGAGCCTTTGGTTTCAAACCATAGAGTATTTCTATTATCAGGTATTTTAAAAATAAAGAAGCACAGCAGGCATTGGCTCTTGGAAAAAGAATGGGCATCTTTATATAGGGAGTCAAGGTAGAATTGGCCCCCATCTCTTTATGGACCACACAGGTACCAAAGCTTCATGAAGAGCCATGAAGAAGACTTGGTGAGAGTAAGAGGAACCAATGTATTGTTTACATATTTGCTTTATAAAATTAAAATGTCAAATAAAATGCATTTGATACTCCAACAGAAAGTCAATTTGAAATATTCAAATATACTGTATATTGTATTGTTTAAACATATTTTATGCATTATTTTAAATTATGTATTTTAATTTTTGTTGTAAGCCGCCTTGGCCACTTGTCTTCGGCATAGGATGAGGCGGGGTATAATTTTTTTAATAAATAAATAAATAAATAAAATATTCAAGAAAAGGATGTAGTCTCTTGAGAATTGTACCATCTCAAAATACACAAGAGGAACCATGAACATCAGAAAAGCCATGCTGGACCCTGATCCAAAGGCCTATCTAGCCCAGGATTCTGTTTCCCTCCATGACCAACCAGATGACTCTGGGAAGCCCACAAGCAGGAAATTTAGGCATTTGACTTTCCCACCATAGCTATCCTGAAACTGGTATTTAGCAGCATACTGAAGTAATAGCCAGTGATAGACTTGGAATGTGTTCCCATATTATTATTATTATTATTATTATTATTATTATTATTATTATTATTAACAGTATGTATATTCAACAAAAAGTTCACAAAGCGGTTTACAGACAAAATCAAATGATTAAATGGCTCCCTGTGCCAAAAGGGCTTAAAAATCTAAAAAAGGTGCAGAATACCACCAGCAAACAGCCACCAGAAAAGACACTGTACTGGGGTGAAAGGGGGCAGTTACTCTCCCCCTGCTAAATATAAGAGGAGCACCAATTGAAAAAGTGCCTCTTGCCCAGTTAGCAGGGGCATATCAAGCAGGGGTGTATCAAGAGCATATCAAGCTCTTCCTGCACAAAGCTCACACATCTGAAAGTAGGCTGAGTTAAACAGTTTCCCTGTAATGTGCTAATGTACACATGTATATTAATGTATGATTATATGCCATGTGCAAGGAGATTTTGATGTGCAGGGGCTTTCAAGTATGAAATGCAAAAGAGCATTCAGAGATGGTTCAGTCCTATGGGTTACACATGGCTTCCTCCCCTGATTGTATATATGAGATGATCCAGGTTGTACCACATGTTTGAGTCTGCTCTAAGATATGCAAGCATGGGCTCAGGACTAACCCCAAACCACATGATGCTTGAGGCAGCATGCCCTACTTACACGATGATGTGCCAGCCTCTGCTCCTCCCACTCTCCAATGTTATTTATTTATTTATTTATTTATTTATTTATTTACAGTATTTCTATCCCGCCTTTCTCCCCGAAGGGACCCAAGGCGGCCCCGAAGTGACCCAATGTTTTAGCATGGCACTCTCCACCCCTCCACAGTTCCTCTTCCTCTCTTTCCCCCTCTTCCTTTTCTAATCCAGGGAGTGGAAGGAGGAGGAGGAGCAGTGGAGAAGGGTGCCTCCCACCAACCTTCTTCCTGAGGCGACCACTCCAGTTGGCCTCATAGATTGTCTGGCCTTGTGTGGGCCACACTGGAAGGGACGTGTGTCAGCAGCACATTTGCCATTGCGACGGAATATAAAAAGAGGATGTGCATAAAGTGGAATTCTAGTGCAGTTTTAGGTTATATAAAGCTTTTACGACAACTCTTACCTGAGGATGATGAAATCGAAAGTGACATTATAAGGTAGTGGATATTATAGGGGAAAATATTCAGTGAACACAGCTGTTCCCTCAAGGCTGCCTCTCCCTTCCTCTGCCACTCATAAACATTTCTTTCTTTCTTTCTCATTCCAGGAATGAGTTCTTACATTTCCCAAGGTAAATACATAATGAGAAGAAACCAAGAGGCTAAAGTAAGGGAGCCATGAGCATTCAAATGAGCTTGAAATTCAACATAATATTGCTTTCCTTCCAGCTTTTATCTTTGCACGCTGTTAAAAGCACAGAATGCGAACAAAGATCACCTGAGGACACACTTGAAACACATTTGAAATAGCAGTGGTTCGACTAAGCGGGTGATTTGGCATTTCCGGGCTTACTTCACTATGGAGTCTATCTTTTGTCATTTATTATTATGATTAAGCATTTCTATTCTACTCTCTTATGCAAATGTTTTACTGCCCATTTTTTTTCCCACTTAAAACAGCCTTCTAAACTTGGTCACCATATTCCATTTTACAAGTGGGGAATTAGGCACAAAGCAGAGTGATTTGCCCAAAGGCAACTGAATGAGCCCATGACTAAAGTGGTGTTTGGAAACAGCCCTCCTAGGTTTTTGAGTCTATTCAATGGACCCTGATAACGAAACTCCTGTTGTTAAGAAAACAGAGCCTTTTTAATGTAGGAAAAATAATACTCTTACCCAAACCATTTGTATTTTTAATCGTAAGTGTTTTAATTAATTATTTTAATGTGTTTAATTAATTGTTTTAATGTGTTTATGTATTTTAATATGTTGTAAGCCGCCTTGAGTGCCCTCAGGAGAAAGGCGGGCTACAAATTCCTTAAATAAATAAATAAATAAATAAATAAATAAATAGTTTCTAATTTCATTTCCACTATATTTCAGTTTTTACTATGAATTACCGCGCAATCCTGCTTAACATTGCACCAGTGGAGCATGCGCTCCACCGGCGTTAGGTGTCACGAAAATGGCATAAAGCACTTTTATGGCACCCAGCAAGTAAGCGGCGCCAACGCAGAGGCTGGCACAACTTACTGAGTTTGTTGGGCTTCTCTGGGTGCTGGGAGCTGGGAGTGTGGTCCCCTTTAAGTTGGAGACACCTGGGCCTTGTTGGGGGCTGGAACTCAGCAATCTCTCTCTGTCCCTCCCCCAGGTGAGCTGCTTGAAAGAGCCACTGGCTTGCCAGGCAGTTTGTTGGGCTTCTCTGGGTGCTGGGAGCTGGGAGTGTGGTCCCCTTTAAGTTGGAGACACCTGGGCCTTGTTGGGGGCTGGAACTCAGCAATCTCTCTCTGTCCCTCCCCCATGTGAGCTGCTTGAAAGAGCCACTGGCTTGCCAGAGGCTCGAGCCAAAGGGCGAGAGCCTAAGGGCTCTTTGCCCGTGGCTCTTCGCCCTGTGGATCGGAGACCACGCAGGCCAGAAGACTACACCCCGCAGCTGAGCTCACCCAAGCTGTTGTTACCCAGTGGGTTACCATTTGCTTTTAATTGTCAGCCCCACCATGTCAGCATCGAGAGAAAGGTAGAGTGAGTGGTATATGTATGTTGGTGATTGAGTGTGTATGATTGTGGTAGATGATAAGTGCAGGGGTTTTGTGAATGGTTAACCTTGGTCTCGGTGAGAGGGAGGCCTAAGGGGGACGAGTGGGACCTCTACCCCTGTGAGAGGGGGGCAAGGGGTGTGGGGTGCCGTGACCTGTGCCTCAGTGAGAGGGAGGCAGGGGTTGCTGGACAAGAGTAATTGGGGTTTGGAGGGAATGCTTTTAGATACGGATTGACTGGAGAGTGAGGTGGTGACTGAGAGTGTGTGGTGAGTGTGTGAGTTTTAGGTTGTCTGGTCAGGAAGTAGGCTCCGCTGAAGGGCTATCTGTTTGAAACCTCGAGGGAGCCTAGGGGAGGGGTGGGTGGCCACCATTAGCAGAGTGACGGGTCACGGAAGATATGGCGGTGGGGGCTGGGCAGGCCGTTTCAGGAGAACGAGGGTCAGTTACAGGCAGACTGTCCCTCTTTCTGGCCCTTCTCCCATCCCTCTGACCCTTGGCGGTCTGGGCAACAGTCCCCTGAGTCTGAAACTGCTGCTCTTGAACGCCAGGTCAGTTAACAATAAAATCTGCCTAGTCCAGGATTTAATCCTGGATGAAGGTGCTGACCTGGTGTGTATTACAGAGACCTGGCTGGATGAGTCAGGAGGGGTAAGTCTCAGGACTTCATGGCCGCCATGGCAACCATGGGTCTGTCTCAGAGAATATCTGCCCCGACGCACGATGCGGGACATACGCTGGACCTGGTGTTTACTGCTGGGCAGGTGGATGGTGATCTGGATGTGGAGGAAATTAACATCACTCCTTTGTCATGGACAGATCACTTCCTGGTGGGATTTAGGCTTATCGCAGCTTGTCGCCTCCGCAGTGGTGGGGGACCTCATTCTATGGTCCGCCCCCGGAGGATGATGGATCCGGATGGATTCCTGAGGGCTCTGGGGGATTTTCCTCTTGCCAGAGTCGGCGACTCACCCAGCGCCCTGGTTGACCTCTGGAATGGGGAAATGACCAGGGCCCTGGATCTGATCGCTCCTGAGTGTCCTCGACCTAGCCGCAGAGTCAGAGCGGCCCCTTGGTTTACTGAGGAGCTGCGGACGATGAAGCGGCAGGGCAGAGGCCTAGAGCGACGGTGGCGGAAAACTTGTGCTGACTCCGACCGGGCATGGGCTAGAGCTCACTTCAGAGCCTATTCCGTGGCGGTGGTGGCAGCTAAGAGGGCTTTCTTTTCTGCCGGCATCGCGTCCGCGGAGAACCGTCCAGCTGAGCTTTTCCGTGTAGTCCGGGGCCTGCTCCATCTGGCCCCCCCAGTAGATGGGGCGGAACACACGGTGGCTCTCTGTGATGAGTTTGCAAAGCACTTCGTGACAAAGTCGATCGGATTCGGCATGACTTGGATGCTGCATTAGCAGTATCTAATGATGTCCCTGAGGCACCTGTCTGTTGTTCTTCCTGGGATTCTTTTCAGCTTGTAGAACCTGAGGATGTGGACAAGATTCTTTGGAGCGTGAGACCATCTGCTTGCCCGCTTGACCCTTGTCCGGCATGGCTGATTAGAGCTGCCCGGGCGGGGCTGGCTGAGTGGACGGGGAGGGTGGTAAATTCATCTCTGAGGGAGGGGGTGGTGCCGCTGCTTTTGAAGCAGGCGGTGGTGCGCCCCCTCCTGAAGAAACCCTCCTTGGATCCTACTATTTTGAATAACTTCCGGCCAGTCTCAAATATCCCGTTTCTGGGCAAGGTGGTCGAGCGGGTAGTGGCGTCTCAGCTTCAGAGGGTCTTGGAGGAAGCTGATTATCTGGATCCATTCCAGTCTGGCTTCAGGCCGGGGTTTGGGACAGAGACGGCCTTGGTCGCCTTGGTGGATGACCTGCGCCGGGGACTGGACAGGGGGAGTGCGTCCCTGTTGGTCCTGCTGGACCTCTCGGCGGCTTTTGACACCATTGACCATGGTGTCCTTCTGGGTCGGTTGGCTGGGTTGGGGCTTGGAGGCACCGTTCTGAGGTGGTTCCGCTCCTTCCTGGCTGATAGATCCCAGAAGGTGGTGCTGGGGGATGCTTGTTCGGCACCCTTGCCCTTGAGGTGTGGGGTGCCGCAAGGGTCAATTCTATCCCCCATGCTGTTTAATATCTATATGAAGCCGCTGGGAGAGGTCATCCGGGGATTTGGGGTAGGGAGTCATCAGTATGCGGATGACACCCAGCTCTTTCTCTCCTTTCCACCTGACTCCAAGGGGGCGGTCGATGTCCTGAATCGTTGTCTGGAGGCAGTTGGGAGCTGGATGGGGGCGAACAAGCTGATGTTAAATCCTGATAAGACAGAGGTTCTTCTGGTCCAGAAGTCTACGACTCAGGTACTGGATCATCGTCCTGCTCTGAATGGGGTTGTACTCCCTCTGAAGGAGCAGGTCCGCAGCTTGGGGGTTCTCCTGGATGCGCAGCTGCTCCTGGATTCCCAGGTGGCGGCTGTGGCCAGGGGGGCTTTTGCCCAGCTTCGGCTGGTGCGCCAGCTGCGACCGTACCTGGATCGTGCAGATCTGGCCACGGTGACCCATGCCCTAGTGACATCAAGACTAGATTACTGCAATGCGCTCTACGTGGGGCTGCCTTTGAAGACTGTTCGGAAACTGCAACTAGTGCAGAATGCGGCGGCCCGGGTGGTTGCCGGGGCCTGTCGGTTCGACTCAGTCGGACCGTTGCTTCGGCGGCTACACTGGCTGCCGGTTCGTTTCCAGGCACAATTCAAAGTGCTAGTTTTGACTTTTAAAGCCCTTTACGGCTCGGGTCCAGGGTATTTGAGGGACCGCCTCCTTCCTTATAATCCGACCCGTACTCTGAGGTCATCAGGGGGGGCCCTGTTGACCATGCCGCCACTGACGGAGGTGAGGGGGATGGCGGCGCGGAATAGGGCCTTCTCGGCAGTGGCGCCCCAATTATGGAATTCCCTCCCCCTGGAATTAAGAACGGCTCCCTCCTTAGAGACCTTTCGGCGGGGCCTTAAGACATTTTTATTTAGATCAGCATTTGATGTCTGACATGGCGGGCTGGCTTTTTAACAAATCGCTTTTAACAAATGTAAATGTGGATGACCCACTGGGGTTGTTTGTTTTAATTGTTTTAATTGCTTTTAATTATTTTAATTCTTGATTTTAAATGTATTCATGTATTTTAATGTTTTTATTGTAAGCCGCCTTGGTTGCCCTGGTGGGAGAAAGGCGGGGTAAAAATTCTATAAATAAATAAATAAATAATACTCAGACAGCCTCCACAACCCGCGTCGCCGGACGCAGGTAAGGTCTGCACCAGACAGCAGGAGGGTGGGCCAAGGGCGGGCCAAGGTGGCAGGGGAGGGGGCCATGGGTCTGTTGGGTCCAGGAGGGGGGCAGGGATATCGCGGCGTGTTCTGCCATATCCCCATCCCCTTTCCTCACTTCTGCAGTCAGAGGCCCGACGTAAGCCTCAGCATAACAGTACGAAGCCTGGGGTGGCTGGGAAGACTTTCCCCAGTGCACGGTTTTCACACACTGTAGCTCTCCCTATCATGCCTCCTGCCGCTACTTGGAAGCTCGCACTGGGGAGAAATTGTGCCCCCTTTGGCAGAGCGCCTGGGGTAGGTGCCCCGCAGGCTAGAACATTATACTGTAATATGGTTTCAAAATGCATCACCTCCATTTTGAAAGTTGAAGTGATATAACTTTCTACAGCTCATTCTTCATCACACCTCTTTAGTTATCCTTGCTACCTTCATCTATCTTGCAAGTATGCCAGATTTTTTCAGAGGAAGCCTTCTAGCATCTGGCTTTCCCTACAGAATTTAAAGATTGCTTCTCAGAAATGTAATGTAAGTGTTGTTAATTGCAAGAATCTTTAATGAAGCACAGATTGCTCCCTTCTCCTCGTGATATAAGCAATGAATAGTTTTACCTCTTAACATGAGATATGTCACTTCTATTCTTCCACATGAGAAATGTCTTTTATCATATTCATCTTTTAAAAAAATGTTGTATTCATTAGATTACATGCTGCTTCTGGGCTACAAGGTGCTTCTGTCTTTAGGTACCAGTGAATAATTGGTGCTATTGTTTTTTAGGGAATACTGACTCCAGCTGTAGTAGCTAATCAGAAGCTAATTGTATTAGAAGATAGCTCCCTTTTAACTTGAAAGTGCTGTCTCTTTTCTGCATTTTGGGCCGCTATAGCTGGCTTAACCCCTGCATTAGCTGGATCTTAGGTTAGCTGCATCAGGCTGAGTGATGACTCCAGAAAGGAACTCTGCAACATGAACTCCAGTAGGTTGAACTCCTGTGCAGGGGTGTCACTGGGGGGGCAGGGTGCAGACCACCATGGGTGTCACCGCAGGAAGGGGTGACACCAAAATGACTTTCTATTCTCTTTGTTACCAGTGGTGCAAAAACACACCACTGGTAGAAAATGGGGTTTTCCTGATCCCCGCCACGACTTGCATGGGGCTTGCACTTCCTAGGAGGTCTCCACATCATGTAGTCTGGTCTGGAGGTCCATGGGGGTGACACCATGAGATCTCACCCCAGGTCTCACCAACTCTAGTGACACTCCTGCTCCAAGGGTGCAGAGTATAGAATCTTTAGCATTCTACAGAGGGACTGATGAGAAGATACCAGGGACCAATCCACAGTCCAATCCAGGGACCAATCCATTCTGCCACAGTGGCACCCTTAGTCTGGGTGCCATTTAAATAGCACTTCCAAATCTCAAAACAGTACCAGCAGTTATTGCACAATTACTAGGTTATGCTGAATCCTCAATATATCTCAAGATTTGCTGGGAATGGTTTCTGGGACAATAGATAATCTCTGTTGGTACTAGATGTGGTAGCATTGCGTCAGCATATTTCAGCAAAATGCTTATGACGATCCCCACCTTAAGAACATCTCACCATTGAATAGAATATAATGGAGAAGATTTTACAGGGATTTTGGTAGACGTTGATACAATCACAATGGATTTAAAATAATGTATAGGATTTATGTAAAGTGTGTAGACCAGCCGATTTCAAGGCGGGATGACAGGTGGTTAGCTAGGTCAGACGCTGGGCTAGAGCAATGCCCATCAGAGGACTCTCCTGGCTGGGCCAATCTCTGAATCCTCAGTATCAATGACAGAGGTAGCGTTGTATCATGGGAGGGCAGCGTTGGCCCTAAGGTCTCCAACAACCTGGCAACCTTATCCTCAAAATGATTTGAGCAAAAAAGATTGGAAGTATCCATTAAGCAGATGAAAATATAAGAGTTTAAAAGATTGGGCCCTTAGATTCAGACAGTAATGAATAACTTTACGCATATTCTTTGAACTGTTTTTGTTACTGCCAATACTGTATCATACAAAATCAATTTCCTTCCCTACCATAGTAGGAACTGGAAGTGACACTTGGAAATATCACACAAATACTCAGATCCTTGCTTCTATCCCAATCTTCTTCTTTGTGGGGTTTTTTTTTTTGAAAGGGAGAGAGAGTTCTTCAATGTAGTTCATGAAGAACTCCCTCAAAAATAAGACCAGAGACACTTTTTTAAAAAAGCAAAATCATAATATTGCAAAAGGATTTTATGAAACCGTATCTTCTTTGATTATTACCATATTTCAGACATAGCTACACATTTGATGGCCACTCTGAAATCGAGGCTTAGACGTTAGTCTTTCCAGCAGAGTTTTATTGCTTGACGCTAGCTACTGCTAAAACAAAACCTACATTCAGACTCCTCCTCAGAATCACAGTGAACACTGATCAAATATTTGGGGCTATATTTCTCTGCTGAGTTTATATCTCTATTTTACAAGTGTTGCATAAAATGTGAATGAATCTACAGGTAAGACAAATATCCAAACCCAAGAAGTGATTGTATCTTCATTGCAACATTGTTCTTATACGACTCATATCTTGAGCCCTAAGCTACTACTTTTCTGAAGCAGTTAAAATATTCCCAACCTTATTCCCTTCCTCTGTATGCAGGAAAGGGTGAGAGTCCTTACATAGCGCAGAGACAGCAGCTCTCGGTTTTATAGCATGGAGCAAATTCAAGACATTCAGTCTACTGTTGAGGGACAACATAGATTTTGGAGTCTTGGATTACAATAGAAGTGATGGCGCCAGATTGTGCTGGACTGTGGGGCATGCGAAACATGGAGCCAGGAGGCTAAGGGAGGGTGCAGTTCTTAATGCAAGTGGGAGAGAGTTTAGAGCTGTGGCACCATCACAGAGAAGGCCCTATCCCTTGTTGCCACTAACATTGCTTCAGCCAGAGGCAACACACGGGGGAGGGGGGGCTTGAGTGACTTAGGAGATGGGCTGGAGGAGGTTCCTCAGGTCACCCAGTCCAAAGCTGGGAAGGTCAAACCCTCAAAGCCAACCTTTCAAGGTCAAAACCAGCACCTTGAATTGTGCCCAGAAATGAACTGGCAGCCAATGCAGCCAATACAGGATCGGCAGTCTGATAGAATCAAACCGCTGAGTCCCTGTGACCACATGGGCTGCTGTGTTCTGCACCAATGGCAGTTTCTGAGCTGTCTTCAAGGGCAGCCCCACAAAGAGTTTGTTACAATAATAGACTCTTGATGTCACCAATGCATGGGGCTACTGTGGTCAGGTCTGACTGACTCAGGCAACGCCTCAGTTGCGTACGTGGGCAAAGCTCCCTTGGCAACTACTGTCACCTGGTTATCCAAGAACAGCAAAGAATCCAGGAAGCCCCCCCTCAAACTGTGAACCTGCCCCTCCAGAGGGTTCAACCCTCTTCAAAACAGGTTGAAACCAATGTCTACATTGTACATCTCAGAACCAAGAGGTCCTCTGTTTTGCCAGAATTGAATTTCAGCTTGTTAACCCTCATCCAGTCCCGTGCCACCTCCAGACAATGGCTTAGAGCTTCCACAGCCTATCCAGCCTTTGTTGGTACAGAGAGAGAGAGAGAGAGAGAGAGAGAGAGAGAGAGAGAGAGAGAGAGAGAGAGAGAGAGAGTTGGATGTGTCCTGCGGATTGGTGATACTCAAGTCCAAATTCCTGGATTATCTTAAAGCCTTTATTCCTAAACAAATACGTAAGTTACAGGTAGTGACTTCTTCGAATAGAGGACATTAAAATCCTCTCTCTATCTTGGCACAATTGGTAGTTTTTTTGGTTTGAAACGTATACTTTGATTTTACCATTTTGATTGACATATTTGGATTTGCACTGCACTCAGCGATAAGCATTTGGGTCTATTTTGAGCTAAAATTAGTAATGTAGTTTTTAGAAATCCTATCTGAAGAAATGGAGGCAAGTAAGCCATGCTGTTAAGCAGCTGCTCCAGTATAATAATACCATAAAATATATATTCACCTGGAGTGTTTTTCAACAGGAAGGAACGAGCCAACCCACACGGGTCTAATCTGCCCTCATTTTCGCACTCCACAAGCAGCCTTCACCGAGTATATTATTGAACAAGAGAACAGTGCATAAATTAACTTTGTGTTTCCCATGCTAACAAGCTATTATGAGAGTCTTTGTTCCAATCATTTCATTATAATAATAATTTCACCAATATTTCTGTTTGGTATAGTGTGTTACACAACCTCTGTGTAACATGTTCCACAAAGGAAGAAACACATCATAAATGTTTGAGAAACTATAAAAGGAAAAGATATCAGGAAAAAAGAAATCTATATTTTTTTTCCTGCAGACTAAATTTCCTTTTTCTTTATATTAGTACCTCCCCATGCACATACACATGCGTGCAACACACACACACACACACACACACACACACACACACACAAGCGCACACACAAAGTGACTTCAACTGAAATGAATGGCTGGCTTTGATTTCATAATTAATTACAAGATTAATGGGTACTGCACACAGTTGAATGTTAAACTGTCCTGAAATCTAATTCTTTCCTTCTGATGTTCAGAGGGGATTTTTTTTTAAATGTCACGTAAAACTGACCGAGGAAGTTTACAGAATACCTAATGTGAAAACACCACATCATTCACAACACACAACGCAAGCAAACAGTTTTATTCTTGTTTGTGCAGCTTAACCTTCTGCAAAAGTAATTAGGTCTATAATTAAAAAGCTATTTGGAATGATTAAAACCCTGTTATCTGGTGGCATTTAAAGACAAATGCAAATGTCAGAAAGGATAAATTCATTAAAATTGCTATTGAAAAGCAAGAAAATATCAATCTCGTGGCTAGAGGATGCTATTTGCCAAAGTGTAACAATATGAAGATAAAGTTTGGTGTCCGAAGGAAGATACAACACAGGTGGTCATCAGTACCTTCTGTGAAGCGATCGTTTGCTTTTCAACCATGCCTTTGCTCCCTGTGTGTACAGCACAGAGTCTCGAGAAGGATATGAAAGCACACCATGCTGTTCAAAAAGAAGAAAGCACAAAGATAGCAGGCTTCAGGTAAAGGCTTCATCTAGGTCTGCCTTCAACCTCAGGATGCCTCATTTTCCCAAGGTAGCTCCTCAAGATCATTCCCCTAATAACTCCCCACTGGCCTTCATCACAGGCAGCACACTAGCTAGTACTTTGTGGCCATAGCAAGACTCCTTCTTCCATGCCTGCATATCCCGTAGGGACTAATATTGTAGGTAGCTGCAACTGGCTGCTACCCACTGTCATCACACAAGACATCAAACAGGCAATTTGGACAGATCTTGGGGAAATATTCCTGATGCCTCAGTGTGCCTCTAAGATATAAGGTAATGGAAAGATTGACTTCCTCCAAAGTATTGCTTCTGGGAGCATATCCAACTCAACTTAGGGCCCAATCCTAACAGTGCCTAGCACTGCCGGAATGAGTGTTCCAGCGGCGCTAGGCAAATTTTCAGCAGTTGCAAAGTGCGACATGCCCGAGCACCTGGCAAGTAGCCAGCTCCGCACAGCAGTGGACTCTTACAGCATTCCCAGTTAGCTGACACAATTAGTTAGGATTCAACAATACCTGAATACTGACACTGAAACTGATTGCCCTGAAACATTCTCCTGCACAAGAAGCAAGGAACATGCAAGAAAAGCAGGGATCTTGAGTCTGCCTTGGAGTGGATCTGTGAGTTGGTCTATGAATGTATGAATGAAGTTGCCTATACTGTGTCAGACAATGGGTCCATCTAGCTCAGTATTGTCCCTACATGGATTGGCAGTGACTCTCCCAGATTTCAGGCAGGAGTTTTCCTCTGTCCTAGCTGAAGATGCCAGGGGTCGAACCAGGAACCATTACAAAGCATGTGCTCTTCCACTGATCTACAGAATAGTGCCTTTGAAAAGGAAATAACACTCCAATCAGAAATCAGATTGTTTCAACAATAGAGAAAAGATGTGTCCAAATGTCATCTCCTCTAACAGAAAATTTCTGTCAGGGCAGCTGCTTAGAAGAGGTCTTAAAACACACCTCAGCAACATGGAAACCTCTTGAATGCTGCTGAAGCAGGCCCGAGGCTTCATATCAGGAGATAAGAGAGTGCTAAAGAGTATCCTTTCTCTTGGAAGTTCTGGCTTGGGTTACTTGAAGGGTCAGGACACAGGTGGGTTAGGGAATAAGGCCAGAGACTGGCTGCAGGGAGGTGGGCAGCCCAATCCTGCCTAACTATCCTGAATGCCCACCAGATCCTATCTGCATTCCCCGAGGTCCCCTTCCCCCGGTGTAACACAGGGAGGTCCCATTGGGCCTCCTCGAATTTCCGTCAGTTATTTAGCTGGTGGAAATCGGAGGAGGCCGTGTAAAGGCTGCGCCGGCCCAGGAAGGGGATGGGGATATGGCAACCACCATCCCCGTTCCCCTGGCTGGCTCGGCCAATGGCCCCCCTCCCTCGCAGCCCGGATTGTCCCTGCGCCTGTCAAGGAATAACTTACCTTCTCCAGCAGCCACGGGAATGATCCGGTGGCGGAGTGAGGGCGCCAAACGCCCTTACGCTCCAGTCATCACGAACGTGGTTTATGGCACATTTGCGATGGCTTAGAACGGCAGAGTGCTCGCTCCGCCGTTCTAATTTTAGTCAGGATTGCACCCCCAGTTTGAGACATATACCCACCAGCCATATAATGATACTAAGAAATGTCAAAGGAGGAGCGATTACACCTGACCAGTCTCCTACTGTTACAGAGAATGTCATCCTGGGTTTAATGTCCATCCTGCTGTGAAAAAGCCCAATTGCTAATGTGCTTTTTCATATTAAGATCTGCAGATGGTCATTGACTGTCATCTTAATTACAGCATAATACTGTCGTGTGTGTGTGTGTGTGTGTGTGTGTGTGTGCGTGCGTGTGTGTGCGTGCGTGTATGCGTGTGTGACATTCTTCCACATTTGCAGGAAAGGAAGTGGTATAAAAGTCATACGTATTCCAGTTGCCGTTGGAAAGATTAAGGACTGAATTGTTTATGTGTGGAATTTAAAGCTTTCACTGCAGAGAACCCATACGGATGTTTAGACTATTAAACCATTCCCTCCAGCTTATATTTGATGTGTTTCATTTTGATACCGGAAAGAACATAATAATAATGTAAATGAGCAAGCACAACAGATGATACTCCATTATCCACATTTGCCAAATATCCAAATTAGTCTAAATACAGTACAGCTCCAATATGATACCTTCTTAATGATCTGTGTTACATTCCTAATTTTCACTCAGTTAGATTCTTAATCACCAAGTGTTCCAGTTAACTTTGCGATAGCAGAGGAGCATTAAAAGACTTGCAAAACGACGACAACGAAGCAGCAGTTCCCTTCAGCAAGTGGAAAATTTGAAAATATAAGTTCCTTATGCTTGTTTGCTGCTACACTGTTATGGCAATTTGCAGTATGAAACAGACAGAGTCAGGCCCAAAGAGAATGGAGAGTTAGCTGAAGACTGGATACACATTGGGAGTACAGGGTCCATCTGTGGGAATCTGCCATCTCATCACAGTGCCTGCTGTCGACTGACACTTATGCTCTACTTGCATGTTTGTAAATAAAGCCATGACATCAAATGCTGTAAGTCTCCAGGGTTCTCCCATCCAAAGGAAACCAAACCCACAGTGCAATCCTGTGTAAGGATCCAGCCGGCAGCCCAGGGCCGCCCGCCAGATCCTGACCCCGAGGCTGCCCATCACATGGTGGGCCGGTGTAAACTGGGGCCGGCCCGATAAGCCTTCTCGGATTTCCGCCAGCTGGCGGAAGTCGGAGGAGGCCGTATAACGGCCAAGCCAGCCCGGGGGGGACAGAGATATGGCGGGAGCCATCCCCCGCCCCCTCCAGGGCCGACTAGTCCAATGCCCTCTCCCTCGTCCACTGGACAACCCACACGACCACCAGCAGGAGAACATACCTTCCTTCGGTGGCCGTGTTCCGGTCCAGCGATGGAGTGAGGGAGGCTGGCCTTGCGCCGGCCTCCCTTACTCCCGAGGCATCGCGAACGTGCTTTACGGCATGTTTGTGAAACCTTGGAACGGTGGAGCACTTGCTCCGCCATTCCAAGGATCCCCAGGATTGCACCCCCAGGTAGTTAGTGGTGCCTTCAGAACCTCCTACTGCTTGCATGGGGAAATGGGAGGAGAATGAGCCTACTGATGTCTCTGCCCTTTGTTCAGAAGCAGAAGTGGTTATTTTGTTTTAAAAAAAGAGCACCCCTTGCCTCTTCCCCGCTTTAGAATTGCACTGTTCATCTCATCATCCCTTGTAATAGCAATTGAACTCTGAGTTATAATTGAACAAGTGTCTTAATTTCAGCAACTGATAAGAATCCTTGTCTTTCTCAGGGAAAATCATGATGAATGGCCACATATCTTGATGCTGCTTGAGCCAATTGGAAGTGCTATTTTGAACTATGATTTCATTAGGGCTATGTTTGAATGTTTGAGGCCTGAAAAGAATTTCAGGGCTATCTACTTATGTGCAGTTAGAGTGATCACATGTGGTGTGTGTGCGCACACTCTCACCGACACACACACAAAGGCCAAACTTATCTGCTTAGGTATTTACAAAGATGTATATGTGTATATACGTGAAGAATAACCGATGCACATTAATAGGCTTACCATCCATCCCGGAAAGCCCGGGACCGTCCCGGGTTCCGAGCTCCGGTACCGGATTGGTCCCGGGTTTTCCAAGCCCAGTGAAGCCTCCACTGCCTGCGCCGCCGCTTTTTAAAGTTTAAAAACCTTACCCTTTTGACCGGTCGGCCATCTTGCATCTCGCGAGATTTCGTGAGATCCAATATGGCCAACAGGAAAAAGGTACTTTTTACCTTTTTGAAGTGGCAGTGGCGGAGGCTGCGGGGGCACGACGAAGATTATGGCGGCGGGCAGCGACAATGGGCGGCAATGGCGGCATAATGAAGATGATGGTGGCGGCGGGCGACGACGATGGGTGGCGAAGATGGTAATGGCGGCGGAGGCTTCAGCAGTGGGGGCACGACAATGGCGGCAGCGGGTGGCAAAGATGATGGTGATGGCGGCGGCAGCGGCAGAATGGTGGCGGTGGGACAGGCAAGTCAATTAATTAATTAGTTAATTGGCTAACTAAAAAGAAATAAATAAATACAAATTTTGGCCGCCCCCCAAAACTTTGTTTTTAATTTTTTTAATTTTAATCAATCAATTAATTAAAGTAATTAATTAATTAATCGGGGTGGTCCCTGTTTAGAACCGTGAAAATCTGGTAAGCTTACACATTAGGAAGTATGCATCAAGGTGTCTCTTCTTAAGGTTTTTTTCAGTGAGGTATAGATTTTGTACATTTTGCCCATGATGATAAGGTCTGGCGAGACTTTAACATACGCTCAAATGTGCAGTAACTGGGCACAGACTCTATATCACTTCTATGAACTGATTGGAATGCTCCTTTGAGTACGCACTGAGTGCTCACTCACACACACTCACCGAGTGATATGACAGCTGTTTTATCATGGTGCACTGCCATGCTTCTGGGGAGTGGGTGTGAATGAAGCAACCACAGTCACATTTGATTAATAGGAAGTGGCTCCCACAGCACCCTCTGTGTGTGCGTGCTCACATGTACATGTGTACACATGTGTGTACATGAGAGAAAAGGTAGCCACGTCTTAATAGTAACTAACTGTTATAGCACAGGCTATAACCCACCAAGCCAAACGCAGCCATGTGTTGAGATCTCTCAGGTGCCCCCCCCTCTCTCTCTCTCTCTCTCTCTCACACACACACACACACACACACACACACACACACACACACACACACAAAGGCACACACTTTGTGCTTATTATATTTCCCCAGAAAGCAGCAAAAGCAAGAGATTATCAAGCCCCCAATGAGCCATAGTGCGTGGCTTGGTGGATTACAAGTATTACGGTAGCAATAACACTTTAACTCAGCATTCAGCTACGTCCTATTGACAAAAATAGATGCTTGGGAGCAGAGTGCAAAGGAGTAAATGAATGACCATTAGTGTTGGAGTAGTCTCATTGGTGACTTGAATAGGATTACACTAGTGTAAATGTTAATAGCTCTGCTGTTACCTGTCTTGGAGGGAAAACAGGATGGCAGTGAGCAATTGTTTTTATACTCATGTGTCAAGATACAAATTTCATTTATTGCAGGTCCATCTGGACATACACAATTCTGACCTGTTGGGAATTAAACAGCATCTAGTAGCTTTCTGACTCTTGGGAAAGACTGAGGTCATTTTTGAGAAAGTGTTTCTGCCTTTGGAACACATTTCATGGTGAAAGATCACATCTCTTTGCTATTAATTTACTGTTCTCTGGCTTCTGAGCAAAATAAATCCATTTTTTTAAAATGTCATTTTAATGTCCAAACTGCTCTCGCTACTTCTACAATGGATTTGGGGAACCAGAGTTTATTGACAGCAAAATCTACATTTTTCCCCAGCGAAACAGATGGAAAATCAAGGCAGATAAAAGCAATCACACACAATCGCCTCTTGTCAGCTTGGCATATCACTCCACTATTTTTGGCCAAGTAACTAAGGCTACAGTACAGAGCATTAACCCCCACACACACACACACACACAAACCTTCCTTAACGAGCTACAGCTACAACTATTACTTTCTGCATTTGATAAAATAATGTGATAATTGGGTATCATTCCAATTCCCTTGCCAACATGGGCTACATGAACACGGGAATATATATTTTCGTTCACATTTTCTTAGATTTTGAACAAGCAATCTTTTCTGCACAAAAAATAAACACAACGGACAAGTCTTTGTCCCACGGAGCTTACAATATATATATGTCAACAAAGGGAGG
The DNA here is from genome assembly GCA_026170595.1 of Plestiodon gilberti rubricaudatus. Classification (NCBI taxonomy): domain Eukaryota; kingdom Metazoa; phylum Chordata; class Lepidosauria; order Squamata; family Scincidae; genus Plestiodon; species Plestiodon gilberti. The sequence continues at coordinate 48,156,117 of JANXHW010000004.1, read as the reverse complement.
GGTGAAAGCAAAGGCAAAGGTAAGTGGTATTTAATATGAGCATGTAATTCTATTGCAACGCCCGAAAGTAAATAGTTTTAAAAAAATGGCTTCCCCCAATTTTTCTGGAATTTTTTTGTGGCAATTGTCTACTCAGTAAGTCATATTGTGCTCAATGGGGCTTACTCCCAGGAAAAGGTTATAGGATTTCAGGTTAAAGGTCTAAACAGATGAAATGTTAATTATGTATCTAACTGTGGGGTCCCACACTTGAATGAAAAACTGCCTGGTTCTTTTATTACAAATGCCTCTACTTTTCTCATGTGTGATCTGCCTCTTTCTGTATGTCTTGCCATTTGACTGAGCAATCATACCGTCATTACAGCGGCGGCGGAACCCAGAATGCTGCCTGATGCTGCCTCGAGTCCACTGCCTCTACACAATTTTTTTAAAAAGAAAAAAAGCAGGCCACTTACCATGCTCCTCACATGGCTTCTTCAATGGCAGAAGTGCAGGACTTCCTGCACTACCCCCTCCCTCGTGGCTTTTCGGCGAGGGCTTAAAACGTTTTTGTTTCGTCTAGCGTTTGGGTGATGGCGGGTTGATGTCTGACTTGTGAGTCTCTCTCAAGTTGTTTTGCTCTGCTGTTTCTCTGCTCTATATTGTTGCGCACACCCCTAGTGGATTTTATTGTTTTAAAAATTTTAATGCGTTTTTTTAATATGATTGTACTTTTTATCGTTGATGTTGTAAGCTGCCTTGGGCATTTGTGTTGGCATGGGATAAGGCAGGGTATATATTTTTTAATAAACAAACAAACAAACTTCCATGTTCAATTTAAAGGGACCGCATAAATGAAGGAGCTCCTTCATCCGCACAGTGCCTATAAATCAAATTGGAAGTCCTGCACTTCCGTTTTTGAAGAAACCATGTGAGGCGCATGGAAGGAGGCGGGTGATCCACTTTCCACTCACTTTTAATGGGTGGAAAGAGGATCACTGTGGGCTGAATCTGCAGTGGACTGGAGGGAAGTGGTGGCAGTGGCAGACTCGGGGTGAAGGGCACCCCCAATCCACCACCCTCTTGCCCCCCCTGCAATCTGCTACTGATGCAACCTGCATCACTGCACTGAATGGATGCACTTCCCCTACTTCACTGCTTTGCTTCACCAACTTCATTGTCTTCCTGAGCATCTCTATATGCATTTCAATAGTCTCTGTGATTAAATGTTAATTTAAATGATAGCTTATCAATGATTGAAGAGTCAGCAGGGAATCCAAAACTGAATGTAGTGTGACTGAAGAGCCTTGCATTTGATGGAAGGGGCGGGGCAGCTTTCAAGGTTTTAGGAAAAGAACATAAGAACATAAGAACATAAGAAGAGCCCTGCTGGATCAGGCCAAAAGCCCATCTAGTCCAGCTTCCTGTGTCACACAGTGGCCCCACCAGATGCCTCAGGGAGCACACGAGACAACAAGATACCTGTGTCCAGTCGCCACTCCCTTGCACCTGGCACAGAGAAAACCCACTTCTAAAAACCAGGAGGTTGCTTATGGCTTGTAACCTGTGATGGTCTTTTCCTCCATGAATTTGTCCAAACCCCTTTTAAAGGCATCTAGGCCAGGTGCCATCACCACATCCTGTGGCAATGAGTTAGGGAAGTAACTCAAAAGAAATGAGTTAGGGAAGTAAACACATATAATATCACTTCTGTTTTCACTGTAAACCTAGGGATTGAGCCAAACAATGTATTGGGTACCAGGTATTCCTAGAAGTAGAAGGCAATTCCATGCTAGGGGTCACTAGGAAAGGGATTGAGGATAAGACTGCTAATATTCTAATGTCCCTATACACATGCATGGTGTGGCCACATTTGGGATATACTGCGTACAGTTCTGGTCACCACATTTCAAAAGGATATTGTAGAGCTGGAAAAAGTGAAAATGAGGGCAACTAAAAAGTTCAGAGGGCTGGAACAGCTTCTTTATGAGGAAAGGCGACAATATCGGGGGCTTTGTAGCTTAGCAAGAAGGCATTTACAGTGCAATCCTCTGCATGCTTATTAGGAAATCAGTTTTGCTGTGTTCAATGGGGCTTCCTCTCAGATAGGTGGGTACAGGATTGCAGCCTAAAGGGGGACATGACTGAGACTTATGACATTATGCATGGGGTGGAGAAAGTGAATAGAAAGTGAAGAGAATTCTTCTCCCTCCCTCGCAAAATTAGAACCTGGGGTCATTCACTGAAACTGATTGGCAGGAGATTTAGGTGAGACAACAGGAACTATTTTTTCACACATTGCATAAGTAGACTATGGAATTTGTTGCCACAAGTTGTGATGATGCCCAGAGGCGTCACTAGGACGCGCGTCACCCCAAGGCGGGGGGCGCATGTCACCCTAGTGACGCCCCCGACTATGCCCCCCCAATAAAGTTATCGGCGCGGCCAATGGCCGCGGCGCGATATTTTTTGGGATGCAACCTGGCTGCACCCTGCCCCGGGTGCCCCCCCGCCCCTTCGCGTCGCCCTCCAGACGCTCCGAGGCCGGCCCAGGAGCCGTCCTCAGAGCGTCCGGCCCAGCCGGCACTCCAGGGCCTTCTGAAAGAAGGCCCAATGCATCAATACGGGTACTTTTACTTGTTTCGCGCATGTGCAGAGACCAAACAGGTCTGCGCATGCGCGAAACAAGTAAAAGTACCCGTATTGATGCATTGGCCGGGCCGGCCGGGCCGGCTGCTCCGAGGCCGGCTCCTGGGCCGGCCTCGGAACGTCCGGAGGGCCCGAGGGCAACGCGCGTCACATAGGTGATGCGCGCGGGGGGTGCGCACGTCACCCCTTTGCGCGCGTCACCCCGTGGCGGGCCGCTCCCGTCACTTGACGGGAACGACGCCATTGATGATGCCCACTAGGCTATCATCCCAGACCCTAGCAAGAAAGGGGAATGTCCTCTGTGGACTCTGTAGCATCGTTCTGTGGTGCTGTGTTGCTGTGTTGCTGTTAGACCAGTTCTGTGGTGCTGTTAGACCAGTAATAGTCTATCAGTATTGTAACCAGTGGCGTTGCTCTAGGTGGGGCGGAGCTCTAAGTTCCGCCACTCTCCGACCCACTGTTACACACCCGCATGAGGTGGCCCCTCCCCCTCGTCTTCGGAGTCATTCAAGGCGGTGAAAGCAACACGGAGGGAGTTTCCTGTGCGTTGCTTTCGCCCTCTTGAATGGCTCCGAAGGTGAGGGGGAGGGGCCACCTCGTGCGGGCATGTAACGGTGGGCCGGAGCATGGCGGAACTTAGAGCTCCGCCCCACCTAGAGCAATGCCACTTATTGTAACTCCCCTACTTCATGTATATATAGGATATACAGCATGTATGTGCTATGTAGGGTCTGTGTCGCACTGCTTTTTCTAGATGACGTGAATCAATGTCAAGTAAGTTAGCCATAGAATTTAAGTGTTTCGCTCTGAGGCTAAACTGTCAGCTACATCCTTGCCTATATTTGAAGCGTTGACAATTTCATATCCAAGCACAGAGATACTCTAATGATATCTGGAGAGTCGGTTTTGATGCTTACTTCAGAAACCAGGAAACTAACAGCACAACCCTATGCACACCTACTCAGAAGTCACATTGACTTCAATGGAACTTACTCCCTGGAAAGTATTATTGGATTGCAGCCCAAATGAACCACTTCTACAACCAAGATACTGTGTGTTAATGTTCTCTGTGTTAATATTCTATTATTTCTTTGTGTTCAATAGAAAATTCTTGTGACGGGTTTACCTTGGTTTACACCCCACCCACCCCCATAGATTACAGTAAAGTCTTGAGTTGAGTCTTTTGAGTCTTTTACATTTGTCGAGTCAAGTCCGAGGCAACGCGACTTGAGTCCGACTCGAGTCCGAGTCAATAGACTCAAGTCTACATCTCTGGTAAGTGGCTAATCTCCTGTACTTATGTGGGGTGTTGTTTTTTGTTTTTGTTTTTTTGGCTTTTAGAGGTGTTAAGACACAAATTCAAACTATTTTAGCATGACAGCATAAGGTAAGTGACATGAAGCCAGGTAACCAGAGTACGGTTATGAAAATTAGACTCTATTTTGAATACGGAAAATATCCCAGCATTAGTCTCTGACATCTCCAGGGACTTGGGGTCAAACCCAATGTGCTGATGGCATTATTTTGGCTGACATGTTTTTCTTAACTAAAACATCAGTAACAGGGTTCTGATCACAGCCCTCTGGGCATGAAGATTGTTTAACCTTTTCCCTCTCATGCCATAGTTCTGACAAAAACATCTACCCAACAAGCACCGGGAAGGAGGGTTTCTAATTATTGTTTTAAGGATAGTATCAAAACAATACATGTGAATAATAATAATAATAATAATAATAATAATAATAATAATAATAATATACCGCTTTTCAACTCAGCTCTCTGAACTCAGAAAGCACTGTTGTATACATATGCTAAGATTATTGTGCATAACTCACACTGTTTTGTTTCTACAGTGTCATTGTAGAGACCAAATTAGCTACCCTTGACTTGCAGTGTGTGTGTGTGTGTGTGTGTGTGTGTGTGAGAGAGAGAGAGAGAGAGAGAGAGAGAGAGAGAGAGAGAGAGAGAGAAGAGAGAGAGAGATTATTATGCCTTTCATAACAGTATGGGGAACAGAAATTTAACTGGTATAACGTCTTCCAGTTTGGCAGCAATGCAGTGATGGAGGAAAGCTGTATCTGTTGAATTTCTGTCTGTTAAACATGCAGCTGTTTTGGGTCCAAGAGTCCTGCCACCTGCCATATAAGCTTTCACACAAATGTCATACTGCAATAGCTAAATATGAAAGCGCCCCTTCATTGAAGCCATTTCCTCTCTTGTCGTGAAATAGCCACATTCCATGTATATTTATAGATGGATCTAGATTTTCATCTTGATCTGAAACCAAGCTCTGAAGTGGAAAATCCTATTTATATCTAAAGTATTGAATGCAAACTTTTTGGCACAAAGTACTTACAGCTGTCGCCAGATATTGATTTAAAGAAATAAGTGATTACTTACTTGTTGGAAAAGTAATTTAACATTGTGCTCCCTACAAGACCTCGCAATTATGTACTATTTTATTTCCTTTTCAGCAAAGGTCCAATATCCCCTTTGCTCTAGATGGAGCATAAAATTAAAATGCCAAGCAAGTTTTGGCATTTCCTAGAATGGAGGCATATTCCTCCAAAAGGTTTTAGAGGATTGTGAAACAAATTGTTTCTACTAAACAATCATTTGTTGTCAGGAATATGCATGCATATCTTTTGAAAATCCAACTTATTTCTCCACATAGTGTGATATGTTGTTTCTGCTACTTCTCCTTTTGTTTAAATAACTATAACTATTTACTTATTACACTTTTACACTACCATTCCTTCCAGAGCTCAATATTGCATTCATAAAGCTTATCCTAGGTTATCCTCACAACACCTCTGTTTGGTTATGCCGAAACTAGAGATGAAAAAAGCATCCCAATGCTAAACCTGAAATCAAATGTAGTTTTTGTGCACATTCCAAGCACATTTCTGCAAAAACTAAAGCCTTTGTGAACCATCAGTGTGAATGCTCGCAAGGGCTTGAACGGTGGTGTAGGAAGACTGTCCCCTATTGGGGACCACAGGCCATTTTAATGCCCCCCGCGGTAGCCCTACCCCGCCACGTGATGTCACCCGGAAGCCATGCCCCAGAAGTGATGATACAAGAGGCAAACACGGACCCACAGGGAGGGAAGGCCGAAAACACCTTCCCCAGCCCTCTGGAACTCTCGGCAGCGGCGTTGCAAGGCTCGCCGCCACTGCCAAAGGCAGTGAAAGGACACAAAAGCAGCACGAAGAGGAGCCACCGCCCCACTGCTGCTGCCGCAGCCCAGCTAGGTAGGTTTGCTGCCCCCCCCACTGCTGCCCAGGGGCGGACCACCCCGCCCCTCCATTCCTACACCCATGGGCTTGAATATGCTCACAAAAGACCAAACCTTTGCGACCATTGGCCACTTGCAATGGTTTGCAAAGGTTCAAATGAAAAATAACCTTTGAAAGCAGTTGATTCTCTCACAAAGTGGGTCTTGGTTCTGCTTGTAAACATTTGAGCAGGGGAGTTCAATATTTCAAGCTCCCCAGGTGCAATGCTTGCAACATCTCTAGATGAAAAAGAGTTATTCAGGCCATGTATTGAGCTTTCTGGATAAGCGGGGATTTGAACTCAAGTCCTCCATCCAAGCTCTCTAGGGTCCCATTGCAAATGCTGAGCAAGATTTCCTAACATGCTCTCCTAAGGTATCATTTAGCTGAGGATCAAAGAATAGTTTGGGATTGTAACATCAGGGTTGGGATCAATTTTTCCATTTATATCTGTACCACACAGGACTACATCTACATATGTGTTTCCCTGCTTCTGTTTTTGCAAAGTCAGAAAGGTCAGAGAGGGTTCTCTGGAAAGTAGAAGGTTCTCTGGAAAAAACTCCCAGGAGCTTCACAAGGTGCAGGCCACATTGGACCCTTCTGCCACATAAATTAAAAGGGCATTTCAAGCCACTTCCCTATATGCATTTTCAACTGTAGCTATGTAATGTTGGAAGGAACTCTTGTTCTCTTGTGCACAAACACACACATTCTCAAATATATCAGTCATTCTCGTGGTATCTGAAACGAGACTGTTGGGGGGGGGGAAGCAGAGCAGCCAGCAAAAGCACCCTCTTCCCTATGGTAAGATACACCACCCAGCTAGTTGTTATCAATAAACATACATAGGAGCAGAGGCTGGTTAAGGTTTCATAAGAAATTGCTCACAGTTCATAGTTGCTTACATACATCTTCTGATTGGTCAGAGGCTCCTACTATCTTGGATCAGAGAACCCTAAAAGCTGTACCCTTTGTGTGGAAGTGTGGAAGGGGATGGCCTGGCAGGCATGCAGAGGCGTTTCTACGGTAGGGGCCCTACCATAAGTTGCACCCCGTCCTAGTACCATGTTTACAAACCGGAACAAGGAGGCCCCGCCCCCTCGCTGGCGGAGCCATTCCGCGCTGCATAGGCAAACGGGCAGGAGACTCCCTGCTCGTCACCTTCGCAGCCCAGAATGGCTCCGCCAGCGAGGTGGCGGGGCCTCCTCGTTCCATTTTGTAAACATGGTACTAAGATGGGGCACAACTTACGGTAGGGCCCCTACCGTAGAAACACCTCTGCAGGCATGCCCAGATAGAGCACATTCTTCTTCTTCAATGGTCTGGGCAGAAGGGAGTGTGTGTGGAGAAAGGGAGGGAGGAAATAGTGTTAGGACCAACCTTCTTCAAGGGTCATAGAGGGCAGGTAGATGGTCTCAGGTGACTGGACATTACACTGCCCTCCAGAGTCCTGCAGTCAGCATTGCACCCAAATTCCAACAGAGACTTTGCCCTTTGTTTAAATGAATAACATACGAAACACATGGATCCCTAAAGTTTATCCCCATGTTGATACTATTCACTTGCATAGGCAAATTTCTATAAAATGCATGCTGGTGGAATGTTCTAGCATGTATATAAAGTTCATATTGGAGGCCATCAGAATGGTGGTGGACTGCTACTAAGGTTGAAAGAAGAAGTGTCCAGCTCTGAATTGCAGACAGCTCTGAATGTGGGAGAATTCTCTGTCCACCCAGGTTCTAAAGCACACTACTGAGGAACTCTTCTACATTTGCCTTCTGCAACAAGCACTGAATGTGGGAATGCGCCAAGCGGTGTGGCCAGAGGGTGCATCGCCAAGCTGGTGTGCTCCTGCTTCCCCCATCCACAATGAGCGCAGGAGAGTAACTTGTGATAGGGCAATTTTTATCACCACCCCCAACTCACTATAGTCCTGTTAATGAGGAGAACTAATGTACCCTTTGCCCAGATTGCTTGGTCTGCCCTGGTAAAGGGGAATGCATTTGCGGAGGTTCTGAAAGGCACAGTAGGAGTGGATCAGATATTCAATACTTAAATAATCTCATCTTCCTTCCTGTCTGTTTCTCTTCAATATAATTTTCATTTTTACTCTGTTCTCCTCCCCATTAATTTTAATTGGAAGTGTGCTGCTTTAAAAATAAAAAAAACAGGAATACTGTCAAAACATTTCCACCGAGTGTCTTTCGATAGACGTGTTGCCAAGTGGTGCTTCCTCTTCAGTTGGAATATTTAATATTCTTATATCCATATTCACTTTCAACATACTAATTCTCCACGAAAAGAATCACTATTCTTGGAAGACCAGTTTTAATGGATCGTAGGGCACGTATTCATTTCAATGCCAGGAAAACAGGGCAATGGCTGTTCAGTGTGCTTCGTGCTCCTTCCACATCTTTTTACAATAATTATGTTTATACCAAAAACATTAATTCTAAATCTAGTATGTGCTACAAGAAATGTACAGACACCAACATGCAGAAACCAGCATATATAATTCTGAAAGTACATAATTCTATGTACAACAATGAGTGACTGATGCCCCAACCCTATCCCCTACTATCCTGCACTTTACAGCTGCACTGCTGGAACACGCATTGCATGCTGTGGCGGTGGCGGTGGTGGTGTCAGTCAATCCAGCCCAATCTTCAATGATGTCAGTCATGTACAGACGCCAATGGGAGACATTTTGAGCATGTGGTCTTCTAATTCATTAACTAATTCACAGCGCAATCCGACTTAACTTTTGTGCCGGTGTAACCAGCGGTGCAGCGAGAACGGGAGGCCCCAGAACGGAAAAGGGATTCAAATCCCCTCCAAAAGAGGAATTCAAAGGGGATTTGAATCCCCTTTCCATTCTGGGGCCTCCCGTTCTCGCTGCACCGCTGGTTACACCGGCACAAAAGTTAAGTCAGATTGCGCTGTCATTCATTCATTGTCTGGGTCAAGCAACTGCTTCTGTGTACACTGTATGCAGCACATGTGTGAATTATAGTATTATAGTATATGTATGAATTACAGCATAATATGGCATAATAAGTTTGACACTATAAAATGTATGTACATTTTCTTGAGACACCCTGTATATGCCTCTTGAACTCCACAATGGACAAATGACAGGATCCAAATTATGTCATTAACATTTTAACAGGAAATCTCTCTGAATGCAGCATACCGCGAAAGCTGCTCATTTCTAACATGTTCTATTCATGCCTTAATACACCTTTGTGCTCTCCTGGATCAGACTTTCATGTTTTGTGTATATCAATTACAAAACCCATCTTATATGCATTCTTTGTCATTCTCCATCTGCTTTGTGTTTCCTGCATGACTACAGCCCATGCAGTAAAGCTAAAAATGATGCATTTGGAAAGAAAGAGGGGGAAAAAAGCCAAACCTGATTCTTTGAGTCATTGCAAGATTCGAAAACAAATTAAATGAATATTGAAAGAGCCAGAATGGTTTTCACTTGAGTGAATCCTCAAAAAGCAAAACAAAACACAAAATAAATACAGTACAGGATTGTTGGAGTGAAATGCACACACGCACGCGCACGCGCACACACACACACCAATTGACAAAAGACAGGACAGAAACAGTACTATTTTACATATATATGAAAGAAAGTAAAAGAATGGTTATTTACATTCAGGACAATTTCAATCCTTTTAAGAAAAATCTCAAAAGCGACAAGTGATCTAATTATTCTGTGATAGCAGTTTGTTATATAGATGGATCAGTCTGTATAGTCTGGCAGAGCCCTTTCATGTTTAGGAATATAGGTTTCATATATCCTTTTTTTAAGTCAGCAATTTATAAATTAGGGCATGCAAATTATTTGGTATAACATGGAAGGGCATATTAATGCAGGATTTGATCTGAACTCTAAACAATAGGAATAAGGTAAAGCAGTAGAAAAGAAATGGGCAACATTAACTGAGCTGTAAATTTGAAAAGATGATTCCAAAATACCATTTCCAATATACTTGTAAATTGCCTATAGCAGCCTGATCCTCAATTTTCATTCAACTGGGAGACGGGCAGCCCAATCCTACCTAACCCCCCCTCCCAGCAAGGCAGTGTGTGTTGATGCCAAAACAGCATCTGCTGAATCCTGCAGGGGCATTTTAGCCTCCTCATGGTAAGAGAACACTTCCCCAGGGAAGGTCCCTGCCTGGTGGGTCAACCCGGACCTGCCCCAGCGATATCACTGGTGCAAGTCCACATTGACCTGTGAAGGCGGATCAGGCTCAGGAAAGGAGTTAGGATTCAGTGGGTGCTGCTGCTGCCAAACCCAACCTCTTTGTGGACCCAATCCACCCACCTCCCTGCCCCATCTCCTCCCCATTCCACCCACACCTGCCCCATTCCGTCCCCACCTCCCTCCTGGCCCCTGCTCAGCCTTATCTGAGGCGGCAGGTGTCCACACTATGTTGCCACGTGGGCACAGCCACTTGCTGCTTCCAGTGGAGGCCAGTCCATGCTGCATACATGGTTGCATTTGTGACAGTCAGAAAGCAGGTTCCAGCAGCATAACAGCCATTTAGGATTGGGCCATAAATCAACATTCCACTTCCACACCTGAACAAAGTTATGAATCAAGCTGTAAAGAGCCAAGCTGTTCCCAAATACCTCAGTAAAAAGAGAAATACGAATGCCTTGTCCACAATGAAATGACACATTTCAGCTAATGATGACTGTGTTGAATCATCTCAGAATGGTTCAAAAGATCCAGTCTCTCCCCCCCCACTCCCCCACTGGGAAAAAATCAAGCCTTGTACTTAACCAATATATAACTTGGTAAATGGAGCAGCATGGACATGTGAAATACCTTGAGACTGGGGCAATTAAAAAAAAGTGTTGATTTCAGTATTTGGGTATGTTGTATCTAATAGCTCTCTTTAGCCTGAAATAAAGGCTCCATGACTGTTATATAGTTATCAGCCTGTTTACGTTAGCAGACTTTCTTTTTTTGGGGGGGGGGGGGGTACTCTAGTAAAAGAAAAGGCTTGGCTTTTGTTCCCAGTAAAAATGTAACCATTATCTCTGTGAACATGATGCCATCTCTATAAATATAGACTTACCATACATCCTGGAATGGCCGGAACCCTCCCGGATTTTGGGCCCTGGTCCCGGCATCCCGGGAGGTATGGCGCCATCCTGGATTGCCGCCGCCGCCTCCATTTTCCTCCCAGGCCGCACAAGCGGCCCAGGAGCCCTTTGTTCTGAAGGGCACCCAGGCCGCTTGTTCACATTCTAAAGGGCTCCTGCGCCGCTTGTTTGCATGCGTGCTGCTTTGCGAGCCGCACGCATGCGCACAAGCGGCCAGGAAGCCCTTCAGAACAAAGTGCTTTCAGGCCGAGCAACACGCACCTGGAAGCCCTTCATTCTGAAAGGCTCCCCAGCTGCTTGTGCGCGGCAATCCATGATGAAAATGGCAGCAGCGATGACGACAGCGACAGCAGCAGCAGCGCAGCAGCAGCAGCGAGGCTGCAGAAAAAGTGGTGGCGGTGGACACAGTAAGGTGGCAAATATTTTTTTAAAAAAAATAAAAAACAATTTAAAGAAAAAAACCAGAAAAATTCAAAAAATATGGTGCCCCTCCAAATGGGGGGAGTCCCGGATTGGGTCACCAAAAATATGGTAAACCTATATAAATATGCCATGGTTGGTGTTTGTTTTTTTCCCGTACCCTTGTCTATTAAATTCAGAATGAGATATTTCAGAATTCAGAAGAATCACTTGCTTTTCTCCAAATATTTCATGTGTGTGTGTGTGTGTGTGTGTGTGTGTGTGTGTGTAAACACACACACAAATACAAACTGGCATTATTGTCATTAATAGGAAGGAGAGACCTCTATGTTTATTGTACCTAAACCGATGAGGTTGACCTGTTGAGTTTGTGATGGCCGCATGAAGGTCAAGGCACAACATGACAGCTGATGTTCAGAAGATGCACCATTGGTTCAGTGAGTTAAAGATGTAGTAAATGGTTTAGAAGAAATAAAATGAGATTACCCAGGCCCTCCAGGCAAAGTGGATCTTCTGGTTATCGTTTGCAAATTTCCACCATGTCACATCATTTAATGTCACATTCTCCTGGATTGTGTTAAGTCATGTCAAGTCATATCACATAAAGCACGATTTAACATGAAAAGACATGAGGTAGACTAGTGAAAATGGCCAGAACAGGAGTGTGCTATCTTTGTTAGTTCCTTCTTCTGCATCTACTGCTTAGAAATACTGATCGATCAAGAAAGGTTTTGTTGAGAATTGGGTCTGCTTTCCTTTTAAGCTTTCAGATTTGAAAATGTAATGACATTGAAAGTCTCAAAAATGGCAGTTGTTTGTGTGTTGTTGGTTTTTACTGCACCAGCAAAAAGTGCTTTGGAGGGCAGAGAATATGATGACCAGTATGCCACATATGGGGGACACTATTTTAGTCACATTTAGTTAACGTTGAAGGCATATACTCTGGCTCTAGGGCTAAAGAATTACTTCCAGCTCTGCCAAAAAGTAAAAAATAAAAAAAATCCACCTCTGCAAAAAAAAAAAGACCCTGAAAATATTTTCACCAGATCTTGACTAAAAACCAAGATTACTTCTTAAACTGCTAGAAGAAGAATTGCTCTTGTAGAAGTTATTTAATAGTCTTCTGCAGGAGTGGCACCTGAATCTGTTGCCCATTGCCACCTCTGCTTGCCACATGCCCATGCACACTCCACGTTTTTGACCAGTCTATCATTCAATGTGCAGTTTTGGATGCATGTGACAGAGGCGTTTATTCAATGAATACTATACCTATCACTGAGACTGTGCATGAAATATATAATAACCCAGTCCTAAGCATGTTTACCCAGAAGTTAACCCCACCAATATCCCTGAGACCGACTTCTATGTAAGCATGTTTATTATTGTATCCTCCCTCAGTATTTTCTCTATCATTTACAGAGCTGAATGTATTTGATGCCATTTTTTATTTTTCAAATGGTGGTATCATTTGTGAAATTGTTTCCAAATTTTCTTTGTTCTACTTTGTTCTACTGGTTCTTTGTTCTACTGGTCTTAAAGTCCATGGGGTACTAATTTCAAATGAAACGAAGCAATGTATGTAAAGAAAAGATTAAGTACCTTAGTAACATTTTGTCTCTTGCAAAATATATTATTTACTGCCTAATTCTATCCCTGGCCATGCTGAAGCATACAGATGTGCCATGGAAGTACATGTTTCATGCTATGTTGTGGGTGATCAGAAGGCCTGCGAGAGGTAAGGGAAAATATTTTCCCTTACCTCTGAGTAGGCCCCCTGGTAGCCTGTGGGTCTATTCAGACCTATGCCAGCTATATGCTGCTGCAAGTCCAAGGAGAGCCAGTGGCAGGGCAGGCAGAAAAATGGGGGATAAGATCCAGCATCCATGACAGTTGCCAGATCCACCCCCTTCCTCCCTTGATATGCCCCTGTTCCTCTCCTCAAATCCCCTTCCCCGCCCACCGCCGCCAACACCGCCAACACCTCCTGCGGCGGTGGCTGGGTGCTCTGGTGGTGCACACGTGCAGTCGTCAACCATTCACACTGGCAGCTGCTTTACGTGCATTGATGCTGAGTCTACAGGGCCAACAGGCAGACCTTCCACTGATGGAATGCTAGCTCTGTCAGTGGAAGATGCCCATAGGATTGGGGCCTTACTTAGCCAAGTAAGGAACATATTGCCCTTCAGAAAGTATGGTGCTCCTGAAACTATATTCTTATGCACACTTGCTTAGGAGTAAGCCCCACTGAACTCCATGGCAGTTTCTTACAAGTAAACATGCACAGGACTGAATCCCATTCTGATTCAGTGGTGACTGCTGCATACGTAAAATGCTTGAAAGGACAAGTCAACTAAGAGGAAAATGCCACTGTTGATTCTCATCCATATTATTTTTGCTGTCTACTGAGTAGCCAATGAACCTGGGGAATTTAGAAACATAGGTTTAATATAAAAAGGAAAGCTGGTGAGCCTTTGCTGAAGAGAGGGTTTTTTGTTTTGTTTTGTTTCTGTAGCAGGTTTAATAAAGAGTGTGGCTTGAACTGGGATTTGTGGAGGATGAGCAAATAGCTTTTTAACACCATGAGATCCACTGGGCTTGAAGGTAGCCCTCTCGAAAATCAATAAGCCATTTTTGAAAAAGGAAAACAGGAATAATTCAGCATTTTAAACAGCGTATCAGATGGGCTGGCAGAGCTGTTCTTTTAGCACATCTGGTGGAGCTGTTAACTTTGAAAGAGGAAGGAAGGATGGATGGGCTCCAGTCACAGCAATGCTTCCCATTGCCAGGGAAGAGAGCTTGCCAACCCAATTGGTCTCATTAAGCTCACCAGAACCCTGCAGGAATCAAAAATGAGTTTTATAAAAATAACTTTCAAAATATCTCCTGGGTGTAAAACTTCCATTCTGGATTCTTTTTCATTCCTCTTCATACGAATGCCAAAAAGTCTGTATACCTCCCAGGAAGACATTTTTATTCATCAACAATAGGAAAGATAATATTCTGGAGAAATCTAGTCTCCATGATGTGTTCGGGGGTTAAGGAGTTGGAAGGAAACGTGTAGAGTTTGGGGGCAATTAAAAAGAGGAGTATTAATGTCAGACATGATTTTCTATGATATCTTCCAGGGACACTTTCAACTACAGTATTAGGTGAAAAACATGCTTTTGTCCCAGATGCATATTTTTTTTTTTACAATTGAATGAGACTCACAGCCCAACCCTAACTAAACTCTCACACGGCAATGCAGCAGTGCCAGTGAGGGCTATGCTGCATCCGAGGGGAAAGTTTCACATGCTGGAGGTCTCCTCAGGGTAAGGGGACCTTTGTCCCCATGCTTTGGAGTAAGCCCCAGCATGTGCAACGGGTCAACTCAGGCCTGCACCAGCTCAATTGCTGACACAAGTCCAGGTTGAACCATGCTGGCAGATTGAGAATTGGGAAGCGGGTTTGGATGTGGTGCATGCTGGCACCACCAAACCCGCCCTCCTCCCGGGACAAATCAGCCCACTCCTGCCCTCGTCACCAACACCACCCCTGCCCTGGACTTACCTGGTCCAGCAGACATCCTGACAGCTGCTGCCGCGTGCAGGAAGGATTTGGCTTTCCAGCTGGCGCGTCGATTGATAATGCTGTCGCAAAGCACTTTCCAGTGATTTTGTGACAGTGCGCACCAGCAGAACACACATCTGCTAGACTGGATCGGGCCATTACAGGTTGTATTGCATATAAGCTCAAGTTTCTGACCTGCTACAATTGCATTAATCACAATGATGGTGTGAACAGCCCCAACAAAGGAGATACCAGTTCTTACGAACTGATTCCTACAGCAGTTCTTACAACACTTCCCCATAAGTGTTGTCTATGGCTTCTCTTCCCTGATCTGAGAAGAGAAGCTGAAGATGTGGCCACCGGCGGTGGCAGTGCTCATGTCACCCCCTCCCGGTCTGCCAGTGGCCGTGTCTTCAGCTTCTCTTCCCTGCGATTGGGGAAGAGAAACTGAAGACACGGCCGCCCCAGTCCATACCTCCTGCTGCTCTGGAAGTGATGTTACTTCCGGGCCAAAATGAGTCACTTCTGGGTGTCACGAGGCTGGGACACACACCCATCCTTGCCGCCCCAGGCAAGGGTAGCAACTTGGGTAGCAGCTGGAATGGGAGTGCTTCACAAAGCACCAGCAGGTCAAATGCATGATCACAATGACGACAAGGCAGATCGAAGGGGAATGAACAAAAGACATGTGGGATCCTATGATCCAGGCCTTTATACCTTAAATTCCCATAGAATGATGTGGGATCTTTCATGGGGTGAACTCATCAGGAACCATCTTTTTTGATCCAATGAGCCTTGATGGCTTATCCCCAGACCTAAATGGGTCCAGCAGACATCCAGCAGAACATTCCATTGTTCCCACACACCTGGCTGATGGTCTAGTAGCTAGCTAAGGAGGCCATGTGTTCCATAAGCATAGATTCCTTGATTGAATTTAGCCATGGAGTTGGTGAGGGCAGCTAGGATTGTGGACCCTGCTTTTGGGTCACTAGAATGTGGCTTTTGGGTCACTAGAATGTGGCTTTTGTTCACAAATTCAAATGTGCTGTGCAAGCAAGGTCTGGCCACTCAGGGAAATTTTCCACCAAACCAAAGAAATGCAAGGCTTTTCCCAAGCCAGCCTGCTAGAGTGAAGGAGGCAACAACACACAGACTTGATGGCTCCACTTGGGGTGAGACAGGCAAGCAGAAACCAGTGGAGGAATAGCTAGTGGTTTCAGCATCCAGAAGGGATCACACACATTGAGTCTAATTGGCAGCTCTGTTACTGAATGATGGAGGATGCCCTATCCAAGTCATGGCCTAGGGAGGAGGGGTTGATGGGACATGTGTGACATGCCACAGTGGTTTAAAAGTCCTGTTGTAAGAGCCTAACAGTGCAATCTTAACCACCTTTCCGGTGCCGGTGCAGCCACAATACAGCCTCAAAGTTGAACAAATGTTCTCTCACCTTGAAGAGGCCTCCATGACTTCCCCTGCACTGCAAAATGCAGTGTGCACCCTGCTGGCTTGGCTACACCAGCGCTGGAAAGTTGGTTAGGATTGTGCTGTAAGAGGCAGAACTAGGAGGCTGACCGATCCACCATCCAGTCAGTCAAAGGGAGCCCCAAGAGGCTACAGTAGGCAGAGAAGGAGGAACCAGGTGGGGTTTCTTACACTGTTCCCTTTCCCACACACATCAAGATGGAGAAGACTGCGGGGCAGCCCAATCTTCTCATCCATTACAGGCACAAGGCTCACCTCATGCCTCCACAACTCACTCACTCAGTCTGGGCCCTGGGATTGGAAAATGCTACAAGCCACTTTGCTGCGGTGACTGGGAGAAGCTGATTTATTCCGTCCCCTCCACCTTCTGGGGCGACGACTGGAGCGGGGGGCTGGAAACGTAGCCAAGACATTGCCCACGCCCAAGCCAGGCAGCAATCATTGGACACACATGTTCTTCTGCCCTCACTTAGAAACAAAACAAAATTAATATGAGTTAGGTGGCCAAACCCTGGCCAAATTCCACTAAGGTGTTGCATTTTGCAGTGAAATCCTAACTTCTGAAAACGTGCCTGACAACGCTTCTGAAGTCAGCAGTAAGGCAATGGAATTCATGCTGACTCTTTCCATCCCCTCTCTCCCCATTGTGCTTTTACTAGTCAAAGGAAAGGACAAGATGTCAGCCTCGTCTTTCAGTCTAAACTGAAATCCTTTTACTCTGGTGGATTTGTCAG
Organism: Plestiodon gilberti rubricaudatus; assembly: GCA_026170595.1. NCBI lineage: Eukaryota > Metazoa > Chordata > Lepidosauria > Squamata > Scincidae > Plestiodon > Plestiodon gilberti. The sequence continues at coordinate 48,138,893 of JANXHW010000004.1, read as the reverse complement.
ACTCTTAGCCTAACTTTAATGCTTCATTTTGGGGCTGAGCAGTTACATGAGTGCACCTGATCAAACACAGCTTCATCATCAGGAGCTTCTGCTTCTGTTTGAAAGGGGAAAAAAGATATCTGAGCATAATAAAAGAGTCTGCTATGACACAGAGAGTTTGACAATAGTTAGGTCAAATGCAACGGACAAAGAGTGAGATCAAAGACATTCCTTTTTTCCCCAGAGATTCTGTCAGAGTGCTGGTGAGAGAGAGAGAGAGAGAGAGAGAGAGAGAGAGAGAGAGAGAGAGAGAGAGAGAGAGAGAGAGAGAGAGAGAGATCACATATATTTTGCACATGCAGAGGAGAATACCAACATGTCTGAAAATGAATGGCTATTGGATTGGTTAATGCAATTATGTTTTTCATCCATGCAAACACATTAGAAAGCACCAGCAAATCAAGACCAGCTCACACATTATAAAGCGTGACAGTGTCATATAAGTGTCCATTGTCTTTGTGCACACATTTGGAAAAGACAGACAATTGTGCAACTCTCCCACGTAAGAATGTAACACTAATGCAAGAAAGAAAAAGTACTGTGAAGTATCTATGTCAATGTGAGCATATAGTGCTCTTTTTACAAGCAAAGGTCATACTCATCCTCTTGACTATCTGTTGCATGGGTCTAAAAAACTAAACAAGACAAGCATTATTCTCTTATGGTTTGTGTGTGCGTGCGCGTTTATTTATTTTATTTTATTTATTTTATTTACAATATTTTTACCCTGCCGTTCTCCCCAAAGGGACCCAAGCCGGCTTACAACATGAAAAAAAAAGAATATTTGTTTACAGGCACAAGTTCATGAGCTATCCAAGTTCAAGTGTGAAATAGATCCTCATTACCCACCTACCAAGGTAACATCACCACAAGTATTTGGTTTGATGAGCGAAGGAAAGACAATTTGTGACATATACACTAACTATAGTGTAAGTGTCTAACTATAGGCAAGCGGAGCAAGTGCTCCACAGGTCTAGGGTGTCGTAAACATGCCGTAAGGCATATTTTTGACACCCTGGGAATAAGTGGTGCCAGTGCGGAGACCTGCACCGCTCACTCCGCCTTCGCCCAGAACCTGCGCCGGCTGACCTACGTAGGTAAATCCTAGGCCAGTCGGCGGGAGGACGGGCAGGGGTGGTGAAGGAGGGGGCTATTGTCTGGCCTGGCCTGGGAGGGAGCAGGGATATCAGCGCTGGGTTGTACCATATCCAACACCCCTTTGCAGGCCGGGCTGCCCCTACACATCCTCCCTGGACATGTGCCAGCTAACGAGCTGGTGCGCATCTGAGGAGATCCATTGGGGCCACCAAAGCTTACACAGGAGGAAGTGGACAAATGACCCCTTCCCCTGAGGCAAGCTTGGGCCGCAGAGGTGCATCCTGCATCCTGCTTAGGATGCAGCGGCTGGCCATTTCGGCTGGCCACCATATCTTAGGCAGGACTGCACTATGAATGGGCTAAACACAAGTAAAGCGTTTCCATTGTTTTGTAGGTAAGCTTTCAATATATGTATTGTCTGTCATTGCCATTTTAAGTAGTTTATATATGACTATCAAAGAACTCCACTTTGTTTTCAAGTACATTAAAGTTCTCCTTGACACATAGCTATCGCAAATGCTTGAACACAAGAGCTGATCTTCAGATTTATGAATTTGTTATCATACATCTGCAAGAGGCTTATGAAATGATGGGGGTCATATCTTTAGCTGATGTATATTCACAGTTTCATTGTTCCATTCTGCCATAACAGCTGAAGAGCTGATCAACTGTCTCTTGTTAGAGGGGTAAATTAAGCAGTAAAGCAGAATAATGATAAATAACTCTTTCATAGGTCCAGTATAAGCAATTCAGAAAAAAAAAATATTCCTCAAATGCCAATCAGCATTGTTGAATACTGACATGACCACAGTCTAGAAATTTCTTTGCAAACTCCATTTTGTGTTTACTTGTACTTTTTCAAAAATAGAAAATATAATTGCAAGATGTCTTTTGCTTTTATTTGGTTTCAAAAATTCACATTATCTTAATGATGGAAATCATGGCAATACTACAGTGAGAGCGATACCGTCATCCCAAACTTTTCTGAATTAAACTGGTACTGAATAGTGGTAGGTGTGGTTGAACCAGTATTCTAAATACTAATTTTGCTCCCACTGGATGTTGCACACCTGCACTATCACAGCAGAAGGAACATCAGCCCAGGTGCCTCAGTACGGGGGTGTGGTCCCCCTCCTCCTAGTAATATATAGTGAGGGCAAAGTGATCTCATTAACATCATCACAGAGTCAACTCTGATTGGCTGCCTAGTGCTGTGATGTCATTGCATCCAATCCTATACAGTGCAATCCTATACAGGCTTACTCAGAAGTAAGTCCCATTGTATTTAATGGGATTCACTCTCAGGAACGTGTTGTAGGATTGCTGTCTTAATTCCTGATGAAGTGGGATCAGAGGCGTTGGGTCTACAACGGGCAGGGAGTCTCTTGCCTGCTGCTTTCTCCGCACGGGAATGGCTCTGACAGTGAGGGGGTGGGTCCTCCTCGTTCTGGTTTGTAAACATGGTACTAGGACGGGGCGCAACTTACGGTACCGCCCCTACCGCAGAAACGCCTCTGAGTGGGATTGTATTGTGAAGGAGAAATTAGAACCAATTTCAAGTAAAAAAAAATTGGTTCTGTAAGAGGGAACGACTGTGAACAGCAGAGCTGGCCCATCCATGAGGCCATCTGAAGTGGTTGCCTCAGGCAACAGATTGGTGGGGGCCACCAATTTCTGTTCACCTATTTCCCTCTGCTGCTGCTGCTCTTCCTTCTTCCACTCCCTGGATTGGAAAAGGTAGAGGGAGACAGAGAGGAAGAGGAAATGAAGAGGAGAGTGCTGAGCTAGAACACTGGAGAGTGGGAGGAGCAGAGGCTGGTGCATCATCAGGTAAGGGGGCAGCTTTTGGCATTGTGCCTTAGGTGCCAGGAGGTCTCAGGCTGGCCATGGTGAAAAAATATGTGAAAAAATGTATGAAAAATGTACAAAAAAAGGTTGGAAACTAGCGGTTGGGGGGGAGCCTTTTGCCCCTGAAAAACATGTCACCCACAAATGTTTGTGGATGAAAAATTTGCCGCAGCACTTTATTGAGAAGCATAGCAGAGGAAAGAGTTCCTGGAATGGGTAGCTACTGGGGGTGAGATGGGAATTTCCTGGAGGGTAAATTGAGTCTCCAGGCCTCCCGTTGCCTATCTCTGAACACACATTTGTTTGTCTGTGCATTGCATTAAATGAGAATTCTTATTGGAAGAATACCACAACTTGTGTGCATGCTTTAATAATGATTCCCCCGATAAGAAAACACTTTGACTTCTTGTCTTACAGAACTGCCAAGTATTATTTATTTCACTTGCAACTCAAAATGAAATCCATTATTGGAGAGCTACAAATTTTCAGGCCTGCCTTAATCTCAGTTTATAAAGCATATAAGAACTAAATTAAACTTAGATATTTGTTTTTATAGTTGGCATTCACAGTGTGGAACCTTTTCGATTAACCTTTTGATGACTTTTTCTACCTGTTTGTAAACTTCCCTGTAGTTCATTTTGTCTTATTATAAGAGTCACTTTTTGGCCAGCTATACTGTAACATCATCTTAAATGCTCAGACAATGTGACCTGTCCCCAGACCCTAGTAGATCCTGCTGATTGCCCAAACTTGCAGAATTTGCCATTGATCTCAACAGATATTTATTTGAGATATTTTTCTCCACACAAATTCATTTCAGCTCCAATGTCTACATCAATCAGAAAGGAAAAAAGCCCAGTCTGCCAGCCCAGTCCTAACTAAATCCCCTACCACCAATGCAACTGCTCCAATGAAGTATGTACTGTATCCTGCGGGGGGAAGTCTAGAGACCTCCTCAAGGTAAGGGAATTACTCTGGGGCAAGCCTGCCCCAATGGTTCTCCTATCTGAGCCAGCTATTTTGCTGATACAAGTCCAAGGAAGGTAAGGGAGAGGGAAGCGGCCAGGGAACATGGTTAGGATCTGGCGCACACTGGTGCTGCTGAGATCCACCCCTCCCTCTCCCGTTCCGCCTCCTGCCCCCCCCTGCCCAGAAACTCCCCCATCCCATTCTCCCCACCCCTCACTACTCCTTGCAGCCAGCTTCCCTTCACTGCCAGAGGTAGCAGGCAGTGGCAGCACGCCTCCAACACTGCACAACATTTGTGGTGTCGCTATATAGCCATTTGTGACAGTGGAATGCTAGCTGCCAGGGGTGCGTATGGGGTCGGATGGGGGGTGGGTTGTGATTTCACCAGCATCTGCCATATTCCGAACCCTGTTCCAGTCAAGACATGCCCCTAGCAGACTCCTCAAAGCGACCCCAGCAAAATTGAGTCCCATGAGGGACCATGTGGCAGCTGGGAAGGTAAGTAAAGGTTTTCATTCTTACCCCTCCTGACCGTCCGGTCAGGTCCCCGATTGGCACACTGGATGCAGCGGATGCTGTGCTGGCGGTCCTGCATCCACCACACTGCCCCAGGATAGGATTGGGCCGCTAATCATAGTTTACCTTAAGATAAAGACTTGGAAAAGAATGAATCCATGTTAGATTTTTATTTAAACCCCTGTTAAGGAAGAATGAGATGTAAGGCGTAGATATGAAGTGTGTTTGGCACTCTTTCAAACCTCTTTCTCCATTTCTTTTGTAAGAGTTCTAATTGAATTGGATAATAGCCTTGCAGGAAACCGATATCATTTGGAAGAATATAATAAAAATCTATCCTTAGGAACCTGCAGCACCTTGAGACTATTACAAATATATGCATGAGCTAACACAATGTGTCTTTTGAAACGGTTGCTTTTTTAAATGGCTAAGTTATGTCAACACAAGGTGAATCTCTGTGGACGCATAGAACAAAGGAATATCTAATCCAGTGGGCAGCATTTATAAAACCTTCCCTATTCTCAGATCACAATATGCTACACTCAAGCCTTCAAATGATTTTTGCTTCAGCATCAAGCCCTATTTAGGCAACTATTTCTATTGTTTCCAAACTTTCTCTAGTCACCGCAACATGTCTAGGTTCTTTTTTTCCATTTCCATGCACTCAAAGAGTTGACTCTTAAGTAGTTAAAAGAGGTAACCAGGAAGAGGAAGATTGCTGCAACATCAGTAATGAGAAAAGAACTCAGAGAATCAGGAATTCAATGAGCAGAGGTGAACGGTCTTTGAAGCTTGCAATATTGGACACCACTTGCAGGTGTCAATGTCTAAGCTAGTGGTTCTCAAACATTTTAGCACCAGGACCCACTTTTTAAAATGATACTCTATCGGGACCCACCTAGCTTTACAAGACTTTTAAAAAAGTGATCTAGAAATAAATAAATAAATAAATAAATAAATAAATAAATAAATAATTTGCAAGTAAAGAGCTCAGCTGCTTACAGGGTAATTAGCAGCTACTTTGCAAACTGCAGGAGCTCAGCTCTTTGAAGGGCAATTAGTAACTATCTGATTTTTGAATAGCCTCAGGGCTTGTGGCAATTACTTATCTGATCTTTCCATCACCTGGGACCCACCAGAAATCAGGTTGCAAAACTTACCAAGTGGGTCCCGACCCACAGTTTGAGAAACACTGATCTAAGCTATGCCCAGTGGCGTTTTAAGCCCTCCTGCCGCCTGGGGCTAGGAGGGCGGGGGCTGGCCAAGCGCCCCCGGATGTCACGTGACGTGTGATGTCACGTGACGTCCAAGGACGCTGTCGCTCGAAAGCTGGAGCGCTGCCCGCCCGCAGCCATAACGGGCGGGCAGCGCTCCAGCCTTTGACTCCGAGAGCGTCCTCGTCGTCTAGGCAACGCGCACAGCGCACGCCCGCAGACACAGGGTCTGAGAGCGCGCTGCGCGTTGCCTAGACGACGATGCTGTTGCTCACCTCGGACTCGAGCATTCAGACCCTGTGTCTGCGGGCGCGCGCTGTGCGCATTGCCTAGACGACGAGGATGCTCTCCTTGAGCGCCCCCCAGTCAGCTAGGCGCCTGGGGCTCTGTATATCAAGGCCCCAAGCGTTTCTACGCTACTGGCTATGCCTATGAACAGGCTTACCAGATCATCGCTGGGACGGGAGCGGTCTACCCTTAAGGGGCGGGGGTGTGGGGGGCCAGAACGCGACGCGTTCTCGGCCCCCCCACGCCCCTGCCCCTTAAGGGTAGACTGCTCCCGTCCCGGCGACGATCTGGTAAGACTGCCTATGAATCAACACTGAAAAGGACAGGTGGGGAGGGATTTAGCTAGGTTTACCAGATTTCTAACCGGGACAGAGTGCTAGACCTTTAGGAGAAGGAATGTGGGCAGGTGTAGCTTGTTAAGTCCTAGAGCACAATCCTAGGCATGTATACTCAGAAGGAAGCCCCACTGAACACAATGGGGCTTGCTTCTGAGTAGACATGCCTAGGATTGTGCTCTAGGACTTAACAAGCTACACCTGCCCACATTCCTTCTCCTAAAGGTCTAGCACTCTGTCCCGGTTAGAGATCTGGTAAGCCTAGATTTAGCTGTCAGCCTAAGAAGGGGAAACTTATGAAGCACCAAGTAAGCAGGGAGAAGTGAATTGGAGGTTGCCCTCCTTCCATCATCCAGAGGGTGGCATGTAGGCTCCCTGCTCCACACTGCTCCTGTTGGATATGAACAGAAGTAGTGCAGGTTGGAAACCCAGACTGCACTGCAACTGTTCCTATCAAACAGAAGCAGCGTGGAGCAAGGAAGGCTACATGCTGGGCTCAGGGCCAGCTTTAAGCCAATTGGACCAATTATTCCCAGTTGGGCCCCACACCTAAAGGGCCCCGCACTAAGGTGGTTTTGTAACTATTTACTTTTCCAAAGATATAATCTACATATTTTGTTTGTTTACTTGTAGGCTTACATGCAGCCAGCGGGTGGCGCAGTGGGTTAAACCGCTGAACCATGAGCTGTCGATTGAAAGGTTGGCAGTTCGAATCTGCGACGGGGTGAGCGCTCATTGCTTGGCCAGCTCCTGCCAACATAGCAGTTCCAAAGCATGTTAATGTGAGTAGATAAATAGGTACCGCTTGTGGGAAGGTAAACAGCGCTCCATGTTCCAGCCGCATGCTACGCGCTGCGGCAAGGAGAGTCATGCCGGCCACATGACCACGGAGGCGTCTTCAGACAATGCTGGCTCTTTGGCTTTGAAATGGGGATGAGCACCACACCCTAGAGTCGGACACGACTGGACTTAATTGTCAGGGGTCACCTTTACCTTTTTTTTTAGGCTTACATGCATGTAATTTTATATTAAAATGTGTTTAGATCCATTTGGTCTATGAACTCACATGAACCTTTGAAGCACACATTTTGATTGCTTTCCATTCTACCATAGAGATTTAAAGTCTATAATAAATGGTATTTATATCTCTAAGATTCCACAAACCTTGGCTGTGAACCTGGGCCCCTGCAAAAACTGCTTCCAATTGGCCCCCGCAGCTCCTAAGGCCGGCTCTGGCTGGACTCCTAATAAGTAAAGGGAAGGGGGGAAGGGGGCATACCCACTCTTTGGCTCATTCGCCCATGTGCCTGCCCTCCCCCCACATCCATGGGTGGTTGTGCAAAGGTGGCATTTGTGGGGATTGAGGCAACACAGGGGAAGCCTTGGGCTGGCTCTGCACTTCTGGAATGTCAAAAATCTATTTCTGTTGCTAGAGAGAACATGGAGAAGAAGAAAAAAGAGTTGAAAAACGGAGAAGGAAAGAAAGGGATTAAAAAAGAACAGCTGTAGCTAGAATGTACCTTTTCCCAGTGTACTTTGATTAACGCAGTCGCCTGAAGTGCAGCAAAGGGTGATGAAATGCTTTGAATGGTGCCTCCTGGGCCCTCAATCTGCCTTTGAATGAGGACAAAACCCAAATCTTTTGCTAGGGTTTTTATACACATGGGTGTCCCCGTCCAAATTTAAAGTGGAGACTTTTCCCCTTTTTCTTTCACAGGCTTCTAGTCAAGCTAGGCCTCACTCCATTTTTTTGACTTATGGGTGAACCCTTTCCATTTGGAATTACAAGTTTGCTGAAAGTGCATTCTTGACTCCCCCTTTCCTGTTGGTGAAAAGGACAAAGGAGATGGATGCAGGAAGAGTGTGTACCCAGATAACAGGCCCCTATGTGAAAACATCCATAACTCATGTCATAAGGGGGCACGCTTTGGCTTTGCCTGAGAAATCCGGTTACAGGAACATCACACACAGACCCTCGTCCTGTTTGTTAGGGTTAGCTAAAGACAAAGGACGCACTCCAAGGGGAGGAGGGATTTTTGCTTGGGTTTTGTCTCTAATGGCACGTAGGCAAGCTTGTGATATAATTCCTGCTGAAATTTGACTTGTATCCTGTCTTTTTGCATATGCATTGAATGAAGGTATAAGAAAGCTTGTAACATTTTGTACGTTGTTCCAGCTCTGATCCGATTTGTATTGCTGGGACCCATGGCCATGCTAATATTTCAAAATGGAATAAAAGATTCTATGCAGTTCTCTCTTCTCTCTTAAGACTATGTTTTGTAATTCCTTTCGGGGCCTCTGAGCTAACTCACAGCCATCCAAAGCTGTTTTTCAGCAACATGGGGACAGGGCTTAGTGACTGGTCTATACTTTTTTGTCTACTCACTTTAAATGAATTAACGTTAGATTATTTCCTAATTCTGGGGTTCTCTCTCTTTTCCCAATTGCCTGCAGCTTTCCTAACATCTAACTTGTAAAGATGCTGGGGGGGGGGGATTTAGATTGAGGTTGGCAAGGGGGTCTGGGCTTGCCAAAGGGGTTAATGCTTGCAAACATCTTGGAACTCGAGACAGAGGCCGAAGTCAAAATGTATGCTGGGGAAGAACATCTTGAGATCAGGGTCCATTGTTGTTTTATTACCTGAATTTGCCTTGCCAGCCAATGTTGTAATGTTAAGAAATGCATGTCCAGGTCTGAAGCCATGCACACACAAGCTACAGTCCCTTTTGGAATTTCTATTCCTCCTTGAGGTGTGTGGCTCAAGAAGAGAAGGGAGTGAAACAGTCACAAGAAAAGAGATACAATATCTTTTTAAAACCCAGTTTGGTCTCCAGGCCTGCCTGGCCTTACCCCTGGGCAAAAGACACATCTCCAGTGCGCCCCCACATATATAGGGATGATAGTCACACTATGAAACAGACATTGGTCTGATGTTCAAGTAAAGCAAGAAGACAATGCAAGTATACCCTGTGATGTAACATATTTAGGATTGTGTTTCTGAAATCAGCATTGTCTTAATCGGTTTCTCAGCATGACTCATTCAAACAATCAAAAGCTCCAAATCTGTTGCAAATGTGAATTAAAAAGAAAAAACAACAACAATCAAATGGGATGTAACACACTATTCACTTATTTTTCAAGACTCAACCTGAACACATCTTAACCTGTTTTAAAGCTCATTTTCTCATTGCAGTTTTAGGACATTCTGACAGCATGATATTGTACAGATGCTCAAAAGGAAATGTGAGCAGCTGGGGATGAATATATTATTTTCCCAGTAATGTACACTGAAGTCTAAGGAGAAGCATCATGCTATTTTGAATGCCTCTAAAGAAGCATCAAATGATGTAGAAGCCAAGGCAAGGCTTTGATGAAGTTTTCTAAGCTTAGGCCTGCAATGTCTTTCTTATACATAGCAAGCTAGTGTAGTGGTTATGAACCAGGCCTATGAATCAGGAAGTCTCCACTTTGAATCTCACCTATGCTGAGGAAGCTGCTCCCCCTTAGCCTCAGCTTCCCCCCCCCTCTGCAATTTGAGGATAATGATGCTTATGTACCTTACAGGTTTATTGCAAGGATTACAAGAAAATGATACATTTGGAATACTTTGAACACTTGGAAGAGCAAGAGCAATTCTAAGAATCATTTAGTGGAGGAATTTAATTTAGATTTAATTCCTTTGCGCGTATGGAGCTTCTCCCTACACTAAAATATGAGAGTCTGCATACACAAGAGTATGGCATATATATCGGAGCATGTAAGGGGCTATGGATGAGGATTGAATATGGTCAGAAATTTTCCTAGGAATGCAGGCATCTATTCAGATATTTGTTCATGGAGGGCTATATTTGATGTGTGGTCTTCATGTTTGATCAGCCACCAGAATGAATGGTTTACTAAATATAGTACACCTTCCTTTTCCAGCATTGGACAGAAAGCAGCTACATTTCTCACCTTTGGCAAGCAAATGTTTCAAAAGAATAATGAAAAACAGTAAATCCAATGTTTGAACTATCCTGCAGTTTAATAATAAAACCAAATATTTTCAAACAATGTTCTTGTGTGGCAATTTTAAGGTAGTAGCAGTAAAGACTGCTGGCCAATGATTGACACTCCATAATTATATTTAAACTGTCACTGAGTTTATCAGTATGAGACTAACGTCAAGTCTGTTTTCATAATGACACATTACTTTCCTACGCAAGATGAGAGGGAAAAAAAAGACATGATCCAAAATCCAATGAACTCTTGAGTTATTGGATAGATCCAGGAGAGATGGAATGAATGTTAGTTAAGGTCAATTTTCTAACCTAAACAGAAGGCTCCAGTTACTCTGATGTGGTTGGAAGAAAGAAAAGCAAATCATCAGTCTAGCAACGATAGCATAAACTCCACAATCATGAATGCTGGCAACTCTGTTCTGCTCTGATGAACAGTTGTCCTGGAACTGCAGAACAGAAGGAAAGTAGCCTGGCTTCCGCCATTGACCAAAGGACTAAAGGTTGTGACACACCAACTGCGTTGCAGTGTGTTGCATAGAGCAGTGTCCACACGCGGCACAAACATCTCGCCATATCTTGTCTTTTTACAGATCACAACGCAACAACAGGAGTGCTGCGTTGTGGTGCGAGCAAAGTTGGAAAAATTTAATTTCGGCCAATGAGAGGCCGCGTTCAGTGCTGTGGGGGTGGGACGCGGAGCAACACATTGACCAATCAGAATCGAGTCTGAAAAGACTTGATTCTGATTGGCTAACAGAGAGCAGGGGTGTGGCAAGATGTCTTACCCTTCTCTGTGCAGCTTCCTTCAGTGTAGACAGGGTGTGTCACAGTGCGGTGCGGCACGACGGCTACTCTCGCGTCACACTGTGGTGCACAGCTGGATGTGAGGGGGAGGGGTTGCATTACTACATATGGTCAGTACTTTGGGGACCATCACTAGACTCCAAAAGAGTTAAGGTGGTGGTGGTGGGGAGGTTAGTGGAATAAGCAGAGGATCTCCTACACTGATGCAGCTGTCCCTGCTCAACCTAAAAAATCACAGTGTGCCAATGCAGTTCCAAGCTATTGTAATGGGTATCCACAGGGGGAGCAAGAGGTGGTGCTTACTTCCTAGAATCCTAAATGTAAGGGTCAGGGGTAGCCAAGGTAAGCCAGACAACAATGTTAGAAAGAATAAGATTTATTCATATACAGAAGCAAGAACAAACTTATACAGTACAGGTTGAGTATCCCTTATCCGGACTGTTTGGGACGGGAAGTTGTCTGGATTTCGGATTTATCGGGATTTCAGAATATTTGCATATTCTGCATGCAAATACATAAAATGTGTAATTGACTCTAATGGGAGTTTATTTCCAGGGCAAATAGTACAAGTCGCACCCCAAACCAGATTGCTCCCCTCCACACACACATTTGCTATTTACCAGGAAAAAAAGCAAGCACGCCAGAACAAATACCATGATTAATGTCATATCCAGGTTAGACCCTTAGTTCTTGCACACGTGTGTTTGCGCTCCATTCGTTGTTTGTTTAGAGGACATCTCTAACTCTTAAATATACGAGCATTCAAAAATGACATCTGGAGTTGGATCTCAAGCAAAAATGACCCTTTGTAAACAGGTCAGTTAATGAAGCCTCTGATTTATTTACACATTGAAAGACGGGATCTGATGTTCAAGCAAGCTGAAAGAGTCAATAAATCCTTGGCAAGAATAAGACCTCTTGGCTCATGTCTCCCACCTCCCCCATGAGACGGTCCAGTTTATACGTGTAGCAGAAATAAGTGGTAAAGCTTTCCTTGAACTGGACTGCTTGCTGAATCACCTCCATAGATGACATGAGACAAGATCAGCTTTGGCATGAGATGGGTCACGCTGATGCATAACAACATTCAATTCAACACATCCTGCAGCAGTTCCTATCCAGAGAGAATGCCTCTCCCTTTAGTGTGGGCACCTACCTTGGAGGAGACAGGTGCAACTGTCACTTCCCTCTTGGGCATTACCCGCCTGGCTCCAGTCCAAGGTCACCTCTTGCTGAACCCCTGGAAAGAGGGTCAAGGCAGCCAAGTTGCTCTGCCCACCCCAAGCCTGAACGCCTTTGAGATGGACTTTGCAATTCACGCCCAAGGGGAGGTCACCAGCCCATATCCCTGACTCAGGTAGCTTCTTGAGATTGGTCTTTATTCCCTTTCTGACTCTTGCTTACCAGGGTGCACACTGAATCCCTAATCCTATTCCCTGTCCTGTACTACACCTGCCAGTAGTGGCCTCCCTGGCTAAGACACCACACCCTAAAGACAGTCTGAGGTAGGCAAAAAAAAAAACCTTCCTGCCAACAGCCAATCAAGTGCAGAGCAAAAAAATCTTACTTGATTCCTGAAGGGTGGCCTGCTAGACTCAGAATATCAGAAGGGTGGGTGGCCTGGGCTTGGCTGGGCTGTGAAACCTGGGATAAGAACATAAGAAGAGCCCTGCTGGATCAGGCCCAAAGGCCCGTCTAGTCCAGCTTCCTGTATCTCACAGTGGCCCCACCAGATGCCTCAGAGAGCACACAAGACAAAAAGATACCTGTATCCTGTTGCCACTCCCTTGCATCTGGCATTAAGAGATAGCGTATTACTAAAACCAGGAGGTTGCTTATCCCCATCATGGTTTGTAACGTGTGATGGATCTTTCCTCCATAAATCTGTCCAATCCCCTTTTAAAGGCATCTAGACCAGGTGCCATCATCACATCCTGTGGCAAGGAGTTCCACAGATTAATTACACTCTGGGTGAAGACATGTTTTCTTTTGTCTGTTCTAATTCTCCCATCACTCAATTTTAGTGGATACCCCCTAGTTCTAGTGTTGTGCGAGAGGGACAAGAAAGGGATGCCAAACCCTTGATTCTGCTGCCTACACAAACTCGCCTCATTGCCTGGTCTGGCATTGTAAGAGCCACCCTGAATGCATAAGGAGGCTTGCCTGAGCCAATTTGGGCAGCAACATTTACCTGATGCTCTTTTGGGTGCTGGAGTTTTTTCCTATGACAAACAAATGTCATGCAGTTGTTGAGGCTGCTAGGCAGGTACTCAGTGTGGTTAGCTGATTGTTTTGTTGGTTTTGCTTTGTTTTCTCTTTTCAGTCATGCTTGTGGTTTTATGAAATTCATATGTATTGTTTTTAAACTGGTGCTTAATCCTTAAACTGGCTGAAAGTGTTGCTTTAAAAAAAAAATCTGATTCTGGCAGTCTACGCCATAAATGGGAATCAGCAGAAGATCTGCTCCAGCCATGAAGAATGCATAACTGAGCTTCTGATTTGAAAGCTGGGGGGGGGGGGAGTGCTTTATTTACTGAGGGACTCTACCTGGGGGCTTTTTGTGCCTCCACTTTAGCATTACAATGGTAAATTGATAGTGTTGAAAGTTGCCCTAAAGGGTCCCAGAAGCAGCAGTGCCCTAAGGGGAAAGCGATTCATTCCATTTTGTGGAATGAAAGCCAAGGATTTACGCAAGCTGTGTACAAATGTTATTTTTTTTCTCTTAAAATGAACCACTCTAGGGTATAACTCCACATAAATAGTAGAGGGGAAAGAGGATGGGCAGGCGGGAAGTTATTTCTGCCATGAGAATGGGCAAGATCAGGTATGTTTTATGAGCATAAAAGGGACTGTTTCAAAAACAGCTGTCAATCTGACGCTATTGAAAGGATAGGATGAACATTTTGAAACATAAGACCTTTTCAAAGCTTATCCTCAAAAGTGGGCTAGGGGGGATCAGTGAGGGAACACTTTGCACATGGACTCCTCAGTGCAGCCTGAGAATAGTTGTGGTCAGGTCATATTCTGGCGTTTTCTCATTTTCAACAGCATGAATAGGTCTCTCGCTCATGAAAACGTGGGGCATTTCTTGAGCTATTAGAACTGCCTGGCTGAAGTTTTAAAAAGTTATTGAATTGGAAACAGGGCGATCACTGAGCGGAATATATGGTCTCGACCAATTAAAAAGACAACTGCTGACATGAAATACATGTTTTGAGAACCACATGCTCCCAAGCCTGGGGAAGAAAAATCAATAATGTAGCAAAACGGGATTAAGTAAAATCACAAGTGTCAAACTTTGATTAATTGGAGGCATAGTACTGGCACACAAAATTCTGATCATTCCTGATGTCCCTGATGGATAGACAGATAAAGAGCTGCAATACTATACAATTTTATCTTTGAACAGAGGAACACGTCTAAATAAAGCAGGCTCTTCAACTTTTTTGTGTTACTGCTGTGCCTGTCATTCACTTGTCTTTGAAACAATAAAGGAGTTTGATGGTGGACAGAAGTATATTCATTAATATACCTGTCTCTATGTTACCTTGGGATAAAGAGTGTTAAAAAGAGTGAACTACTGATTTTTCTATTTAGTCTTTGATTTTTAGGCTTTTTTCTCAAGTGACAACCCCAAACCTGTCTAGCAGTGTCAACCCCAACCCTGTCTAGCAGGACACAGCGGCACACATAAGGCACCTGCTGTATCCTGAGCAGGATTGAGCCTGGCCTGATGCAGCTGGCGGCCTCCACAGGGTAAAGGAACGTTTGTCCCTTTAACCCAAGTAAACGCACCATCCGTCACAATGGGTCTCCTCGAATGCCTCCTCGTATATTCGAGAGGCACATCTGAGGTCCAACAGGCCCGAGAAGGGGGATAGCCAGGTCTCCTTGTCTCCTCCTCATCTCCTCCCACATCGTCCTTGTCTTGTTGTCTCCTCGTTGTGAGCCTCGCGCCTTGTGCATGCGCACAACACAGCCTGGAAGCCCTTTGTTTAGAAGAGCTTCCAGGCCGCTTGTGCACATGTGTGCGGCTCGCAAAAATGGCAATCCGCACGCATGCGCACAAGTGGCCTGGAAGCCCTTCTGAATGAAGGGCTTCCAGGCTGCGCTGTGCATGTGCATGAGGCTCGAGGCTTGCAACAAGGAGACAACAAGACAAGGACGACGTGGGAGGAGACGAGGAGGAGACAATCAGGAGACAAGGAGGTGCGCGAGGCTCACAAGCAGCAGCGGCGGTGGCGACAGCGACGATGACGACGACCACTACCACAGTCACAGTAAAGGGGCAAAAAAATCGCAATGATTGCAGTGCAGATCCACCACCCCCTCCCAAAAATTAAAAAATGGCGCAAAAAAAAATCAGTGTGTGTGTGTCCCGGATTGGGTCATGAAAAATATGATAAGCCTACTTATAGCACTGCAGCAGCAGATCAAGATCTGGTCTCAAAATGTTGATATCTTTTAAAATAAATTTCCAGATTTGGAGCAATGCCAGTTTTTGAGGGAAAAATGTAGCAGCTGAAAGACAGTGGGTGACAGAGGGACACAGCTGGCAGTCATTGAAACTTCTCTTGCATTTGGGAGTGACCTACACAGACCTCAGGGCTAAGAAAGGATCTTTGGTCTAAATCCTGGACATAGCTATGTATGTGTGAATTTGAGTAAATCAAAGGGGCTTCTGGCCACAGAACTCAAGACTGCCTCCATCTCTCAGTGCACTGAACCATTATTACCTCCAAGAATACCCCTTAGGACAATGAGTTCAAATTGTCTTGTTGAATTTTTCTGTGCTGGTTGGAGTATCAAGGAAATTATCATTTCAAGCAAATTATAATTGCAGTACATTACTAAAGCAAGTAATTGAGCAAATGAGCTAGCACAAAAACAAAGATCCAATAAACTGGTGAAGTGCTAATTATAATTCATGTGTTGCTTTAGCTTTTTCTTATTTAAAATGGGAAGTACAGGAAGTGGAATGCAACAGCCATTTCTACAAAGACAAGTTTGAGCATACAGGAGCCCTAGAGAGCAAACCACATTGCTGCAAGAGCTAGAAGTAATACATCCCTAATATAATGAGGGGTGAAAAGCTCATTTTAGCAGCCAAAAGTGTTGAACGCCCTTTTTCACAATTGGCACCAGGCTTTTAAAAATGTACTGTATTGTTTTCAGTATTTTATTTTTAACATTATTATGCTGATGTTCAGCCTGTAAAGCTGTTTCCTCTACAGAACAGCTGGGGGAACGAGAAGGGTAAGAAGTTCATACTCAGGCCTATTTAAGGTGACATAATACGTTATAACAAATAACAAGGGGATGGAATTAAAAATGGCAGCCCTGTGATGTTTTTACACCTCTAAAATATCTACGGTAGTTCATACGGTAGTAACATAAGAAAAGCCCTGATGGATCAGGTCAAGGGCCCATCTAGTTCCACTTTCTCTATCTCATAGTGGCCCACTAGATGTGTGTGTGTGCTTAACTCATTGACTGTGCTGGAAAGGAAAGGAGCGGGGCGCAGAAAATGTGTGGGGGATGTGTGCACAAGGCTTGCGATGTGTGTTTCTTTGCCCGGGGCGACTGTTTGCCCCTACTGACAACTCATGACGTGAGTTCTGCCATTTTAGAAGCAGCTCCATATTCTTTGTAATATTCAGTTTCACCCCCCCAGTCTGAGTTTTGCGCTTCTAATCAGAAACTAGAGATAATTCATTGGAGGTAAATAGAACTTTTTCAGGAAGTTTCTCCTGACTTTATAGCATAACATTAAATATACACATAGGGCAAAACCTTAAAGTAAATGAATGCCAGGAAAAGTAGTGCATGCACAAGTTCTTAAAGCAACCTTTTCAGTTGGATATTTAAATTCATCAATATTGTAACCTTGTCAGGCATTTTTCCTATAATGTACTGATAAATGCGTGCATCATGCAATCCATATACTTTTAAGGTAGCTATTCAAAACCAAATTTTCCTTGGTGTTTCTCAGCACTGGAGGACTGGAAATGTATAAAGATGAAAAAGAGCTTTGGTCCCAAAATTACCTAGGCTTCAGGTGATATGTGCAATATTAATAGCATAGCTTTTGTCGTAATATTTTATACTGAATAGCGTAATAAAAAGTAGCTAGCATCATCAAGTCTGAGAGTTATTGTGAGCATGAAGTGAGTTTTGAAACCTCAAGATAGAGGGTAACCACAATTCCATTAAAGTGGGGAATTGAGTCAAAGATGTTCCCATTACAACTGCACTGATACAACAAAATGAAATATGGTCCTATTTCCACACATCACTCCCATGATGAATGACAATATAAACTAACATTCACCCAGGAAAAAAAAAAAAGGAAATTTAGGGTTTTGCTACACGGGGTTTTGCAAGCAAATATTGCATGCATCTCTGACATAAGGATTTAAAATAAACAGAAGTGTTTGCTGGAGATTCTAAATGCATTTAAATTCAAACTGGCAGTAGGCTTAAAGTCTGCTTACAGGACAGTAACTTCTACTGAAAGCAATGGGTTCCACTTCTAAGTAAACATATTTCGAATCCAACTGTACCGGAACTTAAATGAATAGTGATGAAAATTCAGGTACCTTTGAATTGTATAACAGAGCTGAGCATAAGCTGTATCTGTAGGTTTGCTGACTGTCGTTAATCCTCTTCTTTTCTAGGTATCGGTAGTTAAAAGTGCAAGTTCATTTAAATCAGAAGCGTTGTTGGGGTAGGGGCGGGGGGGCCGCGGGCCCCAAGGGGGCAGGCATACATGACGGCGGAGGGGCATACTTGCC
The DNA here is from genome assembly GCA_026170595.1 of Plestiodon gilberti rubricaudatus. Classification (NCBI taxonomy): domain Eukaryota; kingdom Metazoa; phylum Chordata; class Lepidosauria; order Squamata; family Scincidae; genus Plestiodon; species Plestiodon gilberti. Next base: position 48,120,987 of record JANXHW010000004.1, on the reverse strand, counting down.
TCCAGGACATGTCTCCTCCGCTGCTCGTCGTGCTGTTTGGCCCACCCGCCTGCCCTGGAGCTCGTTCGGCTCCAAAATAGGTAGTAAAACGGCAGGGGGGTGATTGGAGCTGCGCTGTGTGCGCGCATCAAGCTGACGTCACGCCCGGGTCACGTGGGGGCGTGGAGTCAGTGCCCCCCCCAAGGATCGCCACTGATTTAAATAACTATTCAGCAATTAAAAATGTTGTAAATAAAATAAAATACATAGGGTCCCCCCTATGGGGGAGAAAAGCGAGATAAAATTCCAACAAATAAAATATGACGAGGGGATACTTTCCATACTTTTCATTTGAATTTTTACCTGGATATTTACTCTCTAGTGTGTCTTTAGTTTTATATCCCGAGGATAAGCAGCAGTGCCCCATCCATAATGCCAACTTGGACAGATTGTCAAGGAGTGCCCACCTATCTCCACCAATTTGCCTCCATTGCTCCTCTGCCCAACTCTCTAGATTGAAAAAGGAAATGGAGGATGAAGCGGCTAGCCCACAACTCTCCTCTCCTCCATACTTCCTCTTCCACTCCACCCCCTCTTCCTTTTCCAGTCCAGGACATGGGAGGAGCAGAGGAGGAGCATCACCAGGTAAGGGGTCAGCATTTAGTATGCCATTTAGTATTCAGGTGCTGGCAGGTCTTGAGCCAGCTCTGGGAATAAGACCATGTCAAGCCTACCATTTGAACTTGAAGTCTACTGTTTTTCCACAAAGTCATGGGCCTGAGCTACAGGAATCAGAAAATGCAGTTGGCAAATCAGATTGTTTAAATCTTGATGACCTAGAACTTGATGACCTAGAACTCAAGATTAACTTGACCTAGAACCATTGTCAGATCAATACTGTTAGAAAAAACCATAGAGCATGTTAATGGGAATGAAAGAGAGAGAATTGGTAGGTATGGATGAAGTACGTTTTATTTTGATACATAGCTGGCCCTATTCATACTTCTTTTTTTCCTCAATACCAGAAGCTGAAACAAAAATCTATTTATGTTTCCAAGATCATTCAGTCAACCTGTTGCTGAGCTGAGATTCTGACAGTGCAAGCCTATGTTTTTCCACTCTGAAGTAATTCCCTTTGAGTTCAGTGGTACTTACTCCCATGTAAACGTGTATAGGATTGCAGACTTAGTGCATATGATGCTTTATATATCACATCACTAGAAAAAACCCAGACTTTTTGATTACATATTATGATAATTTTGGTGTGACTTCTCAACCAAAACAGCTTTTATGAAATGAGGGTGAAAAAGAGAAATGCCGGACCTCAGGAGCCAATTGGAGCAAAGAGCACTGCTCACCACCAAATCCATAGTTCAATCCTGTTTTCATTATATCATTTTCAGTTGACCTTCACTTATACAGTTTGTGCCACATGTTGATGCTGCATGGGATCTTAACGCTGGGGGAGTTGCTAAGGTCATTCAGTTCCATCTTCAGCCCTGAGATTAGATACCTCACCCACGATAAATCAGCCACGATAAATGCCCAAAATTCACCCTCAAAAAGAGCTTAGTTTTGCATGGTAGTTTAGTTCTTCAGTCGTTGCTGAGATGCTCTTTTATTTATCCTCTAACTCAGAATCCAAAAATTGGGCAACATTTTTTTTGGTTTTATAACTTTTGCCATGTAGCCAAATCAGACTGGTTGTGTGGCACTATGGAATCATCATGCTGGCTACATGACTACAGATTAGCTAAAGTATGTAGCTGGTGAGAAAATGGTCCCTCTTTGTGTTTTGAATGCTACTAAAGCTGATGCCAGTAAAGAGAAATGGGTTGATGTAAAAAGGTGGTGTCTTTCAATGAATATCATCCCTCCATAATCCCCTTTTCATGCCCAAAATATTTCACCCTGAAAATTCAACACAGTTCTGGGGGGGAGGGGGTGTCTACACACCAAACCTGTGAAGTGGAATAATGGCCCAAAGTCACCCAGTGACAAAGTCACCAATAATGGCCCAAAGCTCTGCAGTTTATATTCATGTTTGGAACCTTGGTCTTCCTAGTCTTACAGCCAATCCTATGATCGGGCTGCACTACCAGAACTAGCATTCCAAAATGCGATGCCGGCATATAGTGCATGACTAGACTGCTGCCAGAAATGGTAAGTGGCGCCAGCTGCATGCTAGCAGCCTGCCTGAATCCCCCAGCACCAGTAGGTCAGTGGTGGGGGAGGGCTGTGGGTGGGGAGGCGGAGGGAGTGGGAGAAATGGGGGCAAAACTGGCCAGGGAGGAAGGAGGAAGTGGATGTGGCTGCAATGGTGCACGTTGGATCATCTCCCCTCCATTTTAAACCTCCCCGCCCCATTTCTCTTCTCAGATGTATGCCACCAAAAGAGACAGCCTATGTCCGAGGAGACCCATAGGTGGCCCCAGGACTTACACAGAAGTAAGTAAGACTAATTTTTACTTATGTCCTATTTGCCCACCAATGGATGCACTGTGTGCCTTTTTGCCGCAGCTGCATCGGCGCTGGTGGCAGGGAATAGGATTGAGACCTCAATCAAACACTTGATCCACTGTGTGCCATACTGAATTTTTATTCTTCAAAAATTGTTGACATCTTTTAACAGCATGCTGCTTTGTTTTTGTTTCTGACAAGGTAAGACCCCTAGTTCCGTAACCTTTCATCATCATTCCTGCTGGACAATGTCTTATCTTTGCATTATCTTTTGAAACCTTTCTAGTTTCTTAATACCTTTCTTGCCACAAGACTTCCAAAACAGAACACAGTACTCTTGTGTGTTGCAGGGAACGGTACATCTGCAATATATTGCTTGTGTTCTGACAGAGCTGACTCCACATTTGAAGGTTGCCATCAACAGTGTGTCCTCTGGTGGGTTCCTTCCTACATTGGAGGCCCTTCAAATCATGGGTCCTGGCAGGCTTACAGGTGGCAATGCTTCAGCACTATAGATAGATCCCAGTGAATGTATCAGGTACTGTAGCTGACAGCAGCAGAGGAGATTTGTTCAGGACCAAGCAGCTGCAAGCAACATTGTAATTCTCCCACAGTGTTCCTGGAATAGCATCACTCCAAAGTGACACTATGTCAGGGGCACTGTGAGAGAATCAAAAAGGAGCTCCAGCCACGATAGCAGTGAGAGGAGCAATGAAAAGGAGAACCAAATTTAAGGAGTGGTACGTCAAATGTCAAAAGAAGTGGGTCATCCTGGGGTGCTGGGGCCCCAACATCTGCCGAAAGGTGCTGCTTGCTGATGCCAGGCCTGTGTTCTGAACCCACTCCCATAATAATAACCAGTTTTTATATTCCGCCTTTTCTTTGGTCATCAGACAGAGTCTCTGCAGCTTGTCAGTTCGGCGTGCCTATAGCTCTCCGACAGATATGAATACTTCCGGCAGTTCCAAACTGCTGTCCTTCAGATCTTCAGGCATATGAGACGGCCGCTCTACCAACTGAGTCAGACCTCCTGCCCATGTAATCACACTCATTTTCATTCAAACTTGTTCTGTCTGTAGAAGAATCCCATATCTCAAAAAGCATGAAGTCCTGCCATTTAAAAAAGTATGTGTGTGGTATGTGTGTGTACGTGCTGCATCCCAAAGTACCTTTCTACCTTCCTTTAAGTGCCTGTAACGGTGAAAGGCAAATGGTAGCTTGTTAGAAGTTACAGGGTATTTACATGTATTTATCTATTTAAGATTATGAAGCTTATTTTTGCTCCACAGGCAAAGAAAGACCAGAATTTAGAAGAGCTTCTGCATCATGGGAGCCCAGATCTGCATGGAAAGCATGCTGACACCATGTTCTCACTTTGCAAAAATAAAACAAAGCCATATTGTTACCCTGTTTTATGTTAAAAATCACACTTGAACTTGAAAAAAAAATGCATTCCTTCTTTTTTTCTGTTTTGAACCAGAAACCAGCAGAATAAAGATAAACTGAGCACTTAAAGTAGCTATTTCCATTTTAACAGTGGATGCCTGAGCCGTGTAGTCTATAATCAATGGATTATTTCATAACTAGTTGCAGTGTGTTTCAGATAAATTAATTATTGTTAATATGATAAAGGAATATTTTCTCTCTAAAGAATAATTGAGATACTACAATATGCATCAAGACAAAATCAGCAGATTTCACTCTAGTGTAAATAATTGTCATAAATTCAGATTTCTTTGCTGTAGACAAAACCCTTATGCGGTTTCCCTCTACATTAGTTTTTCTAACAGCAGTGGGATCCACTTGCCCAAACAATTAACATCAAGTGACATTTTGCTAGGATAAGATTATTTTGATTTAAATGCTGAACAGTTTTGTAGTGACCAGTTTTCATTTGAAGCTTAAAAGAAGAGCCTCTAATGAAATTTCACACCTGAAATTTCATATTATAAAAGCAAAGTTCACAATCCGTGTTCCCGCTAAGATGTGTGGCGGCGCAGCCACGCACCTTCCAACGGAGCTCCACACAGCATAGAGCTCCGCAACCTGGACGTTTGCATCCAGTGCATCATAGATGGGAGCAGAATTATTATTATTTTTTCACTGTGTATGACCCAAACCAAGTAACAAAAACAAAACAAAAATCCATGGACAGCCTAAGTTATTCCTATGGGCCCCTTAGCTGTTGCACTGTTTTATTTTCCTATCACAACTGTTGTCATAAAAGGGAACCGGTCATATCTGTTTTTCTGATCTCGTGGCAATCTGTCACCAAAATCGAGATTACAGACTCAAATATTCCGTGAGTTCTGAGAAAAATATGCAGTGAATGGTACTATGCTGACCTTTTCAGTATTCTGTTTTGACTGACTGTCCATTTCAGTCACAAGTTGCAGAGACTGTAAACAGGGGAGGATGGGGATGGGAAGCGAATCAAATTGCAGAATACTAAAAAAGGTCAAAGCAGTACCATTTATTTTACCTTTCACAGAACAGATGAGGCAGAAAAAGTTATACCTCAGGCTCATGACAAATTATAATGAATACAGTAAATGGTACCAATTGCAAATTCACTTTTCTGTCAAATAGTTGTGGTAAGAAGAGGGTGCTATAATAACTCGTCACAATGCAATCACTTGGAGCCTTTGTTACTTGGCTCTAGTAACATAGAAATCAGAATTATGCTGGATGGTGCCATTCAATACAAAGGCTCTAACATAACATCTATTCTTGAATTTTTTTGGGGGGGGGAGAGATTTTCTTATCACATTTTTATTCTGTCCAGTTGCAATGTGGGCAGCCCAATCCTGCGTAAAACGCATTGGCCAACCTAAATGGCCGGCCACTGAATCCTATGCAGGATGCGACGAAGGGGACATTCATCCCCTTCCCCGGTGTAAGCCACGGTGGCCTCAATGGGCCTCCTCGGATACGAACAGAACAGATGAGGCAGGGGAGACAGCGTAAGGGGAGACAGTGTAAGGCCGGCCAGGCCTGGGAAAGGGGTTAGGATATTGGCAGAGCATGCCAGTGATATCCCTGCCCCTCTCCCTGGCCTGGCCAGCCAATCACCCCCTCCCCCACCACCCCGGCCTGCCCTCCCCACACCCTCCCGCCACCCGATGCTGCACCTACCTGCGTTTGGCGGCCAGTTCCAGGGATGGCAGCGGAGTGACCCCTACCTGAATCTGGTGAGCTGCTGGATGTCCTGATTCAATATAAGGCAGCTCCATGGGTTCAAGCTACTCTTTATAATATAGTTGTATGTTGTTATCTCTGGATGAAGTCTAGTATTATTCATTTGGTGCTCATGCCTCACACATGTACGCATGCACATCCATGCACTCACACACAGCGCAATCCTATCCAACTTACACCACCGGCGTAAAGGAGGCCCCAGAATGGAAAGGGGATTCAGATCGTCTCCAAAGGGGGATTCAAAGGGGATTTGAATCCCCTTTCCATTCTGGGGCCTCCCGTTCTCACTGCACCACTGGGTTACGCCGGTGGTGTAAGTTGGATAGGATTGCGCTGAATGATAGATAGAATTTTATTTCATTTGTCCTGAAATTTAGTATAGAAATAAAATAATATTTTGGACAAAAACATCCAATGTTGATATTGACACAAATTTTGTTCCCAAGTTGGAACAATTCATGATGTGTGCCAGAATGCTAAGGGAACTCAGGCAAAGCCCTTTGTCACATAATAGAAAGATGAAGAGGTTTTTGCTGACTAAGGGTTTCTATTTCTATTATGTCAATGTCAACATTGGATGTTTCTTTTAATTGAAGAATCAATAACTTGCAGTGCAATCTTATGCATGTCTACTCAGAAGTGAGCCCCATTGCGTTCAATGGGGCTTACTCCAAGTGTGTATAGGATTTCAACCTTAATTGATTAACAGCCCAAGCCTATTCTTTCCCCCCACCGGTGCAGCAATGCCAAAATGGCTACCCCTGCATCCTGCGGCAGGGGCAGTTCTGAAGGTCTGGGTAAGCATCTGCAGTGGGGGGGGGGTCTACTCGGACCTGCGCTAGTGAATTCAACCACTGCTGCCACCGAACCTGCCCACTTCCCAGACCAGATACGCCCTTTCCTCACCCCCATCACGGCTCCATTCCACACTTACCTGACCCTATTGCCACCTCATTCCACCCTCCTCCCATCCTGTCCCACCTCCCCTGCCATCCTACCTGCCTTGGCATCCACTGATGTCCGTGATGACCCCAGCCTTCCCATCAGCGCTTCTGCAGTGCACGGCTCTGCACATTGCTGGAGCCGTTTTTACAATTTCTATAAAGCAGTCACTACCAGCGGAACACATGTACCGCCAGCGGCTAGGCCCAATAGGATTGGGCAGTAAATATTGCATTTAGTAAAAACTATGTTTTTCAGTAGCACGAGATGTCTGAGATTTCTAATGATAGTTTCTTGTGATTAACAGCCCTATTCCATGGATCAGGATTAGCTGGTTCAGGGCAACCTTATACTTTGTCCAAAGATCTACCACCACTGTACACCAACTCAAAGGATTCTGCTAGAAATAATACAGAAGTACATGGAAAACTTATTAACCTCTTGCCCAAGTCAAGAAATGTATACTGTTTGCTTACAAGCGTGTTATCAGCACTGAACAGGCACACACAGGGGATGGCTCCAATTAAAAATTCTCACTTTTCATATTTGGTTAATGACTAAATTGATTAACATTTTCACCCATAGGGGTGGGACTATCAGGAGCATGTATGGTTACGTGCATCTATTTAAAGGGGAAAAAAACCGTACTCTAAAATGCAGACTGCAATGAGTGTGAAGTAGACTGCTACTTATGGCAGTGTGAATTTATCCACTCCAAAGAAGTGAAAAGAGTGTTTTGATATTGAGAACATCTAAGAGTCTCTGAACTTTCCTGCTGGAGAAGTGAGAGAAAAGTGGTACAAACTGCAGAAAAAGGCCGTGGCTGGATAGTGGTTCTCTGTAGTCTGAACCAGTGGCGTTGCTCTAAGTGGGGCGGAGCTCTAAGTTCCGCCCCACTCTGAACCCTTCCTTACTCTCCGGCACAAGGCAGCCATGTCCCCTCGCCATCAGAGCCATTCAGGCCGGTGAAGGCAACGCGCAGGAGATTCCTTGCGTGTTGCCTTTGCCAGCCTGAATGGCTCCAACGGCGAGGGGCGGGGCCGCCTCGTGCCAGGGAGTAAGGAAGGGTTCAGAGCGGGGCGGAACTTAGAGCTCCACCCCACCTAGAGCAACACTACTGGTCTGAACCAAGGGTTACAGGCAAGGGGTGAGCCCCTTGGCGGGCAGTGACATCACTTCACCCATGTATGGTGAAGAATCTAGTCTCTCCCACCGAATAACTTAACTGATGTTCTAAGCCTCCAAGTGTGAATCAACTGGAAGAGATGATTTTCTTTGGTCCTTGATGGGTTGGTTAAGGGAGCTTGTTTGATAGAGACCTGAAGCTGATATTGGGCTTCCCCTAAAACTGTGAAAGAATAAACAAAGATCCTAAACACACTCACACCACACACACAAAGGAAGAAAATGGTAGATATGCTGAGAGTGTCATCAATTTGACTACACACAAAACAAACCAGGCAAGACAGGATACTCTGTTACAGCCCAATCCTAACTAGCTTTCCAGCACTGATGCAGCCATGTCAACGGGGCGTGCACTGCATCCTGCAGTGGGGGGGAGCACTGGCATCGCTGCAGGGGGGCGGAGCTCTAAGTTCTGCCGAGGCTCCAACCCTCTGCTTTCACCGCCTTGAATGGTTCCGAAGGCGAGGAGGCGGGGCCGCTTCATGCTCCAGTGTAACGGAGGGTTGGAGCCTCAGCGGAACTTAGAGCTCCACCCCCCTGCAGCGACGCTAGTGGGGAGGAGTCATGGAGGCCTCCTCAAGGTAAGGGAACGTTTGTTCCTTTACCTTGGGACTGCATTGCGGCAGCATCGGAACTGGAAAGTTGGATAGGATTGGATGTGAGTCAATGGTGAGGCTGAGCCAAGGACCAAAAATGCAGTGAGTTTCTGCTGGAATGGGAGTGATGCATTGCAGGAGTCACAGGGCATGAGTGCCAAGACCAGGCAATTCTCCTGTTCAAGAAGGCAGAAAAGAGTGCTCCAAAGCAAGCCCAGAAGCTCAGTGGCAGCCTTGGTTAAATCAAGGGAGGGAAGCAGGGTGAGAATGCTGGAGCTGCTTTCCCAGGAAAGGGACCTCATTGCAAGGCGGTCCAGAAGTATGACTCTCCAGCCTGCACTGGCACAGCAGTTTTAGTTGTACTTGGGGAGAGGAGTGGGGGGAGTGTGCAGAAAGGTGAAGCGAGTGCGGGTTACACATTCCTGATGCTAGCTTGGCACAATGGTCCCTGGATTATGGCTGGAATGGAGATGGCTTAATGCACCACCAGCAGGTCAATGCATGACAAAACTGACAGCAGGAGGAATCAACGACAAACACACACAGGGTCCTACAACCCAAACTTTTATATCTTTTTTATCCTATAGAACCCTGTAGGTTCTATGGCATCTTTTATGGGGTGAGCTCAACAAGGAAGCTTCAGTTGTGACTTGATGGCACTTGATGACTTATCCCCAGCAGAGGAGTCACTCCGGTAGGGGCGGTACCCTAAGTTGCACCCCGTCCTAGTCCCGTTTACTGCCGGCTTGGACACAGGGTCCTACAACCCAAACTTTTATATCTTTTTTATCCTATAGAACCCTGTAGGTTCTATGGCATCTTTTATGGGGTGAGCTCAACAAGGAAGCTTCAGTTGTGACTTGATGGCACTTGATGACTTATCCCCAGCAGAGGAGTCACTCCGGTAGGGGCGGTACCCTAAGTTGCACCCCGTCCTAGTCCCGTTTACTGCCGGCTTGGTAAACGGGACTAGGACAGGGCACAACTTACGATACCGCCCCTACCGGAGCGAAACCTCTGTTCCCTAGTCCGAAATGAGTCCTTCCTTTGTTCTTGCACATGGATGAGGGTGCAGTAGCTCAGGAGACCTGTTGCTCCATTAGCAGGGCTTATTGATTGAATTGGGCTGTGGAGTTGGTGAGGACAGCTAGTGTTGGGAATCCTTCTTTTGTTTTTGCTAACCATTTGTTTACTTCTTCAGGAAGCTCCCAGAAGGTTGCTTTTGTTCAATAGGCAAAATGTGTTGTGCAAGCAAAGTGCAGTTGCCTAAGGAATTTTCCAGAGGTTGGACAGGGCTCCATCCAAGCCAGCCTGATGGTGGGGGTGGAGGAGGGGGGTGTTTGCACTGACTATTAAAAGTGTGTCCTTCTTCTACTTGGCCTGTGGATCCTCTGCCATCAGTCCTGCTTCTGAATCATGTTACTGCCCTGAGTCATGCTCTCTCAGCAGGTACCCAGCACCACGTAGCGGGTCCCTTTAAATAAAAGAGATAAAAGGCTTGTCAGGCAACAGTAGACATTTGGAATATAGAGAAAGTTGACAGCTCACTATAATAGTTTGTCTGTTTACTCCATGTAAATGTGTAGAAGAGGCACTGGCCTGGCTCAGCCACTTTGCTGAATGACAACAGTTGCAGTATGGTGGTGGGCCCTCCCATTCTCCACCAATTCCCCTCCAGGTAGATGATGTCATGTATGGCAGATGATGTCATGAATGGCAAGGAAGGGGAGAGATCACACAAATCAAGAGCGAGCATCTGCAGAAAACCCACCTCAAGAATGAAACACGGCATGAATTGTATGACATCACATATGCGGCTAATCGTATGCATACCTCATGCACGGCATTGTGGAGGTGATTTATTCTTGCTATAATTAAATTATTTCCAAGGGCTGTAGGGAAGCACATATGCTGTTCCGCCAGGCAAGGACTGTAACCACCAGGTAAGGGCTGACTGATCTCAACATTCCAAAAAAAAGGAGGGAGGGGGTAATTTGATTGCAAGACAAAAATCCTTATACATATTTCCTGAACATCTTGAATGTCTTAGTGAACAGAAGCGTGAATTGAGGTGCAACAGAAAATGACTGAGCTCCATCTAACTATGGTTGTGTGGTTTTTTCCATCCCTATACATCATGTTTCGCCCAGTCATTCCATATGTATTTATTTGCCGTGACCTGCTACTTTCCCCAATGCAATTAATATATTTAAAAAATAATCTTTTCCCCTAAACTAAGGAACTTTGCATGGTGATTTATTCTTGCTATAATTAAATTATTTCCAATGACATTTATTAGAAGAGGATTGCATTATAAACACCAGAAAAATAACAGCTCCCCAGATTACTTATGTGTTATGAATTCTAATGATATTGGACTCTGGCATTTTAGATGATGGATGTAGTGAAAACTACAGTTGAGGGTGTATTTTTTTTTTAAAAAAAAATAATCCCCTGTGCTTTTAGTATTTAAGCAGATCCTAAAATTATTATGAATGAAGAATTTATACTGATTGTGTAGGCCATAACCAGATCATTATACTAAGATTAAAGATGTCAAAATGTTCACAATTACCTGCTTCAGAATACACAGTTGTCCTATAATGCTTGGCTGTATTATGAATGTCATCCCACTACGCCCCCCCCCCCCGACGTTCTTCTCCGGTTTGGATGTAAAATGAGATCTTGCATATGAGCAGGCAGCAGGCAGACAACCAGGCTGCTTTCCATGTGCATGCAGCATAAATGTTCTTGAGTGTTAGCCACTTATTTTCAATGAACGATGTGACCAGACCACCCAACGTCTGGGGAGTATCTTGGTGAGTATATTTGGGTCTGTTTTCTCCATTATTTCTTGCAAATGGTTTGTATGATTGTGGTTTCCCATCCTGATCCAAACCCCTCTCTTGTTCCTGTGTGTGTGTGTGTGTGTGTGTGTGTGTGTGTGTGTGTGTGTGTGTGTTGGTAGGGGGAGGGTGACTGTTTTGTGAAAGTATATTTCCTTTGCTGTTGCTTTACACATTTATTATTATTATTATTATTGTTATTGTTATTGTTATTGTTATTGTTATTGTTATTGTTATTGTTATTGTTATTGTTATTGTTATTGTTATTGTTATTGTTATTGTTACTATTACTATTACTAACAGTATTTATATACCGCTTTTCAACGAAAAGTTCACAAAGTGGTTTACAGTCAAAACCAATGATTAAATGGCTCCCTGTCCCAAAAGAGCTCACAATCTAAAAAAGATGTAGAACACCACCAGCAACAGCCACCAGAAAAGACACTGTGCTGGGGTGAAAGGGGGGCAGTTACTCTCCCCCTGCTAAATATAAGAGGAGCATAAATTGAAAAAGTGCCTCCTGCCCAGTTAGCAGGTGTTAAGTTGTTAACATGTGTTTAGTTGTTTCCAGGCTGCGTAAAACATCATTGTGTATGTTTTACTCATCACACAACTTTAGAGTTATCAATAAAAGGTTGGAAATGTGCAAAAGCAGATTGCACAAGAAGATGTAATTTCCAATTAAGTAAGTATAATGTAAACAGATTCATGGAAAATATGGCAGCTGTTGGTTCGATCAGAATGCAGAACAATGCAGAATGCAGAACCCCTGAATTCTCGTGGAATGTTTCTTTATTGTCCACATTTCAGCTAGAAATCTAGTGTGTGTGTGTGTGTGGGGGGGGATATGGGAAGGAATATTCCCAACACCTATTACTTATTTCCATTGGATAGGATGACTGGTTTCCCCTGACTTTATTGGAAACAGACAACCATAATAAATCAGACGATCCCATCTCAACTTAGATTTGATCTCAAGGCTTTTGACCAGCCAGATTGAGAGAGTGCATACTTAGATGCATGCTTAACATTACAATAGAGTTATTTACCCTTACACACACACACACACACACACACACACACACACACACACACACACACACACACACACACACACACACACAAATAAGCACACAAGACAAGCCACGTTATGGAGATATGTCAGTTTATTTAATTAACAAGGAAAAAACCTGCAGAGGCTAAACCGGGGGTAAATTGACCCACCCCCAAAGGCGTGCGAGTACTAGTTGGGGGAAACGGCCCTAGCCATTTAACTCCCCCTGCTTGTTTTGGCGTCAAACACCCTGTCTCCAGGCCCCTTCGGACACCGTCCAAGGAGCCTATCACAGCCAACCCCAAGGGGTTGAGACACCGGAGCAGGTTTGAACCCATACTAGCCAAGCCATTGATGGGCCTCACCTGCTCCAGCCAGGTGGCTTGCCAACCAGCCTCACCGACCCAGATAAGTGTCGTTGTTATGAGCGGCCCTGGCTCACCACCTGGCCTTGCCGACCTCAAGGTGCACACCGATCCCTTTCACCTACCTAGCTATTCTCGCCACCTGCCAGGTGACCCACTGACTAACAAACCGCTCCCTGGAAACACAGTCTGAGGTAGGCGAAAAAACCTCAAAAGTGCCAAATAATTGGAGGCGAAAAATTCCTACTTGCCCTCCAACGGGCAACCGGCTAATCCCAGACTATGCCAAGGGAGGGCAGGATGGGCTTTGGCTCCCGGGCGACGACAGAGCCGCAAAAAATACTGTGGCGTTCTTCTCAGTCACCGCCCAACCCACGTGCTTTGCCCAGCCAATCAGATGGCCGGGCAAGCGTGACTCATCTTCTGAGCCCGTGGGGGGGCAGGGTAAAAACCCTGAGCCGCGACAGGTGGCTCAGGCTAATTCTTAAACATTGACACACCGGTCAGGTCACTTTTTGAAAAGGCCAGAGGGGAAATAAAAATGAACAAGCTAGCTAGATAAATGGCAAAGAGTCAAATGTTAGGTGACTGGATAGGAAACACACTTGAACAAATGTTTTATGGTTGCTTTAAACAGGATAATTGTCTTACTTTGATGTCATTTTTATGTCAGAAAAGGAGTGGACCCCTTCACATGTGATGTGAAGAGTGGTGGGAGAGTTATTCTGCCTGCATTGCTCCAGGAAATACATAAGTTTTCTTTTTTAGGTGTATACCCCACTGTATTCCATGGGCTCATAGTGGCTTGTAGCAGCTTTTAGCACTTCTGTTCCCAAGGGAATCACTATCATAGTGTCTCCTAAGTATTCACAACCTTTTAATGCCGACTAGCTGTGCCTTAGGAACTTCCTCACTGCAACTCTCACACTTATCTTAGAAAAGTGCAATGCAAATTAAAACACTTGTTATCCAATGTACTGTATAAACAAATCACAAGTGCACAAGTGTGTGTACAAGTACAGTATACACAAATTATATATTTAGCTAGCGCAGGTATGAGTAGACCCCCAGCACTGCGGAGGCTTATCCCTGGGTAAGGGAACAACCGTTCTCTTACCTAGAGGAGACCTCCACAACTGCTCCTCCATCATAGTATGCAGTGGTAGCCATTTTGGTGCCTCTACATCGATGGGGGGGGGGAGGAGGGAAAATAGTAGGATTGGGCTAATAATCAGCTTTGTTTGCCCACAGTAATCTTAGCATGTACAAAAATACCTCCCATAATGCCACTTCCCTTTGCACTGTTTCATTACAGTGCTCATCATTCTGTGTGTGATTTACAACTATTGTAACCAATGAGAGCAATGCATTCTGGGTAGCACAGGGCCAGTCAGCACTAGTTTCCTGCAACAACATCATCAATGTCTCCTGACATCCCACAGAGCCCTCAACTTTCTAGGAATGTATCCCCTGCAGTATTGGAAATATTACTGAAGTCATGTCTGATTGGCTATGTAGAGTTGTGACATCATCATGTTTCCAGTGCAGTCCTTGATTGGCTGGGATAACTCTATGATAGAGAAGGAGCCCCTAACAAAGGGAGAAAAATGATGTCACAGTAGCAGTAGATGGGGGGAAACAATGTAATCAGGCACAAAAAAGAGAGTACAGTGGTGCCTCGCAAGACAAAATTAATTTGTTCCGTGAGTCATGTTGTCTTGCGAATAATTTTGTCTTGCGAGTCACCTCCCCTGCCATGCTATTTACTTTTAAGTATTTACAGTACTCACAGTTCCCAGAGCTCCGCTCTAGTAATGCACACCGTTTCTGGAAGGGAAGGGAAGTTTTATCTCTGCTTTGCCTTTATCTCTGCTGGTGTTAGCTATTTGTCGGGTGATAATCGGTGTGGCCTCGGGCTGTACTGTTTGCAGTCTGCTAACCCTCTTGAATACTTTATTCAAATGGCAAGTGTAGCTGTCGCCTACAGTATCCTCCTGCCGCGGTGCCGGCCAGGCTAAGGGGCGGAGCAGGCACTACTAAATGCACCATTACCTCTCCGCCGTGCAACAGCTGAAGAGGCTTTCCTCGGCGTGAGGGCGGCTCCTGTGTGAGTCAGTAAGAGACTCGAAGCAGGCAGGCAGACAGCCTGTGCCGAGTTGCTGCTGCCGCTTCCGGGCCAAAATGAAGAATGGGTAGGGTCTTAATCAGTACACCTACTAGGATGGGAAGTTTTTCAGGATGGTAGTTTTATCTCTGCTTTGCCTTTATCTCTGCTGGTGTTAGCTATTTGTCGGGTGATAATCGGTGTGGCCTCGGGCTGTACTGTTTGCAGTCTGCTAACCCTCTTGAATACTTTAACATTTGAATAGATTGTGGCTTTAGGAGCTGAGTGTTCCACAAGACGAAATTGTTTTTGCAAGAAAATTTGTCTTGCCAGTCACCAAAAAACTTGCAAAATGCTTTTGTCTTGCGAGTTTTTTGTTGTGAGAGGCATTTGTCTTGTGAGGCAGCACTGTATATTTTCCCTTACCATTGACATGCATAAGCCTATGAAGTAGAATGAGGTTAGTGTCACATTACGCATTGAGTATCCCAAGCTATGGGGGCAGAGAAAAAAAGTCACAGGGCTGCTGTTTTCAGTGTCAGCCTCATGTTTGCCATGGTACTTACTTCCACCCTCAAATTTGCCATGTTTGTGTATGACAAACACAACTGTCCTAGAGATCTTGACATTCCATAACATGTACAGATGTTCGTGTAAGTAAAAACATTTCTGTTACTATGCAAAGCATTAAAGTTTGTTCATTTTCAACTTAAACAGAGGTCTGGAGTCTATTGTATTCCCATACTAGACAGATTTAAAACATCTTGGGTTGCTCTTTGATTTTCCTTTAGAATTTAACTGCATACAGGGAGACATTCCAACCTGTGCCTATTCAAGCATTCACATTGTCAAATACAAAAGAACAAAATTAACAGCATAGACTTTAAAGCATGTTAATGTGACTGTGAAGGCTGAGATTAGGTGCATCCTTTTCTTTCCAATGTACTTGGTTGGCAAGAGGAAGAAGATACTGTATTCTGACAACTCTGTCAAGCTTGGATGATCAGCACATGTTTAAATAGTCCTTGTTAGGATCTATTAAAGCCGGGATTCTGAGAAAGCAGTAATATAGAGACACTATACAGCTGCTGCTTGCTTAAAAGGGCATTTGGAGTTATGCTGAACAGTTTGTATAGGCTTATTTGAAAGCTCGGTGGTCTGAACTTTGAAAAAGATGGAATCAAGAGAAATGCGTAGCAGAATATTTTAGTTTTCAAAGCAACCAGTTCAATTCATCTGGAGAACATTTGGGTTCTTTGAAACACAGAGTAATATTTGGGATTTTTTTTCTTCTTCCTGAAAATGCTAAAAAAGAAAAGAAAAAGATCAAAATGTAGATTTATTGATTCCAGTTTTTGAATTGAAACAATGGATAATGTACCAGGTCAGGTATGCTACTCCCAAGTCGTAATTATTTTTTGTTGTTCATCTCTTGATTCTACACACACCCTGGCATAGATTCCATTCCCCTCCCATCTGCTAAGTTCTGGTAGCCAAAATATGGGGGAAAATGCAACTTCATTGTTTATATGAAGCCAGGCTAAAAGAAAACTCCTGTTTAACAGCAAATATTGGACCCAAGAGGAACAGAAAGTGTTGGTGCTCTCTGGCATGATTCTGTTTTGTTTTATTACATTTTGCATTTGGACCACAATCTTGTGACCTTCCAGAGAATGCTATGGCCTATTGTTCTGATAAAAATCCCTGAACAAGACAACCGTTGAGTGAAATGCTGTCAATAAGAGAACCTGGAAGGGAAGCATTACACAGTCTCTGAATGTACATATAGATCTTGCGATATAAATGCACTCTGAACAAATTAAGATAAGAAGAAGGTTCTATCCACTCGCAGATGCACAACACACAACGTCTGCCTGGTCCAGAAAAGGTTTCTTATAATCCCTCCTAATCCTGCTTGGCTGTGACTTCTCGACAACCTTGACTAACTGGGCAGAGAGGCATCATTTAAGTGGTAGCTCTCTTATCTGTAGCACTGGGATAGTCGCTGTCCCTATTCATCCCAGCATAGCATCTTTTCCAGTGACTGTTTCTTAGTGTCTTTTTTTGAAACTGTAAGCACTTCGGACTGTAAGACTGTAAGAGCCATCTCTTCATTTCCTTTACAATACAGATCTCTTTGTGAACTTTTCTTGTTGAAAAGCGGCACATCAACTTCTAAAAAACAACATGCCTTAGGCCCTCCTCCATTTTCCTTGCTCTATTTCTGCCTGTTATGCTCAGCTTCTTAATATATTTCCCCCTTTCTATAGCGTCACTGGCAGCGTTCTCTGTAAGAGGTCTGTGCCAGTGTGTGGACGCCCCCGCCCCTCCAGCAGATACATGGCGTCGTGACTTGTCATGACGCTGCCTCCAGACAATCGGCGATCACTGCTCACTGGTATCATCTCCAGATTCCTAAGGACCTGACTTTAAACTTACAAGAAGCTTAAGAGCATGTGTCAATCCCCCTATAATGTCCTAAACTCGTATTTATCCTTATCAGGCTCTAAAGATGTCTGCTCTGAATTTCTGAAGTCTTTGTGTTCTTGTGGTCCATGCATATGATCCTATATCTGGGGATAGTTGGGAAAGATCAGTGAAGAAAAATGCTAATTTGTTTATATCCTCTGGTTAAGGGGTTCTCAACCTTTGGAGACCCGGGTACCCCCTATCACGGTCCAATTTTCTGAAGTACCCCCTGCTAATTAACTGGATTAATCAATTAATTAATTAGGTAATTAATCGTTAAATAAAAAGACAGAAGGGCTCTGAAAATAATTACAATTTAAAATCCATGTTAATTAACACTTAATTAGCTGCTGATGGGGCAGATAAGGGGCAGGGCTTGGCGTACTCCCAGCAAGAGGTCCGTGTACCCCGAGGGGTACCTGTACCACAGGTTGAGAACTCTAGTTCTTGCTTCTAGGAAATTTATTTCGCCTTGGAGTCCCACATGGGTTACTATACCACCCCTTCAACACCTTTATGAAGGTGGAAGCATCTTTGCACCATTCCTCCTTTGCACGAGGCAGGGTGGGAAAATTGGACCACCTGATTGGGTGTTGCTGCAGTTGGGGCAGGGCCCTGATCAGCAGGCAGCCAGACTCTCTCTCTCTCTCTCTCTCTCTCTCTCTCTCTCTCTCTCTCTCTCTCTCTCTCTGGCATTCGCCTCACTACACTTCGATTGACAGGGCAACCTTGACTCTCAAGTGCAGCTGCAGTTCCACTCCCCCACAGAGGCTCTGCAAGCTTATCAGCTCGGCGTGCCAGCAGCTCTCCAACAGATACAGACACTTCCGACCATCTCAAACTGCCATCCTTCAGATCTTCAGGCATATATGAGATGGTCGCTCTACCAACTGAGCCAGACCTCCTGCCCAGACCTCCTGTATAGTGCAAGACAGGGAATAGGGATAAGGATTGCTGTGCAGCCTGAGGTAAGCAAGAGTCAGAGGGGGAACCAGAATCTCCACTGGCTATATGGTTCAAGGTTGCTGGCTGGTGACCACTCGGACTTGGGTGGCAATGTCTGCCTCAATGGCTATCTACCTTGGGGGTGACAGTGTAATTCATCTGCCTTGACCCCATCGAGGTTGGCATGGAGAAGGTGTTATCCTCAGCAGCAGATCTGCAGCTTTGAGTCAGGGTAGGAATGCCTGAAAGTGGGAACAGATAGTACAGTAGTATGTTGTATCCTCAAGGTAGGTGCCGACACTAAAGGGGGAAAGAGTTTATGGAGAGAAAAACCTCTGCAGAGGTTACAGTATCTGGCTGATTGGCATTAATTTCAATAAATGTTGCCCACTTTTAACTCAAAACCTTGCCTTGTGTGTTTGTTGGGGGGGTACATGGGCAATTAAAAGTTCTTAACGTTATACAGGAAGTGATACATTTTAGGTATGTATCTTTGGACTGTGTGTCACATTGAGGTGAATCAGAAAGTTCTTCTAAAATTGGTGTTTTGACCTGCCTGTATTGTGTTCAGTTTTGTAAGAAATGCATGACTCCAACAGTGTTATTTTTCATCCTTTTCACCGAAAAGAGCTTTTGCAACATAAACTATAACAGACATTAAAGGAAGCTAGGGCGGCAATAATGATTAAACAAATGACTATAACTAGACTGGTGCAGAACCTTTTCATCTTTTGTGAATGTCATCAGTGTGCTGAAGTCATGGTCAAAACTGAAACGTTTATTAAGGCAATCTATCTAATTTATTGCCTCAGCTGAATAATGTAAATTACCATTGTGTATGGGAAATCAGGAGGACATGCAGGAAGACCTAGGCAGTCTTAGGGTGCAGATTAAAGTGTTACTTGTAGGTAATCCAGAAAGGTTTGTGAATCTAAGATGGAATGTGAAAGGGACTACTGCGTGTAAAAGGGGGCAGATATTTCAATAGGGTGACCCTATTTTATGATCCAGATTTCCCTCCTGTGACAGGGCTTCATCCCCAAAGAGCCAGTTCACAAATGTGTTTAACGGTGCAATCCTCATTAGCTTTAGAGTGGCGGAGCATGCACTCTGCCACTCTAAAGCATCGCAAATGTGCTGTAAAGCACATTTGCGATGACTCAGGAGTAAGGGCCACCAGCATGGAGGCTGGTGGCCCTCACTCTGCCACCCTCCAAACCTCACAGCCGCTGACGGAGGTCACAGCCGTTGCAGGCAGGGCAGTGGCCATTGGCCGACCTGGGCTGGGAGAGGGTGGGGATATCAGCGGCATGCTGATATCCTCAGAGCTTTCCCAGCATGGGTCAGCCTTATACCCCCACCCCAGATGCATGCCAGCTTCAGAGCTGGTGTGCATCCAAGGAGGCCCATTGCGACCCTGCAGTTTACACTGGGGGAAGGGGATGACTGTAGAGCTCAGTCCATGCCTGTGAAGGCCGCAATGGGCCTAGGATACAGAAACCAGCCCTTAAGGCCGGCCGCTTAAACTTAACGCTGGATTGTGCTGCTCGTCATTTGTTCATGCATCACCACAACCCTGTTTGAAAATTATCCCTGCATACAATGAATGTGTATACAGGGTGGTGGAGTCACACATGGTTCCATCCCAGTCCTGTCATGAGGCTGACGAAAGCAGTGGGCTGGAGGAGGTGATGAAGGAAGCAGCAATGGGGCACTGGCCTCAGGTGACGTTCCCCCTTAGGCCGGTCCTGCTCCATCACTAATGTATGTGTGCTGATTGTACTGTCTGAAGAAGACCCCTGTGCATATGACTGTATATGTGGAAGGCTTTCCCAGTGTGGTTAATAACCCTGTTTTCTCAGGGTTCGTGAATATGCAGAGAAGAGCCTCCACATGTACAGTTATATGCACAGGGGTCTTTTTCAGACAGTGCAATGTACATACATGGCACATTGTCACTCCTCAGTTCATTGGCCTCACAGATAATATGTGAAAAGGGCTTACCATTCAATGACTGCTTAAGGTTGCTGCCCCTTTTTACTGGTCCCAATCCTATGCCTGTAAGAGCAATGTGATACAAAACAATTGAAGTAAAGTGTGTATATAAATGATGGGAAAAGCTCTGCTTGTGTGACATGCTCCTTTGTCTTTAGCTGTAAGTACTACAGGTGCCAAGGATTTGCAGTTGGGGGAAAATGTGGCGGGTGTGCCATCAGTCAGGTTATGAAGCCAGTATGCTTCAGATCTGGGCTAACTTTGACTAAAGAAGCCTTACACCTGCATTGAATTTGGCCCTTCTAGTTAACAGGAATTCCACGCATATATCATAGACAGGCTCAAACCCCTCAAGCACAGTACACAGGCCTCTTTTGGCACAGCTATAATGGCATTACAAGCCTAAGCAGTACAAGCAGTCACCCTACTGACTAACATGAAATATTAGTTTGCTAGAATAAATCACATCTAATACTTAATTCAGTGGTAAATTGCATCAGAGGTGTACAGTGTGAGAGTGCAGATTGCACACCGAGTACAAAAGTTCCATGTCATCACTTTGATTTCCTGAAATATATAAAGCACACAAGTGTGATGCTTTAATTAAAAAAATTCCTGGAGTGTGAAATCCTCATCCCACCATAACTGCAAGGACTGTTACAGGGACGTGCGGTGAGGGGACGCAGAACCAGTGGCACCACTAGGGGGTGCAAGAGGTGAGGTCCGCACCAGGTGACACCCTCAGAGGATGTGACACCACTACTGGCCAAAATTGTGGAAACCTTGTATTTATGAATGATGCCAGTGATGTAGACTTGTGTCTATTGACTCGGACTCAAGTCAGACTCAAGTCGCATCAATGACTTGACTCGGACTTGTCTTGGCGACTGTAAAAGACTCAAAAGACTCAACTCGAGACTTGGAGCCTTTTATGACAAGTCGAATTTTATTCAGGTCTAAACCTGTTTTCCCCATTAAATAGATAGAACTTGCAACTTGCAACCAAAGACTGAGGACTTGGGGGCAAAGACCTGGGACTTGACTTGAGACTTGGACCCAGAGACTTGAAACGTGACTCGAGACTTGGAGTCAGAGACTTAATCCACATCCCTAAATGATACCAACATGTTATATATCATTGGAAAGGTACTTTAATGCACAATGTATCAAAATAAACCATGTTGAATTATCTGTATTCTATAAAAACGTTATGGCCATATAACTGGTAAAAGAAAACACAATTGCCTTAAGTAACAAAAAGTGGATTTCCTTAACTCAAAACTGACCAATGAGACTGATTGTTCTGAGAGCCAATGAGGTGCTATTATGACACATCATGGAACCAATAAGGTATTAGTATGAATCATCTCTCATTTCTATGTATCAGAGCTAATACTAGAACTCTTATTCAGTTATGTGAGTGTAGTCAGGTTGGCCACTACTTTTTTTTTGGGGGGGGGGGGTTACTGATTTGTTGGGTGACCAACAATATTAAGTCTGTAATAAAGTCTGTTAAGTACTGTTATATATTAAAATAAAGTTAGGGTGTGTGTGTGACACCATGAGTTACTGCACCAAGTGACACCAACTCCAGTGACATCACTGGGGTGACGTAATGAGCTCTTGCATCAGGTGACACAAACCCTAGTGATGCCTCTGGCCAGAACCGCACCTGTCATAGTCCACAGAAAATAGCTGCAGCTTCCTCTGTGATTGCGTGTGTACTCAAGCGGGTGGAGCACATGCGCAGTCACAGGGGAGGCTGGGACTATTTTCTGTGGAATATGGCGAGGGTGGTTCTGCCTCCCCTGCCTCCCCTCACCACACATCCCTGGACTGTTGGCTAGGAAAAAAGTGGTGTGCATCTTTACCACATCAAAAACTATCCATAAGCATACAAAAAGTGGACCTTTCTTCTCATTTTTGAAGTCAATCCATTTGTTTATATTTGAGATTAGTAGTTTTGTATATTTCATGAGCACCCCTGACATAAGCACACTGGACAACGGCTTGGGATAAAGGGTCACTTTATTAACTTTTAACAAGAAAATACCTGCAGCAGAAATAAACTGATTAAACCACCCAAAATATGCGGGCAAAAAAGTGATGTGCATCGTTATCGCATAAAAAAAACTATACATAAGCATAAAAAGGGGGAGCTCTTTTTTGAAGTCAATCCATTTATATTTGAGATTAGCAGTTTTGTATAATGTCTGGAAATGAATTTAAATGAATGGACCTTGGGCTTTAAAAAAACACACAAAATGTTCCATAGACAGATGAAATAAAATAAAATGTTCTGAAGAGTGAGTCATGAAGTCTAGATCAGTTCTCGCTTACTTTTTTGGGTTGTTGTATTTTATCAACTCTGATTGATAATGTCTGGCCACAAGGGCAAAGCTTCTGGAAAGAAACCAAAGGTCATTTTCACCATGTCTGCCCCTGAGATAAAACAGATATTCTTTTGCTCACTTTTTCGTTTCAGTGATGTTGGAAGTGTCTGATATTTATAAATATGTCATCTAATGGGTATTTTATCAAGACTTATCTAAGAACAGAAATCATATCAGTCATGTCCACGTCCAGGGAAGAGCTGATCCTAAAACAGAAGAGGCATAAACGTAGGAGGGCAAGAATATGTGAAACAGATTCATTGTCAGTAACGCTGAAAATAAACAATGCTGCTTCCAAAATTGGAACTGCTTTCATTGGCTTGTGTTGGGTGGAAAAGCGGGCGATACATGGAAACAAAGATATGAAATAATAAATGAAAATAGATACGCAGGACTCCCAATTTCAGTCTGAATTTGTCTCCCTGTTTGCACTGCCTGCTTCCTTTGCTGAGCGGTACATAATTCACTTCTCGTCTGTGAAATACCATACTGTCCACCGGAAAATGAGTGAAGTTGACAAATATTTTCAAAGTTGTCACATGCAATCACACAGCTTCTTGGGCTGTCTTTATTTTTGTGTTGTTGAGTACTGTGGCAACAGATGTTAATGTGGTATAAATGAGCACATCAGTTTTCTCACACCTGGGCTGACAAGAGTTAGGAAAGTTTGTTTGAGCTTGATGTGCTTGCTGACCTCTACCTGTCTCTCTTGGTTACATCAAGCATAGGTGCTTCTGTATGAGGGTTCCTGTATTTTTATGCCTGTAATACTTATGTAACATAACTTCCAGTGCTTACACAGTGCTTTTTGAGAATTCAGAGAAGTGATGCACTGAATTATTGGGGGGAGGCATCCAAAAGGATCTACAAAACCCATGACTTTCCACTCGTTCACACTTTTTTTTCATGTCCGCTCATTGTCATTGTTTCAATGGCTCCTATCTCTTAGAACTCTCATAGGCAATGGCTGTTGGAGGCATGGGTGGAAAAGGACCTCTCCGAAACCCTGTTGCTGCTGGTGGTAGTAGCAAAGGGAGGTCATGGGGACAGATGTTTTTCTTCAGACTCCTCTCCTTAGTCCAAAAGGTGTTCTTGATGCCACTACTTCTGGTGTATGATTTGGAATAGGGGGTTTCCAACAACAGCAAGGATTCTGCACTTATACTATAGCACTGTTTCTCAAACTGTGGGTCAGGACCCACTTGGTGGGTCGCAACCTGATTTCTGGTGGGTCCCAGGTGATGGAATGATCAGATAAGTAATTGCCACAAGCCCTGAGGCTATTCAAAAACCAGATAGTTGCTAATTGCCCATCAAAAAGCTTTGTTCCTGCAGTTTGCAAGATAGCTGCTAATTACCTTGCAAGCAGCTGAGCTCTTTACTTGTAAATACATTTATTTATTTATTTCTCTTTCTAGCAGACAATGATCCTTTTCTTAGTGAACTTCTCTCAGACCCCTTCCCTTCCCCAGGACTACAACAGTTTTATACAAAGATACAGCAACTTGGGCTGTCAGTGGATCATCTGGGTTCTGTGTCATTATCATCCGCCAAGGCTATGCTAAAAACTAGGCTGTGGGATATTGAACTCCAGGAACTAATTGCAGCAGCACAGAAAACATGTTCCCCTCTCTATTTTCAACTTTCTTGGGCACATGAAATTAAAAACAATTACTTACAATTTTTGTTCAACCCGCAAGAAAGAAGGGCATTCTTGCTGGCTAGATTCAATTCTAACCCATCAAACCTCCTTTGGGGTAGGTTTGTGGGTAGGGTAGAAGGAGAGAGGATTTGTCCATGTGATGGTCACTTGGTGGAAACCTTAGCACACATGGTCCTTAAATGTAAACTGTATGATGATCTCCATCAACAATATTTAGGTCAATTTTGTATTCCCACTTGGAAACCAGAGATGGAGGTCATACGTTTTTTATTATATGGGAAAGACCAGGAGCTCACCATGATAGTGGCTAAATATCTTTATTTGGTTTTCTGCCGTCGTAGTGCATTACAGACTGCTAGCCCTACTAACAACATAGAGATGTAAAACAGACTGTTTTTCTCTTCTTTTTCTTTTCTTTTAGCCAGTAGCTTGCTTGTGTCACTGGAAGGATGGCGACTGTATATTGATATATTTAACTTGTATGTTTGTTTGTGATGCCAATAAAGGTTTGATTGATTGATTAATTATTTCTAGATCACGTTTAAAAAAAAGTATTGTAAAGCTAGGTGGGTCCCGATAGACTGTCATTTTAAAAAGTGGGTCCCGGTGCTAAAAGGTTTGAGAACCACTGTACTATAGTGTATGGCTTAGTTCATAAAAAATGATAAGTATTTCCAGTAGTAGAAGAAAAGATACACATGCTTTCTTAAGAAATTCACTGCCCTGTCCTATCATCAGACGTTGTCCGGCTGCTGTAAATCAGCTACTGCTGATGCGTGGACCACCCTGGCTGTCGCCACTCATTTTTGAACCACTGTCACAGCGGTGGCAGCATCGGTGGTCCACTGCCATGGCTGTGGCCTGCTCTGGTGCAGGTAAGCTGGAGCAGGGGGTGGTTCATGGGTGGGAGAGGGAAGTAATGGGGCATGTCGGGGGAGGGAAGGGGTGGATCCAAAGGCAGTCATGCATGCTGGATCTTACCCCTTTAAAAAAACTCCCTGCCCCTTTTCTCTTCAACATACACTACCAGAATGACTGGAGTATGTCCTAGGTCAGGAGACCAATAGGCAATCAGGCAGCCTACCAGGAGTAAGTGAAAAATATTTTTACTTACCTCCTGCAGTCTATGTGATTACCCCCCCACACACACACACACACACCATAGCATGCAGTGCAGCTTCTGTTTGCACATCAGCATGCAAATGGAGGGATTGCATAAATGAATGCACCCATGTTAAAAACAAAACTAAACACCTGTATGCAGAAATATACAACTGAAAGACATATGTTGTGGCCAAGCCTTCTTCTGAACAGGCTTAGCATTTTTTATGTATAGGGAATTTTGAGATGGGAGAATGGTCAATCATGTGCTTCTCCTACCTGTGTTCTGAAGATGTACAGACCAAGGAGGGTTCTAGCATTTGGTTCATCTCAATGTGCAGACTGGCCCTTATTGTTGTGTTATAATCTGTTAAGTCTACACTATTTCCTTACTAGCAGTTAGCCGTCTATATACCTACACAATCTGCTTAATTCATTTGCTCTATGTCCAAGACAGAGATTAGAGTGTAGGTGCGTGTGTGTTTTCAGCAGAGGTGTACATTCCAGCTGCCTAAGGACAGATTCCTTTCTTACCTTCACAGTTATCTTAATTACTACTTATATAAAAGCTACTTAAAATCTGAAACCCTGTTAAAGCTACTGAAGCATGAGGTTCATGTCATATATGCTGGTTAAACCATTCAATAATTCTGAAACATACTTTTGCAGAATTCATCTGATACTTGAGCAAACATATTCAGCAATATATGATTGTATTTTCAAGGCTTTTTAACTGTATTTTTTCCTTTAAAAATCACATTAACTTTATGCACAGATAGAAATGAAGTCCATAGACCTCATATCTAGGCTTACCATATCCAAAGGGGGACAGGGTGCCTACACCTTTAACCATTGTAAAAAGAAGGAATTTGGGCAGGTGCAGCTTGTTGCACCCTTCCATTATGAGCTTGTTGTTGTTCAGTCGTTAAGTCGTGTCCGACCCTTCGTGATCCCATGAACCATATCCCGCCAGACCTTCCTGTCCTCCACTATCTTCCTGAGTTCGCTCATTTTCATGTTTGTTGCATCGATGATGCTGTCTAACCATCTCATCCTTGGCCTTCCCCTTCTCCTTTTGCCTTCAATCTTTCCCAGCATCAGAGTCTTCTCCAGAGAGTCCTCTCTTCGCATCAGGTGGCCAAAATATTTGAGTTTCAGCCTTAGTACCTGTCCTTCCAGGGAACAGTCAGGCTTGATTTCATTTAGAATTGACTGATTTGATCTCCTAGCAGTCCAAGGGACTCTCAGGAGTCTTCTCCAGCACCACAGTTCAAAAGCATCTATTCTTCGGCGCTCAGCCTTCCTTATGGTCCAACTCTCGCAACCATACATTGCTACTGGGACCACCATCGCCCTGACTATACGAACTTTTGTTGGCATGGTGATATCTCTGCTTTTTATTATGCTGTCTAAGTTTGCCATAGCTTTCCTTCCAAGGAGTAAGCGTCTTTTAATTTCATGGCTGCTGTCTCCGTCTGCAGTGATCTTGGAGCCCAGAAAAGTAAAATCTGTTACTGCTTCCATTTCTGCCCCTTCTATTTGCCAGGAATTGATGGGACCAGATGCCATGATCTTAGTTTTATTAATGTTGAGTTTCAAGCCAACTTTTGCACTCTCCTCTTTCACTCTCATCAAGAGGCTCTTTAGTTCTTCTTCACTTTCTGCCATTAGGGTGGTATCGTCTGCATATCTGAGGTTGTTGATATTTCTCCCGGCAATCTTGATTCCGGCTTGCGATTCATTCAGCCCTGCATTTCTCATAATGTACTCTGCATATAAGTTAAATAAGCAGGGTGACAATATACAGCCTTGCCGTACTCCCTTTCCAATTTTGAACCAATCAGTTGTTCCATGACCGGTTCGAACTGTTGCTTCTTGACCCGCATACAGGTTTCTCAGGAGACAGGTAAGGTGGTTTGGTACCCCCATCTCTTTAAGAATTTGCCACAGTTTGTTGTGATCCACACAATCAAAGGCTTTTGCGTAGTCAATGAAGCAGAAGTAGGTGTTTTTTTGGAACTCTCGTGCTTTCTCCATGATCCACCGCATGTTGGCAATTTGATCTCTAGTTCCTCTGCCTCTTCGAAACCCAGCTTGTACGTCCGGTAGTTCTCGGTCCACGTACTGCTGAAGCCTAGCTTGTAGGATTTTGAGCATAACCTTGCTAGCATGTGAAATGAGTGCAATTGTACGGTAGTTTGAACACTCTTTGGCACTGCCCTTCTTTGGAATTGGAACGTAAACTGACCTTTTCCAATCCTTTGGCCACTGCTGAGTTTTCCAAATTTGTTGGCATATTGAGTGCAGCACCTTCACAGCATCATCATTTAGTATTTTAAGTAGCTCAGCTGGGATATTATCATCTCCGCTAGCTTTGTTGTTAGTAATGCTATCTAAGGCCCACTTGACTTCACTCTCTAGGATGTCCGGCTCTGGGTCAGTGGCCACACCAGCGTGGTCATCAGGAACATTCAGATCTTTCTTGTATAGTTCTTCTGTGTATTCTTGCCATCTCTTCTTAATCTCTTCTGCTTCTGTTAGGTCCTTGCCTTTTTTGTCCTTTATCATGCCCATCTTTGCACAAAACGTTCCCTTGATATCTCCAATTTTCTTGAAGAGATCTCTAGTCCTCCCCATTCTGTTGTTTT
Organism: Plestiodon gilberti rubricaudatus; assembly: GCA_026170595.1. Taxonomy (NCBI): domain Eukaryota; kingdom Metazoa; phylum Chordata; class Lepidosauria; order Squamata; family Scincidae; genus Plestiodon; species Plestiodon gilberti. The sequence continues at coordinate 48,093,044 of JANXHW010000004.1, read as the reverse complement.
CCTCGATTTCCTTGCATTGTTCATTTAAGAAGGCCTTCTTATCTCTCCTTGCTATTCTCTGGAACTCTGCATTCAGTTGTTTATATCTTTCCCTTTCACCCTTGCTTTTTGCATTCCTTCTTTCCACAGCTATTTGTAAAGCCTCATCTGACAGCCACTTTGCTTTCTTGCATTTCTTTTTCTTTGGGATGGTTTTAGTTGCTGCCTCCTGTACAATGTTACGAACTTCTGTCCATAGTTCTTCAGGCACTCTGTCTACCAGGTCTAATGCCCTAAATCTATTCTTCACCTCCACTGTATACTCATAAGGGATATGGTTTAGGTCATATCTGACTGGTCTAGTGGTGTTCCCTACATTCTTCAGTTTAAGTCTGAATTTTGCAATAAGAAGCTCATGATCTGACCCACAGTCAGCTCCAGGTCTTGTTTTTACTGACTGTTTTACCTGTTTTACCATTATGTTGGTTTTTACCTGTTTTACCATTAGACTGTTTTACTGTTTTACCATTATGAGCTGCACCTGCCCAAATTCCCACTTTTTACAATGGTTAAAGGTGTAGGCACCCTGTCCCCCTTTGGATATGGTAAGCCTACTCATATCCAAAATCTTCTGGAGCAGAATCAGTCTCTGTAAATGTTGTTGTGAACAAGAAGCAATTGCTCTGTACTACATCATCCGTCACTAAATGTATGTCTGCTATTGTCAAGTCATAGCAACTTAAGCATCTGCCATATTGAGTCAGACCACTGGTCCATCTAGCTCTTGGTCTATCTAGGGCTTCTCAGTGTGGGAAGCCCTAGATAGACTCACACCCACTTGGTGAGTCGCGACCTGATGCGGAAATGGGTCGCTATCTGGGCCCTCATGATCTGGGACCTCCCACCCACACTTGCTTCAGTTTGGCTTCAAATTGGAGCTATTCTGGAAGCCAAATTACTTTCCACGATGTTGGGGAGGCCTCTGCCGGGTCATGTCAGGCTGGTGACCTCCCAGTTTGCAGAATGCCACTTCCAGCGGCCTGGCGTGAACCGGAAGAGGACTCCCCACCCTCTTGGTAAGTCATTCTGGCATCGTGACCCACCATGGAGGACAAGTGGGTCATGGAGCTGAGAAGATTGAGAACCGCTGCTCTATATTAACCGGCAGCAGGTCTCCATGGTCCCAGACAGATGTCTTCCCAGTCCTACCTAAAATGAGGTCAGGGATAGAAATTCTCTCTCTCTCTCTCTCTCTCTCTCTCTCTCTCTCTCTCTCTCTCTCTCTCTCTGTGTGTGTGTGTGTGTGTGTGTGTGTTGGATCTGATTCAAAAGAATGGTCAGAAGGAAGAACAGAAATCTTTTTCTGCGTGTGGATTTTCCCTGCTGAAATGCAAATCAATGAAAACGGAAGTGGACAAAATATCAAGATCGATTTGGCCTGTCCTAAATATGATTTTTTCCTTTGTTATGCACAGTCAGGAATTGCTTATGAACCCATGAGAAGCAAGGAATGTTAATAGGTTCTCAGGCTTTGCCTAGAAGCTTAGATGGAAAGGTCAGGCAGGATGAACCTCAACAACCATCTAAGCTGACCTGTAGAACATTGGTCCATAAACTCCATCGAAAAAACACTCCTTTGAGCATAATAACTCTGAGTTGAACTGGAACATTTCTTGTTACATTAGGAGCACCAAGAAGGGCTGTGTAATAGAGATTGTAAGCAATATTTGCAAAGCTATTACTTTCCAAAATTGGATGTGTAATGATATTTTGTGTTGTATTATGATATCAAGTTATTCAAATACTTTCTGGCACACTTTTTCAATCCAAGTGCGGCTTTAACAGACCACAATCTCAGTAAATCTCAGTTACAGATGTTCTGTACAATTCATTTGATAGGATTACATGCTCCAAAATGACATTCAGAGATTGACTCTGTGCTACTACTAAGAGTCCCCTGTGACGGTAATCATCGAAATTAGGTCAAAAAGTAAAAGAGAAAGGCAGGGAAATATCTGTTGTATATCATTAAACAACTGGAATTATAATAGGCACATACATAATCTGTAGCCTTCCTGATTTGGGGAATAGACAAACTTTATCCCTGCTAGAGTGTACAATGAAAAACACAAACTGACAGCGCAATCCTGCACAAATATATGCTGATGGAGTGAGGGCTCTGGCGCAAACCCGGCAAGTAAGCGGTGCCTAGAGAGACTGATGTCGCTCACTCCACCCAAGGCCAGAGGTTGTGCCGCCGGACAGAGGTAAGTCTTGCACCAGGTGGTGGGAGGGCGTGGGGAGGGCAGACCAGGGTGGCAGGGGAGGGGGTCCTTGATCGGCCAGGCCAGGGACAGTGGCGTGGATATTGACAGCATTCTCCGCTGATATCCTAGCCCCCTTCCCAGTCCCGGCCGGCCCTACATGGTCTCTCCGCCATTTTGCTGGCGCACATCTAAGGAGGCCCATAGGGGTCGCTGGGGCTCTTCCTGGGGGAAAGGGAGGCGACCTCCAGCCCCGAAGGTGCTGGCCTAATCCAGGCTAGGATCTGGCGCAGCACACTTAGCATGTTGCAGCAGATCTTAGGTAGGATTGGGCTGGAAGTACCAGATACTAGAAGATGCTATCAATTGCACAGACATTCTGATGCAGCTGTGTCCCTAAAGCAGCATGGAATAGCACATGACATATTCTCAGTTTCTTCCCTGCCAAGTACGGATTCTGCATACTAAATGCAAAATGCTTATTTTTTTAGGCTCACGACTCCTGGGTCATCCTCTTACTGCTAATATAAAAACATGAGTCCATGAAATGATCAGTGGAGGATCCAAACATTTCAACCAAAAAATGTCAGTAAAAATTGTGGTTCCGCACACCAAAATCTGAACCATGTTCACAAATAGTGAGACAGCATTTAAAAATTCTGATACATGTTTTGAACTGAACACTCTTGTACTAGGTCCACACACCTCAGCAGATTGTCCATGAAGACTAATTTTAAAATATGTTCATTTGTGAACTTGTCAAAGCCTGAAATGAAACTTTAATCAATGGAAGTGGTCATCAGTGACTTCCATTATAAAGGCAAGCCGATTTCGAGTTCCTAAAGTGTTTCCAGCATGTATTTCCTTTTCTCTAATTGACAAATTAGATGAATTGAGTGACTATAAACAGGTTATCATTAAATTTGACGTGTGTGCAAAAAACTTACAAATCCTGCATGTTTAACACAAGTCAAATGTAATGATTGAAGAGAAACCACTTTTCATTGAACAAGAAATTGTGCTCACTGTGGGGCCGTGTCGTAGGCACTCTGCATCCAGACTAGGCCAGACAGGGCATCCAGTGTGTGAAGGTAGTAGGAGATATAGACCTTCCTACTAACATTATCAGCATACATGTTTTTGATTGCCTGGACTACTCTGAATAGATGACAGCAATGACATCATCTAGGAAGGAGCTGAATTTTGATCGCACCCAAACCACAGGTAGGGATTGCAGGCCAGGAAATGGGGAGCTTTTCTACAGGCATGGGGTGTGAGGCACCCCTTCTCAGTTTGCTGCTCTCCTCCCCCAACACACTGCTCAAAATGGCCACTGCAGTCAGCCTCATGACTAGCCCTGTCAGTGGGCCCCAGACTGGTCACTCTGCCACCTCCTCAAAAAGGCTCCAGGCAAAGAGGTGGCATCAGGGATCAGCAGTGGACCATTCTGAGAGGCCTAGTCCCTTGGCAGTTGCTCAATGATGTCAACCCCCTGACTCCAGCCCTGCCCATGTGTGCTTCACATAGGGTTGCCAACCCTCCAGGACTGGCCTGGAGCCTCCAGGAATCGACATCAATCTCCAGTCATTTAAAAAAAAAAAAAAAACCTGGTCAGATTCAAGCCAAAAATGTCAATAGTAAATGTTATCATATCAGAAAAGTAGCTTTGACATCTTCCCCTACATAATTTGCATGTTGGCTTTTACTTTAGAAGAAAAGTATGTCTTTTTCTAGAAGAAATACTAGAAGTATTTAGAAGAAAAACAGGCCAGCGGGTGGCGCAGTGGGTTAAACCGCTGAACCATGAGCTGTCGATCGAAAGGTCGGCAGTTCGAATCCGCGACAGGGTGAGCTCTCGTTGCTTGGCCAGCTCCTGCCAACCTAGCAGTTCCAAAGCATGTCAATGCGAGTTGATAAATAGGTACAGCTTGCAGGAAGGTATACAGCGCTCCGTGTTCCAGCCGCATGCTACGCTCTGCGGCAAGGAGAGTCATGCCGGCCACATGACCACGGAGGCGTCTTCGGACAACGCTGGCTCTTCGGCTTTGAAATGAGCACCACACCCTAGAGTCGGACACAACTGGACTTAATTGTCAGGGGTCACTTTTACCTTTTATGTCCTAAAAACCCAGAAATTGTAAGTATTCTGGGATTTATTTTGTGGTTGAATTTCTTGGAAGTTGACAAGAAATGTGTCTGTGTCCTGCCAGTGCTGCATAGAGGGATTTTACTCACTCTGTCATTTCATGTTTTCCTTTGCAGGTTTCCATGGACACACACCTTTGCCTATGACTGAAGAAAGATGAGTATACATCATTGCTGTCAGAGGACAGTTGTGAATGGTCATGTATTTCCATGGAGACACAAATGTGTTGGCATACCTTATTATCACACCCTTTTTTTTCTTAAGCTTTCCCATCTCAGTAAACACAGACAAATGCCTGCTGCCTCTTTGCAACATACTATGTTACAGGAAGAGTTTTTTTTTTCAAGGAGTAGCCATTCTTCAATAGAGATATAGCACGATCTACATAAAGTTACGGGCACTTATGTTTTATTACACCTGAAACACAGAAATAAACACTTGTATCCTACTGATTTCAATGGAGCACATGTACTGTATATGGCTCTGTATTCTGCATTTGGTAAACAAGAAACATCTTGACACCATTTCCATCTGAGACCTGTTAAAACGATACTCTGATCTGCATTTTTGCCACATTTCCTTTCCCTTGGAAATTAATACACCAGCAACCGAGTTACAGACGTCTGAGTTACGGACAGCTGCACCGGTGCTTTTGCATAAGCATAGCAGTCCTTTGGTGGTGCTTTTGTGTAGGCGCGATAGCATTGGACCAGTGAGAACCAGATGTTTCAAGCTATAATATATGTTTCATTTCAACTTACATGCAAACCCCTGGAACCAAACTGATACATATGTAGGGGACTGTCAGCCCAATCCTATGAGGCAGCTGCATCGCTGGGATGTGTGTTCTGGTGGCACAGTGTGCTTCACAGCCATCACAAAACATGATGCACCACAGAGCATGGTCTGGCTGATGCCAGGTGAGAGGTGGCGCCCAGGGGACAGCAGCCTTCATGGGAGCCCCAGTGCCAGTAAGTTGGCACAGGGGCAGTTGAGTGGGAGGAATGGGCAAGGGATCAGGGCGGAAATGGGAGGTGTCAATGTCAGGAAGGGGGTGGTTACTGGCAGCAGCAGCTCTGCTGATACCCTATCTCCCTTTATGGCCCCAAACCACCTATCGCAAATTCAACCCCATCCCTGCCTCCCTCCAACCCCCTGTGCTGGCTCACCTCCTCCGGTAGGTATCCGGCCGGCACTCGGCAGGCATCTGGTGGGCATCTGGTGTATGGAGCAGGCTGCTCGCTGCTTCCAGTGGCAGCCAGTCCACACACAGCTAGCCCACCCACAATGGCCTAGTCGTGTTCACAACAGCTGTAAAGGGGGTTACGCCAGCGGAACACATATTCCGCTGATATAATCCTCCAATAGGATTGGGCGTTATGTCCCTAATCAAATCCCAACTTCACGGTGTGGAGTAGGCAAAACATTCCCCCAAACACAGAAGGGCAAGCAATCTAGAAGATGGGCAAAAAAATTATCTTCTACCCTAAAGCAAGCAGGTAATCCTGTACTGTGAATGGTGGATGGATGGGTTCCATTTCTTCACTCACACTAGGCCTAATCAAGCAAAGTAGTTATGCCTAGAGGTTAGCTCTGTCCCCTTGAAATCAGCTCCAGCTGGTTCTCACCAGTCCTAAGCAATGGAGGTGGGGCAAAATGCCCCCCCCACAACAAGTTTGAGAGAGTAGCCAGTCTCCTATAAAATGTTTCTGCAATTGAGGGTGAGAGACAAATAATTAATCAATACCTATGGATTCACACTTTGTCTTCATTACTTAAAGAAAACGTTGCAAGGCAACTTTCATGTATCAAGTTTATATTCTATACCAGAGGTTCATGTAAATGGCTTCTCCCTCTCCTTTAATCCTCACAATATTCCTGTAAGGTTGGCCAGGTCTTCCTGGCCCAAATCCAGCATTCTACCCACTAGACTACACTGCCTCACAATATAAATTATTGGGTAACATGATGATTGGATCCAGAACAAAACTGGCTCCCTCAATGCACACATTCAGGAGAGTTTTGTTTTAATGGTATTTCAATTCAATTTCTGTCCCTGCCTGCAACCCCACTTGAACAGCCAGGGCGCTACAAGTGGCTTCCAAGCTATGGTTTAGCCAGGTCTATACCACTTGAGTAACTCATATTCTATCTCACTCTCTGTTTTGTTTTGTTTTGCCTTGAAAGCACTCGGATGGTGTTCCTTCTCCTTCAGCAGGGCTACTATGCATGGCTGGGCTCATCTGGCTTCTGTTCAGACTTCCACATTTATTTCTTCCTTCTGCTCAGTTTTGCCTCCGAGTTTCACATCTAATTTCTGTCTAGATAGCTCTCAGTCCCCAATGCTGCCCAAGGACAAGAAAAGATGATACAGTAACATTAGTGCATTAGTGTATAATAACAGGCAGCTTACAGTGTAAACGTAAGCCTCATTGACTGATGTCTTCAATGACATCAAGCAGGGACCAGTATTTTTCCAGGAGAAAGCAGATTGGGACTCATTCCCCTGCTGACAGGGATGGGCTTAGCAGTTGCTTTTAAGTCTTCATTCAGAAAACGGAGCCTTTTGATCCACATGAAGGAGGAACACAGCACCATCACAAATTCAGACCATAGGCTATATCCTCTTCAATCCCAGGGAAAATAAAATCTTCTATGCATATACATTACATCCTTTAACAATTCATGCATAAAAGTATGGCTTGTAGGCAGCTGAGGCAGAATGTCCCTTGCCTTCAAACAAAATGCTAAGGGGTGTCAGGGGTGCTATTTTCATGTGCCCTGCTATCTGTTCTTGACTGTCTCTACCAGTGTGCCACAGGAAGCACCGTCTCCCTGGTGACGGCCCTTGGGCTAGATGGCTTTCTGGTTGAGTGAGAGCTGCTGCAGCATCGTGGTGAAGAGGCTGAGCTGAGAATGCAGGACTTTGAAGTCTGCTGCATAAATGTACTAGGTGACCTCTGTCTCCGCTGCAATATGGGGGTAAGAATATGTACTCACCTTACAGGGTTGTCGGAAGGACAACATCAAGGTAATATATAGGAAGAATGTTGCACACTCAGAAAGCACTGTCCAAATCTATGTTGTTGTTGTTGTTGTTGTTGTTGTTGTTGTCACTTCAAGTCATTCCATGTGGGTCAGATCACTGTGTCTTATCTAGAATCCCCTATCAAAACCTTCCCTCCACACTATGGTCCCCATCAGGCTCCTGGCTGCTAAATGCATACTTCTTGTAACATATAGTTTAACTTGTAGTTAGGAAGGACAAACACTATATGTCCGGGTCCAGAGGCCTCTTCCCAGGCCGCGGCAGCCTTCCAAGCAGCCTCTGGCCTGACCACCGAACCCGGACTTAACCCCCAACCCCTCGGGGAACACGGGCAAGAACAAAGAGGCCCGGAGGCCTCTTCCCCGCCTGCAGCAGCCTCCTGGGCGGCCTCTAGCCAGCCCGTCGGACGCGGACCTAGCCCTCAACCCCCCCAGAGACCACGGGGGAGAAAAAGGGCCCAGAAAAAGCCCCCACACCACAGGAGAGGCCCGATGATCCCCCAGCCCCACAAAAAACCCCAGAGACAACTTACCTGATTGGGAAAGCATGGTGCAGCCACAGCCACCTCCAAACCGACTAGAAGAAATCACAGCAAAGCCTGGAAGAGAAAGGAAGAGCCATTGGACAATGGCAGTGTCAATCAAAGCCGGGAGAGCCCGCCCCGGGAGAGCCTGGCCATGCTACAGCAAGAACAATCAGAACGCCTCCCAAGACAGCTGTAGCCCTCAGGAAACCACCCCAGCATCGCGACCCGATTGGGCCAGCAGGGGAGGAGGAGGCTGGACTGCAGACCCACAAACCCTATTTAAAACACAATCGGCCAGTGATGAGGAGGACCGGGCATAGAGTGTGATAGCTTGCTTACAGTCCAACTGAGCATTGCAAGCTACCTGAGCATTATAGGTCCTAGAGGAGAGGTGCTTACAGGTGCCTGCAACTTGCGCCCTCCTAACGCCTCTGAGGCCATCAACCCCCACCCTTCTCTCCCCCTTCCCCTTTGTCCTTCCTCCCCTTTAGGCACTACATGCTGGAATCCTCCAGGTCTCTCACTGACAGCTCGGACGAGGACGAAGCCTTTCAGACCCCACTACCCGACTCGCCAATCCGAGGCAACTTACACTATAGCCTAGAACAGGGGTGTCAAAGTTCATGTCATACAGCAGGCTGAAATTGAATAGCATTCATGGTGCCTGCTGATGGCCAGAAGTGACATCATTAAGCAGAAAGTGATGTCATTAAGCAGACAGTGGTCAGAAAGTAGAATTTTTCTCAAGTAGGAGCTGCAAGTGACAGAAGAAAAAATATGTAAATCTTGACCATATTTTCAATATAAGGGAGAGCCCAACTATCACGCTGGGAAAGCTGGAAGACTCACACTTCTTCCAAGGCATCACTTCGCAGCTCTGCAGCTGAAAGGTGCTCTGTGAAGTGACACTGGCAGAAGTGATACTGCTGAAAGGGTGAGCCATGTGATAATTGGGGTCTCACAGGACCTTGGCAGTGCCATCCTCTGTCACCTCTCTTGGTCTGCCCCTCCCCTGTAGCATTCCTTGCCTTCTGAGGCCTCCTTCCATCTCTCCTTCCCAGAGACTTGGCAGAAGCGGCGCTGCTGAAAGGGTGGTGCTGGGAGACCCCAATTATCGGATAAAGAGTTTCCACAGGCTGTATCCAGAATGTGGACCTTATGTTTGACACCCCTGGCCTAGAAGATCCTCATTTTCTTAGACTGCAATCCTATACATTTTTTCCTCGGAGTAAGCCCCATTGAACACAATGGAACTTACGGTACTTCTAAGTAGTTATGCATTAGATTGTGTTGTTACTCATTAACGGGATGAAATAAAAGTCTCTATATTCATATATTATATTATATCTTTTCACTGCTGGTGAGGCTGAGCCCACAGGCAGGTTGGGAGGAGCAGGTCTGGAAAGCAGTATTGGGATGCTAGAGAGAGTAGGAAACAAACCAGTCCAAGATCACAAAACCAGACCACAAAATAAAGGGATCAGAGAGAGGTCGTCTAGGCCAGGGGTTCTCAACCTGTGGTACGAGTACCCTTAGGGGTACATGGACCAATGGCAGGGGGTACGCCAGAGCCTGCCCCTTATCAGCATCAATCAGTAGTTAATTACTTGTTAATTAGAACTTAAATGCAATCCCCCCTGTCTGTCTGGCTGTCTGTCTGTCTGGCTGTCTGTCACACACACACACACACACACACACACACACAGTTAAATAAGACATTTTTTCACATTTAAAATTGTTTTAGTACTTTTTGTTTAACGATTAATTAGCTAATCAAAAATCTAAAGAAAAATCTAAATATGTTGGGAATTGCATTATTTATTGATTTTTGTTCTGTGTCTAATCACGTCAGAAGGTTTTGTGTGTGCATAATCATCAACACACAACACCTGCCGTTTAAGTGATGCATTCTGCTATTCAGTGTTGCTTTCTCTGCATTACATTTATTCAAAAGAATCTGTTTATCAACTTGTCACCTCGACAGGGAACATGACTGTACTTCATATTAATGTTTTTGTTTGACTTACCTGTAAAACTTGCAAAGGCTGTTTGTATTCTTTTCTGGTTTGATTTGGATGTAATGCCTTCCATGTACAGCACCACTAAAAGCGTAAATCCCTTATCCCTGTGGTTGCCATAAAAAGGTTCTTAACCATGTGCCATCCCATGCATACGAAGAAATTCTCATGCAGGCACTACAAATGACTGGGCTGGTACACAGGAGATGAGCCTTTTAAACATTACAACAGCCAGGTGGAATATTACTAGAGGTAAGTGTTTGCCAGTGGCACTACTTTTCAAAAACATCAGACCAGCCCTTTCTTCTAATCTATGTATTGGGGATTTCTCCCTCTCTGTGTCTTATCTTTGCAATACTAGTTGGGACCTGATCAAATCATCAAAACAAATCCATTGTTTATTACCGTGTAATTTCCCCCTTCAATGTATGTCTCAGATGGGCAGCCCAATCCTAACTAACTATCTGGTGGCCGCCTGCCGGATCCTATCCCCATTCATGGCCGCTCTGGAGTGGCCCGGAGGTCTACTCGGGGAAAGGGTACGTTCATCCCCTTCCCCCTGGTGTCAAACAGGGAAGGCCAAATGGGCCTCCTCAGATTTCCGCCAGCTGTTTAGCTGGTGGAAGTAAGAGGAGGCCTAGTAACAGCCGAGCAGGTCCGGAGGGAGACGGGGATAAGGCAGCCGCCATTGCTGCCCCCCCGGGCCGACGCGGCCAATGGCCCCTCTCCCTTGCCGCCCGGACCGCCCGCCAGAGCTGGACTTACCTCTTCCAGCAGCCACAGGGGCAATCCTGTGCCGGAGTGAGGGTGGCTGCCCTCCGTGCCAGCCGCTCTTACTCCTGAGTCGTCGCGAACGTGCTTTACGGCATGTTCACGACGGCTTCGGGTGGCAGAGCGCTCATTCTGCTGCCCGATCGGTCCATTGGATTGCACTGTGAGAGTACTTTTGGTTGTTTCACCAGGAGGGGGACTATGTCTTCCACTTGTTGAATACACAAATCCACTCAGTCTTACATGTGTTCAAATGTTATCCCTTTGGGGAATTTCAGAGTCACTCCTTTAAAAGTATTCTTCCTCTGATAAAGACAGAATTGTCTCTTTCAAAAAGATCCACTGGCTGCATTATGTGGGTGAAGTTTTTGCAAGCTAGAGCAAAAATGGCTTCTTGTTCTCTATCCAATCATTAGAGATTCTGTAACTTTTGAATTGACTGTGTATGTATATTTAGATCAGCAGCTAGTTTACATTTCTTTCATATGCCTGGGTGTATGCTGTGCTTTGTTCTGTAAATATTTATTTTGTTTAACTATTTGTAGCTCATTCCTGAAATATTCAGATCTCTTACTGTTCTTACCTCGCTCTGATTGAACCCACAGTTCTTGTCTCACCTTGCATTGCTCTTTCTCACTAAGCTAGCCACCATATCTAGCCACAACGTATCACCTACTATGAGTTTGTTGTCTGTTGTGGAGCCCATCTCTTACAAAATGTTTGTTCCCTTCACATAGACTCCAATGCAAATGTGCTGTATGCTTAGCGCATATCATTTGCGAGGAATAATTTTCATTACAGTGGGGCTCAAATCCTACTCATGCTGGGTCTGTCACCTACAGCTTCAACATGTAGGCCTTCTAACCACTGGGTCCTATCATTAGCTGACTTGTAATTGGAATAGCATCCTTCCTTTCCTGTCTGCCCTGGCAGCTTCCTTGTCAAAAGGGTTGCTTGCCATCTGCTGGTGATCATGTTTGGTCAGTCAGGGAATACAACCCCCCTTATCTGAAATGTTTAGGACTGACATCTGATGATCTTAAGGTAATCAGGTGCTAGCTCCTAGGATATGGAAATCTCTGGTGGGGAAGGTCTTTCAGAAAGAGTGCTTGTGTGTAGTCTGTGTAGGATGGTTTCCACTACATCTACATCACCTGCCATGCTATATGTTGATTGGTAGCTTCCACTGATGTCTAATGCAGGTGGAGCCTCATTTAGCACCATTGTGATAGGTGAGTAGTTGATTGGTGAGTTGCTAGAGGTGTTGTGGGAGTGGCTATTTTTTTTGCTAAATGAGCATTGCTTTTATTTGTGCTCTTGATATGATTCCAACTAGTTACACCAGAGTAAGCGCTGGCATTGCAGTGACCATTTTAAACCTCACTATAAGATCCTTGCCCAGCACTAAAATATCCAAAGTCACAAAGGAATGAAATTCAGCAAAACACACAAGCTCCTGCATGAGAGAGAAGAAATCTATACTGAGCAGCACACATCATAGCAGGTCTCAGTTTGCATCATAACAGATAATGATCTTGTGTGTGGAATCAATAGTTTGATTCAAGATCACCTGTGCTGCATTATCACTCTGACGTCCTTGGAGACAACACTACCACTAGTGCAACATGTCATTTTTCACCATGTAGTCTGTTCAGATGCTACAGCATGCAAAATAGAAAGCATTGTTTGTTTGTTTCCATTCCCACCGTCCCAGCCAATCTGCCATTGGCATGACTCTACTGTAACATAAACAAGCAAAGTGTGTCCCTGGAATTGGTTTCTGAGAGTTCATTCAGAGCTGAATGGGAAAAGTGAATTTGCCAGAAATTGTCCAAGCAAAAAATAGGTGCAATAATAAAGAATGCCACAAGTCAACATTCTCCCCCCCCCCCAAGAAAAATAGAAAAGCTATTAAGTTTTCCTCTACATAATGTTTTTTAATATTTATACTGATCCTCCTGATTTATACTGATTTATACTGATTTTTTTAATATTTATACTGATTGTTTTTATTGTTTTTAAATTATGTATTTAAACTGTCTGTATTTTAAACTGTTTTTAATTTTTGTTGTAAGCCGCCTTGGGCATTTGCCTCGGCATGGGATAAGGCGGGATATAATTTTTTTAAATAAATAAATCCTCATACCAGTTGCATTTTTCTGAAGCACTCTTTTTACAGATAGTGATACTAATTCTTTGCGATTATTTATGGAACTGAATACACCAGTGGTGGCCAACCCGCGGCACGCGTGCCACAGAGTGACACGGGAAGGTCCGTCGGGTGGCACGCCGCCTGCCCGCCGCCTTCCTCCCTCCCGGCTTCTCCCTCCGGGTCCGCGCGACTCTGGAGGCCGGGAGAGAGCGTCCTCTCGTCACGCCGGTTCGGTCTATACTGCCCAGGCCTGAGCCAGCGATTTCGCACATGCGTACAACGCCGATGCGTTGTACACATGTGCGAAATCGCTGGCTCAGGCCTGGGCAGTATAGGCCGAGCCGGCGTGACGAGAGGACGCTCTCTCCCGGCCTCCGGAGCTGCGCGGACCCGGCGGAGCCTCGGCTTCTCCCTCCGGGTCCGAAGCGGTGAGACGGCGGGGGGGGGAGGGATGGAGCTTGTGCTTCTCTGGAGGGGGTCGAATGAGCCTGCCGAGGTGAGGAGGGAGGCAGCGCCGCGACGGGAAGGGAGCTTGGTCAGGCTGGTTAATGATCCCGGCAGCGGCAACGGCGGGGTTGTTTATTCCATTTTCCTCTGCCTGAGCTGCCGCCTCAGCGCGCCTGTGCCGGAGAGAGGCCCGCTGGGTAATCCGGGCCTGGAAGAGGTGAAGGCGCTTGCGGAGGCCCAGCCCTGGCTGGTTGAGGGGAAGCAGTGCCGTCGTACCAACTTTGCCTTTTATTTTTATGGTCTCTCCCCCCCTTGGACTACTCCCCCTTCCACGCAAGGTGTCGTGTGCACGCTACACAAACACCTCATGCCTGTGACGAAGTGGGCACAAAAGTTTATGCCACAATATACAGTACAGCGCAGTCGTATGCTCACAACTTAGGAGGAGTACGAGTAAGCCCATTGAATATAGTAATACCTACTTCAGAGTAAACAACATGCATACCATACGCTTGCGCTGTCAATAGTACCTACCACAATAGGACTCCTTCCCCCCCCCTTTGCTATAACAGACTGACGTGGCCACCCCTCTGGATATTCTCTGCCTCGGGCTCTAGATATTTCTGAATATCAATTTAGCTTGGCTGAGTCTCCTTGCAACTGCCCAGTTGTATTCACAACCAGGTTGTGCGTAGAAATCCTGTACTGATGAATGTTTGTGGACTGGAGTGCACAGAGGATGCACTTCTCTAAACACGTTCCTGAAGAGTTTTTCTTAACTTTTTTTGCAAAAACTGCATGAGGGCTGAGTTAGGCACATTTGCCTGTAACGTGTTTGCTTCTGAGTATGTTACTGTGGCATGTGTGTGTGTCGTATTCCGTGCACTACATTTTGAGTCCACACCTAAAAATCTTGCCAATAAATAATGTGTGAAGCTGCCTGAGGGCAGACCCAGTTGTAATTAGTAGAATAACAGGGTGTGAACCCAAACAACTGGTAGAAAACAGGTTATTCCTTCAGAACTAGTGCAGTAATGATTAGACTGGGCTTGGATTAGGGAAATCCAGGTTCAAATCCCTTCTCAGTCATTCATGAAGCCACATTTGGCAAGGTTACTACTGTATTTCTCAGCCTCAAATGAGGCTAAAATGTGACTGCTTGGCACTATTTTGTAAAGTGGATCAGCTTGGGGAAACCTCTTCTTAGCCTTGTAGTTCTGAAACACCAGCACAGTGACAGTGTAGAATCCGTTTTTTTATTGATGAAGAATGTAGAATTGATAGCTTGCAACTTTGGGGGCTGTGTTGATTCTCACAAAACTACTTTGATGATTTAAAAAAACTGCAAATCTTAATATTCTTCCACATGCTAGGCTTCTCATATACATGTATACTGTTTTTTCCCCTCCTATCTTTTCTGACTGGCCAGGATCCTAAGGACTGCAAAATTAAGGGTCAAACTACACAAACTAAACACGCAATTTGTGAGGCTAAAAGTATAATTTATTTAATAAAATAAAAACACGGTTATTTATTATTTATTTATTTACTTTATTTATTTATTTTTGTGGCACGCCCAAGATACAAAAAAACTAAAAGTGGCACATGTCATAAAAAGGTTGGCCACCACTGGAATACACCAACGTTCTCTATGACTGGTTATTTTCCTGCTTTAGAAGGCAACCATGAAGCATTGTATATGTGCATGCTTAAAAGCAGAGCAGCTGCAGGTGGTATTTTTCTCTCTTATGATGGGACAGGAACAGAAAACTGCAAAGGGAAACTGGTTTTGACAAGAGGAGTTTCTGTACATAATTCATATTCTTTTGTGAAGGATATGCAAGCTCTTAGCAATGAAGAGATGCTGGATGAGATGGCTTTGGCCAAAGTATTCTGTGGGTGAAAAGGAACTTTAAACCTATCTAGATTGGATGCCACTCTATGCATGCTATTGGTTATTGGTGTCAACAAGAGCTTCCTTCTCAGCAGCTTCAGAGACAATTTTTGTCAGCACCACAAGCCAGGGGGCAAAGAGTTCAACTTCCTTTCCCCCACACCATCCTCTTATTCCAGATTTACCACTGCAGCTGCTATGTAAAAACAAATAAAACCCAGAAACCTTATGATGTGACCATCACATCTAGTTTGGCCCTAAACAAATGTGCAGAGGCTTGGACTACAAATCTCATCCTATAGGAGTTATTGCTGAAAGAGTCCTGCAAAGTTATCAGGAGGAGACCAGGTGGAGTTCAGGATCATGGACAGATCATAGTGGATCCAGGAAGGTTCAGGCTGGATACAAGAAATCTTCAAGCAGCAAGCTAAGACGTTGCTCTAGCAATGATCTGGAGCCAACTGAGAATTTAAATAATCTTGGTGTCAGGTTGGTATGTTCAATGTTGCTCCTGCTGAAGAAACTGTTGAGGTTTAAATGTTCCATTCCCTATTCCTCAGGTGCCAGCTCCAGCAGAATTAGGGAGCTTCTTGTATTGCCAGAATTTCCGAGGAAGCAGCCAAGGCCACCTCTCAAGCCCTGCTACCACAGGCTCCTGCAATGCCATTCCCAAGATGGTGCTTTCTGATGCTCTTTCTGGGAATGGTTTCTCCTCCTGGTCTTGTTTTGCATTCTTGGATCACTCAACTGATAATATGGAGAGAGGAAACTCCTACACCCTGATGGATCGTTATTGTTCCTGCATCAAAAAGCAATCAAGTCTAAATATCTTCCATGGTATTATAAAGGAAGGAAACATGACATTATTAAAAATCCTTGGCACTGCATATTATAAAAGTCTGGAATATATATCAAAGTGATCTGAGTCCAAAAATTTCAGTTCTTCACATCATGAAGAAAGTTACTTGGCAGGACGTCTGAAAAGAAGGCAAGAAAATGATATACAGCACAATCCTATGCATGTATACTCAGAAGTAAGTGTCACTGAACTCAGTGAGACTTACTCCCAGGAAAATGTGCATAGGATTGCAGCCATAATAAATGAATTGGGAATCCTAATAGAGGAATGGTACAGTTTCAGAAAATATGTAATTTAAATGATAAACATCAGTCTTCATTTCAATTATTTCAATAAAGAAAAAAGAGACAAAATTTGGCAGATAACGATGGTATACGACTGACCATGGCGACTTTTGAACAACTGTGTTCTGAAAGTTGCAATCTTAAAGGTTTATTATCTAAAAAGTATAAAATACTTTTATGTTTAAAAAAACAAGAAGAAAACCATTTAGGCCAAAATTGCCAAAAGTTTTGGACACTAAGCTTTCACAAGAGCAATGGAAATCTATATTTGCTTCTAACTTGCAGTTTTATTTTGCATAAATATTAGACAGCTTTACTGCTGGTGTAAAGTGCCGCCAATCCTGCTCCCTCCTGGGCCCAATATGCCCACACCCACCCTTCCCTGCCCCTTATGCCCCCTCCACACCCTCCTCCAGCCCCCACGCCACTCGGAGCAAACGTTCCTGCTCCAGCGCATGGTGTTCCTGGTTGCAGCACCAGCAGGATTGTGCAGACCTTCCTGCCAACACTGCTTGCCCTCTGGGTGTCGCCAATGTGCTTTACAGCACATTAGCACCCCCCTATGCTGGCACAGCAGCCGCTGCACCGGCATAGCACTTCAGTAGGATTGTGCCATCAGGTAGCTTTCCCAGCCAGCTCCTTAGGCTTGTAGTGTGGCACAGGATGGTGAACTAATAGTTCCAATTACTCAGGGAGAATATACGGTATATGTAACTATTCCCAAAACAAGATATGTGCTCATAGCGAATAGGTTGAGCATAAGGACACCCAAGAGACAACTTGGAAACAAATACAAATAATACGTTTAGATAGCCAGTATCTCAGTCAATGGTAAGTTGAGACAACAGAGTACATAAAACAAAGTTATTAATCAGAACAGGCTTCATTTCATGTGGCAAAAGTAGTTTTTCATTCCATGGCCAAAAACAGGAGCAAGCTTCCAGTCCCACAAACCAGGAACAAAGAACATGGACACAACCACATAGTCGATGTTAGGAATTGGATTTAAATGTCATCTACCATCTTTAATTATTTGTCTTTTTCTATAGCATGAACTGTGGTTTTTCATATGATGTTCTGTTGACTGACCGCGTGGAACCACTAATCCCGCTCACTGAGGACCACAGCATTGTGAAACACACTGCCTGGATAGTAATATCTAAAGCAATCAAGAGAAAAGACCTATATATTGGATATGACAGGCACCTGGCTATAAAAAGGAAAGAGAAAACAGGCTTAGCTTAAGCTATAAGCATTAAGGGAAGTGGCAGAGCCAAATTCAGTTCAGGAAAATATGTAGGTTTAACAGACCCTTTTGTTTAGAGGAAAAGGGGACTTTTAGGGTAATAGGAAATAAAATGAAAATGATTTCTTTTAAATGAAATCATAACGAACAAAAGGAAACAAGTTTTTTTTCATTAAAATGTTGAAGAATCAGAGAAGGTAGTGATTGTAGTTTATGAATAAAACAGAACAGCAATCTCTTTACTATAAATGACAAATGTGGTAGGAATGGGCAAAAAAAAGGTAAGTAAAAACCTTTTGGAAAAGCAGGAGAAAAATGTCTTTAATTAATGATGATGATGATGACGACGATTATAGTACGGTTCAGGGACACATGGTACAGGCATAGCAGGTGAGGCAACCCCACCCCCTTGTAGTTCACGGTAAAGTGTTGCAGCCTAACTGGTGGGTTGCGCACGCATGCTACCTGATTACTCAAGTGCAAGCAGGTTGCACGTGCACGCAATCCTCTGGTTAGGCTGTGGCACTTTACTGTGAACTACGAGGGGGCAGGGTTGCCTCATCTACTGCGCCCGCACCGCACATCCCTGGTACTGTCATTATTGAATCAGGTATCTTGAAAATGGCTCTCACAGCTCTATGGGAATGTGTCTGGGAAGCAAACATGGACATTGAGTGGCTGATGTGGCTACTTCCCATACAGATGTAACCCTTTCTTTGAGGGCTCATTGACATGAGAAATAACCATGTGTCATCACTTGCCTGTCCTACCAGACTGGTTTCTGTCGAAATAAGCCAAGGGATATGGGATTCAACCAAGGGGGAGCAGAAACTGCTCGGCTCTGATTATAGAAGAGCAGCATCTCAATGAGTTGTAAATGTGGGTTAAGTGGATTCATGCAGCATTCAGTGGGTTCGACTCACAGTTCCTGTATGTGCTTCAGGACAGTCCTTCTGCACTCTTAAGAGCACTTTACTAATTCATTTCCCCCATTCAATTTAACTGGCATTGAAGAGGCCCCCATACCACTTTAATGAAACTTCAAATTAAAAATAAACAATGCAGGGAGGAGTTGAAAAACACACACCACAGGACAATTGACCTCCTTTCTAGTAGGAAAATACATGAAGTGGTACTGGGTGGGATGGGGGGAGTTCTACAACCTGAAGGTTGAAACCCTATACACACTTCCTGGGACTAAGGGCTCAGTCCAGCCCAACTCAGGCACAGTTGAGGCCCAATTGTGGCACAATTGGGGCCCAAAATAGGACCGAGTTAGGCTGCAACTGTGCCTGAGTTAGGCAGGAGGCAAGAGCAGTGGGCCAGGATCGAGGCAAAACTTACCGCAGAGGCAGGCAGGCCCCTGTGGGGAGCTGTCAGTCTTGTGGAAGCGAAGAGCCCCCTCCTCAGCCCATCTGCGTGCACCTACCACAGCTGCTGCAGCGGTTGCAGCAGATGGGCAGCCACAGGTGGGCCTGCAGGCACTGGGCGTGCGACAGTCAGCTGAAGGGCAGAGGTTGTGCCAGTGCCAGCTGCCCCAGGGCACCCTGGGCATTAGCCACCTGCCGCAGGGGGGAGTGCGACTGCCCTCCCTCCTGCAGACTGCGATGCCACCCCCAAGCCACGGTGAGGCTGCACGTGGGAGTCATGGGGGGGTGAGCGGGGGAGAGAAGGGAAGGAGGGGGTGGGAACAGCACGCACAAGCGGGGGGTCTCATGAGGTCTGGAACCGCCTCCGCCAGAACATGCCCGTGCGCTGCCTGAAGCCCTGGGCCTCAAGGGCCGTGGCAATGCCCACAAAGAAGGCATCCCAGCATGCCTTCTGCTCCGTGCCCCGGCCAAGACCGAGAGATGCCGTGGGCTTGTCTGCTGCGAGCGGGAAGGGCTCACGCAGCTCATCACACCCCCAGATGGGGCAACGTCGGCACCTTGCGGCAGGCGCTCTGGCGGCATGGGGGGTGCCAGCGTCCATCATCAGGGAGTGGGAGGGGAGGCAGGCACACAGGCAGGCGGACAGGGGGTGCTGGGGAGGGACACAGGTGGGTCAGAAACAGACAGACAACAAGGCTGGTGGGAGAGGGATACAGGGAGAGGGGTCTGCAGAGACCAATAGGGACACAGGGGTCACTTTGCAGATGGAGGCAATGCAGGAACGGGCGCCTCTCATGCAGACGGACCGAGGGCGGAAACGGACGCTGTTGATGGGCGGACTGAGGGCGGAAACGGACGCCGTTGACGGGCGGACTGAGGGCGGAAACGGACACCGTTGACGGGCGGACATGGACGCCATTGACGGGCGGACCGAGGGTGGGTGAGAGCCCCGGTTGCTGAAAGGGCTCTTCACGGACGTGGCGGACGTGCGCCATGTCACCTGTCACTGTTTGCCTGCCTGAGAGGCCCCCCAACTCCCCCCTCCCCTCTGAGCCCTGAGGGTCTGGCAGCCCCCCTGCTGTGTTCTCCCTGGGCTGGCTGTGGCAGGCCCTGGCTGGGATTCATGCAGGGCCTTGTGTGCTGGGCGCTGTCTCTGTGTGTGTGGGGCAGTGCTTGTGTAACATTGGGGTCATGGTGTTCAAGGGGCCTTTGCCCAAGGGGCATCTTTATTGTTCTGGAACATTGGCAGGGATGGCCAGGCGAGGCTGCAAGGGGTAGGCACAGCAGCCACTCAGAATGTAGCAGCAGCAGCAGCAGCTGAGGAGGGTTGCAGGGCAGGCTCCCAGACCTCTGGCAGCATCGAGGCAGACGACCATGGGGCAACCAGACTGCAGGCCCAGGGGTGCTCCCCGGACGGTTGGTGGTAGTGGGCATTCCTGGGGGGACGAACAAGTTGGGGCTGTTCCATGGCAGCTGCTGTGTGGTGGCAATCACCATTGAAGGAATGCCAGTGTGCCGGTTGCAAAGGCCTGCAGGGAGAGAAATCAAACACAGCTGAGTGGTGTGAGACACAGAGCCTGGTCTGCGCTGCTTCCCTGGGTGTAAGGTGAGCATGATCCTGTAAGGGAAAGGGGTCAAAGAGAGAGACAACAACACAACTTGGGGGTCACAACCATGGCAATCCTAGCAATACTGACCTGTCAGTAGACCCTGTGGAGAAAAGAGGGGGGGGGACAGCTGGTGTCTACATATGGGTTACAGTTCCACACCCATGGCATTGTGTGCTCACATTAATACAGGCAGCTATGAGACAAGACATTGGTACAGAGACATTTCATGACAGGCATTGCAGGCAGCTATGAGACATGACATTGGTAAAGAGGCATATCATGGCAGGCTATGCAGGCAGCTATGAGACAAGACATTGGTAAAGAGGCATATCATGGCAGGCATTGCAGGCAGCTATGAGACATGACATTGGTAAAGAGGCATATCATGGCAGGCATTGCAGGCAGCTATGAGACATGACATTGGTAAAGAGGCATATCATGGCAGGCATTGCAGGCAGACATTGGTAAAGAGGCATATCATGGCAGGCATTGCAGGCAGACATTGGTAAAGAGGCATATCATGGCAGGCATTGCAGGCAGCTATGAGACATGACATTGGTAAAGAGGCATATCATGGCAGGCATTGCAGGCAGACATTGGTAAAGAGGCATATCATGGCAGGCATTGCAGGCAGACATGAGACAAGACATTGGTAAAGAGGCATATCATGGCAGGCTATGCAGGCAGCTATGAGACATGACATTGGTATAGAGGCATGTATCCTACCTATATTTCTCTATGCTAAGAGGCAGAAGTCAGACCACATGTCAGCACAAACCCTGCTCTTACCTGCACTTACCTGCTGGTGTTGTTGCCTGTGGGGGGGGGGAGAGGGGCTGGGAGAAAGACATGGGTTAGCAAACACTTGCATGGAGAGAGCTGCCCAGGCACAGGAGTAAACAGTTTGGCCACAGGCAGAACAGCCCTCTCTGCCCTAGAGGGGGCAGAGAGGAGAGAGGTGAAGAGAAGAGAGAAGAGGGGTGTTAGAAAAGTTTTCAAAGTCCCACTTTGTGGCTGCTGGGGGACAGAACCCCACGCCACGTGCTCAGAGAGAGAAAGAGAGAGAGTGAGTGGAGGGCTGGGGCTGGGCTTTTGTGGGAAAGAGGCTGGGTGGGGCTGGGTGCTGATAGGGTAACTATTTGGGTCCGTGTCCAGAGTTAGGCCACAACTGTTCGGTCCTAACTCAGGCCCAACTCGGGCCCAGGGTGTTAGAACTTTTCAGGAGAGGGCTGGTGTGGGTAAGGTAAAATGGCTCCTATGGGTCTCCTCACATTTGGGTCCACCCTTTTTGCTGGCCCAAATTTTGGGCCTGAGTTGGGCTCAAGGGGGCGTGTCAGGGGCTCTCCAGCGTCTGGAACGGGACCAAATTTCGTAACCGCCCCCGTCACACCCCCGACACGCCCCCGACACGCCCACGTTTAGGCTGCAATTGTGCCTGAATTGTGCAGTTGTGCCTGAATTGTGCCTGAACCCAATTCAGTCACAATTGCAGCCCAACTCAGGCACAACTCAGGCACAACTCGGGCCTAAAGCACTTGGGCTGCAATTGTGCCTGAATTGTACCGCAGTTGCCTTGGGCTGGACCGGGCTGTAAGTCCCATTGAACATAGTGGAAACTACTTCACTGTCAGACTCCTTTGGGATCAGATATGATCGTCAACGTGTAGGAGAGTTTTTGCAGCTTGAGCTACAATTGTCTGTACACCAGCATAAATCTGCCTAAGGTGGGTGAAGCAATAGTGTAAAAGGAGGAGCGATGAGAAGTGGATCGCATTGCAAGTACTGTCTGTGTCGAAGGACCCATAAGACCATTTCAAAGTTTCACTCCATTTGCTTTCAAAGCATTTTAATTAGTTCATCTGAATGGGCCCTGGACAACGAAAGCATCGATAAATGCCTTCCTTTCCAGTACCTTCCACCTGTCCCCGAATGCTCACTGCTGCCTTCTAGAACAGGATACTGTGCAGTTTTGCTTCCAATTTGTTGTTTCCTACAGACTGAATGACGGAGATATGATTTTTGCATATTTGAGAAGCTGTATATACATTGCTATCACGTAAACTGGACTGCAGTGTCACCCTTGAACACTGCTCTGGCCCACACCCAGTGCTGTGGCTTGAACATGTTTCTTGTGTCCTTCCTGGCTCCCAGGAACTCACATTCAAATCTCATCCCAGCCACTGAAAAAAAATGGTAGCTCCTGGAAGCCTAAATTTTGTCCACCCCTGTCCAGGGCTGCTTTACTGCCAGCTCAATACTACACTGGGTCTAGTGTCCCGTTAGCATAAAAGGCCCTGCAATGGCTTGAAGATTGGGTCGCTGCTGGGCTATTTAAGGCCACTGCTGCAAGGCAGCTGCAGAGCCGGATCCCCACAATGGGGATGCCACCAGGGTAGGTAGGCTGGCACAGTGGTGGGTGATTTGTGGGAAGCGAGGGCAGGGGAGTAACTGAGTCCAGGGAGAGGAACCAGGGGGTGTAACGAGGGCAGAAGGTTAGGTGGATCTGGTGCAGCAATTTTCGCAGGATCCTATCCCCCAATTTGCAACCCAAAATGGCTGGTGCAGGTCTGAGGAAACCTACAGATGATCAGCCAACCTACTAGGAGTTAAGTAAAATATTTTTATTATTATTATTATTATTATTATTTTGCATGACTGCATGCTACTGTATAACGTGGTGGGGGAAAGGATTGGGCTGTGAGAAGCTTCTTCAGTGAGAATGTAATAGCCAATGAGAAGTGAATAATGTCATTCTTTGAAAGACAGCTTGTGTTCACCATTACTAATATTCAGCAACATTTGGGGCTCTTCAATATATTCTAGAATGTACAGAAAATTAAAATTTATGGGTTTTCCTGCCATGTCACAATTTTTTGAAATCAAGAAATAAAGAGATGTTCCAACTTTAACTTGCCTGAAGAAATTCTTTGTCAAACGAAGAACCGTTTCACAAAGAATTTCTTCAGGCAAGTTAAAGTTGGAACATCTCTTTATTTCTTGATTTCAAAAAATTGTGACATGGCTGGAAAACCCATACATTTTAATTCTCTGTACATTGTAAAGAAAACAAAGTTATGGGTCTTGCAGCCATGTGATTTTGTTGAAATCACATGGCTTCAAGACCCGTAACTTCGTTTTCTTTACATAATATAACAAGCCATGAGAATCTTCATACCATGCTTAAATATCTCTGTACATTGTAAAAAGCCATGAAAATCTACACGCTACCATATTCTAGAATGTGCTTTCAGCAACATGGGATGGTGCAGAGGCCCAACAGTCCTGGACAGTGACCTGTGTGCCCAAGAGTGTACCCCGAATTTCTCAGAAATGTGTGGTGTTCCATGGCAGATATGAGAAAGATTCTCAGTAGACAAGTCAATGTGGAATGTAGAAAGCTTGAAGACAT
Organism: Plestiodon gilberti rubricaudatus; assembly: GCA_026170595.1. Lineage (NCBI taxonomy): Eukaryota > Metazoa > Chordata > Lepidosauria > Squamata > Scincidae > Plestiodon > Plestiodon gilberti. The sequence goes on along the minus strand of JANXHW010000004.1, from coordinate 48,069,020 downwards.
TATTGTATAGAATAGCTATGTTTTTTTTAAAAAAAAGATTGAGACAGAAATCCAAAGATCTGAATAGCCTCTTGAAATCAGTAAGCATATTTCAAATGTATTTAAGAACATAGGGAGGAAATTACATAGGCTTGTAATTAACTTTCAAATAATTGAGGAATTACCTTTTGCCAAGGCTTCATGACCCTGGTTGGACCCTTGTGTGTAATGTGATGTAAGGGATAAGAAAAAAAATATCCTTATCGCTTACTATGGCAAAAACAAATTAACTTTTGAAAGTACGTTTTTTCTAAAATTCCACTTAACCGAACGTGTGTTGTCTAGACAAGTTAGGTAAGGGTCATGATAGAGCAGTGAATTGTTATTCTACTTCATTCTTAAATTTGGTTTACTAAAGTAAAAAAAAAAAAGACTACAACAATGGCCAAGCCATATAACCTCAAGGAAAGTACATGAGTTATTTTTCTACAACATGAAAAGGAAGCATTCCCTGAAAACATTTTGGATAAAGGCAACTGTGATTTTTAAAAGTTGAGAATGTCACTCCCCCAGTCTAATGGCGGGGGCATTGTTGGTCTGATCACTACCCTACACAAAGCCAGGGGACAGGGCTGGCACCTGATTGGTGCTTGGATTGCTGAAGGGGCGGGGTCAAGGAAGTGCATTAAATGCTCAACTTCCATCCTCAACATTTCAGAGCTGGGTAAACATGTTATCCAGCCTGCCCACCTGTTAGGACAATCTGAGATTAGCTGCTCATCATTAGTGGCCAGGTAGCTGTGGTGGCTTAATGGTTAAGACACTGAACTGCAGACCAGAAGGTCGGTAGGACAGCAGTTCGAGACCCGAGTGCTGCAGCTCCTGCCAACCTAAGCAGAAATACAGCTGAATCTGGGGCACCTGGGGAAGGGGTGGGAAGAGACGGATATGTTCTACTATCTATTGTTATCCAGTTTTGTGTTTTGTGTACTATGTTGAAGGAAAGGTATGGTGGATATTATTCTCCCAGTACATGAGTGGCATGATAAATCTCCCAGTCAATATTGGTTTCTAGGTTTGCCAGATGGGGGGCCAGCTAAACAAGAAAACACCCTTGTAATTTAAGAAGCCAGCCTTTGGGTGGTCCAAGGTTTACATTAATACAAATGTGATGTTTGGTGGCTACAGCTGAAGAGAAGCTTAGATCTGTCTTGAAGGTCTATTTTTTAAAAAAAAAAATGTTGCTGCATAAGTTATTCTCTTTTCTACCCAAGACTGGACCTGTGTTAATTCCTTCAGCTATAAACAGAAAACATAGGACAAGACAAAGGCATTGTCATGCTACAAAAATGGACTAGCTAATATTTTTGGGTGAAGGGGGGCAGGATGATAGCATATCATGAAGAGTCATGTTAATTATTTTGAAGCATAACAAGCCATATCTGAGGTAATTGCACACAAAAGCTTTCTGTGCTGCTTTAGGTTTAAAAACATGCTGTCTAAAAGAAAAGGTCATTTATCTAGGATGAACTGTATGCCAACCAGACATTTCAACAGCAGTATTTATTTTATTTACCAGACTGATGGTTACCAAGGAAGTAGTTACCATAATGTGCTTATAGTGGGAAAGATCATGCACACTATGCTGGCTTTGCTACCATGGAATATCAAAAGCAGTGTCTCTCTCTCACACTCACACGCACATGCACATGCACACTTGCACTGACTCACATTGTTTTACTATATAATAAGGAAAAGAAACACCCAGAAAATTTGAAAGGAACATGCAACTTTTATCTGTTTTCTTGCTTTTCAATCCAGTGGGGCTCTCTTAGCAGCTCTGTACTCATACATGCAACAATACACAATCAAGGCTGCATCTCATGAGCTTCAGCTGAGCAAACCCCATATTCATCCCATTACTCTCCTCCTGTATTCACATCATACAACACCTACAATCCTATACATGCACAATCCTATAAAACTAGTTATGAGTCACATGATACCCATTTGCATTCATCCCATCAGTCTAGTCTCTCATATGTGCTCAACACACAACCCAAGTCGCATGATCCCCAGTTGACCAAATCTAGCATTCTATAAATAATATACATATACAACACCCTGTACAGACACACACTACTATATACTGACACACACCCAGATCCAAATTTCACAACTACCATTTATGCAGATGGCCCCATAAACAGTAGCGTAAACATGGTGGAGCGGGTGGAGCAGCTGCTCTGGGCACGGCTCGGGCGCGGCTCCATGGGGGGCGCAATTTACGGCAATATCATAAATCATTCTGTAAATAAGGTTGATTCAACCTTATCCTGCAAGAGGAGAATTGAATTAATCTCTGGGTAGCATTAAAATTCTAGCCAAAGAACTCAGGAGGTCATAATACTTGCCTTGTATTTAGGGCTAGAATTATGGTTGCCAAAGTTTGTATTATGAGTCAAGGAAGTACCAATTTGAGCAACACCTGTCTGTGATAGGATGATGAGTCAGTTTGAAAACAAAAGGCTTCCACAGAGTTACATTAAGCAAACCACCTAGATGAAACACAGGAGTTTTATCAGTCAGTCAGAAACCTTTATTGGCATAAACACAATCATACATACATGCATTTATAAATATTAGATAAACACAAAGCAATAAACAAGATCCTATCCAAAACCATCATTATACAGTCATAGGAGTTTTATAACATCAAGAGGTGAGGATTCCACAGTTGTTTCCTTACTGGTATCTTGTTCATTCTTTTAATTACAAAATACATGTAGATACGAGGGGAAAGGGTGTCAAGTGGAACCTCAGCAATTCAACTAACAGCCCAAACCTAGTGGCGCGTTGTACTGATGGCCCATGAGGTCCACCAGCAGCCTCTGCCAATCTGCAGAGCACTTCTGCCAGTGCAAGGCCCAGAAGGCCGTGAGCCGCCAACAGTGACCTGCAGATCAGTTGTTGACAGACCACAGCCAGCAGAGAGATACGTTCAGGGGCAGATTGGGGTGGGGATCAGAATGGGCCAAGGGTGGATGAGAGGCAGATCTCAGCGGCAGTGGCATCCTCAAGATCTGGAGTCTCCATCCCGGACCTGACATGTGGTGGTTCAGATCTATGCCAGCAAAATGGCTGGCACAGCTCTGAATAGGCCCAGAGGAGCTCAAGGAGCGGCGGAGGAGGGAAGTAAAAATTTGGTCCCCAGCCGGCCCGCGGGATGCAGCAGAAGCTGTGTCAGCAGCACTGTACCCCACAGGCTGGCCCTGGATAGGATTGAGCTGTGAGTGAATTGAGTCATGAGTGAAGAGTAATGCTCTCAATCAAACAATTTGAGTCAATTTAATTGTGCCCAGAATTTAATTGTGTACAGACGTTTAAATCACGTTTCCCATTTCTTTTTGACTGCCTCTGTAATAGCGCCTTGCACTGACAGTAACACAAGTGAAAGCAATGGTGATAAGGAAACAATTTCGATGAACATTCTTACTTAGGTGGACGAGAAAGCTACAAATATAATGGTATTTTGTCAGTATTAAAGATGGAACGAGTCATTTCAATTCAAGCTGAATCTTCTAAAATGCAAGTGAACACTACTCATGGCAATCTGAGAACACTTTTCATTCAGTCCCATTATTTTTGGTGACTTCATTTTACTAAGGAGATTTTGCAACTAGTTTTTTAGGGTTTTTGTAGAAGTCATGAAAAATTAACATATTATGTTCCAGTTCTATCTAGTTTTAATAGGATATTACAAGAAGTTGACTGAGAAATTGAACAATTTGGACAAAACTTGCTTTAACACAAATGCACACAATTTTATTCTTTTTTTCCTACCTTCACAACTATTTTCAATGTGCAACATTTGTGTTAGCTCATATCTACCAGATAACATTTCAGCAATGGTTTGAGTCTAATTACTACAAAATACAATTAAAACTCAAAAAAATCACCAGGCCAGACTGACAACAAAAAAATTTTTTAACAGATTTTTTTTCCTCTAAGGGGATTTAAGTTAGAACATTTAGTCCTCATGTGAGAACTAATCTCTGCTACTTTAAATTGGATGAAGAATTTATATTGTAGTTATAAACTTTAATATTTCCCACTACACAATTATTTAAGCAATAATTACCAAAAGTTAACAATTGGTTGACTCTTTAATGGCCCAAAGCAAAAGATTGCATGGTGTTTTTTTCCTTGTGTTGATAAATCTGTCATCTACCAGAGACTAGCAACCAATTTTCAGGCATTCCAAATGTGCAGGACATATTCCATTAAGTTTATAAATTCATTAAAGCTCCTTGGTACCAGATGGCATAATATAAGAAATGTTCGGAGTACTCAGTAATTAAAGCTGTTAAATGCATAATGGCCTAGCTGTACATTTGACAGTTTGTTATATACATTTGTGCTTATAAATGTTGGGTAAATAACACTTTCATTTTCTAACATCTTGGGTTTAGAGGCATTCAGATGGAAATGTTCATGACTGTGATAAATTTATATTCCAGTTCTTGAGTACAATATTTCTCTTTTTTCCTCCCCTTTCCTTTCTGTCAACTAGTAAAGTACTCATAAGATGATTTAAGAAGACGAATTTGAATTCTGCAGTCAATGGACAACTTTTCCAACAAAGAAACAATGTTGGCTTCCCCACACACACGGGCAGCGCAATCCTCTGTAACTTTGTAAACCACCAACACAGACAACATTCTACTGTGCCTTTTTACAGACAACATATTTTCTTTTTTTGACATCTCATCTGCGTCGGCCGAGTGTGGGAGGCAACGGCCAGTGAGAGGCCAGACTGCAAGAGGATACCGTCTGCAAGTGAAAGTTGGATCACAGTGAAGTCCTATGCACGTCTACAAAAAAGTAAGCCCCATTAAGTTCAATGGGATTTATTCCTAGGATTGTACACAGTATTGCAGTCTCAGAACCAGGGGACATGCACTAAAATTGAGTGGAGGGAGAGTTAAAACAGACAAAAGAAAATATTTCTTTACCCAGCGTGTAATTCATCTGTGGAACTCCTTGCCACAGGATGTGGTGATGGCACCTGGCCTAGATGCCTTTAAAAGGGGATTGGATAGATTCATGGAGGAAAAGACCATCACAGGTTACAAGCCATAAGCAACCTCCTGGTTTTAGAAGTGGGTTTTCTCTGTGCCAAGTGCAAGGGAGTGACAACGGGAAACAGGTTATCTTATTGTCTTGTGCTCCCTGAGGCATCTGGTGGGGCCACTGTGTGATACAGGAAGCTGGACTAGATGGGCTTTTGGCCTGATCCAGCAGGGCTCTTCTTATGTTCTTATGATTGCAGTCTCAAAGCATTTTCAGTGTCTTCTTTCACTGTGCAAGGAGTGTGCAGTGTGCACTAGGTTATTATAGGAGAATCAAATCTTTTCCACCAATTAGCATGTCAATTATAGGAAACAGAATTTTCTCAGTATTTAAAGTACCATTTGCTGTTCCTGGAAAGAGCATCTTTTCTCCACAAATAGCATTGCTGTCTGCCTACTGGAATGTGGCTGCAGACAATCAGTGCAAGTGATATCACAAGTAAGTAGCCACCTGTCACATGAATTTTGTACCATGTGGGAAAACATCAAAACTTCATTTTTTAAAAAAGTATATTTTAAGTGTTAAGTACACAACAGAAAAGCATCCTCCTCTTCCATCCATCCTTCCCATCGTATCCAACCCTTGGCAGCTTAATAGGCGAGAGCACTCCATGCCGCTACTGTCATAAAGTGTTCTGGTGAGATTCTGCCGCGAGGTAGTTCACCATTGCTTTCCCCACACTCCCCATTTATCTGGGATTGGGACCAGCATATAGTCGATGGATCAGCAACATGGCTGGGTTCAGAAAAGCATATATAACAAATAAATCATTATGCACAGTGTAAAATTATAACTACAAAGACAGGTGGGTGTGTTCTACCAAATTAATTCAACTGTACTTAATCAATAGGCATTAATGGCACTACATCTTTGGGGAGGTGATGTGCAAAAATCTATAAATGGGGTCCATACTAATGACAATACTTTCAGTGAGCCAGCTAAGTGCTCATACTGTACCCTTCCAATGGATGCGAAAATTCACAGTGGAGCATTTTAATTTTTGAAAGACCCAAAAAATCAGCTGGTTACAATCAACACGGCTTTCCCATCCTCCGTATCGCAGCCCAGCGAGCTCTTTAACGTTGCCTTCTTCTTTTCCGAGAAATAGTTCGTTCTTGCTTGTATGCTTTCTCACTTCAGAGCAGGAGCGGACATGGCAAAACCAAGCACCAAAAGTGCCAAGGAGGGGAGAACATAACAGCAGAACAAGAACAGAAGAGCTGCCATTTGAAGCCAGGAGGCAGGGGGAAAGCTGCAGCTTGCCAGCTGTAAGCCAGCTGTTAAAGGGATGGAAGTCCAGCTTGGTATAATGCAGTTAGCCAAATGTGTTTTTTTAAAAAAAAAAAATGTATGGGCTGCTTTTCCATCCAAAACGGCCCTCAAAGCTGCTTACAGTCATACTGGAAAAAGTAATATAATAAGGCCATGCAGGCAAATAGTCCTAAGAAAAACCTTCGCAACAGAAAAAAAAGCCAGAATAAAAAGCAGAACCAAGAACAAAGTTCTTTTTAAAAAGAAGTAGAAAAGACAGCACCACAACCAGCAAAGGGTGAAGGCAAGCTACTCAATACCAAAGGGTTTTTGAACTATCAGTGACTATTAGCATTATTAAATGAAACCACCATATTCAGAAATGATGTACCTGTGGATACCAGTTGCTGGGGGCCAACAGCCTATTGCCTTCATGCCTTCCTTGGGGGTTTCCTGGAAACATCTGGTTGGCCACTATGGGAACAGGATTCAGGACTTTCCTTCCTTGGGCGCTGTGTGTAAGGAAAGCATCTCTGCTTGCTCTGTTACTCTTTCAGTCCCTGCCCTGCTATTGGACTGCGGTGGACCAGCACAGTAGCAATGCCTTCTGCTTCTGCAACTCAGGGTTTCACCTTTCCTCTCAAGGATGTGTAAACACACATTCCTGCCAGCTGAGTAGGTCAGATGTAAATTGAGGCAGCAGCAGGAACAATAGCAACAGGAATTTCCTGCCAGTAAACCACATCAGGCCCTGCCCCCCTTAGAGGCCAGTCTTTTCAAACTTTCAGGTAGGCAGGGGGAGGAGCTACACAACAGTTTAAATCTGGGGCTGGCTTGCGAGTGAGCCCTTTCACGAGCAGCGAGTGGCCTCACGGGAACAAAGTGGCAAGATAAAAAAAAGACACAGCGAGTTAAGCAGCTGGGCGAGGAGAAGGTAAGCAAGGAGAAGGTAAGTGAACTCTCTCAGTTGTGCAGCTTTGCCTAACTTTAATTTACCATTAACTGTTAAGGACTTGGCTAAAGCTACCTTGAACCTAAGATAGAACTAAGCCTAGCTAGGAACTAAGCCTAGCTAAGTAGAACTAAATATAACCCGAGGAGGGGGATTGTAAGGTCCAGTAGCTAGGACACAGGCACAGAAGCTAGGTGGGAAATTAAATAGATTCAAAACACAAACAAGCACCTATCTAAAAGACAGGGGCAGAAACTGGACAAGCCTGGGAGCTGGTTCTAAAGAAAATTGCAGTCCAAATCTAAACAGGTCTACTCTGAGTAGATTCTACAGCTGATTCTAAAGAGAATTGCAGTCCAAATCTAAACAGGTCTACTCTGAGTAAAACCAGTGTTTACTCGAGAGTAAAAAGCCCAGGGCAGAGACCTGAGTCTACTTTAGAGTAGGAGCCTAAAACAAAACAAGAGGAGGCTAAAAGAAGGGGAGAAAGCAAGCTAAACTACACCTTAAGCAGAGTTAAACTTAAGCAGAATTTAAAACATACAGTTTAAAACATACAGACCGCATGGTATAGAAGGCCACATGGTAAATTAGGGTGACTCAGAAACCATAGCAACACACATTCCTGCCAGCTGAGTAGGTCAGATGTAAATTGAGGCAGCAGCAGGAACAATAGCAACAGGAATTTCCTGCCAGTAAACCACATCAGGCCCTGTCCCCCTTAGAGGCCAGTCTTTTCAAACTTTCAGGTAGGCAGGGGGAGGAGCTACACAACAGTTTAAATCTGGGGCTGGCTTGCGAGTGAGCCCTTTCACGAGCAGCGAGTGGCCTCACGGGGACGAAGTGGCAAGATAAAAAAAAGACACAGCGAGTTCAGCAGCGGGGCGAGGAAGCCAGGCCCCACACACTGCCCGGCACGGCCCTTGAATAGAGGAGAGCTCCAGCAACATTAAGGTACCCAAACTTTGATAAATCCATAACTTACACTCAAAAGCTATGCAGTCAGACAGCCAGCAGAAGGGTGGGGGCTATCCAGTGTTTTGCACTGAGTGTCACACGTATGACTATCTGCCTCTTGGGCACAAGTCATGGGTGTGTGCTCGGTGCAAAGAGCTCCAGGCTCTCAGGGAACGGGTTCGCTCCCTTGAAGCCACGGTTGCTGACCTGGAGAAGCAGAGACAGGTAGAGAGGTACCAGGGTGAGACTTCTAGGGACGTGGAGGCATCGTCCTACCCTCAGTTGGCCAGCGCCTCAGCTGCCAGGAAAGGGAGTCTCAGGGCTGGAGGACATTGCTCTGGAAAAGAGGGAAACAATCCCCCAGTGGGGACCCCTTCTTCAGGTGATGGGCCCGTATCCAGTCGCACTATGGATACTCCTCTGGGGAGGGGGGGAAGGGGGCTTCTTGTAGTCGGTGACTCTATAGTCAGGAACATAGAAAGGGGGGTCTGTGACGGATGTGAGGACCGCACGGTGACTTGCCTACCTGGTGCGAAGGTTGCGGACATCACCTCTCGTCTAGATAGGCTGGTAGAGAGTGCTGGGGAGGAGGTAGCGGTTGTGGTGCATGTTGGCACCAACGACGTGGGGAAATGTAGCCGGGCGGTCCTGGAGGCCAAATTTAGGTTGCTAGGTAGGAAGCTCAAATCCAGGACCCCAAAGGTAGCGTTCTCAGAAGTGCTACCTGTTCCACGCGCAGGGCCAGCTAGGCAGGCGGAGCTCAGGGGTCTCAATGCGTGGATGAGACACTGGTGTCAGGAGGAGGGGTTTAAGTTTGTTAGGCACTGGGGAACGTTTTGGGACAAGCCAGGCCTGTACAAGAGGGACGGGCTTCACTTGAACCAAAACGGAACCAGACTGCTGGCGCGTAACATTAAGAAGGTGGCAGAGCAGCTTTTAAACTGACTCCTGGGGGAAAGCCGACAGGAGCCGAGGGGCATCCGGTTCGGGACTCCTCATCCCTCGGGAATGAGGGTGCAGAGGATGGGGAACAGTCAAGTAATAACAGAGTAAGAATTGGGAGTGGTAGCGTGATGGGACATGACAGCCAGTCTAGCAAGACAGAAGGCTGCAGGAATAAGGGGGCAAACATGCAGCCCTTCTTGGGGGACCAGGTATATAAGTGCTTTTATGCAAATGCCCGAAGTCTACGGGCAAAGATGGGAGAACTGGAATGTTTGGTGGCTAGGGAAAACATTGACATAGTAGGTATAACAGAAACCTGGTGGAATGCGGAGAACCAGTGGGATACTGCAATTCCAGGATATAAACTCTATAGGAGGGACAGAGAGGGGCGTGTTGGAGGTGGGGTGGCCATCTATGTCAAAGAGGGGGTAAAATCCACCAGAGTAGAGCTGGAGGGGGGCTCTGACTCCTCCGTAGAATCACTGTGGGTTAGATTACCAGGCACAAAGAGTGATGTAATAGTAGGGGCATGCTACCGTCCTCCAGATCAAAAACCTGAAGGGGATCTTGAAATGAGGAAGCAAATCAGGGAGGTGTCAACGAGAGACAGGGTTGTAGTCATGGGGGACTTCAATTATCCTCACATCGACTGGGTCAATTCATGCTCAGGTCATGAAAGAGAGACTGGATTTCTAGATATGTTAAATGACTGTGCCTTAGAGCAGCTTGTCACAGAACCGACCAGAGGACAGGTGACTCTGGACTTGATATTGTGTGGCACTCAAGATCTGGTCAGGGAGGTAAATGTTACCGAACCGTTGGGGAACAGTGACCATGCTGCGATCCGTTTCGCCATGCATGTCGGAGGGAGAGTGCCGAGCAAATCTGACACGAAAACCCTTGACTTCCGAAGGGCAGACTTCCCCAAAATGAGAAGACTAGTTAAGAAAAAGCTGAAAGGGAAGGTAAAAAGAGTCCAATCGCTCCAGAGTGCATGGAGGCTGTTTAAAACAACAGTCATAGAGGCCCAGCGGGAGTGTATCCCACAAAGGAGGAAGGGCTCGACCAAGTCCAGGAGGATGCCCGCATGGCTAACAAGCACAGTTAAGGAGGCTATAAAAGGCAAGGAAGCTTCCTTCCGTAAATGGAAGTCTTGCCCTAATGAGGAAAATAAGCAGGAGCACAAACTGTGGCAAAAGAAATGTAAAAAGATGATACGGGAGGCCAAGCAAGACTTTGAGGAACGTATGGCAGGCAACATAAAAGGGAATAATAAAAGCTTCTTCAAATATGTTAGAAGCAGGAAACCTGCCAGGGAAACGGTGGGTCCGCTGGATGGTGAGGGAGAGAAAGGGGTGATAAAAGGGGACTTGGAGACTGCAGAGAAATTAAATGAGTTCTTTGCATCTGTCTTCACGGCAGAAGACCTCGGGCAAATACCGCTGCCGGAACGGTCTCCCCTGACTAAAGAATTAAGTCAAATAGAGGTTAAAAGAGAAGATGTCTCAGACTTAATTGACAAAATAAAGATCAATAAATCACCAGGCCCGGATGGCATCCACCCAAGAGTTCTGAAGGAACTCAAGAATGAAGTTGCTGACCTCTTGACCCAAATATGCAACTTGTCCCTTAAAACGGCCAATGTGCCAGAGGATTGGAGGATAGCTAATGTCACACCAATCTTTAAAAAAGGAAGGAGGGGGGACCCGGGAAACTACAGGCCGGTCAGCCTAACATCTGTTCCAGGGAAGATGGTGGAAAGTCTCATTAAGGATAAAATCTTAAAATACATAGAAGAACAAGCTCTGCTGAGGGAGAGTCAGCATGGCTTCTGCAAGGGGAAGTCTTGCCTCACAAACCTGTTAGAATTTTTTGAAAAGGTCAACAGGCATGTAGATGCGAGCGAACCCGTGGATATTATATATCTGGATTTTCAGAAGGCGTTTGACACGGTCCCTCATGAAAGGCTCCTGCGAAAACTCCACAGTCAGGGAATAAGAGGGCAGGTCCTCTTGTGGATTAGGAACTGGTTGAAGACCAGGAAACAGCGAGTGGGAGTCAATGGGCAATTTTCACAATGGCGAGAGGTGAAAAGCGGTGTGCCCCAAGGATCGGTCTTGGGACCGGTGCTTTTCAACTTATTCATAAATGACCTGGAGTTGGGGATAGGCAGTGAGGTGGCCAAGTTTGCGGATGACACTAAACTTTTCCGGGTGGTAAAGACCAGCAGGGATTGTGAAGAGCTCCAGAAGGATCTCTCCAAACTGGGAGAATGGGCAGCAAAATGGCAGATGCGCTTCAATGTAAGTAAGTGCAAAGTGATGCACATTGGGGCAAGAAACCAAAATTTCACATATACGCTGATGGGTTCTGAGTTGTCTGTGACGGATCAAGAGAGAGATCTTGGGGTCCTGGTGGACAGGTCGATGAAAGTGTCGACCCAGTGTGCGGCGGCTGTGAAGAAGGCCAATTCCATGCTCGGGATCATTAAAAAGGGGATTGAGAATAAAACGGCCAATATCATTATGCCTTTGTACAAATCGATGGTAAGGCCACATCTGGAGTATTGTGTCCAGTTCTGGTCACCATACCTCAAAAAGGATATAATTGAATTGGAAAAGGTGCAGAAAAGAGCGACCAGAATGATTCGTGGGCTGGAGCACCTCCCTTACGAGGAAAGGCTACAGCGTCTGGGGCTTTTCAGCCTAGAAAAAAGGCGCCTGAGGGGGGACATGATTGAGACTTATAAAATTATGCATGGGATGGAGAGAGTGGATAGAGGGAAATTCTTTTCCCTCTCGCACAACACCAGAACCAGGGGACACACACTAAAATTGAGTGGAGGGAGAGTTAGAACAGACAAAAGAAAATATTTCTTTACCCAGCGTGTGATTCATCTGTGGAACTCCTTGCCACAGGATGTGGTGATGGCACCTGGCCTAGATGCCTTTAAAAGGGGGTTGGACAAATTCATGGAGGAAAAGACCATCACAGGTTACAAGCCATAAGCAACCTCCTGGTTTTTAGAAGTGGGTTTTCTCTGTGCCAGGTGCAAGGGAGTGGCGACTGGACACAGGTATCTTGTTGTCTCGTGTGCTCCCTGAGGCATCTGGTGGGGCCACTGTGTGACACAGGAAGCTGGACTAGATGGGCTTTTGGCCTGATCCAGCAGGGCTCTTCTTATGTTCTTATGTTCTTAAGGATAGTGCCCCAAACTATTCTAACAACATTTATTTTAGATAAAGCTTTGTGCTAGCACTGATTATAAATTACAGGTGTTTTTTTTTAAAGGTGCAATTTGTTTTGATTCTAATGTACAATTTAAATATGGTTTTAATTAACTCAACATTATTTGCATGAATCTGCTGATTCAATACGCACAAGGGACTCTTGGGGATGTGTGCTGAAAACATATGGAATGTATTTACAGGAGTATGTTTGCCAAAAGTGAATGTTTGCTCTTTCCTTACTTTAATGCAGAATTAATATGCAGTTTGTGATCTTGAAAAAACTTCAGTATACACTTGTTTTCCTTTTCCTCACCAAACATTAGCTAAGGCTGAGGAGATACAGCACAAGAAATGTAGGGTAAATCTTTCTTGTGGAGCAGAAGCCTGGGAAGAAAATATGCTGACTACATTTCTAAGGTACAAGCCCAAGGCATCCTCATTTTCATTTTCATTTTCACAGATCAGCTGGGGAAGGACTACAGCCTAATGGCAGAGCAATACACAGCGTGGTTTTACATTCAATACTGGGTACAGTCAGTTCTTATTTTCCCGCTAGGGTTAGGTTTCTGGAAAACCTAGTGGATACTGAATTAGCAGATACTGAATCATTGAACCTATGGGGAAAAATGGGTTAGGTTCCAGGGGACCCTCTTCACCATGCACTATATGAACTTTGTGAACCTGAATCTTACCTTGAAGTCTATGGGCTGGGTGACAGCGGGGGCAGCATCCAGTATACCACAATGCCTCTTCATTATGGAACAAGTCCTAACTCTAACAAATTAATTCTTATTCCTTCCTAACAACATTATGCAAATATAAAAGGTATTGTACAGTATCCTGGAAGCCCAGAGAGAGCACAAACAGTTCCCATTGTGTTGCAATGGCATTCAACAGAAAACAGAGAGAGAGAGAGAGAGAGAGAGAGAGAGAGAGAGAGAGAGAGAGAGAGAGAGAGAGAGAGAGAGAGATTACCCTTTACAGTAAATGCAGCAAGGCAGGGGAAATTGCTCCCACAGCAATGTGGAGACCTGCGAAAAAAGCTAAGAGAACAATGACCCTGGTGAGATCGCAGATAATGAGAACAGACTGTGGATACGGAGGGTAGGTGGCAATTCTGCCCCTCACAGATACCCAATTGGCGTATAAAGAGAACTGACTGTAGCTCCAAGTACAGGGCCGGTCCATCCATGAGGCCAGCAGAAGCAGTCACATCAGAGTGTCCATCTCTTTCTGCTCACTCATTGCACTGCTCTACCCCTTCTCCCATTCCCTGGATTGTAAAAGGAAGAGGGGAACAGAGGGGAAGAAAAAGTGTGAAGAGGAATGGTGGGCTAGAATGTCTCTCTTCCCCTCTTCTAGTCTGTTCCCTTCTTCCTTTTACAATCCAGGGAGTGGGAGGAGCAGAAACTGGGAATGGAGGTGCTTCCAGGGCTCAGCTGATTGCTGGCAGTGCTTATGCACACAGGCACGCACAGCTATGGCCTCAAGCCATCTTTCAGCATGGTGAAGACAGATAGGCCAGAAGTTGCCTGGAAAATCAGATGTTTTTTTATGAGAGAAACAGCCCAGGCACGATTTGTAACCCCAAGAAAAAATTGTGGAATGTCCAAAGCAGCATAAGATGCAGGAAGGGAGATTTCAGTTGAAGATGAGAAACAATTTTTAACAATAAGAGGAGTTCAACAATGAAACTGATTACCGAGGGAAGGGCTGGGTTCTCCCTTGCTGGAGGACTTCAATCAGAGGCTCAACAGACACCTTCTGGAGATACACTAGGGAGGATTTTCCTGCTTCAAGTAGCTTGGAAATTGTTGGCAGTGGCGTTGCAGGAGGTGGGGCGGAACGCTATGTTCTGCACTGCGCTGTTACCGGCATGAAGCGGCCCCACTCCCTCACCTTCGGAGCCATTCAGTGGGGCGAATGCAACGCTCAGTAGACTCCCTGCGCGTTGCCTTTGCCCCACTGAATGGCTCCAAAGACAAGGGGCGGGGCCGCCTCGTGCCAGTGAGTAATGGAGTTCAGCGCAGTGTGGATATTAGCGTTCCGCCCCACCTCCAGCGACGCCACTGATTGTTGGACTAGATGACCTTGGAGGCTCCTTCCAATTCTATGTTTCTATGAATCATGGAGCAACAAAGCCAGAAGTGCCCTGACGAATCCCTCAGAACCAGCATGTTAGGAAGGAAACAATCTATATTTGTCCAAGCTCAGCTTCAGAAGAATTCATTTTGTCCTAATCAAGGTTCTGGAGAGTGTGCGGTGGCACCAACTCACCAGAACGTTGGAAGTGAAGACTTGAATTCAATTACGTCCCCATGCCTGTTATCTGAAGTTTACGGTTCATCATTGTGTCACTGATTGTTTATCTTACAAGTTTTCAAGCCAATTAAAGTGTTCTTAAGAACTGCATTTTCCTTCCATTTTAATGAGGTATTTTGGTGTGTAAAAGAAGGCTAAAAGGAGATTCTCTAATTAGGATTTCGTTACATGTTTACAGGGTTTGGAGAGTTAACACAAACGAAAAGTGTCAAATTAAAGACCTTAGAAACTTCCCATAGTCTCTGGCCTTTCTAAGTTATTTTGGGAACATGGAAATAATTAAATAAGAACATGTGTGACTGCATTATTAATATGTGCATACTTGGAACTGGAGCTATTTTTAAATTTCAGTGTACAAACACACAATCTGAAATCCACTTAGGCCAACAATGGTGAAGAAACGTCAAATTCACAGCCCAATCCTATCCTCCCTTGGTGTAGGGTGTGTAGCATGGGCTGCGCAGCCCACACTGCATCCTATCTGGGGAAGGTCATGGCTGGAGGTCTACTCAGTGTAAGCAGGCATTTGCCCATTTACCCTGGATAAGCCCCCAACCTGTGTAATGGGGCTACTGAGTTCTACACCAGCTCTTTAGCTGGTGTAGGACTGAGCAGCCACTGACGTTGGTCCCACCCCCTCCCAGGTCCAATCCATGCACCCCATGCCTTCCCTCGCCCTCCCCCAACCCCCGTGCCACTCAGAGTGGCCTTAACTGTTCTGGCACATGTGGGTCCTGGATACGGCACCAGCAGGATGGTGCAGGCCTTCCTACTGGCACCACCTCCTCTCTGGGTGTTGAAACGTGCCTTACGGCACATTTGCGACACCCGACGCCGGCTCTGCTGTGGTGAGAGAACAGACTAGAATGCTGGCAATGTCAGTGACTAGAGCAATAACAACTGGAAATCTCCTTCTCAGCATGATTTGTGTGGCTGCCTGCAGAAGCTCACGGCATGTGTTTGGCAACTAAGAGAAGATGACTACACCATGGAAGGAAACCATCTGGAGTGGAAGTGTTCAATATAGAACAAAAAATGTAAAGACCCTTATCAGGTCTAGACAGCCTGTCTATGTAAACCACCTTGAGTAACACTTATGAAAAGCAATCTGAGGAGAAGAAAGGCGGTGTATAAATAGAGAAAGAAAAAAACTGTAAGCAGGTTCTATCAAAAATGCATTGTTAATCTCCATCCACCATTCTGTCAAAGATTAGGGAATGCATGTTTTCTTTTTTCCACATTTTAACTTATCTTTATATTTAAGCATTCCTTTTGGTCACTATTGACAGGCACAATATAGCTCTCTTACCCACTTGCTCTTTTTTCCCATGGCAATTTATCAGAGTTATTATTTTACCTTTTAAATTTGTCACTGGCAACGGAGCCACTATCTTTCTGTAAATCTCCGCCCTTTAATTTGATTCCACATTTATTCTTCTACAACCAGAAGCACCCTAAAAGATTGTCCAAAGCCTACCACCCAATACTATGAGTGTCTCCACTGATACAGAGGCTTGGATTGGTCCAACCTCAGTATGGGAGGGTCCACAGCTCAAGAATTTGGTACCTGCTTTGCATTCAGAAGGTCCCAGGTTCAATCCCTGGTATCTCTAGGTAGGACTGGGAAAGACTCATGACTGGAGTCCTGCAGAGTGCAGAGCCACTGCCAGTCTGAGAGCTAAATGGACCAATGATTGAATGACTTCATACATTCAAGCTATGCTGCTGCTATGACAGTGTTTGTATGTTTC